>JAKSZT010054030.1:38157972-38211918 GCA_026826555.1 Tolypeutes matacus
GATATATAAATATATATGCATATATGTGTATTTGCTTACAAAAATGTTGTTTATATATATATATAAACATATATTTTAAGAGGTGCTTAGATTACCCAAAATATTACACGGAACCCACTGGGATTCCCATGTTGCCCACCTCCCACACCTCCCATCACATCCCACACAAACATCTCCCACAGTGTGGCCCACCACCCTCAATGAACTTACACATCCTGGAGCCTTGCCACCAACCATAGACCACAGTTCACACTGTAGACCACACTCTCTCCCACTCAGTTCTGAGTGGTGTGTGCTGATTTAAAATGGCCTACATCCGTTGCCACAACAGTACTCAGGACAACCTCCAACTCCCAAAGAAGCCACTGTATTTCAACTGCTCGTCCCCTCCCTACCCCAAAAGTGTCAAGTGGCCACTGGCTCCACCTCATTGTTATAATTTCTTGCATTGCTAGAATCACCATATGTGAACAAGAGAATACCATCAAGTCCACTCTAGTCCATAGTTCTTCCCCCAATCCTGAGGGGATTGGGATGGTGATGTCCACTCCAACTCCAAGTGAGAGAGGGCTTATATCCCATGGATATGGTGGGTAGGATGATCCTGCCTGCAGATGCAGGCCCTCTCCATTCCCTGGGATGGCCATTGCCCATCGTTGTCTCCTCGCCAGGTGACTTGGATGAGTCCATTGAGCTGTAGGGTAGGAGTTGCAGCTCCACCGAGATTCCATGCACACCGGGCACATAGGTAGGCCAGAGGCTCCAGTCTGGAATCCTATCTTTTACGACTTCTTCTGATGTTAAGCTTGACCAGCTGCTTCTGTGAATTATCCTTTCCTCCCAGGATCTGGTGTTGATGCAGATTGAATTATGTGCCTCAGAGAAATATGTTATTAATCTTAATCGATTCCTGTGGGTGTGAACCCATTGTAAATATGATCTTTTGATGAGGTTATTTTAGTTAAGGTGTGGCCAACTGAGTCAGGATGGGTCTTAATCACATTATTAAGAGAAAATCATATCACAGAGAGAAAGCTTAAGGTAGAAACAAAGTACTGAAAGAAGGTCAATGTCTGGAACAAAATGAACAAAGAAGAGAGTTAGAGGAGAGGATATCTGAGCAGTATGCAGCAACCAGATAATGTAGGACCCTGAAGTTCATGGAAGTAATTTGCATATTATTCCAGCTATAATGGAAAGCATTAAAGAGTTTTCAGCAGGAGACAGTCATTTATCTGATTCACTTGTACAAGTTTCAGCCTAGTCTTCCTCTTAGGAACACCTCACATTCCATTCACTCCCACCATTGCGCCTTTGGTCTTGTTCTTTCTGCTCACCTGATACATCCTCCTCTATGTTCTCTCCTACCCTTCAAAACAAAGCTCAAGTCCATCTTCTTCCACGGGGATTTCCTAACCACTTTAGACCTCTTTTCTTGACTTCCATAATACTTAACAATTTAAAACTTACATGCTCACGTATTTTTAACATATATTCTAGTCTTCATGTCAGGCCAGTATAGCATCTTGTTTGTCTACTGAAGCACCCAGGGGATGAGAAATGAATCCCTGCTATTTTCCCTCCCTTTATTTCCTGCTACCACTGACTGAAAAAACCAGGAGGTATATTCAGAGAAGAGGTAGGAATCAAAGAATGGTAGAATATAAATAAGTATTACAGGGAGGGGGAAAGTGTCCTGATGGGAGAATAAGTGAGCAAAGGTGAGACCATTTAAAATTTACCTAAAAAAGTAAAGAGTATAATCCTGAGTCATCACTCACCTCATTCATGGACAGGTTAAGTTCATCAGGGTTTTGTCACTGTTGAACTTCTCATAGAATCAGCCATCAGGTTTCCACAGTTTCTGCTGTTTTTATATTTCTGTCCAAACTCCTGAAATTTTCCCATAGTTATTTTTTATATAAATGGAGCAAGAGTGCAATTATGAAATACTTCAGCTCCTTTTCAGATCCAAGTACCTAAATTTCTTATCCTGCACTATAATGTTCTAATTTTCTCCTCAACTAAAAGCTTGAATTGTAGTATAAAATACATTTGGGGCCACTGTATTTAGATTGCTTTCTCACACCTATTATCTAAGAATCTCTTTGCATTTCTAATGCCTTCCTTTAGCTCTTCTACCATCTTCTTGTAATCTACCTACTGTTCGGTTCTTAATTAAAAAAAGTTATTCTCCTGTGGTTGAATAGCTGCTTTTGAAATCCAATCAGTAAGATTCTTTTCGGATTTCAGTACTTAGCCTGATGAGTGCTTACTTAGTAGAGGATTCAAGAATTGAGGAGGTAAAAGAGCTGTTTTAGTTTCAGAGGAAACTGTTTGGGAGGGGGAGAGAAGATGCTAATGTTGATAGAGCCTTGTAAGTTTTTCTCCTTCACTTATTTTCATTAAAAAAAGATAATTGCATGAAAACAAGATTTTTTTTTCCCCTCGAGGGCACACCTGTTCATTCTGTGGCATATGACTTAAAAGAGTTTCTTCTTGTCTGTGACATCTGATGTTTCCAGAGTCGTCTGGGATAATGCTTCTTCAGTTAAAAAACAAAATAAAACAAAACAAAAAACAGACAACAAACCTCTAAGCTAAAAGGAATGATAGCCACAAAACCTTATATTTAGTTATTTTCGTGGTCAAAGATATATTATTCATCCATGGAGGAGAGAACTTCCCAGGGATTGGGTACTTGATACAGTGAAATCAGTTACTACTCTCACTAATATAAATATAAAAGTATATGAACAGGATTCAGATAGCTTGAGAAGATTACCTAGGAGGTCCAGAATTTTTGTCTTTAGCTAGAGGTTGTATAGTGAACAACTTTTAATATAGTTCTTTTTATTTCAACTAATAATGGGATATTTAAATACTCCAATCATGATTTGCTATGCAATGAGAACTAAGAACATCTTTATCTAGTTTTCACTTCATTTTTAAGTAAAGACTTCTTTTTTCCTTAAATAAAAGAAGAAAAAAGTACCTTGGTTTGCAAAACAGCATATCTACTTTATCACTTAAAAATAGTTCCATTTTTAGACATTTTTGACATGGAGGGTCAAAATTTCATTTTAGTTTTCTTCTAGTTGGATATAGGAATCTTATTTCTCTCTTTTCATTGCCGTTTTCTACCTCAATTTTTTTCTTTTATTTTTTTTTCTGCAAGCAAGATAGAAAAAAAAAGAGCTATTTTCTGTAATCTCTAGCAGTTTTAGGATTTGAGAGTGTTACCATTTCTCCTTACTTGCTACCTTCTAAACATAACTAAACATTCAGGAATAGAATATACAAGAAACTAAGGAGGAACGGAAACCAACATTCATTACTCTTGTACCTGGTTTGCTGTAAGAGAAAAGAAAAACTATTGGAAAATATTGGGTATCTAATTACCTAGATGTCATTTATCTGATCTAATGTGTCTCAGTTGGAGAAGTCTATTTGTTAAAATTAATGCACTTTGTTTTTTAGAGCAGTTTTAGGTTTACAGAAAAATTGAGCAGAATGGACAGAGTTTGCATATATGCCACATACAGTTTCCCCTATGATTAACATTTTATACTACTGTGGAATATTTGTTACCAACTGATGAACCAATATTAACACATTATTATTAACTAAAGTCCATAGTTTATGTTAGGGTTTGCTCTCATTCCTATAGCTCTATGGGCTTTGACAAATTTATTTATTTTCAGTTTGCTTAGCTTTTTTCTTGTTGTAAGCATGGGAGCAATGATGTCAAGCTCCCTACATATTGGATTGGAAATCCTCTCAATTTATATATCTTTGTATCATTGCCTCAGCTTCATTTATGGACATCTGAAATTTTGTCAGTTTGCCCAATTCAGGGAAATTCACCATCCTAAATGTTATTAATTACTGAAAAAAACAAACAAACAACAACAAAAAAAAAAACCACCAAAAACAAAAACCTGGTATCAAACCAGGCACTATATTCATATCCATATGTGGGTGTTATATAAGATAGAATACTTCATACAAATCATCTAAATAAACTCTTTGATTGATGGGGTAATGGGAAAAAGATTACTTGGACTGGAAAAGAGTCAAAATAGAATTTTATGCAAAGGTCTACTATATCAAAATTAAAAAGAATGATGATTTATGTTTTTTAAAAATGTAAATGATTTGATGTGTTTTTGACAGCCCTATAATATTTTGACTTTTTAAAGTAGATTTTACTTCTCATGAGAAATATGGCTATATGATTTCCTACTTTTCCCTACTAAAGCTAGTTTTATGATGGGCATAATATAATTTGAAGGTGGTGGGGAGGCCTTGCCACATAAAAATTATCCTCTCTTCTTTGCCCCAAGAGCTCTATCATAAATACCTCAAATTTCACTTTGAAAGATTAATTTCTTTTGGTCTTGAAGGCTTTTGTGCTGTAAGAGTTCTCCATTAAAATGCAAATGCCCCTGGGATTAGAAATATCCTAAGCAGTAATGAACAACATGAGGCCCCATGTATTTCACTTAGCTTTAAGATATGACCAAGATCTAATTCTTCATCAAATGATTAAAAAATTGCCTCCTTGTTGCTACTGCTCAGATATACCCAGATATTAACATTTTAGTGGATAAAAGTGTAATTTCCTCATTTATACTTTTCCAGTCAATAAAGTATATAATATAAATTGTAAGAATATGCATTTTAAGATTAGATCAAGATAATAACTGGATTCATAACAGACCGAAAACAACAAAATATAAGATATTGTAAAAGAGTGTGAAGCATAAAATGAAGATGGATAGGGACTACTAAAACTGAGTAAACCATTGCATAGAGCACAAGAAGGTAAAAATCATCATGACCCTTCATTTTGGTTTTGTTGCACGTCTTAGTTTGATCTTGGTATTTCTATCTGGACATGTGACAAAACAAAGTAAGTGTTCCTGGAGTAGTCTATCAGAGCTATTTATTAAAGAACTGTATTTAAAAATAATTGTGCTAGTTGGCCTCTGCACAGCAAGCAGAGGAAGCATTTTAAACCAGGCTAAAATAATCCAAAAAGTGAATTCTAAAGAAAATGTACGGAATACCTGGGGAGGTCTCAGATCTAATCTGAAGGGTAACTCCAGATTCCTACGAGAGAGAGAAAGAGAGAAGTAACTCTATTGAGAATCAAAATAAATTAACGTTCTCTATCAACAGAATAAATCTCCTCTTATTTGGCAATGGGGAGATGTAGAACTGAGGTAACTCCATGACCATGCACCTAAAGAGTAGCTTATTAGGTGAAATATCTGAATACATACCCAAAACCTAAAAGAACTCTTCCATTCAGGGTAGAAATCTGTGAAAAAAAGAATGGAACAAATTTAATGAAATCCCAAGTCATTAACTCAGTTCGTTCATAAACATGAACAAACCAATGAAGCCTATCACCCATTTGAGTAAAACCAACTCCATGAAATAAACAGACCAAGATAAACAAATAGAAAAACTGATACTGGAAGAAATAGAGATAGTTGAGATGTCAGAAGAAGACTTAGAAATTATTCTAAGTAGGAACTTCAAAGAGATTAGAAAAGATAATGCATACATTATATAAACTGCATGTTATTAAAAATAACAGAAAACCATTATGGTAGGCTTGTAGTTATGTACCCCAGAAAAACATGTTCTTATTCTTAATCCATTCCTGTGGGTGTGAGCCCATTGTAAATAGGACCTTTGATGAGGTTACTTCAGTTAAGGTGGTGTCCAACTGAATCAGGATGGGTCTTAACCCTTTTATTAGATGTCTTATGGAGAAAGTTACAGAGAGAGAAGCCACAGGGAACAGCCAGAAGCTGGAAGTCAATACAACCCAGAAGAGAAGGGAGAAGATGCCATCAAGTGCATTACCATGTGACAAAAGCCAAGGAACACCAAAGATTGCCAGCCAGCCAGAAGATACCAACCCCCAGGGAAACAAGTCTTCTATTCTCTGAAATCATGAGCCAAAAGGTTCCCATTGTTAAGCCAGCCCATTGTATGATATTTGTTTGAGCAGTCAGGAAACTAATACAACAAAAAAGTTTTTGGAAATTAAATATATACATTTAAAACTGAATTAACTTATTAGAAGGGTCACTGTTGAAGACAAAATTTGTGATCTGGAAGCAAACATGGAGTCAAAAAGAGGAGAGATGAAACATGTAAGAGAAAAATTCAGGAACTGAATATTTATGCATGATTTCTATCATTTGTCTAATAGGAGTTCCTGATGGAGAAAACAGAGGCAATGATAGTGAAGAATAATGAAAAACACCAAAATATCCTGGAGCTGAAGCCTAAGATCATATTTCAGTTTTAAATGATCCAGTAAACCCTGAACAAGATGAGTAAGAGTGAACACACGTATGTGAACACACCTATATGAACACATGCATGCATGCGTGCACTCACACCCACACTATCCCCGAGAAAATGCTGAAAGCTAGTCATAAGAAAAGCCTTTGTGGAAGAAGTGAGAGACACGGGCTGAACTTGAAGAATGGATATGATGTAGCTGGGTTAAAAAAGAGACAAGTGGCTAAACCAGGAGGTAGAGGACAGAGAGGAGGGAGTCAGAGACAAGGGAACTCAGATGCTAATATTCTTCAATCACCAAATTTTAGATTTAAAATAACAAAGAAAAGGAGAATTTGTGCAAGTCAGTTAGAAGCCCAAAATCTTTTTAACGACTAGTTCTTGTTCACTTGAACTGGGAAAGAAATGAGGGCATTTCCCCCCTCATTTTCTGACCTTATTACATACTCAGCAAACTTCTATTTTTGGGTGGACAAAGGCATTTTTGAAAAATAAATGAAAGACCTCTTCGGAAATTGAGGTCCTAATGTTAGCCCAGTACATTCATCTTGTTTTCAATCATTGTATAATGAATAATTCTGGTGGTAATGCTTGAACTGCCAATATTTATAGAAAACTGACATTTCTTAAACATGAAACTGTTCCTGTTTTTTATGTATATCAGTTCTTCCTTTTAGGTGCAGTGGCTTTTGTTAATTGCTCTCTCTCTCTTATTTAAATCAAAGACCATATCATCAATTTTCACCCTGCACCACCCCCATCCTCTAAACGCCATACATTCTCTATAGGGTCTTTGCTCCTGCCTAAAGAATATTTTCCTTCCTTTATTTCGCTTACCCACCATGCTTATTTTGTACTTACTAGAATATCAGATTATAAATATCTTATAATTAAATAAACTTGGTATATCAAACTAAAATAAAGTGGGTTATATGTGTGTATTTTATCTTCTTATATGCTTTCCTCACATCCATTTGGAATATTTCCCTTCTTGACATAGGTCTTGCCAGTGTTTTTATTTCTGGCAGAAGGTAAAATTTGACAGGAAAGCAGCTGCCTCTCCTTTTAGGATGATTTTCTATCTATAGAACACAGCACTGTGCCTCACAAATGTAGGGATTTTTCATATAATTTTTGAGCATTTTGATCTTATATAGAAGCAGTGATATTTGGAAGGGAAGGGCCAACTTGGTTCAAATTCTTTTTCTTTGAAGGTTGCAAATACTTGAGTCTGGGATTATTTTATTTTCTTATTTTTAATATATCATCAGCATTTTGACTATGTGCTCCCCCTCTTTTTGACTCTAGCTCCTATATCACATATTGCCTGAACTTTCTCATTTAGAAATTAATAATGCACTGCCTTAAGACCATTGTACTATAAGGCTAACTACTTTTTAACATCTTATTCTGATTATTTTTTCATGTTTCTTCTTTTTCAATAGAGTTCTAAGCCCCTTATAGTTAACGTGGCATCCTACACTGCCACAAAAGCCTTGCATAAAGGTGTTTAACATTTTTTTCCCTTCTTTCTTTGTGTTTACTTTAATCTACCTACACCTGATCAATGATAATACACCTAATGGAAAGAAAAGTAAGTGAAGGGTCTAAGAAATGTGGCCATTATAATTTTAAAAATACTTTAAAGGTCTGATAAATGAAAAGCAGAATACAATTCATCCTTATAATCTTTCAGTACAACTTTTCCCAAATCAGTGTTTTATGGAATACTTTTTGTCATGGGTGGGGTTTTCCTGAAGCAAGTACTTAAGATGGAATTTGGAGTACAGGATATTTATAGAGATCAACATCTGTGAAAGAAAGTGGGGGCAGCAGGATGGGCAGGGCAGAGGAAGGTGAACTGTGATTCAGGTCCAACAAAGCCTCAAGCTAACCCTTGAGGAAGCCTAGAGTTGAGCAAGCTCATCAGAATTGTCCTGCATTTGGCCAAATTGGCCAGGCATTTACACTCCTGCTTCAATCAGTCTTTGCATATGGGCTGCCTTGGGAAGGATGGGCTTTGGGGTAAAGCAGCTTGCTGTGCCTGAGGCAAACCCTGAAGAAGTTGACAGCTGGGGCAAAAAGGCCTTCCTTGAAAGAGGATCTGGAATAAATCACAGTGTCTATCATAGTCTATCCCTTTGCACTGCTCAGATCCCTTTCTTTATATCTTTTCACAAAGCAGCTCCTCCGGTATTCTGGTGTCTCCCTCTTCTTGGTGAAACTGTGAAAAGTAAGATTAGTGGGAAAAATCACAGGCCTGCCATGGCACATGTTCTCAAGGCTACAACTGATACTCATTTTTTCCCTTCCTCTTCTATCCATTTTCACTCTCAGCTATCAGGCCTGCTGGTCTTCACAGACCATTCCAGTCCTCTATCAGGACAGCAGCTTCTGGATGGTGTATGCATCTACCTGTGAATCCCATGTTCATGGGCCTACTCTTATAACAACTTTGCTGCAAGGTGAGTTCTTTGAACTGACACAGTGTTATGTGAGAGCCATGTGGGTAGGTCAACTACTCCATAAGTCATTGAAAAAGCAGTGCTGCCTTAGGCCCTGTGGTCAGAAAAAAACAAAGTTATACCTGGAATATGAATCTATTACTATTAGAACAAATATTTAGTATTTTTAGGATATAAGTGGTCAAATAAAGTCAACTTGCCATCAAGTGTCTGGTTGATTTGGAGGAATATTGGGGGCTCATTGTTAGTCTCTGTTGCTGGCATTTTGGACATTGCTATTGGTTGAATTGGGCCCCCTAAAAAGATATATTGAAGTCCTAATTCCCAGTGCCTAAGAATTTATTTGGAAATAGGATCATCACAGATGAGACTAAGCAAATTAAAATGAGATCATTCTCCAGTAGGGCGAGCTCTTAATCCAATATGACTTGCATCCTTATAGAAAGAGATGAAGAGACAAGAGAGCCAGAAGGGAGAATGCCACATGACAGCTGAGGCAGAGAATGCCGTGGATTGCCAGCAAGCCACTGACACAGCCTGAGGAAAGGTGCAGAACGGATTCTTGCCTACAGATGTCACAGGAAGCATAGCCCTGATGACACCTAGGTTTCAGACTTCCAGCCTCCGGAACTGTGAGGCAATAAATTTCTGTTGTTTTAAACCAACCAGTTTGTGGTACTTTATTCTGGCAGCCCTAGGAATCTAAGACAGACATTCAGCAGTCCCAGTAGCCAAATCAGCCTTTGTAAGTAAAAGGCCATGCTGCTGGGCCCATGCATAGCTGCCGCCTCTCCAACCCTGACCACTCCATTCAGATGCTTATCGTGCCATGGGATGGTCAGTGACCAAGGGTGACTGATATCCATGGGGAGAGTCATTCTGTGTACTTGGTTATTTAGTGCCTCTTTCCAGCTGGGTCCTCTCTTATGGGCATTGTGTATTAGTTTGCCAAAGGGGTGCAAAGTACCAGAAATCTGTTGGCTTTTATAAAGGGTATTTTTGGGGGGTAAAAGCTTATAGTTACAAGGCCCTAAAGAGACCAACTGAGGGTTGCTTTCTCACCAAAGTCAGTTGCTAGATATTGAAGCCTGATGGTCGCTGATCTCTGCCTGGTCTCTCCTTCCTGGGCTGCTTCTTCCTCTCAAGGCTCGGTGGGCCCAGCTTCTTCCCGATCTCAGCTACAGGCTGGCATAGGGCTTGACTCTCTTCCCAAGATCAGCTGCAGACCATCAGGCAAATGGCACATCTCACTTCCTGGGGCTTTAGCTGTTTGAGCCTTCTTTCTGTCACATGGCAGGATCAAAATAACAAAGTTCTCTCCTCTGGCATGTGTCTTCTTGTGTAAGTGTCCATTTATATTGGCCCACCAAGAGGGCGGGGACTCAACCTGAGTCACACCTTAGTACCTTACTGATGTAGCCCAATCAGAAGCCCCAAGTTGATTTTATCAGGTAAACTTAATCAGAGGCCCCTCACTGAATTTAATACAAGCAAAGGGTATCACATTCAGAGGAACAGATTAGTTTACAAACATAATCTTTTTCTTTTGGGGATTCATAAATAATCTCAAACTGTCACAGGCATTAACATATGATACAAAAATCCCACTTCATGCCCATTCCCATATGTTCTTCCAGATACTTCTAGCTCCAACCTCCTGGTCACCATCATTCCAATTTTCCTTCTTTCAAGCTCCTAACCAGCCAGCCAGACCTTTCACCACTGCCATGGTTTTACACATACTCTATCCTTAGGTCACTTCCCTTTCCACACAGGGTGAGGACCAGACACCCCGCTCCACCCTTTGAGATGATTTTCTCTGGCCACTGTTTTGCAAGGCCGTACCTAAGTGAGGCTACTGTGCAGCTGCCATCAATTTTCGGTTTGCACTCACATACCAAGCTGACACATGTCTAAACCAAACTTGGGGTTCTTGCTGCTCTATCTCTTTATCTTAAGGAATCCTCATGTGACTATAGGTGTGAGCCAAGGAAGGAGCTGCTAGGGAAATGATGGACACACCTGGCAGGCATCTCCCATCGCTTACTTACTCCCCTCCTTTTCTTTCATGTGCAGATGTTCCAATATGTTTCCATTCTGCAGCCTGGGGGAAGACGTTAGGTCTAATGGAAAGGCCTGATCATTCTTTAAATCCAGAATCTGGGAACAAGCAGTTCCAGCTGCTTATCGGGGTGGGACCTCTCAGTGGCAGTGCATGCTCCCACTGGGTTGTATAAATACCCACCCCCAGGCAGCAAAGAGTTGTCTCTCCTCTCCAATGGGAAGTAGGGAGTACAGAGCTGCTATCTACTGACACTGACCTGAGCAGTTGCCTCCCTGGGAGACAGGCTGCGATGTGATCACTTCGCCTGCTCTTTTGGACACTCTGTGCTGTGTAAGTGATGAGGCAGTCATTTGCTGAAAGTTTCTGTTGTGCCTGCGCCTGTGTTCCCATGATGCACTGCATAGCAACTCACTCCACAGAAGCTCTGGTGCACTATGTGAGTGAAATGGGGTTCTGTACTACCAGCTTGTTTGTGCCCCAATTAAGAAAAAAACAGATCCCAATATAACAAGTGCTTCTTCTAACTTACATTGAATGCTGAGCCTGCCTCACCTCATGACTTGGGGATCTGACTGAACCAGCTAATGATGGCCAGTTCTGGATGCATGGACACTTAGTATCCCATAAGGGTGTTTCTTCTCTACCAGGATTAGCTAACATAGATGGTGTTGTTTATCAATAGGCTGCACTGCTAAGGGCCTGGCCTTGCTTCAGAACCCCAGGAGGTCCTGCATTGTGAGACTCCCTTTTGGTCTTGCCATGCATTTCACATGGCATCACCACTGATACCTCTACCACCTTAGGGCCTGCTGAACCATATAGCCTACGTGGCTTGGCAACCTGCAGAGCCCTTTCCTGTTCTGGGCTCCACTCAAAACCAACAGTATTTTGTGTCATTTGGAATCTGGACTATGGCAGTATTCCCAGGTGTCGAATAAGCTATCTCCAGAATATCTCCTGAAAAGGCCTACAGGTGTTGCCCTTCCTTCCTCACAGTGCTTCCACTCGATGCAATAATAGTTATGAATTCCAAAAACAGGTATTGGATTATGTTTGTAAACTGCTCTGTTCATCTGGGCATGATTAAGTTATGATTAGGGATTTGATTGGGCCACGTCAGTAGGGTGTTGCACCCAGCCCCTTGGTGGGTGGGGTCTCAAGGATAAAAGACATGGCAAAGGACAGAGTTGGAGCAGTTTTGATTGTGGAGTTCTGAGGAAGGAGAGAAAGTCCTGGAAAAAGAGATAAGCCATTCATCTGATGGTTCGCAGCTGCCCTTGAGGAGAGAGGCAAAGCCTAGAGAGCCTCACAGTTTACAGCTGACCTTGTGGAGGAAACAGAGGAGCTGAGCCTGGAGAGAAGCGGAGCCCTGGGAAGAGAGGAACCCAAGAAGCCTGAAACCTGGCAAATGTCGGCAGCCATCTTGCTCCAACACGTGGCAACAGACTTTGGTGAAGGAAGAAACTTATGTCTTATGGCCTGGTAACTGTAAGCTGCTACCCCAAATAAATACCCTTTATAAAGACCAACCAATTTCTGGTATTTTGTATCAGCACCCCTTTGGCTGATTAATACAACTACTAAAAATGTTACTGACCTGGCAGACCCCAAATCTTCATAGGGTTTACCTCCCATCTCCTGAGCGCAGTCATGGGAGGACAGGCTCAGGCACCAAAGAAACAAGGCCTCCAGTGTACTGGCCACTTCCTGCTCATCTAACCCAATTAGCCTAATAACACTAATGCAGCTGATCAATGTAATATCTTCTGGAATGCTCAGATGGTCCAGATCTCATCATATAATATTATGACAAAGTGGGAGAGTTAACATAGCCCAGAGCAAAAGTGTAAATGTTTATTTTTGTGCATTCCATGTGATTATGAACTGTTTTGATTCTCTTCTCTGAAAAGAGAAACTACCTAGTTCAGCAAATCAGTGCCTGTATTTTATGTATCTGAGGCCATGCTAATCTGCACTAACAAAGATACCCTATCTGGCAGAATGTCTACAACTGGGACTACTCCTAGACTGAGTATGTGATAGTCTCCTGTTATCCTCCAGGATATTTCTGGTTTCTGCAAAACCCAGACCGGCAAATTAAATG
This sequence comes from Tolypeutes matacus, assembly GCA_026826555.1. NCBI lineage: Eukaryota > Metazoa > Chordata > Mammalia > Cingulata > Chlamyphoridae > Tolypeutes > Tolypeutes matacus. The sequence goes on from JAKSZT010054030.1 coordinate 38,170,934, forward strand.
GAAATACGCTGGGGCCCACTAGAACTGCATCTTCTAGATCCTTAAAGATAGCACTAATTTACATCCCCTCAGGATATAATATTACTCCTTTGATCATTTTTTGTGTTTGGTTAGGGAAAGGGGGCAATTTTAGAGGCCTAACCCCCATAGGGCAAGGACCCAAAAAGTGGGTTGAACCAAACACCAAATATGTCGATTCCAACGATAAAGTCTTGGTTGGAGAAATTACTACAAATTTGGCCACAGACATGTGGGTTCATTGTAAGCCAGACCTTGGACAGGACTCCCTATTGCCTGGATCCGTGTTCCCCATGTCAATTCACACACTGCATCTATAAATTAGTCCTCAAAATGTTGGGATGTTTCCCTTTCACAATTACATGAGTAAATGGCTATAGCTTCCTTTGGGGGGCGGGGCGGGGGAATTGGTTTTCAATTGTCTGGTAATTAATCACAGCTTTTGTTAACTTGTTTTGGAGGTCTCATTGGTGCTTAGCAATAACTGTCACATCCCATTGTCAGACACCTGATGCATCACACCAGTCAGTGCATTCTCTTCCACCAATGCACCATCCCAATTCACCACCAGTGAGAATGCAACAATTTGACTGGGATCAGGTGCCAGGAGCCCACTGTGATCCACTGTGAGTCCCCATTGCCTGCTGGGTGCCCCCAAACCCATTTTATTGCTTCTTGCTCAGACCACTCCTGGTGACATTTCACAAATGGGGCTGTCTGAAAACAGTTCTGAAATCGAACTTGGTATTCTGGATAGTTATTAGGATCAGCTCCCTTGGTAGGAATGGAGAGGAAGCAGAATAAAGCAGAGGAAAAAGTGGAACTTCCATTCAAGCCCACCAAAGCCTCAGTCAACCCCATGGGAACTCTGGAGCATGTGCAGCCAGTCAAAGCTGTTTTACATTCTGCTAGAATGGCTAAGCCTTTATACTGCCCTGTCAATCAGCCACTTGATATGGGCCCACCCACTCCTGACCCACAGGAAAGGAATGCCTTGAGTGAGGTTCTCTGCTGCCGAAACAAACTAAAAAGGAGCTGACGGGCAGGGCAAGAAGTCTTTCCTGGAAGGGGTATCTACAGAGTGCATCTCCATACCCACCATAGTTCTTCCACAGGATGTTAATACAGGTGCTGGGAAACAGTGTTGTACCTTCAAATTGGAATTGTTCAGTTAAAGAAATCTAGGATTCTTTATTACGGAACTTCTCGGAGCCTTGATAAGGCTAATATGTGCTGTGATTCCCTGGAAGGAGATACAATATATAACATTTTCCCAAGTACAACAAAGCGCCAAGATACTTTTATTCTTAGCACAACTATTAACATCTACTAATACTGAAGAACACAGTTTGAAAAAACACTGATCTTTTCTGATTCTGTTTTCTTAGAGTGATATGGTTCCAAATAGAGTCCTATTCCTGGGAGAAGTGTATTCACAATTAAATGTATCAGGGACCCACCCCTTTCACCCCTTTCCTACAACACAAAGAATGGTTTCAGGGCCACAGCAAAAACCAAGCTCTAAGTGCAGCTATCGCTCTTTTAATTTATTTGGAAATGTGATTTTCTATTAATCAGCAATTTAAGTTGAGTGTTTGAAGCTGGCTTTTTTTTTTTTTTTTTCCTGTATTTTATATTGTTGAAGCTGGCTATTTTTAAAAGGTTAGATTACCACTGCAGGATGTGAGGGTCAAGGGTGGATTTCACCAGTTATGTTTTACTCAATGAATTGATACCCTCTCTGAAGAAATGGATTGCTTTGGGGAAGTCATCAAAAATATTCGAAAGAGGAAAGATAGATGTAACTCATGCCCTATGTTGATTATTTCAAGCTCAGTTAGTCTGCATGAATAAGGTTCCCCCGTGAGGTTACATTTTAAGTGGTTAGAAGGTCTTTTGATTATACTTTAGTCTCTGATTGTGAAAGAAGAAAAATAAACACTCTTGTATTTCTTATGAAAAATATTTAGGGAGAAATGCATTTTTGCCTTCTTTGAGTAAGGTAGTCAAAAATATTTGTGATGAAATTTGAAAACAATTGACTGTGTCTGAATTCACATACCTACTCATGGAATAGGTACATAGAAACACATATTTTAGACTCCTTTGGCTTTTCTTGAAAGGAAATGTTAAAGGAGGTCACAGTGGAGTCTCACCTATTATTTACACTAAATCACTATACCATGGTAAAAACAATGTGCCATACTGGAATTAATATGGACATTCTGATGCCTCTAACTTGACCCTTTATAAGTCATGTAAGGAACCTGCTGAGTATCTATTTCCTCATCAGTAAAATGGAGATTATTTGTAAAAATTAGAGCTATTTGTGAGAACTGGAGGTATTATATGTGATTAATTTAGCACAGCAGCCAGCAACCAGTGGGCATCCAATAAATGGTAGTTACTATTGTTGCCAACACAGAATTGAGGTTACTGTTCCCCTCCTTTTTCCTGAAACTTCTAATTGACTTTAAAATCAGACAATTTAAGTAGATAGTGAATACCTAACTCTATTGGCTTTTTATGCATATTTAAATAATGTCAAGTGCTACAATAACAAACACTGTTTCCTTTGGCAAAGATCTACATTGCATTTTGCTGAAATGACAAATAGTTCTTCCATGCATGACGTCAGTGAAGCTTTTAAACAAATTACCCTCTTCAAAGCACAAAGAGAGCACCATCCCTAATGCTACAAGTATTTTTTTTTGTAATTATTTGTAATGGAAACTGTGTAATAGGAGCTCTTATGGTGCCTTCCATAAGTGCTAATTAAATTATATGGTGAATAAATGTGCAATTGATTTAAATGCCTTAGATTCTTTTCAGCATTGTTATGAATAAAGGCACATATGCTTACAGATCCTAATGTGGTACTTTATTCCATTATCCTGAGTGGTTTGCTACTGTGTCTGGGATGAAAGTCATGCAAGGGAAAATGTGTGGCTGTCAAATGTCCAATGCAACGAGAAATCAATTATTCTAGGAAGAGCCATAACGAGGGCTACTAGCTCCTGGGAATATGAATAATTTTATAGTCTCATCTGTCCCTATTGCTTCTGAAGATGGCATAACTACTCAGACAGAGGAGATACGAAGTCAAAGAGAAATTGGGTTTGGGAGATGTCTCAGAAGATTGATAGACCCGGAGCCATCCATGTAAATGATTTCCAAATGCAGATGTGCAGGCCCTACCTGTCTTGACAATGCTTTGACTTTTCTAGGACATGTGAAAATGATTTTAAAAATTAGCGTTCTAAGTATGTTTTTCCTAATACTATTAAAAATTCTGTGATTGTCCTTCTGACTTTGGAAGAAAAGGTATTAAAATGACTTTTATTTATGAAATAAGAATAAGAGCTGATAATAGTTTTCTGTTTTGTTTTGTCTTTGTGTCCTTACTTGGTCAAATAAAACACTGACCACTCTTTATCGTTTGACAGATTGATTGAGATATCAAATTTTTCTGAAATCTAAAAACATTGGGAACCACTGATCTATATAACATTTGGTCCTGGCTCCTTCCTTCCCCCAGAGGTCCTTTCTTCTGAATCTCTGGGAAGTAAGCTTAAGACAAAACAATATTTGATTCACCATTACTATTAATGACTCGTTTCAGAAATATGTATTTTCTTTAACATAAGTTATGAGAACTTGCTTCCCTGGCCTATCTGCTAGAAACCAGAAGTCATGCTAGTTTAAGGTCTCAGGACTTGGCTTGAGATCCTTATAAGAAGAAGGAAACTCGATTTTATCAGGTTATTTCCTAAATGATATTATTAATAGGTATACAAAGTACTCTTAAAGTTCATAAAATATTTCTACGTCACTTAACATTCAAAAGAAGCCTATAAGGTAGATTCTACCATCTTTCTGTTCAGAAGTAATTAAAATCTCAAAACAGGAAAACAAAAAACAAAAAAAAAACATAACGCTAGTAAGTGGCATGTCAGGACTTGAACCCCAGCTTTCTGCCCAATTCCTAACACATCTCTATAACAGCTATCTCGGTCCTCCAGGAGCACAACTTCTACTCTCCCCAGAATGTGGGTAAGAGAGTGGTTTTCGCCCCTTTTCCCCACAAGGGTGATATGCTTTAGAAACTGTGGAGAAGTGAGACACTACCATCTCATCCCAGCTTGAATTGTCCCTCATGTATAAACATCAGTCATGTTTCACCGTCCTTTTCCAATGGTCTTTGTGTCTTCAATTCACCAGATCCTTGAAAAAAAACTGCTACTGCCTCATATTTCTTCTCTCTTCTTAGTGTTTGATCTGTGCCCCTGACATATCACTGCCATGGCTCTCTCGCCACCTCTACTTTGCCAGTGATGTTATCATTACCTCACGAAAGCACCATAGCTGATACTTCCTGATAATTTGGTGAAGATCACTGGATTGCAAAGCTCATCTTGGAGTGTATATGTCAAGCCTTTTGTATTAGGGAAGCAGTCCTAGCTGTTCTGGCACTTTTCTCCTTTGGCTCAGGTAGGCTTGGTTCCCTCAAAGTGCCCGGCCAGGTGTGGTAAAGTGGGAGATACTGCATCCTATTAGAGGGAAAGATCCAGGGCCCACATTCCCTCTTCTGCTTCCCATATATGTAGATACATACCCAAATATATTCAAGGAAAAGCCCGAAGCATCCCAAAGCTTCCTGAGATAAACATGCAAAATAAAATACTGACCCTGCATTCTGTTCTTAAAAGAAGATTAACACCAGGCCAATGCCAATGTGCAGGACTGCAAAAGACTGGGAAAATGAATAACTTAAAGTGTTCTTTTCAGTAGTGTTTTGTGTTTGTTTTTTAAGTGCCAGTCCTTGGATGCTTCTGCAAGATGGTTTTGCATTTTTTACAGTCCTAAGCAGTTCAGAATTAAATTAGAGCAGACTTTAGCAAACCCTCATGAAAAATATGTATTTACCAGTTTCAAAAGTTTCCTGGAAGATTTAAGAGTGCAGGAGTATTTCAGTCACAATCCATTAACCCTATTCATCATCCACTGAAAATGTCTACGTGTGAAACCATTTTCAATCTCCACTAATGTGCCTAGAACTGATATAGCATATCATACTTAATTTCCACACTGCATTATGTAGTTGTGTTTTGTGTTTGTTCGTTGAAAGGTGGCAGATCTCACAAATTTAAGCTCTCGCTCCTGCACAGCCCCCAAGAGGACCGAGGCCTGAGGTTTTCTCATCCTTTAATGGAGTGGGAGTCAGCTGTGCAGGCTGGCTCCTCGGTCTCCTGTCTAGCTGCTCCATCTCAGGGAAAGTGGTTTTGAGAACAAAATATGCAATAAGTTTGAGTTTGATTTACAGGTATAACTTTAACTCTAAAGAATTTTTTTCTTGTGTTCTTATCTTGGATCTTTTGGTTAATTGCCCTGTTGATTTTCACAATATTTATTGAACATCCGTAACGTATGACTGGATAGCAATTGGTTCAATAAGTAACATTTACTGAAAATTCACTGTGTCTTGGGCACTGTGATAAATAGTTTATAGGCAGTTTCATTAGATATTCAAAACAACCCCATATGATTTAAGTAGCTCAGATATCATCAAAACAATTTTACAGGCGAGGAAACTGGGACTGGGAGAGTTTAAGCAACTTGTCCAAGAACATAGTTATTGTGATTTGTTGTAACCCAGCTCCTGAAGGGCATGGGTCCGGGAGGTGGCAAGACCAAAGGACACACTCAGCAAGATGTCAGGCATGAGCTTTATTTATTGGGACTTATGGATAGGAAAGGGTCTTGGGCAGCGGCAGGCCGAAGAATGAAAGTAGCATCCCACAAAAGAGGCAGGAAAATGAGGGGCAATATATAGGGTCTCAGAACAAAGACATTTCATAACAGAGTTACATAAATGGGGTCTGGTGATGTTACTGTAGGAAGGAATTGTACAGCCTGGAGAACATTACAGTCTATGATACCATCTCTTACACTGTTCTCCTGTGAGGAGGTTTGTTACATCTTAACTTGTGTCCTGGGGCATGCAGGGGCTGCTTACTGCAGGCTGAGTTTCCCTTTGGAGGGGACCCACTGAACCCACATCATTCTACACCAGTCCTGTCTACTGTGAAGCCCAGCTCTTAACCCCTACTCTACAAAGACTTGAGGGGTTAACACACAGTAGCACTCATCAGGAAGATTCAAAATAGGTCATTTAGTTCATTCAAAAACATATGTATGCAGAAAAGTCAGGTCAAGCCTTAAGTCAATTCCAAGGGGAAAATACTAGAAAGAGGTTGGTATAGCATCTGGGCTGCAGGAAAGGGATGAAATCTGGGGCCAGAGGTCTGCAGCAGGCAGCAGAGCAAGAATGTACAGAATGCCCATGGGAGACACAGGAATGAGATGAAGAGACGGGAAGAGTGGGACCAGGAATCAGGCAAGGGATGTAACAAGAGTGTGGGCTCCTCTGGCAGGGTGGGACACGTGAAGGTCACAAATATATTCTCTGTGGAATCCAGGACCTTCGGCAGCACTCCTGTGAAGGCACATGCCAGTCAAGTCTGAGATGAGACCAAGTGAAAGGATCTCAGAAGGGCTAAAGCCCACAGTAATGGAGAAGCCCTGCCATTGAAACGGCTCCAATTGGGGTGGGAGATTATAGGAGGGTCGTGCTGCCCAGCCAGGTGGGTTGTGGGGCTGGGGAGGCACTCTTGGAATTGAGCAGGGCTCAAGTGGTTTGGTCCTAACTGCACACTTAAATATATGAGGCTTTCCTTATCCCCGCTCCCAATTGGCTTCAGACAAAATTAATCACACCTTCCTCTGTGGTCCCAAGGCCTATTTCTCTATATGCTTTGCCCAGAACCGTTAATGGTCTGAGGGCATTACCTCTAAATTATCATTACCAAAAAAATGCCATTAGACAACCAGCAAGATGGCGACAGAATAAAGAGCTCCGAGAATCAGCTCTTGCTACGGGGCAGTTTGTGATCACCCACAACTAACTAGAGCACTTATTTGGGGGCTGCAGGAGACCAGAAGTGCATCCTGCAACATCACTGAAAGAATGGAAGGAGGAGACTGCCCATCCGCAGAGAAGATTCGTAAGTAGAGCACTCCACTCCACGGAGGCCCGTACCCACCCTCCACTGGAGGCACAAGCCGCCTCGGGAGCTGTTCCGCGGCTGGAATTGGAAGCTCCACTTCCCAAAACGGGGGAGGAAGAGACGGTTGGGCACCAACTTCAGCTACTGATTAGTAAATTCGGCGGGCTAAATCATAATCCTACGAATACCTAAAATTTGAACGTGTCCATGTCAGAAAGAGGCCCGTAGCTGCCATCTTAACTCCACGCCTGACATGAGAGGAAGTGGGACTGACTGAAAATCACAGGGCTGGTAGGGACTGGCTTCTTTCCATCTAGATCAGATTGCTGCTCTAGCCTAAGCCCCAGGCCCACCTCGGGCAGGGAGGAAGCCGGGGGGGATCTGTGCCAGCCTCTCCAGGAAATTATAGGCCACGCCGTGGAGGCTGGTGATCATCCTACTGTGGCAGTACAAGCCATCCCAGGAGCTATTCTGTGGCAGGAATTGGAAGCTCCATTTCCCAAATACAGGGGAAGAAGAGACGGTTGACCACCGACTTCAGCTACTGATAATTCAGTTCAGCTGGCTAAAGTATAACCCGAAGAACAGCTAAAGTTTGAGCCTTTCCAAGTCAGAAGGAGGCCGGTAACTGCCATTTTGACTCCACCCCCAGCATGAGGGGAAGCTGGGCTGACTGAAAATCACAGTGACAATAGAGATCTGTTTCTTTCACCTAGATTGGCCTGCAGACCTAGCCTAGGCTTCAGCCCCACCTCTAGCAGGGATGAAACTGGCAGGACCTGCACCAGCCTATCCAGGTAACTGCAGGTACATTTAGCTGGCACAAACTGAATAATCAGAAATCTACCAGGGCAATTGTGGTCATCTTGGACTTGTAATGCATAGTTTGCTGCCCACATCTGCAGCTCCATCCCTGCCCCAGGCAGGGGAAAAAGGGACCTGAAGCTTCATCAGTCTCTCTGGGCAACTACAGTCTAAGCTTGCTTGACTTGGATTATTCCACACAGCTCTGGCTCTGTCCCTACCCCTGGCAAAGGAGAAAGTTGGGAGAAGCTTCCTTGGTCCTTGGGGCAATGAGGGTAGCTTGAGCCTCCACAGCTTACAGCACCAACTACATCCTTGGCTCCTACTACACAACCAGCAAGGGAGAAAGGGCAGGAAGCCCTAAACTAAAGAGAAAAATTACACCCAGAATAAATATTTAGTAAGCCAGATGCCAAGATGCCAACAAAAATTACAATCCACACGAAGAAACAGAAAGATATGGCCCAGTTAAAGGACCAAGATAAGCCTCCAGATGACATAAAGGAGTTGAGACAACTCATCATAGATGTTCAAACAAATCTCCTTAATAAATTCAATGAGATGGCTAAAGAAATTAAGAAGACATTGGATGAGCACAAAGAAGAATTTGAAAGCATACATAGAAAAATAGCAGATTTCATGGGAATGAAAGGTTCAATAAATGAAATAAAAAATACTTTGGAATCATATAATAGCAGATTTGAGGAGGCAGAAGAAAGGATTGGTGAGCTTGAAGAAATGGCCTCTGAAATTGAACATACAAAAGAACAGATGAAGAAAAGATTGGAAAAACTTGAACAAGGTCTCAGGGAACTAAAGGACAGCAAGAGACATGCAAACATACGTGTCTGGGTGTCCCAGAAGGAGAAGAGAAGGGAAAGGGGGCAGAAGGAATATTTGAGGAAATAATGGTAGAAAATTTCCCAACCCTATTGAAGGACATAGATATCCATGTCCAAGAAGCACAACGTACTCCCATCCGAAAAAATCTGAATAGACCAACTCCGAGACACATACTAATCAGAATGTCAAATGCCAAAGACAAAGAGAGAATTCTGAGAGCAGCAAGAGAAAAGCAATGCATAACATATAAGGGATACCCAATAAGATTAAGTGCCGATTGCTCATCAGAAACCAAGGAGGGAAGAAGACAGTGGTATAATATATTTAAGTTACTGCAAGAGAAAAACTTCCAGCCAAGAATCTTATATCCAGCAAGATTGTCTTTCAAAAATGAGGGGGAGTTTAGAATATTCACAGATAACAGAAACTGAGAGAGTTTGTAACCAAGAAACCTGCTTTGCAGGAAATACTAAAGGTTATGCTACAGCCTGAAAAGACAAGAGAGAGAGGTCTGGAAGAGAGTCTAGAAATGAAGATTATATCAATAAAAGTAACTAAAAGTGTCAAAACAGTGGTGAAAATAAAATATGACAGATAAAGCCTAAATATTCAGGAATAAACTTAACCAATGATGTAAAGCACTTGTACTCAGAAAACTACAACTCATTGTTAAAAGAAATTAAAAAAAGACCTAAATAATTGGAAAAACATTCCATGCTCATGGATTGAAAGACTAAATATCATTAAGATGTCAATTCTACTCAAATTGATATACAGATTCAATGCAATCCCGATAAAAACTCCACCAGCATTTTTTAAATAAATGGAAAACATGATTGTCAAATTTATTTGGAAGGGTAAGGGGTCCTGAATAGACAGAAACATCTTAAAAAGGAAAAGTGAAGTTGGAGGACTCTCATCTCCGGACTTTAAATTGTATTACCTTAGGGCCTGGGTAGCTCAGTCAGTAGAGCATCAGGCTTTTAAATTGTATTACCTAGCTACAGTGGTAAAAATAGCATGGTACTGGCATAAAGACAGACACATAGCCCAATGGAACTGATTTGATGGTTAAAAAACAGACCCTCACATCTATGGTCAAGTGATTTTTGACTAGCCTGTCAAACCCATCCAGCTTGGGCAGAACAGTCCATTCAACAAATGGTGCTGAGAAAATTGAATATCCATAGCAAAAGAAGGAAAGAGAACTCCTATACAAAGATTAACTCAAAATGAATCAATTACCTAAATATAAAAGCAAGAACCATAAAGCTTCTAGAAGAAAATGTAGGAAAATATCTTCAAGATCTGGTGGTAGGTGGTGGATTCTTATAGGAGATAAGAGGAGGACTGAGATGGACTCCTGATATTTAATGTATGCAAAAGTTTTAATGTGCTTTACTGTAAAAGTGTTGAAATGTACAGAGTGGATGGTATCACGTTATAGTGAGTAACAGCTGGTTTATAAATGGGGATGTGGCTGAAAATGGTAGTCCAGGGATGTAAATGCCAATTGACAGAAAGCTAGAGAATAATCTAGGGACTGAATAGCACAGTAAACCCAGAGGTGGATGAGAATAGTGGTTGATGGTACAGATGCAAGAGTGTCCTTTGTGAGCTAGGGCAAATGTACATCAGTATTGCAGGGTGGTAGGAATGTGGAGAAGCATGGGAAAAATACAACTGGAGTGACCTATGGACTGTGGTTAACAGCAATACTGTAATATTCATGCATATATGCCAAAGATGTACTGTGTTGATAATAGGAGAGTATGGAAAATGTGTGCCAAATGTATGATGTGGAACTGGTAATAATCGGATGATATTATCTCATAATCTGTAACAAATGTTCCACAACGGTGTAGTATGTTGATAGAGGGGTGTTGTTTGGGAATTCTGCACATGTGCATAATTGTTTTGTAAGTTTACAACTTTTGTCATAAAAATATATTTAAAAAATAATAATTGGGTGGGTTGGGGGGAAAATACACCAAATGTAAGATAAGAACTATAATTAGTAGTAAGATTTTAACAATATTCTTTCATAATTTGTAACAAATGTCTCACGACAATGGGAGGTGTTGGTGGAGGGTTGATGTATGGGACCCCTGTATGATGTTATGAATGTTTGCTTTGTAAGTTCACAACTTTTACTATACACTTATTGTTTACGTATGTTCATGTAAAAATGATATAAATAATAATAATAGGGGGTGGGTTGGGGGAAAATACTTTGGTTAGTAATAATATTTTGAGGATGCTCTTTAATCATTGGTTAAAAATGTTTCACAACAATGCAAGGTTGGTGGTAGGGTGAGGTATGAGAGCCCTGTATGATGTATGTATGCTTGTTTTGTAAGTTCACAACTATTACTATACACTTATTGTTTATGTATGTTCATGTATGAGTGATATGTTTCAAGAAATTTTTAAAAAATAAATAAATAAATGCCATTAAGTCTGCCTTTAACAAACACATTCAACAGCCTTTCCCTTAGTTACATTTTTCAGACATTTCATGATTGTGTTTGTTTTGCCTTTTCCTGTGTAAGACTCGTTGGGGGATGAAGGGGTAGGTGCGGCAAGTGGCCGCAAGGAAGGGAAGGTGTGCCCAGTGCATCATGGGAACACTGGGCCTGCAGATGGGGATGCCCAACACCCACTTCTGCCTAGGGATCACCTCCCCACATATTGTACTAATAAACACCAATTCAACTCACTTTTCCTGCTCAGAGCCCTCTGGAAGCATGATTGTCCCTTGGGTCTCATAGGGCAAGGACCTGTCCTTGTTTGTAACAATATTATCTGTCCTTGGCCCTCACTCCCTTAATTTCCTAAGCAGTCTGCTGAGGTGGCCAAGCTTCCCAAGAGATGTGGGGGATAGAAGCCTCTCTTGCTGGTGGCTCTGGCCAGCACTTCCTCTAGCAGCCCCAGAGGCGGGAGGAGGTCAGAAACACACCCGGTGCTTAACCAGCCTCCAGGGCCTGCCTTCTCCTTTGATTTTCATTTGTGGAGTGGACAATACAGTTCACTGGGCTGGCCTCACAGATGCTCAAGTAGATTTAGTTCCATATCTGGAACTTACTATGCTTACTGAGGTCAGCCATGAATCTGAGCTTTGCTTGCAGAGAAAGTGATGAGCTCTAACCCAGGACATTCCCTGAGGATGTTCTCTATGTGGAGAGTAGATGTGCTGATAGTCTAGCTCAAGTATGACAAAGCAAAGCTTCGCTGTTGCTCAGGGTAGCCATCGGGAAGTGAAGTCCAGACTAGAAGACACGGGGGATTGTTTGTGCTCGCTTCTAACTTTTACCACTTGCTTGTGGTGCTTCCTCAACATGGACTTCCTCTCCTTTATCTCCTCTGTATTGGGGAGAAATATAATTTTGCAGCTGAGAGTCTGAGTTCTGGAGTCAGACAAACCTGAGTGTAAATCTCTGCTCTTCCATATACATGCTACTTAATTTTCAAAGACCCAGTTACCTTATCGGGGATCCAAAGAGCTCCTATTTCATAAAGTTACTGTCTGACAGAAAATAATCAAAAAATACTAAAAATTGTGGGCTTAGGTCTTCAAAGCCAAATTCATCCCCCCCCCCCACACACACACACACAACTACCATGCCTTTTAAAGACTACACCAGAACAAATAAGGGCTGAATAAACCCACAGACCCTCAGGCATGTTTTATTTTTCCCATTCACATGGTTAGGAAAAAAATGGATTGAATGATTTTGAAAACTAACAAGTAGAAGTTTTCACCTAAAAATCCTAATTTTAGCATCTTCTTAAAATGCAGAAGCTCTGGCTACACTAGACACCATTTCTACACAGAAACAGTTAACTGTAGCTCCATAGGTACTGCCCCCTGAGAAAAAAGTGCTCTCCAATCAATTTGAGATAATCCTCATCACTCTCGATAATCTCCCTGTAAACAAGGCACATTGCCGGTTGTCATTTTTCATTGGGCTTTTGCTTAAAGTAAAGAACACACAGCTTCTATTAGATTATTTGATATTAAGCAACTCATTTTACTTCTCATACTCAAACTGGCATATTTACACACCACACAGTGCTCAGCAAAGTTTAGTATTCCCGGTTACTAGGGAATAAACACTTTAGTCCCTGAATATACTACATTGTTTAAATCACCCTTCATAAAGTTTAATTGTTCCTACCTAAAAGGCAGTTCAAACGGCTTGCTAATTGTTTATTAACAGAACTTTTATGAATATGAGTATAAATGTAAATATGTATTCATAAAAATCATCCTTCAATTCGAGGACAACCACATAGATAAGTCATGAAGGTGCCCTCCGTATAAATATGAATATACACGTACTCACACTTTTATTTTCTCCTGATACAACTCAACCAAAAAGTGTTGCCCAGAGATCCAAGGCATAGATATACAATAGTATCCCTAAAAGAGATTGTCTATACATTTTCAATAATTATCCCCAAAGTGGCCACTTTTATAAATTCATGATAAAACAATGGCATTGCTTTTGTATAAATCAAAATGGATCATATCATAATATAACAATAAACACTTTATTCCCTGAATATACTACGTTGTTTAAATCACCCTTCGTAGAGTTTAATTGTTCCTACCTACTTTGATGATCATCTGGAGAATTTTGCTTACTCTGAATAATCTAGACTACAGTTTCTACTCTGCTATTTTCTATATTTCGCTTTTCTGCCTCTGCCTAAATTGACTTTCAAGGATTGTGTCATCTCTGATCCTTTACTAATAGTTCCTTTTATTTGCACTTTTCCAGTTTTGTTAGGAGGGCAGGAGTGGGTTTCACAAAGAAGCCAATGAAGCTTGGCCTTCAGAGGGCTATTGTTAAGTGGGCCCCTTCCCCAGCACTGGGAGGGGCTCCCACAAAGGGTTCCCACAGTCTTTTTTTTTTTCAATTTACACAATTAAGGTGTTTTAACCACAATTGAGTAAGATCACTCTCTCCTTCCTCTCTGACTCCCTCTCCACCATGCTTCCTCTCATGTGAGTGGTGCTGGAGTGGCCAAGGCATTTTTTGAATATGGCTAAGAGCAGGTTGAGTTATGGGTAGGTTTAGTATGGCCCAAGGAACATACAGTTATATATAGTTTGCAGTCACTTTTGGGTTTAGCTATTGCCAGATAGCCTAGTTTAGGAAAGGCTGCCAACAATACTTCTACCTCCCATTATCCTTGCTTACCCCATGTGTGACAGGACATTGATAAGGCCAGATGTCTTATCATGAAATGAGCATGCCCTGAGGCACCTAACACCAGATATATGTAGGCAGAGAAGAATCAAAGTTTGAATGTATAGAGGTTGGCACTAGTTTGTGGAAAACCCTTGCATTCACTTTATGTAAAAAATTTTAAGTGGGGTCTTTGGTTCTCATTGACACCTAATCAAAATAGAAGTTATCACTTGGAATACATTTGATAATGCAGTATATACAATTATAAATGTGTCATACTCTTTACTGAAGAATAATCTACATACAATAAAATGCATAGGTTTTCATTGTGGAGTTCAGTGGGTTTTGAGAGATGTGTAAAACTCATGTAACCACACCAAATAGACTATTTCCAATTTCCAAGGATGTTCCCTCACACCTCTTTGCAGGAAATCCCTTCCTGCTTCAATCCCCTCAGGCAACCAGTGGCCTGATTTCTATCACCTTGGATTAGTTCTAAAACTTTATACAAATGGAATCATACAATATGTACTATTTAATATCTGGCTTCATTAGCTCAACATGTTTGTGAAACTCAGGTATGCTGTGGAGTGTATCAGCAGTTTGTATTGTTTTATTGCTTAGGAGTATCCCATTATACCACAACTTGTTTATCCATTCACCTGTTGACAGCCATTTGTTTCCTTTTTTTTTGCTAATTGTGAATTTAGATCAGCTATTCACATTTCTGTACAAGTTTTTGTGCGGACATATGTTTCTTTTCTCTTAGGTAAATGCCTAGGAGTGTAATGCCTGGCTCATTTGGTATGTGCAGTTTAACTTTTTAATATATACTGGCAGTTTTCAAATTGTTGCACTATTTTACATTATCCCAGCATTGTATGGGAGTTCCAGTTGTTCCACATTCTCATCAACACTTGGTAATTCTGGTCTTTGTCTTTGAATCATTCTAAAGGGAATCTAGTGGTATCTAATCGTAGATTTAAATTCATTTCTCTAACAACTAATGATATTGAGCATCGTCCAATGTGTTTATTTGCCATTTGTTTATCTTCTTTGAGGAAATGACTGTTTAATTATTTTTCATTTTATTAGGTTTTCTTATTGATTTGAAAGAGTTCATTATATACTCTGCTATAAGACTGTTGCAGTTATATGTATTGGAAGTGTTTTGTCTAACTCTATAGCTTTGCTGATTGCATAATGGTTTTGTAACTGAGGGTTAAGAATTAACAAATAATTATGATTACTAAATCATTATATACATGCCATTTTCCTTCTAGTATATTATGAAATAGCCAATGGTTGAGATCTGAAATTGCTGAAACTGGCTGGACTGACTTCATCTTTTATATCTGGTCATTTCCAACTACAAACCTGTCATTTTGATGATTTCCAGAAATGTATATGGTCATTTCTCCCTGCTATTATGATGATTATTCCAGAGGGATCTTACCCTTGCATATGAACATTTCTACTGAAAGGGTAACCACTCCACCCTCCTTTGCTTAATATCCATAGGAAAAACCTTGTAACTGACCTTGGTTCTGTATGCCTCTATCCCAGATGCCTTGATCTCTGATAAAGATTGTCTTGTGATTGTAATAACCTTGTGACTCACCCTGGTTTAGTACCCTCCCCCATCCTGTTCAGCCTCTTAATGTTTATTAATGAAGGAACCTGTACCAGTTCCACCCCAATTACTCATCAGCATAAATTGCTAATCATGGATATTATAAATTATCCGATTATTGCCATTCTGGGAGGCAGTTTTGGGGCCGTTAAGATGACTATTCTTTGCTTGTACAAACTTTTTCTCTCTTTGAAACCCTGGTGTCTCAGGACTTGGTCTCTAAAGTGCATCAGGATGTGGAAAAATGTGGAAGGGCTAGGGAGCGGGGCATATGGTAATCCCCTATATTCTTGTGTGTAACATTTATGTAATCTAAGTTTCTTTTTTAAAAAGTATATTAAAAAACAAACAAACAAAAACAACAACAAAGAGACCCTGTCCAAAATCTCTCTCTTTCTGTATTGGCTAGAGCTTTTCCCAAGGTCTGGTCATTCTAAGCCTGACACTAAAAAGTCCATGTTTGTGACCCTGTTTATACTTTTAAGCAAGCTTCAAAAAGAACTCAACCATTTGCAACTCTAATAAAAGTACATCTGGAGGAAAAGAAGCCACATTTGCTTGGTATCAGTGTCTTGAAAAGCAGAAATATTTAATTTTGATGAAATGTGATTTACCAAATTTCTAATTTTAAAATTAGTATTTATTTAAGTCCTGTTTAAGAAATCATTGCCTCCTTCAAAGAAGTTATTTTCTCCTATGTTTTCTTCTAAAGGTGTTAAAATATTAGCATTTAAATTTAGCTTTATAATTCATTCTCTATTAATTTTGCTTATGGTGTTGGGTAGGGGTGGAAGTTCATTTTCTCTTATATGCGTTATGTACAGTTGATCTGGCACCATTTGTTGAAAAGTTAGTCCTTTCTCCATGGAGCTGTCTTGTCAACCTTGTCAAAAGTCAATTGGCCATATATGATTGGTACTGTTTCTCAATTTTCTATTATGTTACATTGATCTATCTGTGTATCCTTACACAGGCTTGATTACTGGAGCATTATAATAATCTTGGAGTCAGGCAATAGAAGCCCTCCGAAGTTGTTCTCTTTTTGTCAGTATAGTTTTGTGTACTCAATATCATTTGAATTTTCAACATATTTTAGAATCAGCTTTCTGTTTTCCATTAAAAAAAAAAAAAAAACTACAAGGATTTTGACTGGAATTGCATTGAATATATAGGTTAATTAGGGAATAATTTGTATCTTTAAAATATTGAGTATTCTACCAAGAATATGCTGTCTCTCTCTACTTATTTAGGTCATCTTTAATTTTTTTCAGCAATATTTTATGGTTTTCTGTGTAAAGGTTTTGCACATTTTGTTAACTATATTCCTAGGTATTTGATATTTTTTATAATATTATATGTAGAACTTTATCTTTATTTTACAAATATTCTTCATTTTAATATATTGGCCTTTTTAATCCTGTGATACCAAATTCACTTATTAATTTAAAAATTTTTGTAGATTAATTTTTTTTTCTGTGTAAAAAAACAATCCTTCTTTCCTTCTAATCTTTATAACTCTTATTTTATTTTCTTGCCTTATTACACTTGCTGGAACTTCCAATAGGATACTGAATAGAAATGGTAACAGGCACCATCACTGACTTTTTTCCAGTCTTGGGGGAAAGTGTTCAATATATCCATAGATGTGGGAAATGGATGTGGCTCAAGAGGTTTGGCGTCTGCCTACCATATGGACGGACCGGGGTTCAATCCCCAGGACCTCCCGGTAAAATTAAATTTTTTTAAAAATTAAAAAAAAAAAAAAATATATATATATATATATACACACACACACACACACACACACACATATATATATATCTCCATAGATGCCCTTTGTTAAGTGGAGGAAGTTGTCTTGTATTCCTAATTTGCTGAGAGTTTTTATCATGAGTGGCTTTTGTCAAATGCTTTGTCCACTTCTATTGAGATGATCATATGAATTTTTTATATTCTATTCTATTAATGTAGTTCATTACTTTAATTTTCAAATGTTGAAATACTTGTATTACTGCAATAAACCATGCTTGATTATGATATATTATCTTCATTATATATCATTAGATTCAATTTTATATGTTGAGATTGTTTATTATGCTTATGAGGGATAGTGATAAGTTATACATTTTTATTTTAATATATTTTTTGGATTTTTGTAGAATAAAAAATATGGGGAAGTAGTCCTCATTTTCCTTTATCTGAAAGTGTTTATATAAGATTACTATCATTTCTTTTTTGTATGTTTGGTGAAATCCACTACTGAAATTATATTGACTATGAATTATAACAAGAAAGTTTTTTTATTGTGGATCCAATTTTATTACTAAATCTAATTTTAGAATTTCTACTACATCTTCTATAAGTTGTAACAAGAAGTGTTTTCAAGTAATTCTTCCATCCTGTCTATTGTTAAATTCATTGATATAAAGCTATTCACAATATTCTTTTATCACCTTTTTATGACTCTAAGAGCTGTTGTAATATTCTTTCTTTCATCCTATATGGGTAATTTGTATTTTTCTTCTTTTCTTCCTACTCAGGTTTATCCACTTTACTAATATTTTCAAATGATCACACTTTGTCCTTGTAATTTTTGCTGTTTATTTATTTTCTATTTTACTGGTTTATGTTTTTATCTTTTTAATTTTCTTCATTCTAATTATTTTGTTTGAATTTCCTTTTCTTTTAACCTTCCTAATGTAGGAAAGTGGATTAATTTAAAACATTCTATTTTTACAACATGCACTTATAAAAATAGTTACAAGAACTACTTAAGCTACATCCCACATACTGTGATATGCTGAGTTTTCATTATGATTCAGCTTGAAATTGTTTCTAATTTCCAAAGTGGTTTCTTCTTTGGCTCATGAGTTATTTAAAATATTCTATAATTTCCAATTATTGGGGAATTTTATAAATATATTATTTTTAATATAATGACATTATGCTCAAAGAATATATCTTATGTAATTTTAGTATATTTAGTAATAAAAAGTAAGATTTAAATGTTTTCAAAAATATTGTGGCTTATTTGGAAAAGAATGTGTACTCTATAAATGCTGGGTTTCGTATTCCATAAATGTAATCTATGTTGATTATGTTGTTCAGATCCTCTATATCCTTGTGCAGCCCTTTGTCAATTTCATCTAACAATTACTGAGGATGAGGTGTTAAAAAATCTGGCTATGTTTATGGATTGATCTATTTCTTCCTTGAGCTCTGTCAGTTTTTGCTTTAAAAATGATGAAACTGTTGTTATATGCAAATTTAGGATTACTGTTTCTTCCCATTAAATTGACTACTTTAGCATTATGAAATGACAATTTTCATGCGCAATAATCCTTTGCTTTCTTATCTTACTATTGTTATGGCATATCCTGTTCCAGACTCTTTCTTTCAAACCATTCATGTCTTTATATCTAATGTATTTCCCTTTTATAACATATTTGAGTCTTGCAATTTTATACGATCTGACAATCTGTAATTTTAGTTGGAGTGTTTAGTTTATTATATTTAATGTACTATTGATATGTTAGATTTAAGTCTACCAACTTTCAATGCTTTCTCTATTCATTCTATATATTGTTTACAGATCCCTCCCCCCTATTTACCTATCTTTGGATTAATTAAACATCATTTTTATTCCATTTTATCCCATATATTGGCATTTTAGCTATACCTCTCTTATTATTTTATTGGGTTGTATCCTTAGCTCATACAGTTTACACAGAATTAATACTGCAACCATTCTTATTTCACTCTTTTCCACTCATCTTCATACTTGACCAATTTAAGAAACTTAAAATGGTATATTTCCATTTATACATACTCCCAGCTTTTGTGCTACGGCTGTCATGTTTTACTTCTACTTGTATCATAAATCCTACTTATAATGATATTATTTCTGCTTCAAACAGGCACTTGTCTTTTAAGATCCATTTTCATGCTTCTTCAGATGTATGTGATTTTATAATTTTATATAAATGTATACACTAAATATTGTGGATGATATGTCATAAGGAGACTAGATTATGTTAGCTTCCTTTAAATACTGTTAAGTGTGTTTTTTGTTTTTTCTTTTTCTGGCAGTCAATTACTAGTTTGGCAGTTCTCCATGATCCTAATGAAGTTTTTTTTAGAATTTGTTAGAGTTGCTCTTATCTATGGTACAGTCCTTACTTCTAAGGTGTGAACTTTCTGGTGTTTCAGACTAAAGCCTGGATGTTAACAGGGTCTCTCCATTCTGGTTGTACCTATGTCTGCCAAAACTGTGTGACCTCCAATTTTTATTCCACTTTCTACCCCACGGCAGCTGCTTTCTACTAGGACTTAAGGGGTCTTGCCACACATATACAGCCAGACCTCAACTAAAGTCCCACAGAGATCCCCATGCAGATTTCTTGAGCTTCCTGTATATAGAGTTTCTCTCCTTTCCTGTACCATACCCTACAAGTTTCATCTGTTTCAGAAGCCCTGAACTCCAGTTTCTGTCCTCACCTCAGCAAGATGACCAAGCTCTTGGTTGGGTTCCACCTACTTCCCACAATTAGGAAACAGTCCCCAATCAGAAAGCCACCAGAACATAAGGCTCACCTTGGGTGTTTCCCTACTCTCAGAGATAGCAGTCCTGTCTATTGTGAATGCCTGAAAACCCTTGCCTTATATATTTTGTCCAGTGTTATAGTTTACAGCAGGAGGTCAACTCTAGAACAAGCACTTCATTGTGGTTGGAAACTCCACATATTTATTTTTTCCTTTTTGATGTG
The DNA here is from genome assembly GCA_026826555.1 of Tolypeutes matacus. Lineage (NCBI taxonomy): Eukaryota > Metazoa > Chordata > Mammalia > Cingulata > Chlamyphoridae > Tolypeutes > Tolypeutes matacus. Next base: position 38,191,263 of record JAKSZT010054030.1, read on the forward strand.
AATCGTGCCATATGAATTTTTTTTTGAATTTCTGTAATTGTAGGGCAGCACTAAAAACACAATGGTGTGTGAAGTTGCATATTTTATATATCACAGCTAATCATCATCATAATAAAAAAAAACTAGAGGAAGACTGAATTGACTTTTTATTCTCCCAATAGAAAATATTATTACAAACTCATTTAAGTGAAGAGGCAATCAAATAATATGAAGCCAAAATGTATAGGAAGAAATGGTTTTATATAGTTATTTTAGGCAGTTAATTAAGAAAAAAAATGTTTTGTTGTTTTGCTGGAATTTGTGAGTAGGATACTATTTGTCAGCTCTAAAAAGTTGTATATTAATTAATTTGTATGAAGATTGTATAAGCTTCCTGCCCCCCTAAAACCTAGATTTCAGAAGTCTGAAATATCCTGGGATAATATTTAAGTAAATCAATAAAGATCAAGAAAACAAGAGAATTTAAAACAGTTTAACTTGTTAAAAATAGCATGCAATGACTTTTTTAGGGTATATGTGGATGTGATGAGACTATATCAAACCAATATATAATATATTATTTTACCTCCTTTAGTTTGGAGAAGGTAAGTGCTAGACCTAAAAAGTTCTTTGAAGGCTGAACTTTAATCACTGGGTGTAACATGTATAACAATGTGGGGGAAAATCTATCAAAAGATTACAAGGAAAACCAAATCTCTGGAATTCAAATTCCAAGAGAACTGGGATACACACACACACATATATGCATATATATTTTTCCACTTCCCATTTTTAATCAAAATCAATAGGTAAATTTGGAGAATTAGAACAGATATACAGATTCCCAACAGCAAAGATGAATCTCTCCCATCTTCTCCAAATCCCACAAACTGCTTGTTTGGAGAAGGGGGCGGGGCGGGAGCAACAATGCTTCCATTATCTGTTAGGCTCAATTAAAACAGCAGCTGTGTTCCAAAATAAACAAGGGAAGAGGCTATTTTCCATTAGAATGCATTAGGGGAAGAGCACTAGGGAAGCACAGATGGCTCTAATCAGGGACAATGGAAAATTACCATTCTCTTCACTTTTCCAGTGTCTGTGTGACTTTCAGGTCTCAAGAACCACATCCCTTCTTCTCTCAGCCAATTAGGGGGTAGAAGTTTTTATCACTGGCTGTGATGAGTGTGGTTTTTCTGAGCTAATCCCATTGGGATGGCTGCCTGTTTCTTCCTTGGTAATGTACAGCAACGTGCTTTTTAATGCTGGAGAAAGGGAGAAAGAAGTTGGAGCCAGGTTCTAAAAAGATAGTTGGCAATATGGGTGTCTGAATAAACTCTGGGCATTTAAAATGGAAATGAAAATGACACTATGTGATATGTTAAGGCCCAAAAGCTACCCGGCAAATTGATAATCAAATCTCTGGCTCGGTTCCTGGTTCAACTAGTAACTAACTCATTTTGCAAATTATTCCCAATTTTCATGTCCCTGGTTAAACAGTCCACTCCTCTGTATCTCTTACTCCCTTCATCAACTTTCTGATGTCAGGATAAGAGTCTCTAATCTCTCTAAAATAGAGCTAAGTACATCCCAAGGAGGAAAAATGAATAGAACTAAGTAGATAGAGGGTGCTTGTCTGGGTGCCTAGTTGAGTTGGTAAGAGAACTTGAGGATCTGGTTATTGTGTGTGGTTTTTGGAAGCTGTTGGATGCTTACTAAATTTTATCCATATAGAAGACCCACTGCAGTCAAGCTGAAGCAAAACCTTGGAAGCCTTATATTTTTACAGCACAGTCTATCATATACATTGGAGTTGTATGCACTGAAAATCCCTGTCTAAATACAAGCTTTGCTTTCTTTGTTAGAGCAGCTCCTTGATGAAGTTCCTTTGCTGTACAATGGAATATCCAAGGTATACTGTTGATGGGAAATATAATTATGGTTATTTTCAACATTAGAAAAATATATCACCAATATTCCAGCCAGAAACTATTTGCCTCCTATTTATCATCTAAAATTAATAAAACTTAAGAGTTTAAAACTCAATTTGAGTTTGAATTGAGATCTCCTCCAGATGTGACCTCTGCTGGGAAACCTTTCCTTGCCTCACTGACATTTCCCTGCCCACTGCAGCACAGCACTTTGTGAGTGGGATTCAGACAATTCTAAGTCAAGTTTGGGCTACCATGATCAGTAAACAATGTGAGAAGTCAGTGCCTGACTCTTTTTATAAAATCTGAAAATGCCGCTGCTAGAATTCTCCAGCAGAAAAAGCCCCTGTCTCTTTCAAATGCCATCACCCTTCTTCACCAAGAACAATCACTTGTAATTTCCAGCATCAACAGATTGCTTTTTCCATGCCTGGCAAACACAGTCATTTTAGACATTCACAATACAGCTGAGAGCAGTCAGAGCAAAAAATCAGAATGAAGAGGTCTTTTTGCCTTCAGAACACTGACAGCAAATATTAAATAGCATTTAGTGCTCACCATTTCAATAAACTCATTAGAGGCCCCTAGTCTAACTTCTATAGAATTAAGGTGCTCTTAAATAGAAACATTTACCAAAAGTGCTAAACCATGTTTCAGAATGATTTGGTGTACCCAATACTGAAGAGAATCATTTTGGAACACATTTTCACAGATCACCTTAATTCAACTTGAACTAAATTCATTTATGAGAGCTGCTGGGCTGTACATCTCAACTTATCTCTGTCTTGAATTTGCCTACAATGGATATTGCTCACACTGCAGTGATCATTGAGCAGAGAAGAACACTTGTGCCCTTCCTAGCCCTTCCAGATAATTAGAGGGAACTTGTGACTTACATATTCCCATAATGAAGAATTTAGAAATAGCCTTTGCATGTGGCCAGGGCAGGGGCAATGTGGAAATGCCTTCTGGGTCTCTAGGGTTATTGTTGATTTTGTGGAGAGCTGTGGCAGATGTGGTCATGGAATGGAAGCAAACTCAGAGAAGCTATTAGTTGGCTGAATTCTCCATATCTGAACTAAGTCCCCAAACCAGAACTCAGGAACACACTGCTCTTACCCCATTCCCTGCTGCCTTCAACCTGCTATTATGTCTAGTTTTTTGTGGTGGGTTCCTCAGCTATGGTTCCTTATAAAATTAAAAATTTCTCAGATCTCTGCCTTACAGTCTTTTTATCATTTCACACCCTCTTCCATTGCTTCTACCATTTGTTATGTGGTAATGATTCCTAAATCACAGTTCCTGGTCAGCTCTCTCTCCTGAGCTACAGACTCAATGATCTAGCTATGTACCAGACAAAAACACTTGGATATCATGTAGGCAACTCAAACCTGACGTGCCCAAATCTGAATGCAACGTCTTGTCCCCAGAACCTGCCCTTCTTCCTAGATTCCTTATGTCTGTGGAAGGCACAATTGTCTACCTAGTAGCCCAAGTCAGAAGCCTGGTGTATTAGTCAGCTATTGCCATGATAATGCTATGAAACAAACTATCTCAAAACTCCATGGCTTACAATTGCAAGCATTAATTCTCCTGCCCACAGGTCTTAAGGTTGACTGTCATTTGGCTAATCTTATGTGAACGTGGCTGGGCAGCTGTGCTTCATGCTGCAGATAAACTAGTATGGCTCAGGTTCTGAGGTATGTCTATTGCCTCTCCACAAGTGTAGATTCTGGGATCCAGGCTAAAAAGGCAAGTGGATACCTTGAGCATTTTCTTAAGATACTAAATTAATCTAGCATTCTTCAGATGCTAGAGCCAAACAAAAGTATACAGGGACAGATAAGGCCCATGCTCATATTGCTCTGCTAATATTCTATTGGCCAATGTGAGTGACATGGTCAAATCCAACATCAATGGGGATGGGAGTAAATATGTTCTCTACAAATACCTGGGCATCATTATTATCTGTTCCTTTCCCCTTATCAATACTCTACCACTGTCACTACCATCACCATACACAATCAATTTCTAAGCCCTGTTGATTGCACCTCCTAAGAATCCCTAGAATCCATGGTACAGACCATCATCATCTCTTGTCTGCAATAGCTTCCAGCTGGTTTTCCTGATTCCAGGTCTGCCACCAATCCTTCAATCTACATATCAAAGGTAGAGTGACCATTCTAAAATAATTTTTTTTTCATTTAGCAAATATATACATATGCTTTACCTCCTCCGCTAGGCAGTGTTCTAGGTGCTGGGAGTACAACAAAAATAAAAAATCCCTGACCTCATGGAGGTAGGGTGGGGCATAGAGAAAATAAACAAACAAACAAACAATACACAGTATATCAGACAAAGGAAGAAAGTTGTAGAAGAGAAGATCAGAAAGGATTTGGGACCACAAAAGATCAGAAAGGATTTGGATCCAGCTCCCTAGCTCAATGACCTAGTATGAACAATGATAAAATTCAAACTCTTTCATGTGAATTGCAAGGCCTTTGTTGACCCCCTTTATTTATCTTTTCAATTGCATTTCTTGCTTATTATGCCTTCACATTCCACTGTTCAAGCCATTTGGAACATCTTTGGGTTCTCTGAATCTGTCCTGCTCTTTCTCAACACAGAGTCCCTGAATGTACCATTCTCTTGATCTGAAACATCTTTCCCCCAGCAACTTGGCCTGGACACTTCTTCCCCTTCCTTCTCTTCTTAGGTTGGAAATCACTTACCCAGGGAAACCATCCCTGACCCCCAAAGGCAGTGTTAGTTTTTTCTCCTTTGTGCTATCAGAGCATCCCGCACTTGCCACCTCTCAGTACTCATCCCTCTGTGCAGTAATCACCTGCTTATTGTCTGAATATCCCACTAGACATTGTCTTACTTGCCATTTTATATGCTCTGTCTTAGTGCGTATCACAGAGTGGGTGCTCAGCATATATATTTTGAATAAATATAAAAACAAGCGTATGGAAATATGATTATAATAAGGAGAGTAGAGTGTTGTGCTCAAATTTGCTTTAAGAGTACAGAGAAGATTATCAGAGTAGGTGACATCATTAATAAAAGGGCTCAGAGACCTGGCTTCCAAATAGCTCAAGGATGGGATTTAGCAATAATGCACTATCTTCAAAATGTGTATTTCCTGTCATCCTTCTTCCAGCTGGCACCTGCCTCTGTGTCCTTCCCACAGGGCCACATATTCTAATAGCTGTTGGATAATCCCTAATGCACTGGCAGAAAGGTTTTAAGGGTTATGCTTCCCATTGATATTTGCATTTAAATAATCAGTTCTTTTAAAAAAATCTTCAAAACTAAAAGGAAATGCTCACTAATAATGGGAATTCAAGTACTGATTTAAAAAAACAGGAGAGATATTTGGAGAAATGAAGACCTTCTAGGAAGACTTCATATTATGTGGGATAAGTAAACACCTACTCCAACAAATATAGATAATAAAAATCAGTCGCTGAATTTCTTTCTGCTGTACATTTGACATAGCAGTCATGTACACTACATCCTTTGCAATTTGCAATAGGAATAATGGACCTTCTTAATTGGTCAGGACTTCTATAACAAAATACCGTGGGCTTAAAGAACAGAATATATTGTCTCACAGTTTTGGAGGCTAGAAATCCAAAACCAAGGTATCTGCAGGCCATGCCTTCTCTGAAGTCTGTAGCATTCTGGTGGAGGCTTGCTGGCAGTCAATCTCTGCCTCTGTCATGTGACCATCTGTTTCTGTCTTCTTGTACTCCTGTGTCCAAATTCTTTTGTTTATAAAGAGTACAATCATACCAGATTAAGGTCCACCCTCATGCAGTTAGGCCTCATCTTACTAAGATTGTCAAAGATCCTATTTATAAATGAGTTCATGCCCACAGGACCAGGGTGTTAGGACTTGAATATATCTTTGTGGGGGATGTTACTCAATCTACCTGACCAACTTTATAGAAGAGAAAACCAAGTTTCAGAAAGTCTGAGGGACTAGTATAAAAGGACAAGCAATAGGTAAATTGGAACAAAGACTCAAACTAGACTCTAAAGTCCATGCTTTCACAAGGAAAAAAAAAAAAAGCAGAGAGACAGAATTTAATTAATGCTGATAATCCAGCCTACCATCCACTGAGTTAGGAGATGTGACTCTACAATCCACAATTTCATAATTTGGTCTCAGTTCCTGCAAACCAATCCTAGAGAGAGCATTTTGCTGAGCTAAGTGTGATTCTAATGTTTTAAAAAATCACTACTTTTCCTGTGCTGTGATAACTAGGCTCAAGCTCGCTGCTTTGTAAAGTGTTATAACAATGATTATGGAACCTGAGTTCAAATCTTAGCTCCAAATCTTACTAGTTACTTAACCTCTTGGGGCTTCAATTTCCTCTTCTATCAAATAAGAATACTAGTACTTATTGTCTGATAGGGTTATTGTGAGGATTAAGTGAGATACTATCCTCAAAGTGACTAAAACAGTCCCTGGCACCTAGTTAATACCTACATAAAGAATAACTATTAACCATTACTAACTCTTGCTCATCTGAAGAAACAGCTGCCTGTTCCAGCTCTCCATTTGGAATTATTGAAAGAAGGGTTTTGCGATGAGAGGTTGTGAAAAAAATCTCCATGTTGGAATTACGGGGAGAAGGTATTTTGGTCCCCAACGAAGTACATATGCATTGTATGCTCACTTTACGGATGTGAGGCTGCCCCTGCCAAAACCCAGGGAATGAACATGAATTTTTCATGTTAAACTTTCAGAAAGGGCATGCTTTTAAAAAGCATACTCTATGGGTTTTTGTTTGTGTTTGAAATTAGGCCAAATCAGAATTTGAGAATTGAATTTTGGCTTAAATCTTATTATAGAAATATATAAATAACCATCTGGATGGTGAGTCTGTTTGTAATAGTACTTTTAGGTTACTATAGATGAAAGATAAAGAGACCTTCAAAACCAAGGTCATCTTATAAATAGTTTAGGGTCTCAAACTGGGTGGGAATGATTCAGCTGGAGGAAATGGAAAGTTCCCAAATGCCAAAGACAAGATAAGAATGCAAAGCCTTAATTCTCAGAACTTAAGAGTTAATTTAGGCATCATTTTCCAAGAAACAGAAAGTTCTTAATAAAGTTGCCTAGACAACAGAAGCTCAGTCCCAGGGCAACGGCTGCTTTGATTTCTCACCATCCTGCATCAGCTCACACCAACCCCCTAAACAACTTGAAAGCCATTAAGGGCCCCTTGGAATGGCTGATGGTTACTGTCTGTAGGCCCATGAGGCTGCAACCAAAAGGATCCACATACATAACTCAGCCAGTTCAAGGTGTGGGAAAGATGTCGGTCACAAGGAAGCAGCTGGTGCTTATGAGAAGTCTTATATGCTGGGTCAGCCACAGATCCAGTTCCTACCATGGAATTTAAGCAGCGGGACATTTTCACGAAATGTTTGGGTCCAGACATTTCAAAGCCTACTGAAGTACCACGTATCCATATTTCCCTGTAAAGGTTTTGTGATATCTAATCAATGCTTAGAATCCTAATACACTGCAGTAGGAAGAATATCATTCATCAGATTCAGGACAGGCAAGAATTTGCCTTACAAGTCATTTATTTAAAGTCATGGTCCTTAACCTCTTTGATAAAGTTTATGGGCCCTTTATATAGAAAAACGCATTTAGGCACAAACTTTTACATGCAATTTAAGAAGTTTCATAAGTCCTGAAGCTAAACAGGTAATCCACGTTAAGAACTTAGTGTTCAGTGTTTTATGGTTGTTAGTCAGAAAGGCATACGGAGTTTTCTTCATAAGCAGCTCTTATTTAGGTGAGAAGTCCAACTGAGCTAAGTCAGGAGTGCTTTCTGGTGTGCACAGTGGAGTTAAAGCATGGTCCACTACAGAACTGGGAAAGCCAGCTTAACAGACCAAGTGGTGATATAAAAGACCAGCCATCTGGGAGAGAGTAAGGAATCCCGGAATGCAGTTCTGCCTCTGTCCCCAAATGCCTGGGTGATATTATATTATTTTCTTTGTGCCTCAGTTGTCTCATCTGAACAAGTTAGAACTGGATTAGATGATCTTTGTAACTCTAAAATTCTATCATTCCGAGGTATAAGATATATACAAATTATAGGAAAGTCATACAATAGGAGGGAAAGTTTATGGCAAGGAGGGAAACCTTTGCAGAAGTTTGCCTGAAGCCTAAAATTGGTTATCAACACCACTGAGCTACTGGGTTGTAATAAATCCTCATGCCTTCTTCCTGTTCTCCCTAGGACAACATCACTTCTACCTCTTCCAGCAGTTACTATAGACTTGACTTGGGGAGAAAAAAGCAGTAAGCTCAAAAGGTACACCTAGAATCTAAACTTCCTTGGATGTGACTGAGTAGGAAAAAAGCAATATAAACTTGTCAGTTTAAGAAGCCTTTACTAAGTCCCCACCCAACACACTAGCTAGCCTAGAGAGAGCCTAAATGGATGTATTAGAAATGCAGTGTGCTTGAGGATGACCACCAATCTGGGCTTTTCTAATTTGGCTTTTTGATGACTCAGATTCCCAGATTTAGAACTACGTCTGCTTTTCTAACTTTCTTCAAATCAAGTCTTGGATTTTTGGAATAGATACATTGGAACACATCTATGTTTCAGAAGTGTGATTAGGAAGAGAACTGTCTGGTAACAACAAACAGGAAAGAAAATTGCATACTGGTTCCTCCATCAGAAAAAAAATTGCTTTGAACTTTTCCATGGCTATATAACTTTCAGACAAAGTTATTCAGATCCCCTTGCAAAGATGACATGGGATAAACAAACAAAAATGTACTTAGCTGTGGGTCTGGATAGTGCTCACTGCTATAAACAATAACTCAGGATAATCTTGACATAATTTTTTTTCTTCTGAAAAACTCGAACATTCCCAAATATTAACCTCGAGACTTTAATGATCTCAGTGCTTCAAAAAATTAAGTATAAGCATCCCTCAAGTTCATGGAAAATATGGCTATCAATATTAAATTTGTTTACCAGACACCGAGACTCCTGGTCCATCCTGACCTTGAAACTTGCCCAGGCCCCCTGGGACACTGTAACTGGGACCAACCTCTCTCTTTTTCAAGTGTATCTTCTTTCACATAGATCCATCTTTTAAAAACCAAGATAGGAAAGAAATACTGCTCATCTACTATTTACCAAGAACTGCCACACATTACCTCATTTACTCTCCACAGCATCCCTATAAAGTTATGTTGTATGGGAAACTAAGTCTCAGTGAGATTAATTTACTTGTCCAAATTCTCTTATTTATTAAAGGAAAGAATCAGAATTCAAACCCACATATTTAAACTCCCACTGCACACTTTTTTCTTCCTAAATTATTAGGATCCAAACATCTTCCTATATTATCAGGCCTTTCTTTTGAATAAAGCAGGGACTCCAAAAACATTTGTAAAACAATGACACTTGATTAAGGAATTGGATTTTAGGATTCAAAATAGCTTTGGAAGTTATTCTTTCCATCTTTCACAGACCCCATGATTTCCCTCCTTGTATGTCCTATCCTCCATGTGGTCTCCTAACTAGAAAACCTTCTAAAATTCTCCCATCCAAATTCTTTAGGGACCTGGTCTAATTGGCTAGCTGAAAACTCAAACCATCATTCTTATAATTCTTATAATGACTTTTGCACCAGGATACCTATTGATTTGCTGATTAGCTATGGATGGGCCATCCTTGGGACCAGTGTCCACTCTTGGTCCAATCAATGGCTGCTCCTGAGCAAAGCTTCCTTCCTTCAGCAGAGCTCTGGGTGGAATTATTTCAGCCCAAACCAGATACTGGACACTGAGAGTGATGAATGCCATGCCTGTATGCACTAAAGCTCTTTTAAAGACACGAGGCATCAGCTAGAGGAAAGCAGGGCATCTGATGCTTCTGTGTCCCTTGACTCACATATGTAATGTACACAGCTGACCTACCCTGTGAATGCTTCCAGGCAGTCTGTTTATGTAAGTGGGTTAATGGATGACCTAACACCTTTTGACTTTGCTACTTTCTGCTTTTCCCTCACCCTGGAACCCTTTAAATCATTATCACACTTAGATGGCTTTCCAGCTTTCAACTCGTTCACTATTTCCATAACACAAAGGCATTTCAAAAAATATGTGAGCTAATTAAGCATAATACGTAAGAATGATTCTTAAAAAAACTCTCTATCAGTTCCTCTGTTGCCATAGGTTACCACTGTTGTTTTAAACTAGTAAGCCTGCATACTCTTTACCTGAAAGCTGTCCTTGATTCATTCTCCTCCGAGTTGTAAACCCTTTCTTCTAGCCAAATGAATATGATAAATCTAAATTGCTCATGATTGGATCTTTATCTTGATAAACTACAAAATATTTTGAGAAATTAGACCAGATTGTGTGATTCTGCTAGTTAAATAAACAGGTAACGTTTATCTTTCCAAATGATTACAGCTGATGCATTTTTCTCTAAACTGTGACTGTTCTCTTTTTAGAGTCTCCTCCTCCCCTGCCACTGAAGTGGTATTCCAACATATCACAAGGTGTATGGGCAAACAGTGTGTTTATATAAATGCCCCATGATCACCTTAACCCCTTCCCTCTATCTTCCTACATTGCTTCCATCCAGTCCTCCATGCTTTTTTTCTGTCTCTGTTGAAACTTGAATTCATGGTATGCCATGAATCATTTAATATTCCAGCCTCCCCACGTACACGCAAACTATACTCTGCACCACACCCCCTCTAAACACACATCCCACCCATGAAGAGGGGCATTGAATGAGGTGGCTGTCCTTAAGGAGGACATGATGGCCTCCTGGCAAGGTGGCTAATTGTGCTGCAGTTGTTTGCAAATTGTGATCTGTGACTTTTAGTTTTACAGCATTGACCCAGATGCTTGGAAAGGGGGAATCCTAAGCAGAGAGGGCTCCCTTTCTCAGCTACTCCCAAACTCAAAGAAAAGGTATTCTGATGTTTGTTTTTTAAGTTTTATTTTTTATATAGGTCTTTATCTTAGGTCGGCTTCCTCAGAACCAGACTCTGAAATAGGGATTAATGTGAATTTAAGGAGTGGTCTCAGGAGAAACTGGAAAAGGGATGGGGGAAGCCAGAGAGGAAAGGGGACAAAGTCTATGAGGAATGAGAATTCACTTTTGGCAAAGATAAAGCAGGAGCATAAATTTTTCCTCAGTATTTGCCTGATTTCAAGCCAAGAGATAAGGGCTTTCATATTCCCAAACCAGTCAGTCATTGGCTAAGCACATTTCCAGCCCTCTGGTGCAAGCAAGGAGGCTCCAGCCTGAGACAAGGCCATCAAAGAAGGCCAAAGGTGTGGCTTATTAGAAGAGAGCATGCACAAGCAGAGGGAGGGGTGCACCTATGGTAAAAGGAATCCCATGGCATCTGGGAACAATAGCAACAGTGTTTGCTATCGACTTCCATTCTAATAGATCCCCAGTACTCATTGCACTTTATTCTTCAGTGATATGCCCATTGACGACTCTTCCCTTGAAACAGTCTTTTCCTTTTGCTTCCATGGCATGGCCCTCTCTTGATTGACTTCTCACCCCTTTACACTTGCCCAACCAATCTGTCAGCTCATTAAACTCTACTCCGACATTTCATTTTGGAGTCCCTCAAGGCTTGGTTCTAGGCTCTATTACCTCTCTGAACTTTTTCCTTATTTGATCTCATCCCATGGATTTAACATCATATATTGATGTTTAAGCATTGATATCTCCAAATCAGGCTTCCACCCCGAGTTCCAGATATATGGTATATAAAATTGTGCTCTTTTACTCCAGCACCTCAATTCAAACCTGCCAAAAACCATGATTGTCCACAGAGAAACTACATGCTTTTCCAATCTTAATGCCATCATCATTCATCAGTCTGTGCAAGCCTGATCCCATGCTATATCCAACATTCACCAATTCTGCTAATAGTTTTAAACTCTTAAATACATCTCATATCAATGTTTTACTACATCTGTAATGCTACCACCCTAGTCTGAACTGCAAAGATCTCCTGCAAGATAACTGAAGAGCCTTTTAACTGGTCCACCCACTTTTACTCCCTCTGCCAATCCAGTAATCCTCAAGCCTTTGGTCTATGATGCCATAGTAAAATTATTGAAGTGGGAGCTAGAATAAAAATATTGTTTTTGTGGATTTTATCTTTGATATAGATCATATTTGAAATTAAAACTGAAAACTTTAAAAAATATTTATTCACTATTTTTAAATGATGTTAAATCAATTATATATTAATATAATTGACATTTTAATGAAAGAACATATATTTTTCAAAACAAAAATTTTAGTGATGAAAGTGGCATTGTTTTTCATTTTTGAAAATCTAATATCCAGTTTGATAGAAGAGACCTGGGTTCACATATCTGGTTCTGAATTCAATCTCTTGCAATATGCTATTTTGGTTGAAGTTATATAAAGAAAAGCAGGTCTCACACATATTTAGTTGAAAAGGTAAGGACTATTTTAATAGCCTTTTCAGATAGTTGTGGATATTCTTCTTTGATACTACACCAAAACTGAACAAATGGTGGTGTCTTGAATATAGAGTAAAAGCACCAAATTTAAATTTTGTACTCAGTCCTATTAAAATTTTTTGGTCTAGGTTATACTCTGAATGGATATTGTACTTTGAGTGGATTTTTTAATATCATGTATTGGTCATTTAGAAAATAATGTTTCACTGAGTTATAAAGATCTTCCAAATATTGACACATTTCATTGTAGGATATTAAAAACTCATACTCATTGTGGTGGTCTGGAGCTCTATGTACCCAAGAAAAACATGTTCTTAGTTTTAACCCATTCCTGGGGGGTTGGGGGGGGGGGGAGAGGGCTTTTGATGATGTTACTTCAGTTAAGGTGTGGCCCAAATCAATCATTACTAGAATCCTTTATCAACAGAATGAAATTCAGGCAGAAAGGGAGAAAGCCACAAGAAGAAAGAAGGTCAATGAAACCTAGAAGAAAAGGGAGAGGCCAGGATAGGCTACCTTTGCCATGTGATGTAGGAGTCCAGCACCAAGGTTCACCAGCAGCCAGCCCCAGAGCTATCTTTGGGCAGAAGTTATTGCTCTGATGACACCTTGATTTGGACATTTTCTTAGCCTCAAAACAGTGAGCTAATAAATTCCCATTGTTTAAGTCAATTCATTTCATGGTACTTGCTTGAGCAGCCAAAAAAATGAAAACACTCATTATCACCACCAGTTTCTTCATCTGTAAAATGGATATTGATAACCTAAAGGGACTGTTATGATAATCAAATAAGAAAATTTATATACATTGCTTGTCAGACCATCAAGGACATAGAAAACATATTCAAAACATTAGTTCCTTTACCTTGTTAGAGATTTCCAGAATCATCAATATTGATCTCAGGGTTTTCAAGAAGTATCTGATCCCCAAAATTATTTCCTTGCCAAGCTGATGAGTCCTGAAATTCCTTCTAAAGGGTCTGAGCTTTGCATTAATGGTGACAGTTTAGGCCTAAATGTATACACTCAGGGGAGAAGACATTGATACAGTTCCCAAGGAAGCAATTAACAGCGACAATATTAGCAGCTAAAAATTTTTAGCAATTGCTGTACTTCAGGCACAGTACTGAGACCTTTCTGTGCATTTAATCCTCATAATAATTGTTTTAGTTTGCTAAATGCTGCTGGGAACAATATACCAGAAATGGATTGGCTTAAAAGCTTACAGTTCTGAGGCCATGAAAGTGTCCAAATCAAGCCTTCATCAGAGATGCTGTCTCACCAAAAGCTGGCTGCTGGTGATCCTGGATTCCTGCCACGTGACAAGACACAATAGTGGCTCTGCCAGTCTCCCCCTTCTCCTTCTCCTTACTTTCTCCCAGAGCTCAGCTGTGAGCAATCAGTCCTCTCTCTTCCTTTCTTACAGGCCTCATTGCTTCAGCTTCTTGCTCTCTGTGGGCGTTCTCTCTCAGCCTCGCAGGGTCCTCTTTCCATGCCTCTGTGCTCCACTGATTCCAGCCTCCAGTTTCCAGCCTCCAGGACTTCTCTCTCTTCTCTGCAGCTTTTTTACTGTGTCTACACCATTCTAGTCCTCCATTTATAGAGGGCTCCAGAAAGAGGATTAAGACCTACCCTGGGTCCTGCAATCTAATCAAAGACCCTTAATTGAAGAGATCTAATCAAAGAATCTAATCAAAAGATTCCTTAACCAAATCTAAACAAAAGGTCCCATCTACAATAGGTTTAAAAGCACAGGAATTGATAAGCTCTTAGGACATGCTCTTTTGGGGTCCACCCAGCTTTATACTGTCACAATGATCTTCTTTGGAAGATACTATTTTTAACCCTTATTTGCAAGTGAAGAAACTGAGGGTTGAACACTCTTCCTGAGAGTAGGCTGAAGATAAGGGGAGGGCAATTGAGGTATGTAAGGAAACAGGAACTCTATAAAGGTCTGAAAATGGATCATGTCTTGGAGGCTGGAGGTACCCTGGTGATGTAAGCCCTGTACATACACTGGCATTTTTCACTGCACAACTCATTATTAAGGGTGCTTCCCATGTCATTTGTGGCTCTGCTTCTGTGGCTCAGGCTTGGACCTGGCCCTTCATTGGAAGAGCAATCTCTCCCCACCCTCCTTCTTCATCCCAGAGGAGGAGAACTGGGAAACAGACACACACAGATAGGCCTGTCTCATGGGTGTCTGGTTCCCAATTCTTTCCAGCTTGGTCCTTTGCTAACAACTGCATTCAGAGCCAGAAGTGGGGCTCTTTTCTCCAGGACCAAGTGATCTGTCAAGGCGATAAATACCAAATGCCTCCCTCACATACTTACTTTTCCTCTTCTCAGGAATCAGGCTAGAACTGTGCATCTCTTTCACATATTCCCATAACCACCCAGCCTGGCCTCCCAGCAATCTGTACTATGCCAACCCTGTTGGGAATGTCAGTCTGAGGATGAAACCAAATACCTAAGAAGAAGGCAAGATTCATTAGCCAAAGGGCAAACAGTATTCACCAGATACCTAGGGCTGGCTTGAAGTCAAATTCAAAGCACAGGATAAGAGTGTATAGAATAAAACTAAACAGAAAAACATAATACTCAAGGCAGAATTAGGCATAAGGCAGCACAATTTTCACCCCTCCACCCATAATATAAAAACGGTCATATGCTGGAAACCATAGAAAGGGGGCTAGACTGGTGGTATGGTGGCAGATCAGCAGGCCTAGAAATTGGGGGTGCAGAACACAAAACATGGGTGTTTTCCGTGACCACTCTTGCTATAGCTATTTCTAGCCAATTTGGACCATGTTTGCCCACCTAAGCATCTGTGCACCGTATTAGAATTCAGCTTGTCTTAAGTCTGCCACTAACTCTGTGACCTCAGGTAAGTTATTGAAGCATGCTTAGCTTTGTTTTCGGGGTCCTTTTCAGCTTTAAAAGTTCAGTGTTCAGAGCAGACTTGAGAATGTCTTCTTAAAATGGACCTGACCGTAAGCTACTAATTTCTAAATGTATATGTAAACTCTCTCCCCAGCTACTCCGTGACCCTGAACATACTATTTTCAGAAATTTAGGTTATTGCCTACATCCCTTCAAATAAAAATTGCATGTTCCTTTCATAGTTAATGCAGAACTTTATTCCATACAGTGACATGACAGTTCCACAAAAGTGAAAGCAGATTTTGAACTCTCACTCTGAGCATCATTCTACCTTAGTCCTCCCACTAACTGTGTGATATGGGTATGGATTTCATCCTTCTTTTTCTGCTGAAACACATATATACACAACCAGCTTCAGAGACCTTGAGCAAATTGCCCAGCAAGTAGGTGACAATGCAGAATTCTGAGCACCTGACTACAAAGACCACTATGTCTTGTCCTCTGAAATAGGTGTCCATTTACATCAAATGTGTTAATAACTAAGAGACAAGTGGGACCAAAGTTATAGAGATGATGTCTGATAATGTGAAACTGTACATTAACTCTAAAGTATGTGTTGGACATCATAGTGGTACATACATTAAGGGAAATTACTACTAGGAATTCAATTTTTCAAAGAAGGAAGATCAGCTTTGTAAATTTAAGAAACTTGCCAAAGGTGGCTCTGACTTCTACCCAGATAGCTCTCAATTGTCAGGATAGCAACTTCAAAATTATCTAGAGAGATTCATTTTAAACAATTGTGATTCAGTACACCTGAATCACAATGGGGCCTAGGAACCTGTATTTTCAAAAGGTTCTCAAGTGACTCTGATGCATTTCCAAGTATAAGGAAGACAAGAATCATGTAAACATAATTTATCTTAGAAAGGGCTCAGCCCATTTATAATACTAAAATCCCAGGCCAGTGATGTCTCCTAACTTAATAGACTTTTAGAAATTACTTATAAGAAAGGTTCTAAAGGATCTCTCTTCTCCCCACTTCCCTGCAAAGTTGGACAAATTCCCAAGTCCATTTGCACCCTGGGTGACAAGAACATTCTCCCTTCAAACAAGATCACTACCCCTAACTTACCGTAAGGCAATGGGAGGCAGAAGGGACTTTGGGCCAGTCTCACGCTCGTGGCATCAATGCCATGCTTGCAGGGTTCTCACACAGACAACGCCCTTTTATAATCTGGGCCAGATTGTTTGGGAAGTTGTTTTTTGTTTTGTTTTGTTTTTTGCCCCACCCCTCAAGCTGCCCCTCTCAGGGTTATTTTATCCCCTCTATCAACCATTTATTCTTTTCCCTTCAACATTCCTGCTTTCAGGAAAGTCACTCCAGGCAGTCATTTTTCTTCTTAAAGTACTCCCTCTCCTAGGGGGATTTATATCCTACCTTCTCCCTCCTTTCACCTTTTCACCATTCATTCATTCAACAAAGTAATTCAACAAATATATTTTGAGCACCTGCTTCGATCCAAGTGCCATTTTAGGAGGTGGAGTGGAGGTGGGGACAGAGGGGATAAAAAAGAATCTATAGCGCTGACGGTGCTTAAGTTGCAACACACACACATGCCTGCCTTGGCTGTGGCTTCCCAGGACGAGGCTTCTACTTTCTGGATTTTTTCTGAAATTTCCCCATTCCCAAATACCTGAACTAATACATGTCAGGTCTTACCCCATGCGGAGATAAGCCAATAGATGGATTTAATTTCAGTTAAGTGTCAATTACTGATTAGGAAGTATTAAGTCACTACTCTCAGATAATCTACACCTAATAATCAATCCCTTCTATCCAAATCCCCTGGACTATGATACAATATGAGATGCATTTGACATGCAGGGGAGACTCTAAATTCTCCTCAAACCACCATAGCATAGACAGCTCCTTCATTCTCCAGATCCATGGACAAATAGAATCTGCAAGCATCTCACCCTTCCCAACCTAGAAATCACAAAGTTTATTGCTTTACTCTGATTCATCTCATATAGTTTCACCTAGTTTATAGTTCTGCATAAATTTGGAGCTATTTTAATGTGTCTTTTCTGGAATTTTTCTTTACAGTTTCCCCCTCATTCTTCTGGTTAGATAAGTAGTCCATGCACCCAAGTGTATATGTAAAATGGAAATTGCAAAAGGGTTTAGTTTTTCCTGACTCAGCAGTATGATACAAAAGCAGGTCGTTGGCATAACCAGCTCTGGCATAAACCCAATTCAGAGAGAAATTGCATTACAGGTATGCCCCCTACCATGTTCCCAGAGGTAGCACATTCTAGATATATCCCTGAGTGCAGGACCTCATAGGAAACCAAGAGTTAAACCTACAGACCTCCTGAGAGGGGATGGCTTGGGAATGCCATTGATAAGGGGAAGAAAGTGCTGCAAGGAGATAGTGGGTAATTGTGGCAAATTTTAGTCAGTTTGTTACTCCACTCCTCAGAGTAACAGTCAAAGTCAATGCAGTGGCCTGCCTGCTCCTGTGAGATCTCCCCTCCTCCAGCTACCCTCCTGTCCCAGGCTCCTCCCCACCCCCTCTCCTCCTGCCAGCATCTGCCTCCCTCTTCTTCCAGCAGAGCAGGCACCCCTTTCCTCCTGCGTGACAAAGGCAACCATAGCCCCACCCCAGCACTCTCTACCCTGTCCTTACTTTACTTTTTCCATTACATGCATCACCCTCTAACTACGCATTGTACTTGTAACTTATTTTGTTAATTTTCAGTCTTGACTTATAGAATGTAATCCCATGAGGGGAGGAATTTTGTCTGTTTTGTGTACAGCTGTATCACTGAGACTAGAACAGTACCTGGCACAGAGTACGTGCTCAATATGTATTGAGGTTTGCCAAAGCTGGCTCTAACTCATTGGTTACCTGTTCTGGTGCTAATAGAAGTCAATGTTCAAGTGTTACATTGGCTAACACTGAATCACATAGTAGAAGAATCTATTCACTTTCCATTCTTTTTTTTTTTTTTTTTTTTTTGAGGCACCGGGGGCGGGGATTGAACCTGGGATCTCGTATGTGGGAAGCTGATGCTCAACCATTGAGCCACATCAGCTTCCCTGAGTTGGTTTTTTTCCATTTGTTTTGCTTGTTGTTTGTTTCTGTTTTTTCAGGAGGCACGAGGAACCGAACCCATGTAGGAGGCAGGCGCTTAACCACTTAAGCCACATCCACTCCCCATTCCTTTTGATTATATCAGGAACAAGACTCTTTGAGGGGCTATAATATCACTAAGAGTAATTTCCCTTTTTGACAATAAAAGATCAGAACTCAGGCTTAGTTCCTAAGCAGTCAGCTATATCTGGCTGAAATTTAATAAAAATTTTGGTTGGCATTGTTTTTAATTTTTATTGTCAAGTAATGTAGTAACATAAAGTTTCTTTCTTTAGAATTGAATTTATAAAAAGGAAGAAAGAGAAAAAAAAGGAGAAAACGAAAGAACAAAAGAAAGAAGGAAAGAAAAGTTTTATGGAAACATCAGTTCAGATGATGCAGACGTTTTACTTAAAAAAAAAATAATGGTGATGATGGTATAGCAATTATTAGCATTTTGGAAGCACCTACCCTAGTGAATCCACACATACCCATTTCTGGGGGAATGCTGGAGGCATGTTCTTTGAACACTAATCTCTGCTCTTAGTACCAGACCAAGAGCCCAGTGGCACTCACAGTGAGGTGCACTTTCTCCAAAGTACATGTTCTGTGACAGTCCCTGAGTGCCAACCAGATAAGGGGACGGTTAGATGAAAAGAGAAGACCTTTTTTTTTTTTTACCGGGAGGTCCCAGGGATCGAACCCGGGTCCCTCCATATGGTAGACGGACGCCCAACCATTTGAGCCACATCCGCCCCCAAGAGAAGACCTTTTAAAAGGAGAAGAAATTCTTGACTCCTGTCAATCTCCTTTTACATTGGGACAGATGTTCAGAAAATGATGCTAACAGAGTGGATGAATACAAATCCTGGGATCTTCCTGCAGAAGGGCCTCACAGAGGATGAGGTGCCACTTCATCATGCTGATAAGTGACAGTATGGACCTCAGTCCCCACCAGGTTGTGTGTTTTGTCCCTCGTGCAGTCTGTATAAGAACACTAATATCACCCTGCCCCTGCCTGAGCTCATTTTTATCCTCAAAATGTAGCACAGCGATTGCTGACTGCCAAGTCCCCAGGGGACACAGAACTGACTGCATCTTGGACCATGAGCACTTGTCATTCTGAAAAAAGAGCCACAGACATATTGAACTATAAAGAAAAATAAAAAATAAACCAGGTCCTTCTATCTTTCCTTGTGCATTTGAATGCAATTTATTTTCATTTTCATAATTTAATGGGAAACTGTTGGAGACTTGCTGGTTAGAACATAAATGAAGTATAGAGCATAATGCTTAATTTTTTTCCCCCAAAATGCTGGCCTTCAGCTCTGAGATTTGTATTTTCCACTATCCAGAACAAAATATAGGATAATGCCCATTCTACTGCATTTTTTTTTCTCCATTTTGTTTATCTTCTTTTCAAGGTAGAATTATAAGGGAAAATGAAATCCATCAATCTTTATCAAGTAATTTTTTTTTCATTAAATGTTTTGAAAAGGCATATTCTTATAAGTGGCCTTGTCTATGGCTTTATTTCTTTCAAAAGTCCACATCCTTCTCTGTCCTCTTAAAGCTGAGCAGGTCATTCAGTATAATGGGATCATTTATCCTTCTCTCTGACCAAGCTGCAAGGAGCACATTGGGATCTCTTTGGAGAATCTCCATGGGGGAGAGGCCAATGCATCTGGAACTTAATTTTCTCATGGGATCTCTTGATAAGGACTTCTGATATCACAAGTAGCATCTTTGTCCATCACCAAATACACACAAGGTGGGCTTGATTTTGTTAAAGGAGCCAGTGGTTTTCCTTGGAATAACCACCCAAGTCCAAATTAAAACAGCTTTTCAAGATGTATTGTCAATTAGGTTTTTTTTTTTTTTTATATGTCACATGATATCCTTTATTTTTTATTATTTTTTTATATGTGCATATATGTGTATTTGCTTACAAAAATGTTATTTATATATATATATATATATATACATATATTTTAAGAGGTGCTTAGATTACGTAAAATATTACACGGAACCCACTGGGATTCCCATGTTGCCCACCTCCCACACCTCCCACCACATCCCACACAAACATCTCCCACAGTGTGGCCCACCAACTTCAGTGAACTTACACATCCTGGAGCCTTGCCACCAACCATAGACCACAGTTCACACTGTAGACCACACTCTCTCCCACTCAGTTCTGAGTG
>JAKSZT010054030.1:38231918-38341632 GCA_026826555.1 Tolypeutes matacus
AAAAAAAAAAAAAGAATTAATTCAAACCAATACCTAATAAATGCTTTAGCTGAATTCCAAAAATTTTAAACTACAATGCTTTGTCATTTGGCTCTAAGTGTTTTTAGTTTTGCTTTTGATTTTTTTCTGTAATCCAAATGTCCCTTAATTAAGAGATTGATTATAAGAAATATGACATTTTCTTTGTTAACTATATTTTTGTTATTTGTTTTAAATTTTATCACATATGATCAGGGACCATGTTCTGTATGTTGTTAATTGTTTGAGAGTAACAGAGGCTTACGTTATTTTTAAGTACTATTAAATTTTCTACTTTTTGTATCTGTTACACAGATTTTGATTAATTGTAACCCTTGCTTTATAACACAATGTAACTTTTTCTAAGCATGACACTTTATTTTACTGGTATATTCGTTCATCTGTTTGTTTATATGTTTATTTAATTATCTGTAATATAACACATTGGAACCCTCCATCTAGAACCAGAACATTATCAAATAATTTACATTTCCTTATATGTTCCTTTCCTCTCCCTTTATGTCATCTAGCTTATCATCAATTTCTGTGAACGTCCTATATAATTGAGAAGAATGTTTTTTTGTGTATATTGGGTATAAATTCTGTATTCTTTAAATTGAGTTTTTTAATTATGTTATAGCAATATTAGTTATCTATCTTATTTTTCCTCTGATTGATCTAACAGCTACCACAAAAGATGTATTCAATTCTATAACTGCAATTTCTGATTTATCTAGCTCCCCATAATTTTGTCAATTGGTCACTTTACATAATTTGAGTCTATGGGGGGGCGGAGGCTTCATATATTTGACTTTTTCTATTACTCCATTGTTCCATTTATCAGTATGTAACGATACTCTTGTCACTTTTACCTTTAACTTCATTTTATCTAAATTTTGAATTTATTTTGTTTCTGATTTGTCAGATATACTCTTTCCATCCACACATTTTCACACTTTCTAAGTATATTTCTTTATATTCACCATGTTGTAGAAGCTTTTAGTATGTAGTCCATAGTGGTTATTCACAATTCCAAAATTTAAAAAAATCTCTGAAAACTGAAAGCTTTTTCATAATTCATTCAGCAGCAAAACTGAATTAACCTAAGCCTGCTTGGTATAACCAGACTTAAACTGACAAGAGGCTCTTTATAGTCTATATTTATGCAACTTGGTTTACATACTCAAGCACTTCGCTGAAGAAATATTTACTTCTTTGATTACAGTATGGTGCTCTGGAGCCCACTACAAGCTTTACTTATTAAATGGCCCATACATCACCATAACCTTTGTCAAACGCAAACAATTCTGAATTCAGAAACACATCTGCCTCAAGGGTTTCAACTACAGGATTGTGTATCTCTATTTTATTAGGACTTATAGTTGGCCCTCTTTATGTTTTCTTTGTTTTCCTTGCCAACATTCCATTAAATGTATGGAATTTTCTTATCCTGATTTGAAAGTTTTACATTCCAGTTTTTTTCTTTGGTTGTAACTGCTAATTTATTAAGACCTATCTATATGAATGTGTTTGGTGTTTGATATCTAAAATGTATCAGTATCTGTACATTGCCTCTCCTAGCTATGAGCCAGCTGGGGCAAGTACAATTGGTGCCTGGTTATTCTTGGCCTGCTGCACCTGGGGTAGAGCATTCGCCTTATGAGTGTGGGCTGGGTGGAGGAAGGGAACCCCTGGCATCCCAGGCACACTTGCCAGGAATTTGGCCTGTGTGGCTCAGAGCTGGGAAAGATGAGAAATGCAGGCAGCTCCGCCCTCCCAGTGAAGCACCATAGCCCTTGCCTGGAAGCTAAGGGGAGAGGAAGCCCTGACCTGAGCGAAGCTTCCATCGTGCTAAGCTTGCTGGGAAGAAGGGTAGAGAGGAAGCAGTCTGTGGCTTTTGTGCCACACACTCTTGGTGTTGTTATTGAGATTCAGTTGATTTCTTGAATAAATGTTTCGTCATTTGCTATATGCCCTTAGAGAGACTTTAAATGGTTGTTTTAAAATGGATTCATCATTATGGTTGTTTCCCTGGGAAACATGTCCTCAGATGAACTCAGTGTGTCATTTTGGAAGTGGAATTCCCAACCTATCTCTTCTTGAGGTCTTCTGAGATGGTTTTCCTCAATCCAATCTTCTAATAACTTGTTCAGATTATACCTTAATCTTTCTTTTTTATACTCCTCTTACCTTGCAGACAGGCATCTCCTTACTCCAGGGAATTTCCTAATATTTCAATCCCATGTATTACTCTTCTCTGGGGTTCTCCACACTCTTTTACATATAATTGGTTCACTGATTGTGGATGGAGGACTAGGTATGGGGGAGAAAGATGGTGAGGGCCAGATCAGCTTTCCTGCAGTCCTTAATATATCAGCCCAGCCCTATGCGATTTCTTACTGCATATGGTTGGTGCTGGACAGGATCTGCTGCTTCTTTCCCCCCAGCATAGCCATTGGGCAGGCGATGATCCATGGAAAGGGATATAGTAGACAGGAAAGGGCAGGATTAGAAAACTATTTCGAGCAACCTCCAATGTCCTGTTGGCCTTCTCATTATATAGTCTACTTTTATTTCCCTACCTTTCACTTAGTCTCCAGCTCCCACTCCTGAACACATGCCCAGAGGCCAAATCACCCTATTCCAACAGTATTTCACAAAGTTTTTTATTTTATTGGTAAATTTTTTATGAAACCCATTAACCTCATTTTCCCTTCTGTGGCATTTCCAAGAATCTAGAGAAGGGAGGCACTAGCCTCTGCTTGTTCTCCAGCTGGTATGGAATTGGATGTTATTATCCGATACGTGTACTCTAAGGCACCTGCGATTGCTATTAATTGATTGCATGTCTCTCTTTCTCCCTGGCCTGAGGTCAGGGCTCACTTCTTCTTCCTCTTTGTATCCCAGTGCCTGGACAGTATTAGACAGATATACTGGAGACTTAATAACATGGAATCCCAGTTGTCAGGGTGCTTAGTATTTAGCAGAGGGTGAAGAAGGAGAGACAACTGGATTAGTCCTTTACAATGATTTTTCAATGCTGCAGTAAATGAACCCAATTTATCAAGCATTAAATTTACAAATTAAGTCCACAGTTTTAGAATGCCAGTAAATGGAAGAATGATCTATTATTTCCTAACATTACTGCATTGATAACTAATGCAAAGCTAGTTTTTCAGTTGTGTATCAAACTCTTTTCTTCATCTAGGTATTACTACACTTCCGGGCCTCTCAAAGCAATTGCATTTTTGTTTCTGCTTTTAATAGCAGGCCATTAATCCCAATTTCTGTTTGGAGTAAGGTGATATGTATGAACCCAGGTTTAGGAATTATGATTGTTAAAAGCCCACATTTAAAAAGGCAGATGCAAAATGGGATTTCATTTCCTTCTGGCATTAGGCTTTTAAGAGCCAGAAAAGGAACAATCTACAGAGAGGAATTTTTCAATAAGAGCTGCAGCTCTGATATTTTAGTCACAATTCTCTCCAAATCAGTTGCAGATATGAATCTTGTTGGAGTAATGATAGTTCAAGGAGGCAATTGTATAAAATTGATTTAAAACCTTTGACACAGTGTCTACATTCTGTAGTCAATAAAAAAAGAGTTTCATGGGCCAGAGAAGTGATTGCTACAAAGCAGATATGCCTCTTCCTCAAAAATTATAATGCAGGACTTTATTCTCTAATATTTTGGCTGTTCCTTCCCCTGCAAGCTTTGCAGCCCACTTGAATCAGGCCCATTTACTTGACGCATAGATGGAAAAAGGAAAGGTGATTGAAAGAGATGCATTTGGTATTGATTGTCATTTAAATGGAAAATTTTTTTTTGCATTTTTGTGGAGAACAAGAACTTTCTACTTGAAGTTCTCAGACTTTTTATATTTTCTAGAATTAGGGGGGACCTCACACAGTCACACAGACCAAATCTCTTTTTCTGATATGTGGAAATGGGACACTAACATTCTCTGTGTCCCAGACCCTGCAGGAGATGACTTATGCACATTAAATCTCTTAGCCAGATTGGTGGGTGTCACCTCGGTATTACAGGTAAGGACACGAGGCTCAGAGAGGTAAGAATGTAGAGAAAATCAGTGTCAGAGCTGAGATCTGACCCTGGACCTTATTTTTTCTACTTGTTGTGGATTCCTAGGTGATCCATGACTGAGGAAAACTCTGCTTTCAGAAAATCAATATATTAAAATACACATCCCTAAATAACACAAATCAGAAGGTGATTCTTCATAGTGCCAAAAGATTTTCTAGCAGGTCTCTTTAAATAGCTAGCACATTTAAAATACTAACGACAAAATACAGCATTAAAAATATTAGAATATTTACTTTATATTTAATTTGCACTCACCATTCCACTAATAGTTTTCTCTTATCGAGCAATTTTGTATTTTGTATATTATTATACCACTAATTCCTCACAATTCCCCTGTGAGTCCTTTATAGCTCCATTTTATAAGTGAGGAAATTGTGGCAAAGAGAGAGTAAACAAAGCTCCTAAAGTCATACACACTTAGCAGGATCTGAATCCAGTCTGTCTGAGTCCTGAGGTCATGCTCTAAGGCCATATGCCATCTCTCTCCCAGGTAGAACATTTCCTCAACCTGTAATATGGTACTCTGACACTCAGGAACCTCATTCTTTTGACAAATAATTTACTGATAGGTCACAGTGAATTTACTGTTAGGCAGGTGCTGACTGACAGGTATTATTTGCCCACTACTGTCCTGAGTGAGAATATGGAGAATAACGCAGTGCATGATGCCGTAACTGCCCTTGTGGAATTTTTGGTCTATTTGAGGCTATCTCCTTAATTCTATCTGCTCACCCTAAATATGGACATCTATTTACTGAGTATCTGTGATTCTTGTAAATCCCAAAGGAAGTGCCCCTCCATGGCTCTCAGCCACACAACTGTTTTCCAACATCCCTGCCCAGTTCCTGGTGAGCTTAGGAAATGGCCACCAGGATGAAGGGCCCAGGACACATTTCGATTTCTTTTTCTCTCACTGCCATTTCACTAGGAGAAGGAAAAAAGAAAAAAACACTTGTTAAAATATTTTTACCATAATTAGGCATAAATCTGAAATTTATAGAGAGAATGGAGTGGGAGAGAAAAAGTATTGCCTTGGAAGCTTCTGGAGAGTTAGAAGTTGCTGCTAGTTTTCTCTCCATCAGCCCAGAGGATGGTCCCAGAGGATTTGCACCCCATGCGTGGCCCTGTGCTGCAACCCAGCTTGCTGTTTTTAACCAGACACTGCTTTTTCTAACCATCGGGCCGTGGAGATTCCCCTGCCAACAGATTGCTTGAGATGCGGCTTGTGGCTACAGATTGCTTGAGATGCTGCTTGTGGCTGTTCTCTCCAGGGAAGCCCAGGAGTGGATGCAGGGACTTCTGCTGCTTCATTTTTCTAAAAGAAGTATCTCTGAGATTTTTGTATTCAAATAACACATGCGATGTGGTGTTGAAATGCTGGTCTAAACATAAAGACCATGAAGGCATGAAGAATCCCCGCAGATCCTGCCTGCCCTCTGGTTCTCCCGCCACCAAGGCTTGGACCATTGGGATAGGTCTGAGGAAGCCCTTCCTTTCCCTCCAACTCTCTAGTGTACCTCCATCAGATAAATTACCTTCATTCAGTAATTTTCAGCCTGTCACTGTACAGCACAAATGTTTACAGTGGTTCCCCATTATATGCAAAATAAAATCCAAACTCAGTGACATAGCACGTAACTCCCACATCTCCTCTCTGTGCACTTTCACTATAACACAGTTGTTCTCAATAAGGGTCGATTTTGCCCCCCAGGGGACATTTGAAATGCCTGGAAATATTTTTGTTGTCATCACTAAGGGAAGTGCTACTGACATCTAGTGGGTAGAGACCAGGCATGCCGCCGACATCCCAGTGCACAGGACAGCCCCACAACCAAGAATCACACAGGCTAAAATGCTGAGAAACCCTGCTCTAGCCAAATGGGACTGGGAGGTTCCCTAGGACATTCCATGCACCCTCCACACTCCGTCTTCCACGTCTGTTACTCCTACTTCAGCTGCTACCAACAACAGAAAGCCTTCGGAGGGAAATGCTCTTCCATGCCTCTGAATTTTTATAGTATGTATTGGTCCCATTCCTGTGTTGCCATTCTTAAATGTTTCATTTCCTCAAATATATTCCACACTTTTGAAGTATAAGGAATTTGTCTTCTTTACCTCATATCCCCACAGTACTCTTTACAGGGCTGCACATGGGTACTGAAAAATATTTATTTGCACTGGGTGCAAGAAAAGCAGTTCATCTGAACTGTGGCCTCCCTTTCTAGCCATGTCTCTCCACTTACTATATAATTTGATCCCTGCTACTGCAGTCGCTGAATTCCTAATATGTAGACTCAAGCACAGTTCCTTTATTTTAAGACACTGACAGTGTTACCAGGCCCACAAGCTCAAGGAAGCCTAATGGAAGATCAGTGTTCAGGTAGGGCCCCGGCTCCGTTTGTCACGCCTCTTGGCCTGCTATTATCCTAAATGAGTGGCCATGTGGAACAAATCACTAATGCGAAGGACAAGGCAAAATCACCAGGAAAGAAAGCATGAAATAGTAAATGTTTTATTTAATCTAGAATGATATGGAAATGTTTCATCGGATGCCAGCCTGCTGTTTTAAACAACCTCAGCCTCATTATTCAGAACCGCTAACGTTAATGCATCTTTGCAGTGGAAAGCTTGCTAAGTAGGCTAAGGGAACACATTAGTGGGATTGCGTCTGTCCTAGTTATTGCCACTCATAAAGATAAATGGTCCAATTTAATTTAATTTACCAAACATGTATTGAACACCTATTATATGAAATACACATATGTATGCTGCCTGGGACCGTGGGCAATATACAATCAACCCCAGAGAACTCTCAATCTGGTCGGGAGGAAGACTTCAGCCAACCAGGACATGAGGTGAAATCACGTGAATGGTAATAAGTTGGAGTCTCTGGGTGCTCCAAGGATAGAGTAACCAGGCTTAGGGGGAAGCAAATGGTGTCACTTTTAAGGAATAGGAATGTTTGTTTTGTGGGTTTTCTTTTCTGAGGTATATTACTTTTCTATTGCTGCCATTAACATTACCACAATTGTAGTGTCTTAAAACAACACAAATATGTCATCATACAGTTCTGTGAGCCAGAAGCCTGACATGGGTTTCATTGGGCTAAAATCAAGGTGTTGGCACAGCTGTGCTTCTTTCTGAAGGTTCTAGGGGAGAATCTGTTTCCTTGCCTCTTGAAGCTTCTAGTCCATCCTCTTCCACTTTTAAGGAAGCATGCGATTCCATGTGTCCTACCTGGACAGTCCAAGATAATCTCCCCACCTCAGAGCCCATAATCTTAAAACACATCTTCAAAGTCCATTTTGCCAAGTAAGGCAACCTATTCACAGATTTTGGGGATTAGGGTATGGACACCTTTCGTGGGCCATTATTCTGTCTGCCATCTAATGTAAAATTTATAGTAAGTTGTAGAAACTTGAATTTTTAAATGTGTATTTTTAAATGTGTTAGCCACCACTAAGATATTGAATGCTTCCAACACTCATTTTCTTTAACTTGCTGGCAACCCCGCCCTGTTCCAAAAATGACCACGCTTTAACCTCTATCACCGTAATTAGTTGTGCCTGTTCTTGAACTTCAGGTAAATAAAATCAAACAATACGTACGACTTTTGTGTGAGCTTCTTTTTCCAAAAATTATATTGATGAGAGTCATCCATGTCCATCTTACTATAGCAGTAGTTCATCTTTTTCATTGCTGTGTATTATTCCATTGTATGAATTTACAACAATTTACTTACCATTTTATCACTGGCAGATATTGAGGCTGTTTCTAGTTTGGAACTACTATGAATAAAGCTACCACAAATTTTCTTGTGTATATCTTTTGGTGAACACAAGCACTCAACTCTTTGGGCTACATACTCAGGAAAGGAATTGCTGGTTCACATGTATATACAGATTCAGCTTTAGGAGATGTTATCACAGAGTTTTCCAAATCAGATGTGCCACTGTACACCCCCACTAGCAAAAATACTCTTATTGTTATATATCTTATTTTATTATATAATTATATAATCACAGTTGCTCTATATTCTCCCCAACACTTGAGAGTATCAGAACTTTTGATTTGGCCTTCAGATAGGAGTAAAGTAGTAATCTCATGGTGGTTTTAACTTGTATTTTCTTGATGATGATGTTGGCATCTTTTCTTATGTTAATTGACCATTTGTATATTTTCTTCAAACCTTTTGCTCGTTTTTTTGTTGTTGTTGTTCTGTTGTATTTTTCTAATGATTTTTCAGTGTTCTACATATATTGAAAAGAGTTTTTGTTAAATGTATGTTTTGCAATATATTTCCCACCCTGTGACTATTTTTTCATTCACTTAATGGTCTCTTTTGATGAATAAAAGTTTCTGATTTTAATAAAGACCAATTTAGCAATCTCTTTTATGGTTAATGTCTTTGTGTTCTATTTTTTTAATTTTTGCCTACCCCAAGGACATGAATCATATGATGGCAAATATGTGGATATATTCCTTTGGTCTATTTACCTATCTTCTTGCCAATATCTCGCTGACTTAGTTACCCTAGGTATAAGGATAGAATAACCTTAGAGTGACTTTTGACCAAGAGTACTTCTGTTGTTTAGGGCAACTAACAGGTTTTCATGCTAACTATTATAATTATTCTACCTCATGCCAAGGTAATCTTATATACTGATATTTATATTATGAAACTGCTTGAAGAAAGCATTTTTGCTGCCTATTCTGTAATTGGTCATCCTATACCTAGTATAGAACCAAATATGATTGAATATATCAAACTTGTGAAGTTTCTCACCTAATAGGTAAGTTGGGATGACTCTCTTAGAATATTCAAAAGGCTAGAAATTTGTTGGAAAATTCTGTTAAAAGATGAGTAGACCAAATAAAAATTATCTGACTAGGCTCAGAGATTGGGAAAACCTGGGTTATAGTCCTGGCATTGCTAGTAAAGTTCTACTTCATGACCCCAGGCAAGTCACTTATTCTTTTTATGTTGTGTTGACCTATCTGTAAAATGAGAAAAATGAAAGTGTAATAATATTTCCAACCTTACAGGACTACTGTAATGCTGAATCAAAAGCACATTGGAAGGAAAAAATTTGCTATAAAAGACAGTTCATCTAAGATGCTATTCTTTAAAAAAAAATACACATTTCACCATAAGCTCATAATTCTATTGTGAAATAAGTATGGTTATTATTATATATGGTAACGATTCTAAGATCCTTCAAGATTCTAAAGAATATTTTAAATTATCATCAAGAGAAGACACTAATTTTAAATGGATTTAGAGTTAAGATCATTTTGTTATACTCTAAGTGAAAACTGATCAATGACAGTTAAACATACATAAAACTCTCTACTAGTTACAGCCCCCTCTTCTTCAGTTTGGCCTGGGAAATGTTTATATTAGCCACATATGCTAAATGACTGGGTTTATCCTTTGGTTTTGTACAGTTTAATTGAGTAAGCCCATGAATTCTGAATCAAAGGTAAGTAGGAGTTAAAAAGATAAAAACTAAAAATACTTATATGATAGAGTACAGAGATCAAAAGATTTACTTTCCTGGGGTAAAGAGCAATTTTACAAAACAAAACAAAAAACAGAAGCAGATTGGAGATTGTCAGGGCTGTGGGGAAGGAGGAATGGGGATTAACTTTAATGATCATGAGGTTTTATTTTGGGGTAATGAAGATATTCTGGAACTAGATAGAGGTTGTAGTTGCAAAACACTGTGGATGTATTAAACGTCACTGCACTGTTCACCATGCTTTTATCACTATGCTATTCTGATACTCAGAGTGAATTGAAGAGTAGGGGGTATCTTAGAAATCTAGACTAGTGCTGCCCATACATAGGCACCGGCCACGTGCTGCTATTAAACACCTGAAATATGACTAGCCCAAGTGAAATTTACTGTCAATTTAAAATAAACACTAGATGTCAAAGACTTGGTACAAAAATAAGAATAAAATTTCAGAGATATTGGATTAAATAAAATATATTATTAAAATAAATTTTAAATATTTCTTTTTACTCTTTTTAATGTATCTATTAGAAAATTTAAAATTACATATGTGACTCTCGTCTGAGGCTCACATTATATTACTCCTGGGCAGCACTGACATCAACGAAGCCTCTCGGCAGTGTCTGGCTACCGTACTGGGGTGCAAGGGCAGGGCACGGGTCTCTGAATGGAATTACAACAGCAATTCCCAACAGGAGGCAATTTGCCTCCCCCCAACCCCAGAGGAAGTGTGGCCATCTCTAGAGACTTTTTTTTTGTATTGTTATGACTTGGGAGGGGGTGTATGCTACTGGCATCAAGTGGGTTGAGGCCAGGGATACTACTAAACATCCTACATTGCGCATGTCAACCAACCACAACAACTGGATTTGAGGATGAGGAAGACTAGCATGAGCAGGCGAGATTCCCTATTCTCTGAAGGATCAGGAAACAATCAGGGAGGCAGGCAGAGGACTGGGTATTAGGATGTGGGAGTTAGGTCCTAGGTTCAAGGTGCGATGCAAGGACTAATTCTCAGAGAACCAGGCATCCATGGATCCCTTTATGAGAACTCAGTCTTGTCCTGTGGCCGAGCTCCACCCCAGACCCACTCATCCTATCCTGAGATAGGCTTGAGTTCCTGAAATCCAGGGATTAGAGCAGGGGCAACTCAGGCAGCTTTTATTTTTCAAGAGGCAGCAGGAAATAAACCTGAGACCTCAGACATGGGAAGCAGGAGCTTAACCACTGAGCTACACCTGCTCCCCATCAGACAGCATTTAACTGTGGGGAGAAAAGATGTGCAGAATCCGGAGCCACGCCAGGTCTGAGGAACACAACAAATGAGATCCATCATGTGATTTTTTTCATGCAGTCTCTGGACTGAGTGTCAGGGCTCAGAGAACAGTCTCTTCAACCAAATAATATAAACTGAATTTATGAAAAAGAGAATTGGCCGTGTGGGTTAAACCAGCATTTTTCAGAGATGCTTTATTGGTTTCAGTAGACCTTTATTATACATTTTAGAATATCTTTCAAGTCAAAGAGACAGCTAGGTTTTTGTTGAAGACTGGATCTCAGCAGCAAAATTTGAAATCTGTGATGTGTGCATATTAAGCCATAGAGGCCTTCACATCAGAAGATGAAATGATTAAGTTCTGCCTCCGTTCCTGAGACACTGCAGCATGAAGCAGGGTGTATACATGTGCTATAAAAAGTTTATTTTTAGCCTGGGCTTGACATGGAATATTCTCTCTCAGTATGCTCTGCAACAGGTATCTCTGTCTCCGTTAAGTATTTATTTACAGGACTAGAAGTTAGGACTTCTGATTCTCCTTTCTCTTAACTCTGTTGCTAAGAATTCTTTTACCTTGATCACTGATAAGAGAAATCTTGTATTAAGAAGGATTCTATTCAGAAAGAAATATTTCTTGGCAAGGGATATTTTCAGATAACTAAGAAAAGATGAGTAATTACTTTCGCTGAAGTGAAGGGATTATTAAAATATGAGAGAAAATAGAACTTCCAGACCGAGACCTGGCAAAGGGATATAGCAATAGTCCCAGTAAGAGATGACAGTGGCTTGAACCAGAGTGTAGCAGTAGAATTGTTGGAAAGAAGTTGGATTCTAGATATAGATAGATAGATAGATAGATAGATAGATAGATAGATAGATAGATAGATAGATAGATAGATATTTTTAACCAGGAGGTACCGGGGATCGAACCCTGGTCTCTCCATATGGTAGACGGACACTGAACCTCTCGAGCCACATCCGTTTCCCTAGATATATTTTAAAGTTGGCTGGCAGGGTCTGCTAATGGAATGAATGTGAAGTATGTGAGAAAGAGGAATTAAGGATGACTCCAAGATTTTTTATTTATACAGTTGAACAGTTGAAAGGAATAGTAGATTTTGTGGAAGGAAACCATAATTTCTGTTTTGGAGAGAATAATTTTTGAGTACATGTAGAAATATTGAATAAGTAGTTGGATGTATGAGTCTGGAGTTCATGGGAGAGGAACTGGTGGAGATATAAAATGTGTCAGTCATTAGGGTAAAGATGGTACTTAAAGGCCTGTCCTGGATGGAGGTGATCCAGGAAATGAGTATGCAGAGGGTGGAGAAGAGGTCAGGAGACAGAGGAATGGGACAATCCATTGTGTATGGGCCAGGAAAATGAGAAAGAATGTGTGAGAGAATTTAAGAAGGAGCAACAAGTGAGGTAGAAAGAGAGCCAAGCAAGAAAGTTAGCCCTACAGAAAGTATTTGAAGAAAGAGGGACTATTCAACTATGTCAAATATTTCTGAGCAGTGTAGTCTGATGAGGACAGAGAACTAACCATTTGTTTTAGCACATGGAATTCATTGGAAACCTTAATAAAGCAGTTTGGGTAAAGGGGTGGGGATGGAGGTGTAATTGGAATGGGCTCATTAGAGAAAGTCAGTGAGGCAAGTGGCCAGCCCATCTGCATATTAAAATATTTTACAGAACTTCAAAAATTAAGACAGGACTAGTATTAATTGGCACATGAATAGAAAGACAGAGCAATGTTACAGAATAAAATTTCTAGAAATAGACTAAAACACATATGAGTGTTTAGTGTATAATAAAGGTAACATCTCAAGAATAAATGGTGATGAAACATCTATGTACCATCTGGAAAAAGATAAACTTAGATTCAATTTTATAATTTCATGATTTCCAATGAATTATTTTGATGAAGAAAAAAATGGATACATTATTTTATAAACTAGATGTGGAAAAACTTTTCTAACTAGGACTCAAATTCCAGAAAGCTACATTAATAAATTCGTCTGAAAAAAAATTTAGACAATCTGTATTTAAGAAGACAAGTGATAAAATGGATAAGATACTTGCAATGAATACCACAAAGAGCTAAAAAATTATGAATTCAAACAAAAATAACCAATAATCCAAAAGAAAAAATGGCAAAAGATATAAACAGAGAATTCACAACAAAGGAATTATTAATAGCCCTTAAACATATGGCAAGATGCTTAATCACTCATAATAAAAATATATAAATTAAAAGTACTTGGAGGTAGTATTTCTCATCTACTAGAAGGGCAACAATCCACAGTTTAATGATACTCTCTGTTGGTGAGGCCAAGCGATAACAATCATTGTCATACTTTGCTGGTGAGAGGGCACTGCGGTATGATGGCCATGGAGGATAATCCAAGAATATTCATCAAAATCAGAAATGCATTTTTCCTTTCATCCAACAACCCCATTGTGGTGAGGTATCATACACATTTGCATCGATATAAAGTATGTGTATAAAGTTATTCATTACAGCATTGTTCGTAACAACAAACACTTGAGAATAACCCAGACGGCTACCAATAAGGGTCAGTTAAACCAACCATAGAACATCCCTAC
This sequence comes from Tolypeutes matacus, assembly GCA_026826555.1. Taxonomy (NCBI): domain Eukaryota; kingdom Metazoa; phylum Chordata; class Mammalia; order Cingulata; family Chlamyphoridae; genus Tolypeutes; species Tolypeutes matacus. The sequence continues at coordinate 38,245,446 of JAKSZT010054030.1, forward strand.
AATGGAATATACAGTTGAAAATATGATTGAGGAAACTCCATGCACTAATATGCCATGATCTCTAGTATGTATTATTAGGTGAAAAAACCAAGGCGAAAACCAGTTTGCATTTTGCGGCATCTTTTGGATAAAGAGTAGACAAAATAAAAATTATATATTCATTCAGTTCATATTTGCCAAATGTATAATTGGAAAGGTGTATTAGGGATTTAATAAAATAGGTTACCTGTTGAGGAAGGAAGCAGGAGAAATGGACAGAGTTGAATGCAAAACTTCTTAGTGGATATCTTTTTGCTTTGATTTTTGAACCATGTGAATATATTACTTATTCAAATATTTTTATTAAGATCTCTGTGGTAAATTGAATTATGTGCCCCAACAATCTTCATCATATTCCTGTGGGTATGAACCCATTGTAAAAAGGAACTTTTGAAGATGTTATTTTTAGTTAAGGTGTGGCTGAAATGAATCAGGGTGGGCCTTGATCCATTTTATTGGAGTCCTTTATAAGTAGAAGAAATTCAGAAGCAGTCAGTCAGAAAAGTCCACTCAGGAAGAAGCTGGAAAGCAGTAGATGCCGGAAAAACAGACACAAGGAGAGAGATCACCTCGTGATGGAGGCAGCAGTGCCAGCCAAGGAACCCCAAGGACACCAGAATGCTGTAGACTTCAGGGAGAAAGCACTGCGTTGATAACACCTTGATTTTGGACTTCTAACCTCGGAAACCGTGATCCAGCAAATTTCCATTAAGTGAACCAGTTGTGTGGTATTTTTCATAGCAGCCTGGCACACTAAGACAATCTCCATGAAAACAATTACAGAATGAGAGGAGATGGTTGGAGATGAATATAGACATCTTTTCTGCACGTTTTGATGCTGGTGCTTTTCTCTCTTACCAGAAAGTATTAATGGAAGGTTTTCAACCAGGACTCATAATCCTTCTTCAAATGATCCTTAAAGGGTTTGACTGAAAAACAGAGGGGTGGCATTTCAGCAGCACCATAAATCCCAGGAGTACCACCAAGTTCTAATGCCACAACTGCCAACTTGACAACAGAGGTTGCCATTGACTTTATACAACATCCAGATTTCAGAGATGTATAAATTTTGAAAAATTGTGAGTCTCAGACTAAATGAAATATGGTAGCATGATTGCAGAGCTGCAGCAAGGTCCTATTTGAAGTTTATCATCATAGATTTAAAGTGGAACTAACTGGCTTGGTTTGTGTTTCATTCCCTCCATATTCAGCTGCCTGGGTGCAGACTCAGAATTTACGCAGAAGTGAAGTTTTATCAGGCAATAATGACTGAAGGGAGAAGTGAAGCTAAGGGATATGCAAGAAGGTGATTTTAGGGATGATGGAATTTAAGCTGGGCAAGGAAGGAAGTGAGGACAGTGAAATGTCAATGACAGATTTCCCTTTGTCCTATGGCATATCTGCACTTCTTGCATTCACTTATTAATTTGCCAAGTATATATTGAGTCCCATTGCTATGTGCAATGTACTGTTGTAAGCCCCAAGGTTTATAGTATTGAATAAGATAGAAAAGGTCCCTCATGTCACCAAATTAAACAGGGCAAAAGCAAATCATAAATGACAAACAAAACAAATAAATAAGAACAAAAAAAAAAAATAATGCTCAGAACAATGCAGAGAATAAAAGTAAGGCAACATGAGAGAGATTAATTGGGCAGCAAATACATTTAGAGTGGTCAAGATAAGCCTCTGGGGGAGCAGATGTAACTCAAATGGTTGAGCACCTGCTTCCCTTGTATGAGGTCCCAGGTTCGATCCCTGGTACCTCCTAAAAAAAACCTAAACAAATGAAAAAACCAACTCTCATTGGGGAGCAGATGTAGCTTTGTGGTTGAATGCCTGCTTCCCATGTACGAGGTCCTGGGTTCAATCCCTGGTACCTCCTAAAAAAAAAAAAGATAAGCCTCTGGGATGAGGTGACATTTAAGTTGAGATCTGAATGACAAAAATTATTCTGCCATGTAAATATCAGGGAGAAAAAGTGTCCCGGTAATAAGGAAAGGCCATATGCAAAGATCCTAACATGTGGACTCAGTTCATTAGAAATATGGAAAGGAGGTCAGTACACTGGAACATGGTTTGTGTGATATAAAGTGTGGAGATGAGATAGGCAAAATAAACAGAGACCAGATCACGTAAAGCTTCTAAACCAGGATGAATTGTTTGGAGTTCACTCTAAGTGCAGATGTTGTGGTATGGTCTGGTTTGTGTCCATGCTACTCAATCTGGAAACTGTAGAAAGGATGGCAATGGAATTATGGACACCACTTAGGAAATTATTACAACAGTCCAGGTGAGAAATCATAATGGAAATAAAGAGAAACAGATGTCAGGTAAGTATTCACTATTTTACACTTTTATAGTGGTCAATGCTTTATCCCTGAAAAAGGATCACATAGGACAGGTCAGAGAAAAAGCATCTGGGGAGATGGGTGAATACATGACTCCAGTATTTAAACATTGCCCCTTATTATTCTATCTGCTTCAGCCATGAGCCCCAGAGGCAACCTTAGGCACATTCATTTATGACAAATGGTTTTATTCTGTCAAAGATTACTGAACTGCCAATAAGGAATCCATTCAGGAAGGAAGGGAGAGAGGGAGAAAGGAGGAAGGGGGTAAAGGGGAAGGGAGGAAAGGGGAAGGGGGGATGGCATGGTCTGCAACATAAATGGTTCTTGTTAGGGGAAAGGATCCAGTGGATTTGCAGCTCAGTTTTCATTTGGTAATTGGAGACCTACATTTTTAACATTCAGCATGTACTTCTCAGAGGCACATTTGAAGAAGGTTGCATTCTGTTTCCCTGGAAAATGAGTAGGCACACATTTGTCCTAATTTTCTCAGCCTGCATGTGGTGGAGAGCAAAGCTGTCCCTGCTGTACTCGTTAAACAATGCAGGTATTAATACTCATGAAAATCATTGCACGGCCTCAGAGATCATGGGATTTCACCATCCACATTAACCTTTAAGATGAGAGATAACATTTGCCTTTGCATAAGGTGTGGGCAGGAGAGGAAAAAAAGACCCCAAAGAGATGAGGGGCATCACCAAGCTGACAGTGGCATAACAGTGACTGTGTCTCCATCTGGAATAATATGGTGGAAAAGCCTCCATAATGATGGACTGAAAAGAAAATAATGGCTTAAACGGAAAACCACAAGTCTGTTCTAAGTAGAAAAAGCACAGACCAGCTCAGTGGATTCCAGGAAAGAAATGCAAGTAGTCTGCACAGGGGCACAGGCATTTAACCATTATCCTGCAGGCCAGCACTTGTCCCTAGATCCAGCTGCATCACTTCAAACTGGTCTCTGAGAGGGGAAAATAGAGGTATTTGAACCTGGGGGCTAATCATTACACCATTTAAATGTGCTGTGGACGGCCACATCTGTGCAATTGGCAACTGCTGCTCACAGCTCCATTTTTAGTAAATAGAATTAACCCTAACCTCAGAACCTAGAACCAAATTAAAATGTCACCAATGGAAGCAGGTCTATGCTGGAAAACTGGAAGCAGAACTTTCTTCCTTTGCAGTGCAACGAGCTACAGGAGAGAAAGCAGGAGAAAGGGCTGTGCCAGCATCTCATCCATAAGAATGGTTTTCCAATACCAATATCTTCAGAGCACATAAATGCCACCTTTACCTAATTCATTGTCCACCAACTCTGGCATCATTTTAAGGGATCAAGTGATTAGGGAGAGAGCTAGGCAAAGGATTCTAGGCTCTTTAATTCAAGTCTGCAATGTGTGGGCTAGAACACAGAGTAAATTCATTTGCCCAAGGCAACATTCTTGAGAAGTACATCAAGAGCAAATTTCAAAGCATTGACAATTATTTAATTTTCTTTTCAACTTCCCAGCACAGTATTGGATACTTAGCCGCCACACTGGGTGACTGATCCAAAACTTACAACCTCAAATGCAAGAAAGGACACATTATATCTCTTATATCCTCCTCCCCAACACCCTCCCCCTCCACCAGTCTGCACTGAGGATAGAGACAGCAGTGTGCTGGAGCCAGATTGTATCAGATCATGAAAGCTAGTTATTAAATTTTCAGGAATTGTACAAGCCTGTTATTAAACACAATCATTATTTAAAATTAAGTTATGTAAATTCATAATTAACTGATTTATATTTAAAACAAATTCTCAAAAGCCTCACTTCCTCATTAATTTAACACATTCTATCTGTGTTCTTGAGGTTATTTTTATCTACTGTACCTATTTGGTGGAAATACGATATAATGGCATGCTACCTCTCATCTCTAACTCTGCATTAAATGATGTGACACTGGGGCCTTAAAATTGGTCATGGTGGCAATATCTATACCACAGATATCAGCAAACACTACAAGTCAGGGTTTGATTTACTGTCTTGTCAATAGTCTAAACTTTAAAAAGTGATGGAGAAAACAGTAGTAGTAATAAAATATAATGATGCACATTAAATGTATAAATGGATTGTGTCTGAGGTTGTTACATTGTTAATAGTACCAAAAATTTGAGGAAATGTTCCCCCAGTATTCAGAAATTTTATGATTCAACACACAAGCTGCTCCTGTCACTGATGAATGGATAAAGTTCTAGCATGCACCATTATGGTTTTATTTTCTCTTTAACAAAAAGAAAAATATCAACTAATATTCACGTTGGAACTATATCTTCTGGTCAATGACAAACATAATGTAGCTAAAGATAAAAAGAATTCAGCACAAGTCAACAAAAGCATTCTGTGATCGTCAGTGGGCTTTATGAAATTTAAAATAAAGATTAAATTGTTTCGCTTATTATTATTTGTAAATTTTGTGCTCCACATCCTTTATTTCAGTAAAATTCTTAATTAAAGTGTGTGTGTGTGTTCTAGGAGAGCCAGTTGTTAAACACCATCATCCCACCAGAGATAGCAGGACAGATATAACCAAAACTAAAATTCTCACAGGACAAAGAAAATGAGGCCTAAAATGATCAGTTTTCCATATTTAAAATGTAGAAGGACAGGTGACTATCTATGCTACAGGATACCTAAAATTAAAACAATTAACATATGCTGGACAAAGCAGGTAGACTCGACCACTGTTCTATATTTCTGAGAGCACCTGCAGTCCTTGGTTATACTTCTCTCTCTTCACAGAAAAAAGTAACCCAAATAGCTAGTATCTATTAGGTAGCTATTACATATCAAACACTATGCTAAACACACTGCATGGAACATCCATTTAATCACACCAACAACTCAAGGAGTCATTACTGTCATCCCCATTTTCAGATGGGAAACCAAGGATCAATGGGACATGAGGCATCTTGCCCAAGGTTGCAAACTACCATGTCTCTCTTCATTGCCCAAGCACTTAAATTCTGTGCTGGTCTTTCATCCAGCAAGGTTATTTTTAGGCCAGAAAGAGGAAGTGCTTATCATTTCCGCCCCCCCACCTCGGGGGGGAAAAAAAAAAAATCCCAGGTTCCTTCATCTGAGAGTCAAAATCTTCCTGAATTTTTTTTTTAATTAATTAATTTTTTATTGTGGGTAAAAATCAAAATTTTCACAATACATACCACTATTTGTAAAATGATATATAAATATATATGCATATATGTGCATTTGCTTACAAAAATGTTATTTATATATATATAAACATATTTTAAGTGGTGCTTCCCAGATCTTATCCACCACTGTGGACTTGTACACAAGCTATTCTGACCACCTCACCTAATCTTTTCCTTACATTTGTCAAGTTTTCTACCACTCTGCTTTTGCTCACATGACATTCTTCTAAATACCTTGCCCTCACAAAACCCCAATTCCAAATTCTACTCCTCCTTAGGGCTCACTTAAACACACTCCTCTGCGGAGTCCTTGAGTTAGCCACCCTGAAAATAATATTTTGCTCCTCTGCCCACCCAAACTGCTTTATCTGTATCTCTCTTGTAGCACTTGGCCACTTTCCACATTGGATTAGGCAGACTTTCTCAAAATAGAATCTGGTAGAATTTTAGCCACCAGGTCCTACCACCCTCAACAATTAGCATAGCAAAGACTTTTAAAAGTCCTGCAATGAAGAAACATCTTTAACTTTGTCTTTCCCAGTGTTGTCCCATTTATAGTGCCCTGGAAAGGATTCTATGCAAAATACCTATTAACATAACATGGCTCTAGTATCCTAGGGAACCACAATTTGGGGAATGATGGAATATATTTTCATCTTTGTATCACTGAATGCAACCTACCCATTGCTTTGCATGTAGGGACGGAGAAAATACTGATTGATTGATTGAACATGAAATCAATGCCTAGCTCTTGAGTAAAGAGGACATAAAGGGCCACAGACAGAAAGTAAACTCTTGATTCCCTCCCACAAGCTAGTATCCCTTTTAGCTTGTTAAGCTGAAAGGAGCATCAACAACAATTGACAGAGACCATCACAAGGTATGTGACTGGTTCCATCTCAGTTTACTGCTCAACTAGGGCAAAATAATGACAATATTTTAGGAAATATTAGGTAGCCTGATATTACCCCAAAAGTGTGCCCCCCAGTGGGTTGCCGGGAGACTGAGATACTTATAGAGGCCTTTTCCTTTAGTTTAGACCTTCTCCATGGTGTCTCTTAGTTGCAGTCTTCCCTCATAGGAAGCTCTCGTTCTAGTCCAAACAATTTTATCCTACAGTCCTTTTTTTATCCAGATTGGAAAGCATGGGCACAGGAGGCAATGGGTGCCTTCCACGGAAAGTCTTGGAAGAAGAAAAGGGATTTAGAGAATGGTCACCAAAGGCCTAACGTGTATAAAGGTACACATTTCTCAAATGTGCAGATGGGTGTGGTTATTTGTGTGGGCCTTTGTGTAAAAGGGCCTCTTCGTATTGAAAGCTACTTTTCCAGGAATTGGCAAACATGAAACTCCAAAAGGTTAGAATAAACACTTAATTATTAACAAAATTATTTTCCTTTTACCTTGGCCCAGAGCTGCCAGGAGAAAAGCTTAATGGAAAAGTTCAAAAACTGTAGACACAATGAATCCAAGTTCTGTACAGTTTAGCAATATGATGGAAAGATGAATTTTTATTACCAATTATAGGCTGCCTGCTGTGCTCTCTGAAAAATGACCCAGTCTGTTACCTCCTAACAGATATACGCTCCTCCCCTGCCCACTCACCTGGGGGCACATCTCTTATCTGGTGTCCACACAAAATCTTCCCCACCATGATTTATGGTTGAGGAATAAAAAGAAGATTTCTAGGTTGAACTGCATACTATAAGCAGAAGAAAATCTAGACAAACCACCAAGTGGAGGAAAGCAAGAAGATGGGATGAACAGGAACAACAGAAAAAGAACTATTAAATAATTCAGGACAATGGCCCAAAGGAAAACAGACACTGAATGGGAATGGCGGAAATAAATAAATCAAGGTATATAGGAGAAGGAAAAACATGGAGTATAAAGGAGGAGGAGATGAAAGAGCTCACCCAAGGGAGCAAAGCAAGAAGGCATCCCTGGTCCTGGCAGGAATATTAATAACTGGATAAACAACAGAAAAGAAATAGCTGATAATTTGCTGACACCCTCTGAAGAGGCCCTAGGCAGTGGCTCCTTATGAGTCATACAGGTTTGCCATGTTTCTGAAAGCCTGTGTTCCTGGCCCAGTTAGAGACACTTTGGAGCAGTTGAGCCATGCACTCATGGGGCATACAGGGACTTCTGGAAGTGGCAACCTCTAGCTGAGAACAGAAAGAAAGGAATTTTAGACTTAATCCTAGATTTGAGATGCCATACTTTCTGAAGTTAACAGTGGGGTCTGAAAATGTGGAGTCTATTCCAGCTGACCATTTTAGCCCAGCCAGAGTTGAGGAAGGATGATTGAGCCCATGCTGTGAATTATTTACCCCACTGTCCAAAATAATACTCAAATAGGTCTACTTTGTTTTTCCAAAGCCTAGGAAAAGTCTCCTTGAGAAAAGAAAGCAATAAATATAAGAGTGAGTGTGAATGCAAACTTTAGTTGACAAGAGCAATGCCCTCTGACTGTACTGAAAAAAGGTCAGTGGAGCAAACTGGTTATTTGGCAAACATTTATTGAGCACCTGCTATGTGCCAGCCTCTGTCCCCCTTCAGAGTGAGTGAAGCAGGAAATCTGGGGTGGGGCCAGGTAATCTGCATTTAAGCAAGTACCTCAGCTGATTCTGGGCAATGATCTTCTGACCATTTTTTGAGAAGCACTATTCCAGGGGAGTGTTCTCCCTATTTATCCCTATTATCTCCCTACAAGGAAGTTTTTAGACATGTTTTTCCCCTAATTGCATCTCCCCCCTAAAACGTTAATACTAAGGCCACAAACCATTATCATGTCTAAGTTTTGTGTGTGTTTTTTTAATCCCCCAAGAACGAATTTTTATCCCCTTGGGGTGAGAATTCATGTTCTAGGCAGATGGAGATCCCCATAAACAGCTGGCTTGGGCCCAGCAATTAGTCACGGAGCACAGATTATGAGTCAGGCATTGTGCTGGACCCTGTTGGCACTAGGTGCATAAATGGGTAATACACATCAACCTTATCCTGGACTCAGTGGAAGACATAGTAAGCACATAATTTCAACACATGCCAAACAATAGAAGAGAGTTAAGCACAGGATATTTTCATTCCACAGAGGAGGGTCATTAGCTCAGGTGGAAGATGAAGGAGAACATCCTGGAGGAAATAGGATGTGAGTTGATTCCTGAGGTTGAGAAAAGTTAACCAAAAAAGATAGGTAGTTAAGCTAACCTTCATGGAGGTTATCGATTTCAGACTGGGTTCTAGAAATATGCCTGCTATTTGGAAAGACAGACATTTGAGATTTGTCTGTTGGGTTCAGGATATAGTCTAGGAGCTAGTAGAGATTTCTCCATTTGCAAATATAACTGGACCCTGTATACAGCAAGTGGACAACCTTAGAAACTTTTAAAATCAATTTTTATAAATAGGATGAGGTGGGTGCATGTGTGTATACCAATTCCACACAGTGCTACTTAGAAAGTATTATGTAAGTATGGTTTTTTTAATTTATTAGTTTATTTTCATGAGCAAAGTCTGTGAACAGGCTAATCCCTCACTCCAAACTTATTTAGGCTACAGAATTTCTTGCCCTCTGTCTCCACCCTATTAGTAAATAGGCAGGTAATAAGTAGTGAGACCACTGAGCAAGCAACATGTCTTGGGCATGACACCACTGTCCACAGTTGAGACTTCTTCCTTTCTATTGTTTTTTCAAATTGGTTTCACAACTAGAACCCAGGGAGTTGAGCAGGCTCAAACATAGTTGAGCTGAAACAGTACATGATCTCTTAGGTCTGTATTTCCCTCACAATGCAATTGCTCAACTCATGGTTCACTTCTCTGTAGCATGTGAGTGCAAGTGGAAATTTTGCCCTATCTTATAAAGTTTCTACTCCAAAAACATGTTTGTTTGTTTGTTTATTGCTCAAATTAATTTATTAGTCAACCATCATCGACTGAGAGCCTGGTATGTGTCAAGCCTTCTAGTTGGACACATACATAAAAAGATAACCCAAAAAAACACATGTGGGTCAGCCATCACCAAAGAGTTAGAAGGTGTTATGTGAGAAGAATTACCAATGTCTCCTGCTTAAGGAAATTTGAGAACACTGGGTTCAAAGAGTTAACCTTCTTAAGTTCTTCATGGGCCTATTAAAATGTGAATGTGAGTTGGTGAATTGTGAAGCTCTAAAACTAGCGTGACCATATAATGTATTACCCAACATAGGACATTTTTTAGAGGAAAAGAGAGAACAAATATCCATATGCCAGATTAAGAGGCATAAAAGAGAATGGACCCAGGCATCCTGGGTATGTTCCATCCCATCTGAAAAGGCAATAGAGTATCTGTGTCTGCGATGCTCATTCCACATAACATTTAAGCTAGTCTTCCCTTAAAGGATCTTTAAGAAAAAGAACACTTCTGTTATAGGAAAAAGTGTGGTGTAGTGGAAAGGACACAGTTATTGTGGACAGACAGACGTAGGCTCATGTATTAGTCAGTCAAAGGGGTGCCAATACAAAGTACCAGAAATATGCTGGCTTTTATAAAGGATATTTACCTGGGGTAAAACCTTACAGTTACAAGGCCCTCCAGAGACCAACTCAAGGTTGCTTTCTCACCGAAGTCAGTTGTCACGTGTTGAAGCCAGATGGTTGCTGATCTTTGCCTGGTCTCTTCTTCTTGGGCTTCCTCTTCCTCTTGAGGCTCCATGGGCCCAGCTCCTTCCCAAGCTCAGCTGTAGGCTGGCATAGGGCTTGTCTCTCAGGGCTTCCTATATTAGTCTCGACTCTCTTCCCAAGGTCAGCTGCATACTATCCGGTGAATGGCTCATCTCTCTTCCCTCTTCCCACGTGCAGCTTCTTGAGTGAGTGACCATTTATATCAGCCCACCAAGGGGCAGGGACATAACCTGAGTCACACCTTACTGAAGATAGCCCAATCAGAAGCCCTAAATTGATTTTTATCAAGTAAACTTAATCAAAGGCCACTCACTGAATTTAATACAATCAAAGGGTATCACACCTGGAGGAAGAGATTAGTTTACAAACATGATCTTTCTCTTTTTGGGGTTCACAAAAATAATCTCTGTGACAGCTTATAACCCACTTCTGCCAGATACAAGCATATACTAGACTGAGCAGTATTTGGTCCCTGGACTGGCAACACTGGCATCACCTGGAAACTTTATTTCGAGTTGCAAATTCTAGCACCTCACCCCAGACCTACTGAATCACTCTGGGGATAGAGCCCAACAATCTTTCTTTCCAAGCCCTCCAGGTGACTCTGAAGCACACTAATTCAGATAATTTATTTGACCTCTCAGAGCCACAGTTGATCTATTTGTGAAAGGAACTAATAACCTGCTGTGATGTTAATTTCATTTGTAAACTTGGCTGGGTTGCAGTGTCCAATCATCTGGCCAAGCAAGCACTGGCCTAATTGTTACTGTGAGGGTATTTCATGGATTGCATCTACAATCAACAAAAGAGGCTGCCTTCAGCAATGAAAGAAGTCTCCTCATCTAATCAGTTGGAGGTGTTAAAGGGAGAACTGAGGATTTCAGCAGTCAGAAAGAAGAATTTCCATCCCTACTCCAGACAGCCGCTCCTCCTGGGGAATTCATCAAATTTCCAACTGGTGGCCTGCCCTAAGAATTCAGACTTGCCTATCTCCATGGTCATGTGAGCCACTTCCTATAATAACTCTCTTAATATATAAAGATATATTTAGATTTATTTATCCTGTCAGTTCTGTTTCTCTGGAGAACCCTGACTGATACACCTCTCTTATGGAGTAGTTGTGAGAACTACTCATGGCCTAAGGTGGGCTCTTTAAAATGTTTGCTACCTGTGAAAGTCGGAGGGACCTTGCAGAAACAGATGGCACACTCAAAATGTTAAATCAAAGAGAATCTATTGAAGAAACTGCTTACATAGACGTGGGCAGATTTTAAAAAAACAACAGGTAATGGAGTATCCAGGAACTAGCAACAGCAGGAAGCTTTCAACACCGGAGACCTAAAGGTATAAGGGAGGGAATGGGGTTTCTGGAGCCCTGTCACAGCTATAACTGTGAACGAGTGGTTGCCTCTCAGTAGCTTTGTCTATAGAAAACACAGCTGTTGCCACTGTCAATAGGCAGGGAGGGAGCAAGGAAGAAAAAAATCTCCCACCACTCTTTAACATCTGTGATCCTGCTAGTGCCACCACTGTCCAGAAGACAAAGACGTCCAGGAGGCACAGTGGCTAAACTCCCGAGGTGCCGAGCATGGCAGAGAAGGATGGAGAATGGGACAGGGAAAGCAACAGAGCACCCAACACATTATCTCTTGTTCTTAACCCCTTAACTCTGGTGTGGGGGATTTGGAAGAGGCAGACAAAATACCACCCCACACCCCATATACACATATATGCATAAACCAGTTTAAGTAATAGGTTTGCTAGCTGGAAAAAAAGGGACTTAGGGCAGGGGTCAGGCATGATCAGTCAGCGTGCCAGTTTGACCCCACGCCTACCTGCCCAGGGTCTTCTGCAAGCTGGTCATGGGACAGCTGCATGTGCCGGACTTCATGTCCACACCCAAGACTGTGGGGAGGAAGAGAGCCACACTGGAAGCTCTCCTGAAACCCTCGAGTGGGCACCAAACACAAGTCGAAGCTTGCAGGCCAGGCACAACCTTCTTGCCTGATAATCTCCTGTTCCTCCTTCAAAATCCACCTCAACATGCACTTCCTCTGGGAAGCTTTCTCTGGTTCCTCCAGAGAGTTAGTACTTGGTCCTCTGTCATGTTTTTCACACTTAATTGTATGTATATCCCCCTAAAATCCTTTCCAAATGTCTTACACAATAGAAGAAATATATGAAACAAGTCCAGAAATAAAGCAATGATTAGACACGATTCCCTATTGTCAATTCCAGGCCGCAAATCTTGACTTACACTGTCTGGATGAAGTGACAAGGTTGCTGCAGGAAACTTCTCATTCCAGAAGTTTCTCAAGAGAGTGAGAAATTTTCTTGCACAGTCAAGCCCTATGAGCCTCTCCTTCTGGCTCATTCATCTACAATGAAGGGGCCAAAGGCATTCCTGGAGCAATTTCTGTGGCCAAAGGAGATATGCTAATTGGCTTAGGCCTGCTCTTCCATGCAGCAATCCCCAGGGAAAGGGAGATAAGAATGGTCCTGGGTGGGGCCATGCAAGGCCCACACCAGTAGCTGGGGTCAATCATCCACAGTGCCCGATGTGGGGCAGGTGGAGTAGAGGTTGGAGAGGCACCCACTATAAGCACTACAAATGTGTGATAACACTACGGCTATTTAAACCCTCTCATACCTACATGTCCTCCTCACCAGGCTGTGAGTTCCTCAAGGACAGTGGATCACGTCATCTACAGTTATTTTACTATACCACAGCTCATAGTAGGTCCTTAATTCATGTTTGAATGAAGAAACACATAGGTTTAAAACAAGTCCCTGAACTGGCTTGACACATCAGAAAAGAGAAAGGAGAAAAATGACAATTAGATAGCAACTCCTCCTGCCATGGATCAGCCCATGGAATTGCACCAGCCCATAGCAACTTGTTCCAGTTCCTTGCTTAGATTTTTGCCCCCTTTTAAACAAAGGCATAACATGTGAGGCTAAAGATGGCGTCTCAGCAGCCCACCTTTTCTAGCTATTGCCATCCCAAGCTTCCTTCTGGGCCCCACAGTCTCCACTATAATGTATATATGTCTCATTGGAAACAAACATTCTTGGGTGGGTCAGTTTGATAATTATCATCCTTTAGGTAAGTTAGTGGAAAGATGGATGAGTAAATGGTTTCCTGTAAGTTACTGAGTAAATTGCTCCTTGCTTTACAGAGGAGAACACTGATGTTTAGAGAACTGATTAGTCTGTCCAAAGTTTTACATTGCACTTGAGGGTCTATGTGTAACTCAGAAGACAGTGTGACTTTCATGGTCTACTTAGGCAGGATGCTTTAACTAGTCCCTTTTCTCTCTCTACATAACACTAGAAGTCTGAACATGGGTAGGGTTGTGGTCAGCTAAGGAAATTGTATGCATTCCTTCTAATTGTCCTTTATTGTGACAAAAGCCCTTAAGTGTCTAGTTTTGACAAATTGGATTCTCAACAGCCAAATCTTACTTCTCTCTTTCTATACATTCCTTTCTTTCCCTGGAATTCCTTCTCTAACCCAACTTTCAACTCCACTTTATTTAATTAGCAATACCTACCTTACATTCAGGAAATATTCTCTCGTTTTTCCTTGCTTGAACTATTTGGTACTATTAATTTATTTTCTGCCTGTGTCTACCCACCCGGTGGGTATTTGTGAGGGTTCTCCAGAGAAACAGGACAGGATATATATATGTAAATATTATGAGATTTGTTTTTGGAATTGGCTCACATGACCTTGGGGATTAGCAAATCCAAAATCCACAGGGTATGCTCCAAGTTGGGAACCCAATGGTGAAGGTAAATTCCCCAGAAGACGCCAGTTGAGAACTCCAATGAAGGTGACGATCAATTTCCCAGTGGAGGCTGGAGCAGAGATAGACATTCTTCTGACTGCTAAACCTTCAGTTGTCCCTTTAAGGCCTCCAACTGATTAGATGCAGAGACTCCTCTCATTGCTGAAAGCAGTCTCTTTTGTTGACTGTAGATGTAATCAGTTATAGATGCAATCAGCTACAGATGCAATCAGCTGACTAATGACTTAAATCCATGAAATAACCTCCCAGTAACAATCAGATCAGTGCTTGCTTGACCAAACTGGACACCATAACCCAGAGAAAACGACATAAGAAATTAATCATCTCATGGTGCTTGTTTCATTCTCCTGCCTTTCTTTGGTCACCTATTTCCCCCCAATATTTCAGAATATTGACAAAAGGCTTCATATAATCTCTTGGAATCTACTCCCTGGTTGATTAATGATTCTCATTTGTCAAAGTAACACCTTCCATAGTTTAGGAGCCAATTTATTTTCTGCTGCCTCCTCCTGCCTCTAGTTGGTAGCACCTTCCTGGAAGTATTTACTCAGAGCTTTGCTTGGCTCAGGATACCATTCCAGGCTCTAACTTGTTAATGTCCAATCATATTTATGTTGCCAAGTCCAATAGCCATTTTTTTCTCATTATCCTCATCAACTTCTCAACAGTATTTGACATAGCTGACTCCACTTTGTCTTCAAAAAACATATTTTGTTCTCTTCTGACACCATGCCCCTTTGGTTTTCTTCCTCTGCCTTTGCCAATTCCTTTGCTACTTGATGTCTGAATGCTGTGGTGTCCCAGAGCTCTATGTTTGCCCTCTTCTCTATAATCCTCTCTCTCAGTAGGTGATCATAGAGCTGGACTTTAGGATTTTATAGTGAGAACAGCTCCAGTGACCTCAGAATCTAGATAAATCTGGGTAGGCATAGCTGAAGCAGAGTAGAGATGAATGTCATTAGGATTGAGTAGGTTAAGAAACCAAGAGGCCAAGGCTTTGGGGAAGTTGTTCACATGAACCTTAAAATCACCACAAAATGTGACAGGTATCGAAGTGGACATGGTAGCTGTGGGCCAAGCTCCAGGTCATCTGATGAATTTGGAGGCATAGATGAGAGTACCTAATGGCAGGAGCGAAAGGAGGTCTGGGAGTGTCCTTGGGACCTGAAGCACCTCTTGATTCCTGATAACTCCAGGCACTACTGACCTTTCTCCTCCTGATCACTCATAGTACTTTACTGAACATTCATTTCTCACACTTGATTTTTTTTTTTCACAATTCAATTAATATGCCAACAGATACGGTGTTGCTTTCTTCTCTGTCTTTAGCCCTGGGAGAGAAGGAACTGGGTTTTTTGTTTTTTTGGAACTAGGTCTTTTTAATGTCTCCAACTGTGCAACCTCACAGAACTATTAGACTACCACTTAGCACAGATCTGGACAAGTGGGACTCCATAATTAATAAAATGGCTTTGCTCTCAGGGTTGTAAAGGATTCTTGGCCTATGAGCTTCACTGAAACTTCTCATGCCATAAGAGGCATCTGGACAGGCCCAGTGCAGCCATGGACTCAAGCTGGTCAAGTGAGGCTGGGGGCTCAAGGATGTTGCCTTTCCCCTTTACTGTGAGTGTGGCCTTTCTCTTAAATACCCCAGTTCTTGAATACCTTGTGCACAGAATAATCTGGGGAGGGAAGCTCAAGTGTTAGTCTATTATACCTAGGAAAGTGGCAAAAACTGGTCCATTCTTCTCAGGGGAAGTTTGTGGAAAGGGGGAAGGTGTCATGACCATCATCCCAAAGACTGGAGAATGCAGCCCTACCATCTTTGACTGGTGGCTGATTTTTCAGATTAGGTCAATCCACGAAATACCTGAAAAGGCTCTCCACACCTCTTCTCCTTGTATCATATCTTCATTTGCCAACTAATGTTGGATTTTTTTGAACAGCCTACTCATTTATGCACAAACACATATTGCATCCCCAATACCTGGCAGACATCATGCTAATTAAAGAGACAATAGAGATGACTAAAGCACATGACCAGCCTTTAAGATGTTCATAGTTCACAGAGGGTGATTGTGAGCGTGTGTCTGGGTATGTGTCCATGTGTGTGTAACCCAGAGAAGCAAGTCCTAGAGCTGGAGAACACTCAGGGATTCATGGGAGTAAAAGGGAAGGTCGCCCATCCCACAGTGGCGTGTCCAATAAAGGCTTCCCAGAAGAGAAGAGCCCTGGGTTGACTTGTTGAACTAGTAGGCAGTAACCAGCACCCCGGGGTTCTAGGCAGAGCTGGTGCAAGGCACGGGTGAGGGGAGTAAGAGAGCATAGAACGCTCTGGAAACTGCTTCAGTAAGGCTTATTTTCTCACTGCCACTTACAGCTGAATGTTCTAGACATGAACATTGTAAACAGCTTCCTTGGTGTTGATTTAAGACTTTTTAAGATGGCCAGGGGCATATCAAGTAGGTGGATTAAGGATCAGGGTTGGAAAAGTCCGTTTAAAAACACTTTAGAAAGGCAATAGAGTTTTTGAGGATTCTGCAATTCATCAAGACTATTATATAGCTCTGATAAAGAAAAAAAGAGAGAATCCTTTCTTCTCTTTGCCTCTTCCAGCCTAGTTAGGGAAGAGAAGGTCATGATATTTTCATTTTCTCTGGTGATTCACTGAACCTCTATATATTTGACAAACTCATAGACATAAAGCTTCTACCAGATTTTAAAAAGATATACTCAGTTCAACAAACATTTACTGAGGATCTTCTTTGTCCCAGGCACAGTTCTAGGCACCGCAGACACGAAAACAAAGCAGCTCTGAGGAGGATGACTCATAGCTTCAGGCTGCAGCCACCATCATCGAGAACTCCCCCCGATTATGGGCAGTCATTTGATCCAGCTCTCATAAAAGCTGGGTGCACTCCCTGTGCACTCTGGGCCCTGAAGCTTCATAATTGAGCAACAGAAATCAAGCTCACTTAATAATTGTTGTGGACCCAAAAAGATGTGTGGGATTAGTCCTGAAATTCCCTGATATTTGTACACTTCTATTGTTGCCTAGAATATTGCATCCCTTATCATTGGGGAACATAGATACCTGCTTTCTAAGTCTAAATGCCACTTTGAATTTATGGCGGCATTTCTACTAGCTCCCAACAGTACTCACTAGATTAAGGTTACATGAGAAATTGGACTTTTTCCCCCTCCTTTTGCCCCTGAAGAGTGTAATAAAAATAATAACCCAGTATATCTGGCAAATTAGTAATAAGATAGGAAACTTTGGGGCACATGTGCAACTATGTTGTTGGTGAAAAAATGTAAAATTATTGACAGTGGAACCAACCAGATTACATTTTACTATTTACAAGCAGGAAGGATGAAACAACACTTCTCCCATTTCAATGGAATCAAGTATACCACAATGAAAATAAGAAGTCTCAGGGGTAGAGAATATCATTGTTTTACTTTCTATGCAGCTACCTTATATGAAAGAGAACATTTTAAAAGGCTGCTTCTAGAGTTTTGTCTTTTTTTCCACTCATGTTGGAAAGTTGGACAGATAGGAGTCTTAGGCCATTTCTTTTCATAGACTTACTGGCTGTGGTATTTGGCCTAGGATTGAGCAAACTGCCTTATTCTGATGTATGTTCCCTTGACTGTAATAAAAGAAATATTAATTTCAAGTCCATGAGCAGCTACTTAAAAAGGGAAAGTTAGGATGTTATATGAGAATTTAGACTGTCAAAATTCACTTTATGTGAAAGAAGAGCTGGAGAACGAGAGAGCTTGGGGCCATAAGGTGGCTTCTTGTTCTTGAGCTACAGTCAAGTAAGTTATGAGTAATCAGGCTCTCTGTCTTCAGCCCCTATCTCTCCTTAAAATGATTCTCTTCCCAGACAGTGGCCCATAGCCTCTGCCTACCAGTAGTTATTATAGACTGAAGAAGCAGAGCAAAGCAGAACAAATAAGTCTTTTCTCCCTAAATCCTCCATATCAAAACATTCAGCTTCAGGTATGGAGGCTAAGTGTGGAAGCCCTTGCAGCTTTGTTTGGAATCTCACCCTGTACTCAGCATTCACTCAGTATTTACCAGTGTCATGCCAGGTTATTGCTGGGCATTCAGTGGGAAATGGCACAGTCTCTGCTGTGAGGAGGTCACAGGCAGATCTTCCCCTATGGGCAGGAGATTTTCTGGCACTCTATGTTGCTTTACTTCCATTAATCTCAAGCATATATTTTCATAAAAGTTCTCTTACAATCCTACTACTCCATTAAACATTCCCTGAGCTCACATTCTTTCCCTCCAATCAACACAGCTAGTCTCCATTGCTCTTTTGATATTCAATGGTTCCTACTTTAACTTATGACATAAATTGTATTATTATAAATACTATTATTATTACATGATATTTAGCATTTCTTGTGTATTTGTTTCATTTTCCCAAGCTACAATATCCATGAAGGCAAAAACATCTTCATTTGTTTTTTTAAATCCTTCACAAAATTTAGATAGTACTATATGTGTAGCCAGCATTCAATGACTGCTAATTTTTAGAAGGAAGGAAGGAAAGAAGGGAGGGAGGAGGGAAGAAGGGAGGGGAGACGTGACTGAACACTTCTAAGTTCTCATTTGCGCAGTCAAAACTTCATTCAAAAAAAAAAAAAAAACTTCATTCATATTAGTATGTTTCACAAAAGGCCACACATTTAAATGCAAATCACGGTGGATGCCAGGTAAGTAAGGATGTTATAATATTGAATTTGATCTGTGAACTAGAAATGTAGATTGAGTAACCATGTCTGATGACAGTATTTTTTATTATTTATGTTCAGCTGTGTAAGTAAAAACACATGAATAAAACAGACATATTGAAAATATAATCCCCAAATCTGGCTCTTAATTGTTCATTCATTCTTATTACTGATTTTATTCATAATTTCCAGAATCACAATTATCCCTCTCCTGCCCTATTCCTTCACTTCTCCCAAGACCTACTAACTCTTAACCAAATAGGTGATGCTACTATGAACGACTGGCAACAGGAAATACCAGCGAATTGTCACTTGCTGGTACAAGCAAATATGGACTTTAGTGCAGGATCCCAGCCGAGCTGGTGAGACGGGATCCTGGAATTTAGAGAGACAGTTGTCTTTCCCAATAAACATTAGTGAAGACAATGTGGGAGCCCTTCCAATTGGTATAGCCTAATCTAGAAATACAATTGACAGAAATGAACTGGCAGTTCAGTTGCTATTTAGGTAACCTGATCAACCTATACAGCTGAGTAAGATCGCTGGACTCCTGGTAGGAATTCCAGGCTACAAACCAAGTTCTGGAGCCAGGCAATAATAGCACAGGAAAATCAATTCCTCAATTCGTCTTCAGGGGAAGGACCCTTCACTTCTGGGGAAGAGCCACTTGGATTAGAAGCAATGTGCCTTTGGCTACAGGAGGCCAGTAAGTCCTCCACCTTACTGAAGGCATCGAGTGTGGAGGCTGCATGCATGTGATGGAAGTTAGTAAAAAGAAAAACATGGAAACACCTGAGGAGGTTTCAACACTGGAAACAGTGGAAGAGCAAAACTTATGGAGGCACACATAACGCTGTTTTCATTTCCCATATTAGTGAAACTGGCACCCCCAATTTCTGAACACGTCACTTACAAGTGTCACAGACATATCAACGACTGCCTAAATAGTTGTGAAGATTTTGAATATCTGGGCAGTTGTAAATGGCAAGATGTGGAATTCTCTGCATAACAGAGTATCCAGTGAAGACAGAACCATAGCCATTTTTTTTTTCCAAAGCCGGAAAAGCTTCCATTAAAAAAGATATAATTTATGCCTCTGGGATTTGCCTTTGTAGCAGGGAGTCTCTTTGTTCCAGCAGGGAACACTTTGCAAAGCCCATTTAATAACAGATGTAAAGCAAGCATTAGCCATTTTTTTTTTTTTTTTTTTTTGAGAGAGAGAGAGGCAGCAACAACTTTCTTTCTGAACCCGAGGATTTCTCCTGGGTCTGGACCCTGAAATATAGAGAATCCTGGAGATTTTTAGTAATTGGTGGGAAATGGGGATCATATAAGCTGGTTCCTGTTGTGTGGTGATCCACAAGGAGCTAGACAGCAAATCAGCACACCAAGGAGCTCTGCAGTAGTTAGAGGACTGGCCCATGCTTCAGAGAGAGTTACCCCGGAGAAAGCACTGTCCCCTCTGGAGGCAGGATCAGAGGTGATGACAATCTTCACTGGCAGAGCTGTCATCTCAAAAGGGCCATGAGCCTAGAGAACAAGCAGGCAAACCTAAAGGAAGTCAAACTCAAGAAGGCAAGAGGTGAGAGGTTAGAAGCACAGAACAGCAGTGAGGAGCCGGAAGGCTGGCTGATTGTGGAGGATGGAAGCCTCCCGTGGGTATAAGCAGACACTGGGGAAGAGCAACCTGGTAAAAAGACTGGACTTCCTAAACTCAGGCAGGATGAGAGCAGTCCACAATAATTTGGATATCAATGGAATTGTGTCATTATTTTGTAGACACAGACTGCTCAAGTCTGGGGCATATTAATTATAGCTATCATTAGGGTATCAGCCCCTATCTAAGGATATCTGTATGATTATTTACCCAGACAAGAATGTGGTGTGTGTTGACACAAGATATAGGGGGAAAAAAGCATGAAAGACAATGGGAGTATGTATAGGGCTAGGACAGAGACATTTCCTTGGCCCACATAGGGTTTCACCAATATTTTGATGAGAAGGGGATGTAGGGTAAAGTAGCTTGTTCAATCATAATTATGCTTATGTTATTTAGTTAACTGGATATAATTCACTTCATGATTCAGAAAAAAGCAGGCAAACCCTTATTTGTTAAACTACTTGTGTATACTAAACTGACAAACTCTTAAGGTGCCTAGGAAGTCAATACAAAAACCGTTCTCATCAAGGTCCATTCTCTTGTTACATATTCCATACTCCTAAAGAACTGTAGTCCATGGTTAGTAGCAATGCTTCAGTATAGGTTCATCAATTGTAACAAATGTACCATACTAATGAAGGATGTTGTTAATGTGGGAAAGTGTGGGAGGGGAGGGGGTAGGGCATATGGGAATCCCTTATATTTTTTATGTAACATTTATGTAATCTAAAGCTTCTTAAAAAATCATTAAAAAATAAAATAAAATAAAAATTTTAAAAAGGTTAATGAGGTAAAATTGGTCATGGTGATAGTAAAACAATATCAAGAAATTGAAAAGGATCTTGGTAAGCTTAATTCATTTTGACATATTTTGGGAAAGACTCGAATCGTTGTAGCAAGTCTTATTAATTGAACCAAGTATCTGTTACTATTTTCTTTTTTATTTCTATGGTTTAATTTGCACATCTTTATCTTCAATTTAAGGATAACTATGAATAAGACAAGAAAATCAGGAAAAAAAAAAAAGAATGTATATCTCTAAGAACAATTTAGAGGTGTCATATGATGCTTCTTTTTTAAATCACATTCCAATGCTTTGAGGTCTCAATCCACATATACCCAAACCAAGGACCAAGCAGAAGTACAGAAACCTGGCAGGTCCAAGACGGATGCTTACATTAAATATCTCTCTCCTTGCTATCACTGGATTTTTTCCCCTTACATCACTTTTTTTTTTTTTGCAGTGATTTTGACTTTAACAAATAGGGCGAAATTTGAACTATCTCTTGATTTGAGAGCAGGACCAGTAAAGGGATAGATGCCCTGAAGGTATCCTTAGGAAAAAAACTTAAAATAAAATCAGGCCCAGAGAATTAGTTGGGTCCCATTTTCTCTGGTCAGCATGGTGTAGAATCGAAGTAAAAAGTGAAGTCATGCAGAGTTGCAGCCAACACCTACTCTCCAGTTCATTGGACTTTCCCAGGACAAATAATAAAATGATGATGACGGGAAATCCCCATACCCCACAAAAAACAAAGAGTATCGACAATTGTAAGCAAACAATTCCTTCCATCTGTCCCATAAGTTCTAAGCTCCCTCTCAGTCTGAAGCAGAGCAGGCATCACCATCTCAAAATCCTAAAGATTGGGGACTGAACAAACATAAGGGGAGAATGCAACCACGGACCAAAGGAGACTTATTACTATAGTAACAGAAGAACTTGTAACATTGATATAAAGATAATGGTCACCAGAGGTTCTGACAGGAGGAGGAGGGAAGAATAGATGAACATGGGGGATTTCTAGGGCATTGAATCTGTTCTGTATGATATTGCAATGATGGATACAGGCCATTAAACATTTTGTCAAAACCTATAAAACTGTATGGTGCAAAATGTAAACCATAATGTAAATTATAGACCTTGGTTAGTAGCAATGCTTCAATATTTGCCCATCAACTGCAACAAATTTACCACACTAATGTAAGATATCATTAATAGGGGAAAATGTAGGAGGGAGCAGTTATGGGAATCCCCTGTACTTTCAATGTAACTTTTCTGTAATCTAAAACTTATTTTTTTTATTTTATGAAAAAAAAATGAAGTCCTAGGTCTGCAGCTATATGTATATGTTAGACAAGCAATTTAACCTCCCTGAGCTTCAACTTGCTCACTTTAAAATAAAAATATTCTTAATAACCAGACACAAGTTTATTCTGAATTTTGAATGATAATGATTTAATGGAAATGCCTTTTATAAATCGTATTTACTGTTTATAATAAATTATAATCTCTTAAAGGGTCACACTTGGAAAGTAAAAAATGGACACAATAAACCAGTCTGCTTTTACAAGTGTGGATAAGACAGAAGTGGTGTAATATTTTGTAGGAGGGAAGGAGACTGAGTGGCATGTGGGAGATCAGAGACTGAAAAAATAAAACATTTCTAAGTGGAAACCCAATGCCTGTGCTGGAATGGCACAGAGTGAGTTTCCCAGTCCCTGTAAAACTAGATATTTCTCATTACTTCAGGATCTACCGTGGACCAAGTTTTCTAACAGCCTGTCAAAGGTCAGAAGCATTGGAAAAATTAATCTCTAGGGAAATCTACTCAACCAAATGGGAGTTTGAAAAGAGAGCAAGGAAAAAAGCACTTTATATAAAATTCTTTATAAGCGATAGAAGACATAAGCTGTGGGGTGAGATATTGTATTTTGCTGTACACTGTCTGTAAAGCAATCTCTTCTCTTAGGAAATGATGTTTCTATTGGACTCTGAGCTATTTGTCATTCTGGGACCAAACAAAATATTTTTCGTAAGAACATCAGAAATGCCATGCTGAAACAAGCCAATGGTCCCTCTAGTCCTGGGTTTTGTCTTTGAAAGTGGTACCAAGGGAGGATTCATGAGAGGACACAGATGCTCCATTTCAGTGGCTTTCCAAAAATCTTGACTGTGGCTTACAGTTGGAAATAAAGTTTGCATCGCAATCCACACACACAAATACACACCTATACATATTTATGTATATAAAACTAATACTTTGTATTCCATCCCATTAAATTTCTTTTAAAACTACTGGCCCCAACCCACTAAACTGATTTCAAGACTCATTAAAATAGAATATAACTGCTAGCTTGAAAAATCTTGCTCTATTTGCTGTCAGCCTCAAAGGCTAGGGATGTATCTCTAACACTCCCATTTTTCCTTTAACCTAGTGATGATCTATTACTCATAAATTTACCTAAAGTTGCCTTTTGGGGAAATGAGTTCTGCAAGAGTAAATACAATATGAAGTGGAACTGACTCTTACTTGTGATTCCGTATTGTTTTTAGATAGGATAAATGTGATCAAGAGATTTAGATGAACAACAAGTAGGTTTGGTTTCCCTTCTCTTCCTCAGAGACTCCATTTTTAAGAGAGAGGCTACAAAAAGAAGCTTATACTGGATTAAACTGTATCACAGTGAGAAACTGAGCATTTCTAGAGGGTTATTTGATAATTTGATAACAAGGTCCCTTGGGCACTGATTTATCAAATATATATTAATTATGTCCTAGATTGCATTTTCCAAATATTGTTTTCCCAACATGTCTCATCCCTCATGCTTTTCCTCAGTGTAACCTGCCATAGCCCAGTAAGAGATGGCATTTATGGTATACAAAGAATCACCCACGCCAAACTGAAGCTGACGTCAAACAAAACTTCTGAGTTCAGAAACCAAGTCTAGCATTCCGGAAGCCAGGTGGCCAACGTAGAGGTCTAGGTGACAGAAACCTTCACCTGGAGGTCCCCAAGTCCTCCAGTTATATAGGGGGATGTCTTTCAGTCCTTTAATATTTAAATAAAGTCATATAACAAAGAGAGATGCCATTTACTCCTGCCACCCTTGAATCTGGGTGGGCTCTGTTACTGCTTTGACCAATAAAATATGGAAGAAGTGATGAGGACCAGGTCCAGGGATAACCCTGAGCTGACTGGAGCATCCTCTTCCTGGCTCTAATGAGCCAGGTAATGAGTGCAACCAGGCTGAAGCCATCATGTGAGAAGCCCAAGCAGAGTGAATAAGCCCTGCAAGATGATATGCCACAGCGTGTGGGGTGGGAGAAAGAGAAAAAAAGTGCAATGGGAGTCAAGGAGCAGCAAAGTGCCCTAAAGAGCAAACTGTCTTGGAAGGAGATCCTACAGCTCCAACTATAAACACCAACCACCCAGACAGACCCTTTCTGAGTACCTGACCCAGAAAATGTTGAACAAAATAAGAAATTGCTGTTTTAGGCCACTAAATTTTAGGGTGGCTTGTTATATAGTAATAGATAAAACAATTATCCACATCATGTACATCTGTAGTCTATGGACAAACAAAAAAGGATTGAATTTGCGATGTTTATTTTCTAGTAACAAAATATAGATAATGTAATGCAAACTTAATTCATTAAAATATGTATATGAAAAGGATATGCAACTTCTTAATGTGGTTGCTCCTTTTTTTGGTACTATTCATATTTTGCTAATATCTATCCATTAATTCATTTCTCTTTTTCTTTTCTACTGAGTGCCTAGTATGTGTTAAGTACTCTGCTGAGTGTTGGGGAATTCAGGGGTCAATGAGACACCATCTTTGATCCTGAAATTGACAGTTTATTGGGGGAGAGAAAAGTAAAGAGATCATTATATTTCATCAGCATTGGGAAAAGTTCTTCAGGAAAGGCTTTACAGAGACGATTTTTAAGCTGACTCCTTCAGGATGAATAGGCAAAGAGAGAGTTGGGGTATTTATATATTATGCAGAGAACAAAATAATGGCATTCCAAGGAGTGAAGGCAGAATATGCCAAGGCAAGGAGAAAAGAAGGTATCGTGGGCCAAATGTGGTTCTAGAGATGAGAGGTCCAAGGCCAGAGTGGAACAGTAAGACTTAGAACGGTTGGGACCATGTTATGAAAGGCACTTGATGTCCTGCTAAGAAATATAGATTTGGTCCAACAATGACAGCACCAAGGAAATATTTTTGAGTAGAGATGCGTCCTGAGCATTTTCATGTTGGGGAAGAACCTGACAGAGGAATTCACAAGAATCATCCCACACAAGCTCGGGACTAATCCACAATAGATAAAAACATAATTCCAATGGGAATCACTTCTTTTACTTGTTTCCCTTCCCAAAATGGAAGGAGGGCAGCCAGTTCCTAGGATTCTTGTTGGCCTTTGAGCATCGTTTTATAACAGCAAACATAGATATTTTTCTTCAAGAATAAAGGAAAGAAAACAGTTAACCAAAATCACAGCAACTCAGAATGGGGAAAGTTTGCACTGAGGATATATATTTCCAACACTAGGATATTACACTTTATCCTCATATCTAATACCATACTTCTATCATAGCTTACAAAGCAGAAAACATAAATCACCAGCGGAGATATAACTTTCTGAGGTACGCTTAGGTTTTTTTTTCCCTATACCACAGGATTTAGCTTGACAATTTACACTTCTCTAACATTAGAAAACAAGTTTTAGCAAAGACAGGGGTCAGGATGTTTGATTTGGGTGAGTTAATCTTTTTATTACTTCAGTGGAGCATCTAAGCAAAGAAAAAAGCAACCAGACCAGGTGGCCTGTGGCTAAACACTTTAACACAAATGGACATCACAGTGCAAAGAATCCTGCTTCTGGAAAGAAGGCGACAGAAGAGAATCTTAACCTCTGCATGCAAATCTCATGGGAGTGACAGAGGAAAATAAAACTCTCCTTCATGGTGCATAGTGCTTTATTATGATGACCCTGTCTCCAGGGCGATTTAAAATTCTGAGTTCAAGTTTCCTGAGTTCTGATTCCCTTCTCATCAAAATCACTACCCCATTTTTAACTGAACTTCCCTGGGGGCAGAAAATATCAACTCACCATATTTATAGCTGGTGCATGATTACTATATGCAATATTTATCTGGCTATTCATCTGTTTGCACCTCTTCTGTCTAGCTGAAGTTAGACTATAGACAGATTTCTCAGCATCTTGTATAGGAGTGTCATTCACTGGATATTTAATAAGGACCACCTGAGCTCCTTCCATGGTAAATTCGAGATGTAGAATTATCTTATTCCACTTCTAGGGGAGTGCCAAAATCATGGGGCAATGACTATAGCTGGAACCTAATCTAGTCAGTCTTCAGGGAGGAATATTGGACTCAAGGAAGGAAGGAAAAACAGGAGAAGAGATATAACTTATTATATATACATATATATTAATTTTGGTCTCTATATAGGTAGCTATCAGTAAATATCACTTCTATTGAAATCTATTGTTAATTATAAGGAAATGTCAACATTCATTGTTAAAAAGAATCTTAGAATCAGCCACTTACCCCATTTTCTGCCAAGACAGAATATTTATGATTGACTAGACATTTTCATAACAGCTTTCCTCTTATTGCCTTTATTTCCTTTGTTACTTCAACTAATTACTTTAGAATAACCCTGCTTTTTCCTGAATTACTCTAATAAAGACATACCCAAAGTAACTTGATTTGTTAAATGTATGTACAGAGCATATCAGCCATACTGCAAAACATGAGCTATTAGAAGGATAAGTGAAGATCAAGAATCTTCCTCCTTTCCCCTGTGTTATACGGATCAGGGGGAGGTATTAGCTATTGGGAAGTGAGTAGGAAAATATTTTGCTACTCCAATATTTGGCAAATATGTTAATATTTTAATGTTTGACAAAGGTGGTCTCTTCTCTATTTCAGCCTTAACTAAGGATGCCACCTGTCTCCCAAAGTAAATTGGATGTTGAATATACTACACTGAACAACTGGGCTCTATCTTTCCAAGTTACCCGAGGATCCACAACCCTTCAAAATTACAGTAAAGAATGGGGACTGCCACCAAAACTAAATGTAAACTCCCTCCATGTTTCCTTTATTCTAAAAGATCGTGGGCTTCAGTTGTGAAGTTGGCCAAGAGTTTGTATCTTTCCACTTTCTTTTAACACCCTCCAAATATATATATATCTAGTCTACTTAGCGTGTTCCTTAGGTTTCTTCTTTACCATCCCTTCTTGAGAAGTTTTTCTTGTTCCCTATTGTAGCTTGGGTACCAACCAAATCTTCACTTCTGTTTTATTTTTCTAGGCTGCGTAAAGCAAATCTCATGAAATGGGTCAGGTTAAACAATGGGAATTTATTCACTTACAGTTTTGAGGCTGGAAAAATGTCCAAATCAAAGTATCATCAAAGTGATGCTTTGTTCCTGAAGACCAGCTGCCAATGATTCTTGCCTTCTCTTCACATGGCAAGGCACAAGGCAATGTCTGCTGGTCTATTCTCTTCTCTTCTGGGTGTCACCAATTTCAGCTTCTTGGTTTTGTGGTAAGTTTCTCTCTCTCTCTCTCTCTCTCTCTCTCTCTCTCTCTCTCCCCCCCTCCATATATACATCAGGGGTTCTTAACCTTTTTTGTTCCATGGACCCCTTTGCCAGTCAGGTGAAAACCATGGATCCCTTACTATACTGTATATTGTTTAATAAATATAACACAGCTGCCCCAACATGTCACACAAGAATAATGGTGTTTTTTTTTCATTTATTTAAATTCAAGCTCATTAACCCCTTGCTAAGTAGCCCTGCTCTCTCTATATATACATATCTATACATACATAGTCATTCCATTTATAAGGGACTTCAATAATAAATAGGATTAAGACCCATCCTGAATGAGGTGAGTCACACCTTAAGTGAAGGAGCCTCATCAAAAGGTCCTACTTACAATGGCTTTACACCCACAGGAATGGGTTAGATCTAAGAACATGTTTTTCTGGGGTACATACAGCTTCAAACCACCACAACTTCTAAGTAATTATTCTGATCTCTGATGTACACCAAGGTCCCAAGTCATCTTTAAATTATTCTCTTACTACCCTTGTTTAGCATCCCTTCCTCCAGATGATACAATGCAATTTTAGGCTACTAAATATGATAATGAGGATTTTGGCATCCTTTAAAATACTCCATCAAGTTGTATATATTTTAGTGTGTACCCTAAACTGTAAGGTGTCATCTCCATGCCTCCTAGAGATTCTAGTCTGCATGTATGGGAGTGTGGAAGAGGAGCAAGACAATATTTCCCTAGATTCCACCCTTCTTCCACACTGAACCAATTAGAACCTCCAGCTGGTACCTAGAACTCTTTTGTTGTCCATTCTTAGTTCCTTAATTTTGCCACCTCTTGGGTGTTGATAAGTAAAACCCAATATAGCCTTAGAGCAAGTATTTGGGTCAAGACTGGGGAATACGGGCAGTTACTTAAGCTACCTTGTTAGCTCAATGCCTGGCCAGAAATGTAAAACATTTTCTTCAACTTATTTTCCAAAGCATTGAACAGGAGACACTCTGGATTGATACTGAGTCAGCACTAATTTACAAAAGCAGGAATAGCTACTTTCTCTAGAGCAGTTTGGCTTTACCCAAATTCATGACTTTCCATTAACTCTGTTTCACCTTTAACTCTTTATTCCCCCAGAAAAGACCTATGAGATTTAAGAAACCCATGCTATTTTGATATTGAAGACTTCCTTCAACCCTTTTAAATATATGAGGGAAGAAATTTTTACCTTCATTTTTTTCCCCATTATGCCTAGAAAAATGCTGGAAACAAAGCAGATTGACTAATTTTTTATTGGCCAGTCTTATATGATTTACCATTGGAATTTATTGATTTATTTTTCTCCTTGAACATGGTCTTGAATTTCTACCTCTCTATCTCTTTCCATGTGTCTCCATTCCTTCCCACCGCCACCCCCAATTTCTCTTTTTAAAAAATTTCTTACGTGTCTCATCCCTCCTTTACACTCTCCCTCTTAATTTAAACTCAAGCAATAGGAAATGCTATCAAAACATTGTTATTGAGAAGCCAGGGGTGGAAATGGAATAGGAGATGCACTCATGTGAGTGAAAGAAACCCTCCTGCTTTGAGCCAGCCTCTGTGGTCCAGCTCCCCTGCTCTCCCTGCTTTGCCCGCTCTGCTATGGATGCTATGGAGATAGTCCCCTGCATTGACAGAGATTGTCCTTCAGGATTTCAGCCTCGGACTCTTGGCATCTGTCCGAGTTATCTCTCAGCAACCATCTATTCCCTACTCTACCCACCTCCTTCACTGTCGTGAGAATGACAAAATCCCTAACTCTTTCTTTCCCTGTGGTTTGTAGTCATTGTTAGAGTCACAGTTGTCCTCCCTACCCTGAGAAAGAGTAAAAGCTAACAGCTTTTGTGTGTAGGTCAGACAGAGACCCCAACTAATGACCGTTCGGTCCTTTTGAGAATGCCCCCTTTTTCTTAGAGTGACCACAACTTCCATTATAATATACAATAAAATAGGGATGAACAACTTTTCAACCCCTCCTACCACTTATATCCAAGGGGAAAAAGAGTCTAGTGTTCTTTCACATTGCTATTGCAAAACTTGATTCACTAAGTGGTAAGGAGACAGGTGGAGGAGGGGCAGGCCAGAGTGCTCTTGCTATTTATAGCCCATGTCAGGACTTTATTTATTCCTCTTACCTCTTCTCAGATCCACTTTAAAAACCTGTAAATTGTCAACTGTGTCCATGGAAACAAACTGGCAAAATGGACAGTGCACTTAAACGAGAGAGAGAGAATGCAAAGGACAAAAAAAGACCTTGTCAAGAAATAAAACCATTTTCCTTTATAGAATGACATACAGATATTACAGTCATTAGACTAATGATTTCAAAAGACAGAAACTGGGACCAGTTTTCCCTCCAGCATGTGCATTACTCCTTCTCCTGGAAAGCTGGGCAAGGCTGGCCAGGAGGAAGCAGGCAGGATCTGCAGGCACAACCACAAGATCCGGAATGTTTGTTCTGGGTGTCCCGTCTTTCCACCTTCTCTGCCCCTACTCCATGTTTGCACTTGCACTCTGGCATCCTCTCCAGGGGAGAAGCTCTCTAATTACCTACTTTTAGGCAGAGCTCGAATGACTGACCATTGGTCAGCAACATTCAGAAGGGGTTCCCTAGAAAAGAAGGAAACTCAACTCTTTGGACTTTCTCCTTTATTCTGACTCTGGTAACACTAACATAGTAAAGATTTAATGCACTGCCCCTCCTAATATTCCCTCAATTTTAGAAATCTTAGGGGCCAATACTCTTAAAAATCCAAACAGCTGAGCGCTCTGTGACCAAACCGATGCTAGCCCAAAGGAGACATCAAAAAGACAGCCTTGCCATTAAACCAGTTAGAGAACAGGGAGGGAAATCCATTTATTTCTTCCATGTATCTTTATTAGCTCTGTCACAAGAGGTTAGGGTACATTGGGTGGGTGGTGGAAGACTGGCAGGATACAAACAATTAATAGAGATATTTTTAGCATCTTAGTGAAGAAACATATATAATTATAGTAATAATTGCTAAAATTTATCAAGAATTTTTCACCTGCCAGACACTGCTCTAAGTGCTTTGCAGTAGAAACTCATTTAATACCCACAACAACCTGTGACTCTTCTCAGATCCACTTAAAGACAAGCTGTAAATTTTCAGTGGTTTCTATGGGAACAAATTGGTAAAATGGACAGTGCACTTAAAAAAAATAGAAAGAATGCAGAGGACTAAAAAGACCTTGCCAAAACTAAAACCAGTTTCATTTCTAGACTCACACACAATTCACAGTCAATGCAATTATATTTTCAAAAGATAGAAACCTGGACCAATCGTCCCCGATCCCCCAAAACACACACACACCGGCATGTATATTCAGCTTCTCCTGGGACACCAGGCAAGGCTGGCCAAGAGGAAGCTGGTTAAGGCCTGCAGGCACAACCACGAGGTCTGAATTTTTTTTGTCCTGGGTATCCCTGCCTTCTACATTTTCTCTCTCACTTCCATCTGGTGGGTTACTTTTATTACCCCCATTTTAGAGATGAGGAAACTGAGACACTGCTGGTCAATGGTAGAGCTCATATTTGAACCCAGGGAGTCTAGCACCAGAGTCCATACTCTTAACCACTCAGGTAATCTCCCTTCCTAAAAACAGCAATCATGCCATGCCATGAAGGACAAGAGCCCAGAGTAGCAGCCATTCACTCTGCTGTGTAGTGGTAGAAAGATTATTAGGCAATAAGTGGCCTTTAAACTGTGTCTTAAAAAAATAATAAAAATAAAAAAAAAAATAAACTGTGTCTTGAGAGATGCTTATAAGTTTTCCGGGAAGTAAAGGGCATTTAACAGAAAACCAACAGTATGTGCATCATAAAAGAGCATGGCATGTTAGCCAAATGACAGGTATTTCGATGTGGGTGGATCTTCAGGTATACATGTATGGAGACAGAGAAATGGTAACAAGAGGTGATGCTGGGAAGTTTAACAGTGGTGAATTTGTGAAAAAATACTTTTACTATACTATCCCTACCACATCTAGGCTTGACTAGATGCATCCTTCAAGACTCAGTTTAACTATAACCTCTTCAAGAAAGTCTTCCCTGATCCCCTTTGGGATTAAGTTGAAAACATCCTGACCCTTCCCCCTAAAAACATCATCATGCATCTCAGGAGAACAAAGACGTTTTCGGACATGTCACATTCTTGCATTTTATCAAATTTTGGAAATTTAATATAAACTAAACATAATTAACTAACATAGTGCTTCTCAGACTTTAATGTGAGGATCCTGTTAAAACGAAGACTGTGATCCAGTAGGTCTGGGATGTACCCTTGATTATGCATTTTTAATAAGTCAACAGGTGATGCTGATGCAACTGATCCACAAATCATATTCTGAGTGGAAAATATCTAAGGTACTGTCAATATTCAAAGTTTTCCAATGGTATCAGTAGTGTCCTTTACGGCATTTTTCTCTGATCCAGAATTAATCCAGGGTCACATGTTGCATTTGGTTGTACTGTTCACCTTTATTACTGAAGAATATTTTGCTGGGATAAAATTTGAGGTTGCCTGTTATTTTCAGCATGCTGATATTATTCCATTGCCTACTCATTAACTTTGAAAAGTTATAATGATTTTGAGAAATCAGCTTTCAGTCTAAATATTGTTCCTTTGAAATTAATCACTTTTCCCTTCTTCTGGTTAATTTAAAGATGTTCTTTTTGTTTTTCGTGATTTCACTGTGATTTGTCAAGGTATTGATTCATTTTTATTTATTTTGCTGTGGTTTTGTTAGACATCTTGAATCTATGGACTGGGGCCTTTCATCAATTTTGAAAAATCTTGGTCATTAGCTCTTCAAATATGTGGCTGCCCTGTCCGCTCTCTTCTATCTTAAATATATATTAGACCCTACTGTTATCTTTCTCTTACATCCTTTCCTGTATTTCCCTTCCTTTGTCTCTCAGTACTTTGATATTTTCTTCCATTTAACTGTATTTTCTTTTTACTCTTAAATTATTGTTTATATTTTCAATTATTAAATGTGCAAAATAAAGTTAAAAAACATGATAAAGAATATAAAATATAAAAATTAAATGATATTATAAGTCACATAATCCCAAATAAGTTAAAATACATGCATTTATAGATGCAGAGGAAAAGTCTGGAAGAAAAAGTATCAAAATGTCAAGAGTGATTATTTCTGGGTTATGGAGTTTAAATATGCTTTTTCTTTCTGTATAACTGCATGTTGTCTACAATAAACATGCAATGTTTTCTGATTAGAAAAAATATATATGTATATATGTAATAGGGTTTAAAATTTCAAGTGTTGCTTGAGGCCCAAAACAATAGATATTAAATACAAAAGTGAGGTGACAGATGCAGATTTCCAAAATAGGTTTCTAAGAGCCAGTTGAACAACTGGTCCACAAGGAAGACAAAAATTATGTTGAGGGAAATGAGTGGACATTTTGAGGAGGGACCCTTAATAAATATCAAGACAAGAGATTTGTAAGATTAGTATGAGAGTTGGGGGAAACATTTTCTGCAGCTGGAGAGCACAGAAGAATTGTACTGACTCACACCTAAGGAATCCAAAGATGAGAGGTCAGCTGAAATGTCTCAAGGTAGCAGAATAAAAGGCCTTGTCTGGGTAGTAATTACTCTCTCCTCCAGTGATAGTCAAAGACGCAAGGATACTGGGCACCAGACATGGAACCTAGGGCAGGGTTCTGTTGTGAATGAGCTGCATTAAATACCAGATAAGATTCATCATGATCTGGGCTCATCAGAAGACCTGGTTGCAGAGAATAAAGACAAAAGGGTTTTTACATACAAGCTGTGAATGCTTCTGTTGGATCTTTACTGTAATAATGGCTTTGATTTTTGGAATTGCTGTGGTGGCTTTGTACCCGGATCATGAAACTTTCTCCCTGGGAATGGCAATGATCACTTTTTCTATGCTTTCTTTAGTCATTTTGGGAGTATTAGTCGCTCTTGAAGAATGCCAAAATCCTGAGGAATCCAGCACTATCGGACTAGAAGAATTATCAAAGCTTCGAATGACCCAGAATCGATTTGTGACACCAACAGTCAGCGCTTGGCTATAACTTGTATTAAGCCTGGATGTCTTTGGGCCATTGGGCCTTTTTAAAAGTTTCCTGAGCACTTTTAAATAAAAATAAACTTCGGCTTCTAAAAAGCTTTTAAAAATATTTAAAGTGATCCCGTCTCAAAAGGTTTTGCTTCCAGGGACAATGAAATTCCAACATAAGGTCTAGATGGAATGGAGTGCCAGAAAACCAGAGGTGAGGGGCACCAGGAGCAGAAAGTCAGAAAAGTGGCACTGCCCACACGAAAGCAGCTGTGGTCTGAGGGGCTGGCAAGGAGACTCTGAAGAACCCACAAATCCTATAAAACAGTCGGCCTTGTACATGTCATCTCCCAGACCTAGGAAAGACAAAACTGTCTAATGATAACACCAATAAGTAAGAACAGCTTGTGCTACTATTCTTCTTCCCAGGCACTACAACCCTGAACAGGTAGCAAGTAGGAAAAGGTGAGCAAACAAGAAAGATGGATCTGATTATACTCTGCTCCTTGAAGGCAAGAAGCCTTAGATACAGGCAAGGGGGAAAAGTCTTTCCACAAAATGAAGATTAACATGTTGCTTAATGTGTTGAGATAGGCATCCTGGTTTCCGTATTGAGTTTATATTTGTAACTTAAGTAAACCCCAGGGTTTTTCATTACCTACAAATAATAGAAAATTCATGGCAGTCACTAAGGTGTTCATTTAGAGGGGAGAGAAAAATTTTCAGTGCTGTAATTTTAAAGGGTCAGTGGGAGGTAAAACTATAGTTGAGTTTTGATGATATCCCACATTACTGAGTAAGAGAGAAAATGAAAGCAAAATTTCAAAAAGATGATTCCAGAAGGGGAAAGCAGGATAAACTCAATGGAGAAGAGATTGGAGTCGGGCAAGCTGATGTGGGACAGTGAAAGAATGGAGGCCTTTCAAGAATTGGGGTACCTGGAGGCAAGAGGTATTTATGTCACCCCCAGACTCCAGAACAGCTTTGACTTGTGAAAAGAGAAACATAAAATTAGGCAGAATCCCTTAGTGTACAATTTCATTCCTATGGTTTAAATTCTCAGTATTGCCTTTAATTAATCATTAACTTCTCTAATCCTCACTTTCCTTATATATAAAATGGGAAAAATAATACTTGAGAAATAAATGTGATAAAATATATAGTGATATATGAGCTGACCATAGGTGGCTTGAATGATAATTAAGTTACCTGAATGAATGAATGAGCGTCCAGCCCCTGTGCAAGAGCAGGAAGGAAGAATGGATGAGCTCTGCAACTCTAAAACACCAACCAGATGTTACATGGGAGCTGAACTTTCCTGTGGAAACATTTCTCTGTGTGTGTTTTCTTTTAATAATGAAAATAATGTTTACATATTAAATAGATGGTTTCACAGCCTTGAGTAGTCGTCTAGAGAATCCACCCAGACTGGCACAAACCTGTTGGGGTGAGTGATCTTACTTGCTATTCAGTTTAGTGTTTACCAGAAGGTGTTCAGTCAGAGCCCTGTGCCAAAGGCTGCTGGCAAAGCTTCCCATGATGGCTGAGCTGAAATGAATACCGAGGTGGTGTCAGGTGCTGGCTTTCATTAGATTCTCTTTGACTGAGTTGAATATTAAAACAAGGCCACCTGATGGAGTCATCTTATATTCCTGCAGGAAGGGACTGGAGGTGCTGGAGGCAAAATGAGGTGCAGGTGGGATGGCATAATAAGTTCTGCAATTTACAAGTGTTAATATGAAAAATCACTGGAAAGGATCTATAGGCTATTTATCTACTCAAAGTGACCTTGTAATCTATCAGTCGTTAAACTGATAGCAAAGAACATGAATGCCACCCTGTGGCTACCAGCAGAAATTATATTTAATATGACATAATTTTACATAATTAGAGGGTAATTGGAATGTGATTAAGAGAGATAATGCAGATGCCAGGAGGAAGAGGGACAGCCCAGATAAACAGTTATCATTGCTAATATATGACAGGAAGGCATTATCTAAAATATTCAGAAACAAACCAAAAAAAAAAAAAAAAAACATATACACACAATCTAGTTTCTTCTCTAAATAATGTAAGAAAAAGAAAAACATCCTGATCATAGATACATAAAGAATTAAATAGAGGCAAAATATATTGCTGGTAATAACATTAGTCAGAATGGAGAACAAAGAAGGAAAAGTACTTTTTTTTTTTTTGGCATCCTCGTTGCTCTAACTTAGCAAGGTTATCTAAGACTCTCACAGACACACAAAGATATTTACTCCAGCATGCCCGTGTGCATTTCCCTAAACACAAATGTGCATATACTACGTCACATACATACACACATGCCCACTTGTTCTTGTGGAATTTTTCTGTGACAACATCTGACAATGGCAAAACAGTTGCTGATTTCATTCATTTATTCAACAAATCTTCATGAAGTGCCATCTTTGAGTCACACACTTCTAAATTCTGGTGATACAGCAGAAGTCTCTGCCCTCATTGAGCTGACATACCATGAGGATCAAGAGACGATAAAGAAATACATAAATATACATCAGATGGTGAACTGTGCAAGGGAGAAAAACGATGTAAATGGAATACTGAGTGCTAGAGGGTGAGGCAGGGCGGAGGAGTGAGTCTTCTCCAATCCAATGACATTTGAAAGCTGAAGGAGAATTGAGGGAGCATGCTAAGCATGTGTGAGGCAAGAAACTTTCCAGGTAAAGGAGAGCATGGTGTAAAGGCTCTGTGGCAATGTATTCTTGGTGAGTTGAAGGAACAAGGAGGAGGCCAGTGTGGCAAACCGCAAGTGAATGGAGGAGTGTCTGGAGATGAGGGAGGTGGGTTGTGAGCAGTGGGTAAGGGAGCCAGGTACATAGGGCCTTGTGGACACTCTGAAGGACTCTAGCTTTTACTCTAAGTAGGATGGGAGCCAATAGAGCTTTCTAACATGCTCACTCTGACTTCTGTTGTAAAAGAATCAGTCAGACTTTGGTGTGGAGAAGGGACAATAAGGGTAAAAGCAAGGAGGCTCTTGCAATAACCAAGGAGATGATGGGGTAACTTGGTCCAAGATAGCAGTAAATGAGCATGGTCAAAGTGGCCAGATATCCAACATACAACAAAGGTAGAATCAAAAGCATTTATGATTGGATTGGATATAAATGTGCAAAAAAAAAAAAGAGATGAGTCAAGATTTTTGCCCTGAGTAATCAACGGAACTGTCATTTACTGATTTGAGAAAGATGAAGAGAGGAGCATGTTGGGTGAGGAAATTCAAGAGTTCCTCTTGGACCCAATAAGCTTGAGGTAATTGTTATTCAAATACAAATGTTGGGCCCAGGAGTAGGGACACTAGATTTAACAAATAAAAATACAGGATGCCTGGTTAAATTTGAATTTCAGGTAATGAATAATTTTTTAGCATAACTAAATGCAATATTTGGGACATACTTATACTAAAATTTGTTGTTTATCTGGAATTCAAATTTAAATGGGAGCCGTGTATTTTGTCTAGCAATGCTAGTCAAGGTGATCTTTGAGTTTCAAGTCATGGGAGGTGTCTGGGTGGGGATAAATTGAGGAGTCATTAGTTTATAGATGGAATTAAAAACCAGAGATTGATTTGGGATAACCTAGGGATGAGTATGGATAGAAAAGAGATGAGACCTGAGGATATACTATGGGGCTAGATCCATAAATAGTTTCAATCCATCTAAGACTTCACTCGTCTTTGAACTTGAGCCACAGAATTATTATCCACACCTGGACTTATCAGAAACACTTAAGTGCCATTTCCAAAGCTGCATTTCTCCCAACTTGCCTGTAATAACATTTCTTCCCACACATTATCCCTTCTATCACACCATGAGCTTTATAAAAGGCAGGGACAAATAGGCAGAATCCTCGGTGTCAAGATGTGAAAGGAAGAAATCTCACACACTCCATCCTAGGTCACCATAGTAACATAGTTTCTGAAATTATTTAATCTACTTTCAAATCCCATCTCCAAGGTGAGCAAAATCAATGTAAGAGAAGAAATATTAGGCCAAGGAAGGCCAGTGGAATATTTAAGTTTTAATGCCAGTGTTTCAAACTATGAGAGAGAGCGAATGAAGGTTTGTATAAACCTCCACTTTATTTCACTTAGAAATACTTCAAGTTTCTAAATGGAAGAACAGAGGGTTACCTGGAGATTAACAGGCACTCAATTTGGGATAAAGGAAGCAGCGGCAGCCTACCTGATAATACTGCTAGAGGGTGTGGAGTTTTATTCCTGTCTGGTTCCTGTCAGCCAGGCCTGGCCTTAGAGTATTTAGCTTTCTTCTTTGCTGAAGTCACTGAAGTATCAGGCTAGACTCCTCCTTCTGTCCACTTATAAGTTCATCACAGTGGTATAAACTACAGGTCACGTGGCGTCATGCTGAGGAGCCGCCTTTACTGTCAGATCACAGTCTGCGTCATGGTTCAGCCCTTCCTAGCTGTGTGACCTGGGGCTTGTTGACTAACCATTCTGAATTTCGGTTTCTCCATCTGCAAAATGAGAGTCTTAATGGCCCCAGTCATGAAGGAATTTTGTAAAGGATTGCAGGAGATAAAACACGCTAATTTTTAGTAAAAAATCTGCCACATTAAAAAGTGCTCAGAAAATGTTTGATATTTTTATAATCATTAGTGCTATACAGGCAGTTATTTGAGTGAAAAACAAACCAATAGCATTCAAAGCAGAATCAACTGGAAAAGAAAAAAGTAAAGAACACGAAAAACCTCTATCACCCCTTGTTTTCCATTTTATTGCCTCCCAAGCTCCTTGTTTTGTAATACACATTTCATGGACATGAACACATCATGTTACCACTGACTGTGGTAAAGCATCACTGTCAATCCAGACCTGGGCCACTATTTTAGCAGCACCCACTAATCTTGGCACAGTTTCATCCACATATCTGGAAAGATCTATTCCACTGGGTGTTGTAATACTATCCCCTAACATGGATTTTTGTGAGCTAAGTTATGGAGATCTAATTAATATTTTTTAAAAGCCTACAATTCTGTTTAAAATATCACCAAATTCCTGTTTTCATCAGTGAATTTACAACACTTGAATTATAGGTAACACTCGGATTATATGTAACACTTGAGAAGTAAGTGTTAAAGTGGATTCGGAGGCAGGAGACTGTGTAACTGAGTGGAGGCTTCCCTACTATCGGCACACATCTGCTCCAGAGTCAGAAGGTCATTTCTAAAACAAAGGGATTTTCCAGAGAAAAGGCTTTGGGATCCTCCTAGTGTTCCTTCCCTCACTTCTACCGCCCAAGCCACGACCTAATCCTGCTTTCCCCATCCTGCCCTCTTATTTGCAGGAATAGTCTGCCCAACCTTCCCTTTCCCAGAGCACTGATACCACAAACATGTCCACCTGCAAAAGGGAGATACAGTATTTGCTCATGATTGCATCACCTGTCAACTCATATCATCTGGTGAATAATCGCTCCAAATTTCAGAAAAAAAGGAAAACCTTAGTACTTCACAGTATCTCCTAACCAGAAAACAGAATGATGTATTTTCTGTTTGGGAAATAATGATGACTATGACTTGGTTCACATATGGAAGAGTAAACATATGATCATTTTTAGATACTAGGCTAAGCTATATAAAATTGATGATATCTGATCATTTTTGTTCTATAACCACAGCAATTATACATGTTCAAACTAAGAGAGAGATTGTATTATTTGACTACTGCCACTGGAGGGGAAAAAACAATGCTGGAACATTGAACCAGTATTTGCCATCACAAAAAGGCACTATAGGCAACCAGTGTCATTTAGGGAAGCCCAAAGTTTTTTCAAGCACCTCCTTTCCAATATTCAGAATGAAGAGACCTGAACAAATGCCATTTTGCAGGTGGGAAAGTTAAAAGACTACTAAAAATAAACTGTCCAAACATAACATAAATCAATGGCCAAGCTATTCCTCTTCATTTAGGGTCCAATTCTTGGTGCAAAAGTTTCTATCTGATATTGTACACTTGAAGAATGAGAAAACAGGAGGGAAGTCGTTGCAGAGAAATAAAACTTATGAAAGAGAAATGAAAGTACCTAAGAGTTTAGAAGATGATAGCCGGGGTGTTGACTCACTAAACACAGAAAGAAGTCAGTAATTGCAATCACTCACTAAAAGAAGTCTCCCACTCTAGGTTTAGAAATCATTCCGTTAATCTCAGTTCTTCTCTCACCAGATTTTTTTTTTTCAAAGAGAGTTCTTAAGGCATCACTCCTTATGGCTGTCACTTTTGTTCCCTTCAAACACTGTTCTTGGTGAATGGATCCGAGTCCTGCTTTAAGAAAGAAAAAAAAAAATGTAAAAAAATAAAATCCCACAAGACTACTTTGAGATGGGAAATAAAAGAGGGTCAATGAGTTACCATGAAAAGGAGCAGCTGGGGGCTCAGTTCAAAGAGACACTGTAAAGAGGCCCTACTCTTTCTCACTCATGTGGACGGCCAAGACGCATATGTGACCATATCTAGATGCAATCATTATGTCATTTCAACACATTTAAAATCTTAAGGCAATATATTTCATAAGTGTTTTCAGTTTTTAAGACATATTCACAACAATTATATCAACACCAGGAAATAGATAGGAAAGGTATTGTTAACCCTATGAAAAAGAAAGAATAAGTGCTCTTATCCCTATTTTATTGATTAGGAACCCGAAACCCATGTATTTTCTCAGGACCTCACAGGCATCGCAAGACTCATAACTAGAAGATAGGCCACTCATTTTCAGAATTATGGTTCATATTTTGGACCTAAGGAGATCTGAGTGCCAGCTCTACAACCTATTTCCCCTATAACCACCTGTGTCTCCATTTCGTTGCCTGTAAAATGGCAATAATGCCTATTTCATGCGGCTGCTGGTGTGCTCAATTAAGATTGGTCCTCTTCCCCCATTTTAAAAGCTGTTTTCCTCCTCCTTAGCCTGCTTCCTGAAGAGGGAGAATGATATTGTGGGGAAAGTGAAGTCAAATGAGTGACTATTCAAAACAGCCATGAAAAGAAGTGAGGAAAAGAGTTTTCTGGGTCAGAAGTTAAATCCACAAAAATGTCTTCTGGGGTTTTTTGGTGTCTCCTGGATAGTGTTATCCATATATCTGAGACTCTAGTCCTAAAGCTTCATCCTTTAGGTTGTTCATTTTCTCTATTAAGCATGAATAATATGCTTTAACCTGACAATTAAATACACTTTAAAATCTAATTAAAAATAAAGATTACCATATACTTTCCTTTATCCAAAAGAAACAAAATACAAAGGAAGTTGCCCTAGAGGTTAATGAGAAAAAAACTTATCTTGATTATTTTGCCTTTCTAAAACATTGCAAATCAAACCTAAGTTGGATATTGCATTGCCTTTAATGATGGATGGTGATTTCTTTAAAAATGCAATGTGGTCATCATTGAATTATTCTTATTTACAGAATAGACCAAATAAAAAACCTAAAAACAATAGAATGCCTCAAAGTATTTTCATGTCATAAAAAAACAGAATATGGGTAATGTGGTATGATTGGAGGCTCCACAAAATATTTGTGACATACATATCTTTAGGAATGGTAAACATCTTAGGCTATCAATTTAGTATACAGATCAGTTCATCAGCAGAAAAGCTGTCGCTTCTACCCTAAGCAGGAAACTGACAGAATGGGACATGGGAATAAGTTTTGATATGGGGCAAAAACTGAATTCAATAGAAGCTCTCCCTTCTTGGTGCTTCAGTCAATAAAATATTAAGTGCTATTTTAATTTATTTATAAAGCATTATTTACTTATTTATTTGTTAAACAAAAAAGTGAGTATCAATTAATATTTGCCATACCTACTTAAGGGTTTAAAAGAAACAGAGTTCATTTAAAAATATAAGAAATCATTCTAGATATATTAAATGAAAAAAATAAGTTTGAAATAGTATATCAATTATCTATTGCCACATAACACACCATCCCAACACTTATCGATTTAAAATGACAATTTATTATTTCTCATGATTCTTTTGGTTGGCTAAAGCATTCCTTTTGCTGGATTCTCCTGGGATCACTTATGATACTGAATTCAGCTACTAGGTCATCTGGGGTCCTGGATCATATGGAACATCTGGATCCTCTGGGATGACTGAGCTTCTTGCTATTTTATTCTCAAGGAGGCTGGACTGGACACTTATGTATGCTTCCACTTGCATCATGTTTCCTGATGTCCTATTGGCCAAAGTAAGTCACATGGCAAATCCCAAAAGACAATGTGGGAAGGGACTACACCAGGGCATGCATAGGTGGAAATAGGACTTGTCGAAGCCATAATATACATACTCAACAAAGATAGTATTCCTTTATAATCTCAGTCTAAAACACACACATAGTCTGGAGGAGATCCACCAAAATATTAACTTATCTTTAGGGGATAGGGAAGTGAAGCTACAAATATTTTTGGTTTTTTTAGTCCTTGCAGTGAGCATATCTAGGATGCATTATTTGTAGTAACGATTCAAAGCTAGTTCAAGTAAAATCAACTGTTGACAATTCCTATCCAACCCATATAAACTGAGTTAACTTTTAAAATGCCTGAACCATGCCTGTTTTACAACAAAAGTACCACTTGGAGAAATTGGCTTCTTCATTCCCTCATTCTCCTAGCAGGAGATTTGCAGTGCTTCCATTGCTATTTTTTCACAACTTGGCTAAACTTCACTTATCCATTTATTTTGAGGAGACGAAAATTACATATGAGTCATGTCTGATTCACCAAAAATTGCAGCAATATGAGCTTGCTTTCAGACAGTAATTTAAACAAACACACACTGTAACCAAATCAAGTAAAATTTGGGAGCATCACCTCGTTCTTCATTGACATTCCAATCTCTTGAGAGCTTTGAGAATAACTTTTGCCTTCTGGAATGTACCTGGATCCTAAAGGCCCAGGTAGAATCCATTTTGTTCCAAACCTTAGATGACTTGTGCAGCCCACACTCTCTCCTCTTAGCACAATGAGTTTGATCACCCAGTAACTTTCTACCTCGTATTGTTATTTAATGGCTTATCTCGTGAACGCCCAGGCCCTCAATGAACACAGGAGTCACTTGAATATTTGAAACCTCTCAGAAGCCCTGGGTTTTGTGTTCAGCACTTGTATATAAAACTTTGATTATTTAAGTGCCTTCAAATGTAATTAGTTGAGCCTTTGGATTTTCAGAGGCAAAAAGCAGTCTCACTTCTATCCTTTCCCTCACAACAGGAAAGAGGTATATATGTCCTGATTATGAGCGATCGTCATTTCTCTCAAGCTGTGACACCACACTTTGGTAAAGGAAGTTCCTTCCAAGTAGAAAATGCTGGTGTTTGAGCACCAGGTGTGCCCTTGTTTTGGAGATTTGCAAAGTCATTTGGC
The DNA here is from genome assembly GCA_026826555.1 of Tolypeutes matacus. Taxonomy (NCBI): domain Eukaryota; kingdom Metazoa; phylum Chordata; class Mammalia; order Cingulata; family Chlamyphoridae; genus Tolypeutes; species Tolypeutes matacus. The sequence goes on from JAKSZT010054030.1 coordinate 38,288,827, forward strand.
AAGAAGGCATTATACTAATCAAAGGACTATCTCTGCAGTGGTACTTTAACTGGTCACAAATTGAACAAATCCATTTTGAAGACTCCTCCTCCTACCCCTCTATAATTCCCTGAGTGTCCTGTCCATCATCTGGAGGTGACAGAGGACGGTTTTGGCAGAGAGAAGACTTAAACGTTAACACTTCCTGGAACCAGAGTGGAGGCAGGCGGCGCTTGTCACATTATAGAGATACAAGGAAAAAGCAATAAAAGTTTCTTTCATGGCCTCCTCTTTTTTACACTGGTTATTTAAATATGAATATATCCTAGATTTTCACAGATGATAAAATAGGTGGAAAGAAATGCTTGCCTAATAAAGCACACGGTATTAAACAAGAAATTTTGTTTTGGAAAAAGGTACAAAAGCATCCAAAAGAGGATTTAGGAGGCTTTTCTTTTTTTCCTTTTTTAAATCTCTGCTACAAGTCAGTGTTCATGCCTGTCTCCTGATCCTGCCCATAGGATCATGTAAGCTTCATGGTGAGGATTCTCAACCATTTCTCCTTCATATACATCATCCTCTTTCCCTGGGGTTTGTGTAGAGGGAAGACTGCTTATCCAGGCCAAAAGGATTTTGCTGGGTTTCCAGAGTGGGGCCTGCCCTAATTAAGCTGTGCAAAGTGGCCTTCATCACTCCAGGCTCCAACTTAGCTATGTCCCTTTTGTAGTTCCCAGGCCAGTCTTTCCTTCTCTTGGCACCAAAAAGAAGATGATTAGTGCATAGTTAACATGGCCCATAAAGGAATTCCTAGATGACTTAGTAAAGTCATTTCCAAAAGGGCTCTTTCTGTCATCTATAGGATTACAGCACAGGAGTGGCTTCTTACCCCACCTACATGCTAACTGTGGTCTGAAGGGAAAGTACCTGGCCTGAAGGGCACTTTCCCCCTAGCACATCATCTTCGAGTTAAGCATGCCCTTTTCTGGTGCAGTACAGAGCAGGGGTGAAAGCATAGTCCCTGGAATCAGATGGCTGGGTTCAAAGATTTCTTTCTAGCTGGGAAATCTTAGTCAAGTTGGTTTACTTATTTGTGCTTGGGCTTCTTGTTTTTTTCAGATCTATAAAACAGGAATAATAACCAAACCTACCTCATTGGTTTATGGTGAGGATTAAATGAATCAATTCAGGTAAAGTACTTTTAACTGTGTTTATCACATTGCAAGTACACAATGAATGTTTGTGTCCATTTCTCAGACTACTTGGGAGCAGTATCCGTATCGTCTCTCTTACACTATCTTAGAAAGGCATACTTCCTCTGTGACCAGGGATACTTGGACCAGGCAAATAACAAAAGCAGATCTGTTAAAGAAAACTTAACATGATTGCAAGAGCCTAATTAATGCAGTAACATTTTATAGAATTATAAAAATAAAAGGAAATCAAGGATGGCCAGTCTAGCAAATATCAAAGAGGGAAACATCAATCAGAATAAGATGGGGAGTTTTAAAAATGTATATCCCTTCACTCTTAACACACACACACACCTTCTCAACTACCCCACTTCCATCCAATCTAATAACTAACCACCTCCAAACAGAGATTTTGATAGGAAGATTCACTGAGGGTGCCAACTATGTATATTTTGAAAAGAACCCTCAGATGATTCTGATATGCCTCTACCTACCCCTCGCTCAGTGACATCTATACATTCTAATATCCTCAGTTTATAAAGGAGAAAAATTAGGCCAGGAGAAGAGAAATGACTCTGCCAAAGATATGCTACTACTGTGGACCAGTGTTTCTCTGACTCTTGCCCGCATCCTGCTGGTTTTGGGTCTCAGCCTCTTGTGAAGCACACTTGCCCCTAAATAAAAAAAGTTTCTGAGAGTCCCCAGGTGTGGTAGATTGATTACATACCCTGACAAAAGACTTGTTTTAATCCATATCCCTCTGGATTTGAACCTATTGTAAATAGGCTCTTTTAAAGATGTTATTTTTAGTTAAGGTGTGGCCCAAATAAATTAGGACAGGCCTTAAACCTTATTACTGGGGACCTTAAAAAGAGAAGGTAGAGGGTCGGATGTGGCTCAACTGGTTGGGCGTCCATCTCCCATATGGAGGGACCCGGGTTCGATCCCTGGGACCTCCCAGTTAAAAAAAAAAAAGAGAAGGTAGAGAAGACAGAAAAGCCAGAAGTCAGCAGAAACCTGAAGAGCAGACGCAAGGAGAGAGTGATGGCCACGTGATGGGAGGCGGAGCTCAAGCCCACGAAACCCAAGGATTGCAGCAAGACGCACCAGAATGCTACAGACTTTAGGGAGAAAGCATGGTCTTGCTGATGCCTTGATTTTGGACTTCTAGCCCAGCAACTGTGGGACAGTAAATGCTTGTTGTTTAAGCCAACCTGTTTTGTGGGATTTGTCACAGAGCCTGGCAAACTAAGGTACTGTAAGATAATCAACATTAAAAAAAAAAAAAAAAAGATAATCAACATATGTTCATAATAAAACCATCCTATCAACCACTCATAGCTTCTCTGTTCCTCTTCTCCCTCTTTTGGCCAACTCTTTGACTTACTGACTTATATTCCAGGCACAGGCACTCCTAGGTCCATGCACCTTCCAGGTCTGGGCATCTTTCAGATCCCACTGCTACTGCTACTTCTGCTGGGCTTGCTGCTGTGTTGGGCAGTCCCCATGAGGCACCGCGATCCTCCTCTGGGCACTGTACCCCCTAATGCCCTGGGACCTCTGAGGCGCCAAAGATATACACTGTGTAGTGCATTCTGTGACACAGAGAACCAAGGCAGTGCCTCTTGTATCACAGCCTGTCTCTAAGCTTTTAGCAGAACAGCTCTTTCTTCCAATTCACACTTATGGTTGCTGTCTCCCTCCCTTGTGTCTCGTGCTAGGGTTGGTTGCAAAAAGGAGTAGATAAACAGGACAAAAATACCATAATGTATTCAGACAACAAAGACTTTGTTTCCATTTGAACCTGTCTTCTTGATTCTCTCTTCCATTAGGACAGAATTCCTAAGTAGAAATAAAAACAAAAAAAACAACACATTTTAGACACTTCCTCTATGCCAGGCATGGCCTAAGAACTTTACCTACATTGATTCCTTTAGTACTCACAACCACCCCATGGCAAATGTAATATTACTATCCCCATCTATAAATGAGGAAACTGAAAAATGTTTAGTCACTTGCCCAAGGGCTCACAGCTAGTAATGGGCAGAGCAAATATCCCAGCCAAGTCTGGCTGCCTCCAAACAAGAGCCTAACCACTCTACCATACTGCCTATGGGTGGGCTTCTAAAGAGTTCAAAAACTTACTGAAAATATATGTAAATTGTTGCACCTATATAAATCTTTCTTTCTGGGAAGAAATATCAGATGCTTAAAAGTGCCAAAACAGGCCCTTGCTTTATTTTTCTTGTAGTAAAGTCTACAGTCTCTTAAGAAAATAGACTTCTGCCAAGTCTGCCCCAACACATCACCAAACCTGCCCAGATGTGTCTGAAACTATGCAGTGGACACAGCTCAGGCTCCCACTGCAACTCCTAGCTACAAGCAGCAGAGCCAAGTCCATGTGTTAAGATGTGTTAGGCTCATTCAAGCAACAAGACCCTGTGCCTCTCATTTTCCTTCCTTCATAGACTCTGTGCCTGGAGGCTTTCTAGGTAACTGAAGACCCCATGGAATGAGGGGCTGAAAGAGATGGATGAAAAAGTATCCAACCCATGGGGGAGGTCAGAAGTATAGAAGCCCAGTTGGTGGAGGCCACCTCCCTGAAGCCTGGGGCAAGGCATCCTCCCCAACTGCGTCTGAGCCCCATGAGGTGACTTAGCATGCTGCAGCTGCGCAGATTTCCATCTCTGATAAAACTTCGCCTGAGAGGTATTTGCTGATGATTGTCAACAATCAAATGAATTATAGATGATGTTGGTAAACAAAATGCTGCCTTGATGAATGATGAGTTGGCTCTACTCTGACATGACTGCTAAGTCATTCAAAGCGCTGATTAAACCCATTACTGTAAAATAATCACCATCCATTACCTTTAATGTCGTGAACTGACAACCTAGTTAAGGCAGCTGATGGTGTCAGCAAAGTGATTTGTTGTACCGCGTGTCCATCGACAATAAATCACTTCGATAAATCAATGAACAGTAGCAATAAAACAATATATTTTCATATTTTTTGACATTCAATTACAGAGTGTGTATACTGACTTATTCTTAAACACAAACACCAATATGGAAGGATTCCATATTCACCAGCAACGAACACAGGATTAATTCTATTTTAGCCCAGACTGGAGGAGGCTTGAATAAGTTTGTGTGTGTGTGTGTGTGTGTGTGGGTGGGTGGGTGCCTTTTTCAGCTAGTTTCCTAGTTACTGCTGCCAAAATAACAGATTACACAAGCATAATGATGACACTAAAATGTTCTTTGTCCTAAACCCAGATAAGGAAAGGCAATAACACATAGAATAAAGAGCAATGGACCAGGAATTAGGAGACCTGAGGTCTCTGGCTTTAGCCAGCTGTTTGACCTTGAATAAATCTCATAACCTTTCTGGGATTTGGTTTCCTAATCTCTAAGCGGGAATAAAACCTATCCATTTCAAAGAGTGATTATAAAAAAACAAATGAAAGAATATACATGAGAATCGCTTGAAAAATGTAACACCTTCATTTCCCTTATTTTGAAGCCACAATTAGCTCTAAAATTCTCTCATTTTATATGTCAAGGACTTTTTCCAGCTTTAAAGGTCTCACATGCAAGTAAACCTTAGCTAACTCAATTTTAAAATATAATACTATTTTACTTGCTGAATTTTTTTCTCTATTTACTATTTTACCTAGCACTTAATTTTGTGCCCAGCAATGGTGAGAATTCAATAGTGTGTGTGTGTGTGGGGGGGGAAACACCATTTAATGATGGAATTAAAGAAGAAACAGGAAAGCTAATAAGCCATGTGAAATACCACTATATGGAGGTTAGCACCACAATTACCTAAAACATATTTTCTTGTAGTCATTATGGTAGAAATTTTGAAAATTATATGGCACATTTCTGTGTCTTAAATTTGGTTTCACAAATAATTTTCAGAAAACTATTAGATACAAGGGGCTGTACAGGTTAGAAGGGTAAGATGTGGACCCTTTGAAGGGCCTGCTAGTCTAAAAGAGAGGAAAAATGATATCGATGGTATACTGTTAACTATGATATGACAGAATTTGTGAAGAGCAATGAAAGAGTTAACTGCCAAGCTTATTTATGATTAAAAGAAAGAGAAATATTTGATTGAGAACCAAGGTAGGGCATGCATTTGAGATGGTTCTGAAGGATGAGTAAAATCTCAGTAGGTGCAGATAAGGAATTGATTATTTAGAAAAGGATGTTCCCAGTGGAGAGATAAGCAGGCACAGGTAAGGATACAGGATAGTGCAAAGTTGTGCAGAAACTGGAAATTTCGCCCACATTAGTCAATAGATTAAATAGGCTAGGTTATGCTGTGGTAACAAATTAACTCCAGCTCCTAGCAGGCCAACCCAACAACACATCAACACAACAAAGTTTTATTTCTTGCTCACACTGAATTTCCATTATAGATCAGAGAAACCCAGACTCCACCATCTTGTGGCTGCACCAGCTGGAATATGTAGCCTTCTCTGTTGCTTCCGGAGAGGGAAAAAGAAGTATGGAGAACTCACAGTTGTCTCCTCTATGCTTTGGCATAGAAGAGATGTGTCTTTACTGCTAACAGCCATTTAGCCAGAACCAGCCATACGGCTTGCTTAACTGCACATAATTAGGAAACACAGCTGGAAAGCTGATGATTTGGTGAGCTTTACTATCTCTGGTATGGCTGGACTATAGAAAATGTACAATTGGGAGTAAAAGATGGGAAATGCCAGTTACTTCCAACCATGAATGTCAGAATGAGGAATCTACACTCACTTTAATAGGAACTGGGGAATCATGGAAACTGCATGATCAGGGGAGTGGCATGAATGGGTTTGGTTAGAATCCAGCTGTTATCCTGGAGGTGGTTTGCTGGATACATTGGCAGGACATTAAGAGATTTATATGGTGCTTATTGCGAGAGAGAGAGAGAGAGAGAGAAAGAATTGCAGCCTGTACTGATGCTGTGGCCATGGTAATGGAAGGAGGAGGACATATGGGAGTACTATTATGAAGGTAAAATCTATTGTATTTGGTCATTAATTGAATGTGGGATCTGAGGAGTAGGTAGTAATGAAAGAAGAGCTCCAGTGGCTTGGGCAGTGGTGGCTCCATTTTACAGGTAGTGGAGAGGAGCAACTGCCTTGGAGGCTCTATATCAAGAGATAAAGGTTGGGAAGCGGCTGTGGCTCAATCAGTAGGGCTCCCGTTTACCATATGGGAGGCCCCGGGTTCGGTTCCTGGGGCCTCCTGGTGAAGGCAAGCCCGCCCGCATGGCGTGGTTAGCTGACCCAGCGAGCACAAGCAGCAAGGGGCGGATAAATGAATAAATAAATAAAATCTTAAAAAAAAAAAAAGAGATAAAGGTTATCATTATGAGAATCAGAGCAACTAGAGCAGAAGCCAGAGGAGTGAGGAGAGTGCACCCTGATATCCATTCAAGAATCTTTCAAAAGGCTACTCTTCTATCTCTACATAAATATTAGGCCACACAAAAGTCACTGAAAATGCACCATGTTCTTATACATCAGTGAACATGGTAGTTTTCAAAACATTAGCAAATGTCTCACCAGCCATGAATAATTACTAATAATTAGGTAATATTCTTCTAAAGTTTTCATTTACAGCACAAAATGAAATCAGACTGTTCGTATTCTGCCTCTTATAATAACTAGCTATGGGACCTCAGGAAAATTACTTCATAACTCTGTATTTCCATTTCTTCATCTGATATGTGCTGTTTACTAGAAAACCATCTTTTCTGTGAGGTCTTTTCAGTCACTCTACCTTAATTTCAATTGCCAGCCCTCTCCCAACATGGCTTATGCTTTTTTCCCCTCTTAGTTCTTATTACTCTCTAATGTACTATAAATTTTACTTCTCATCTCATTTGCTGTCTTTCTCCTCCCCTAGAATGACAATGGGATATTTGTCTTTTGTTCATAAATGCTTGGTACATAGATAGCTCTCTATAACAGTTAATAACAATAAGAAGAATGTTATTACCATTAAAATGCTAATTGCAATTGGACTTAGCAACAAAGCAAATATTGGACCTGTATGTACCATGCTTTTTGAACCCAAAATTTCTCTGATCCTAAGCATACGTCATCATTTTTAATACCTGCATAGTATTTCAATATAGATGGATGTACCTTAGATTTACATTGCCATTTCCTGTTTCTTTGATACAGATTTTGGATTATCTTCTGTAAATCATAGTGTAATAAATATCTTGACACACAAATTTTTTCTCACATTATTATATTCCTAAATGAGGAATTCCTGGGTTAAAGCATAAGAATATTTTAATAACTTTTACAATTCAAATGGCTTTTGCCAAATTTTCTTCCAGAAAGGCTTTATCAATTATATTCCCCTTATGTGGAGATAGTGATGATCTGTGTTCAAATTTGTGTTCAAATCTTAACTCACCCACCTCTGGTTGAAGCTACTGGGCAGGTTTTTTAACCCTTCTGGGACTTAGATTCTCCATCTGAAAAGTGGGTTAAACAATGGTATTTATTTCTGAAGATTGGTTCTGACACATAGTATGTATTAAATTTTAGCCATTGTTAATTCTGTGCATGAGATTGTCTTTTCACCAATCCACTTATCAATACTATATTTTAATAATCTCAAAGTCAAACTATCAGCTTTTAATGTTAATTAAATTAGCATTTATTTGATCACTCCTGAGAATGAATGTTATTTCTCACAGTTATTATTTCACTATTCCATTGAGGTTTATAATCTTTTATTGACTTATAAGATTTCTTTAAATATTAAGGAAATTTAATATTTAATTTAATTTTGAATTTAATTTTGAAATTTATCTGTCAAATATATGTTTTTTCCAGATGGATTTGCCTTTTAATGGTGTTTATTACTTTGTTTGCCTTACCAAATTTAAATTCTTTATGTTATCAAATCCATCAGTATTTTTTGCCTTATAGGTTTTGTCTTACGGGATATGCCTAGGCAATTCTTCTTTACAAAATATAATGTAATTATTTACTTAGTTCATCTATTCCTTCCAGGTTTCTGTTATTCATAGTTAAAATTTCAATCCATCTGGAATTTATTTTGGTTTAATGCATGCGGTGAGGATCTAGATATTTTTTCCACATGCTAATCCAATTGATTGTGTTATCTGCTCATAACGCCTATTCTCCGCCTTTTCACTGACAAACTAATACAGAGCCAAAGAAACCGAGAATAAAAGGGTAGCCAGATTAATTAAACCCAGAACATTATTTTATACAACAGTTTAATTCAAAGGTTCTGACATGACTTCTGTAAATTAGTAAAGTGAATGGTCTCGATGTCAACTAATTTCCTGATTATGTTCCTTTATTTGCCTCTGTCCAAACTGTTCTTTAGTCTGAGGTTGCTACAAAATACCACATGCTCTATAACCATTACCTTTGCAAAAGTGAAGCACTCCAGAAGTTCAGGTAGCGCTGCTAGTACGTGGACTGACTAAAATGAATGAATAAAAAGAGTGAGGAGGACTTCCGGGAAGATGGCGGACTAGTAAGACACGGGAATCTCTTCTCCAGAAAAATAGCTAGAGGACAAGCTGAAACAGCCCCGAAAAAGATCTTCTAGGGTTTAGGACAGCAGATAAAGGCTGCACACCACCCAGAGGAGAGGGGGACAAAAGAGGGAAATCGTGACAACAGAACCATGAGTTGCAAGTAGCAGCTTCTGTTGCTGCCGGCACCCTCCCCCACACTCTTCAGAATTCTCGGGCTTCTGGGCCTGCGACCACAGACAAAGGGGGGCTTCAAGGATCTGCCACTCCCAGAAAGGGGAGAGAGAGGGACACAGCCTTAGGCTGACTCAGGTTCTGACCTGAAATTTGGGCTGCAGAGCCCCACGGACCCTTCCACACGGAGGTTTGCCCTGGGAACCTAGAAAGGACTGGAGAAATCCGACCCTCCCAACCTCCCTCTCTTCTAGCCTGGACTAATTGTTGAGGACTCCACGGGAAAGGGGAGAGAGAGCCTGGGGCTGACCCTGCTTTGGACTCCCAGGTTTGGTCTGCCCTGTCCCAAGAGCCCTTCCAGGCTGGGTGGGGCTGCGCCATTGTTTGCCTTGGAGCCTGCAAGGGGCTAAAGATATACAAACCTCCCAATCTCCTCCTCTACTAACAGGGACTGATTGTTGAGGATTCAGAAGCAAGTGGAAATATTTCCTAGCTGGGAAAAGGGGGGGCGCTACGAGAGAAGTCTGGAGAACTGTCTCAGAAAGTTTGAATCACAGGGCTCTTAGCCCCCAGACAGGAAGCTCTATCACATTGATCTGGCCTGCGTCACAACAAATACGCTCCAACCAGGCACTGAATTGAGAGCTGCCAACAAGCGCCATCTCCTGGCAGACCAAGGAAGTGCACATAAGAAAATTAATAAGTAAGAGAGGCTTTTCCTGGCCTCTATAGCCTCCCTGCCCAAGGCCCTAGGAAACGACTCTACAACCAATTACTGGGTCCAGTGCCCAGTTTTGAGCAACCAGCAGAACAATCCTAACAATCAAGGGTGAGCCAAAAATCAAAGAGCTGTGGTAACTCACAGCCTCCTGCCACTAAAACCCCATAAAAGAGAAAGAGATAGAGCATCTAAGTAAAATACAAACTAACCAGATGCCTAAGCACCAGCAAAAGATTACGAGCCATACTAAGAAAATAGAAGACATGGCCCAAGAAAAGGAATTCAGCAAAGTCCCAGAAGAGATGCAGAATTTGAGAGAACTAATCAGTGAGAAGAGCACAAATTTCCAAAATCAAATTAATGAGATGAAAGAGAATATAGTGAAAGAGATCAATGACATCAAGAAGTCACTGAGCGAACGCAAAGAAGAATTTGAAATCCTAAACAGAAAAGTAACGGAGTTCATGGGAATGAAAGACACAATAGGTGAAGTCAAAAATACATTTGAAGCATACAACAGCAGACTCAAAATGATAGAAGAAAGAATAAGTGATACTGAAGACAGAGCAGCTAAAATTGAAGAGAGAAAAGAACAGAGAGAGAAAAGAATGGAAAAATTTGAGCAGGGGCTCAGAGAGTTAAATGACAACACAAAACGCAAGAACATACGTGTCATGGGAGTTCCAGAAGGAGAAGAGAAAGGAAAAGGGGCAGAAAGAGTATTTGAGGAAATAATAGCTGAAAATTTCCCAACTCTCACGAAAGAAATGAACTTACATGTCCAAGAAGCACACCGTACCCCAATAAGAATAAATCCAAATAGACCTGCGCCAAGACACATATTATTCAGAATGTCAAATGTAAAAGATAAAGAGAAAATTCTCAGAGCAGCAAGAGAGAAGCAAACGATCACGTACAAAGGACGTCCAGTAAGACTTAGTGCAGATTTCTCTTTAGAAACCATGGAGGAAAGAAGACAGTGGTATGATACAATTAGGAAACTGAAAGAGGAAAAACTGCCAGCCGAGAATTCTTTATCCAGCAAAACTGTCCTTCAAATATGAAGGTGAATATAAAGTATTCACAAACAAACAGAAACTAAGAGAGTTTGCAAAAAAGAATCCACCTTTGCAGGAAATATTAAAGGAAGCCTTAGAACCTGAAAGAAAAATACAGGAGAAAGAGGCTTGGAGGAGAGTATAGAAGAAAGAAAAGCAGAAAGGATAACCAAAAGAATAAAAAGAGAGACAAAAATAAGATGACATATGAAAATCAAAGAATAAAATGGAGGAAATAAATAGTGCATTTTCAGCAATATCATTGAATGTGAATGGATTAAATTCCCCAATCAAAAGATACAGACTGAAAGAATGGATAAAAAAACATGAGCCATCCATATGCTGCTTACAAGAAACTCACCTCAGACCCAAGGATACAAGCCGGCTGAAAGTAAAAGGTTGGAAAAAGATACTCCACGCGAATAGTAAACAGAAAAGAGCAGGGGTAGCTATACTAATATCAGACAAAACAGACTTCAAATGCAAAAAGGTGATAAGAGATGCGGAAGGCCATTATATATTAATAAAAGGGACAATCCTCCAGAAAGATATAATAGTCATAAATATCTATGCACCTAACCAGGGTGCCCCAAAATGTATGAGACAAACTCTGGCAAAACTGAAGGGAGAAATAGACATTTCTACAATAATCGTCGGAGACTTCAACACCCCTATCACATCATTATATAGAACAACTAGACAGAAAATGAACAAGGAAACAGAGAACCTGAACAATATGATAAACAAGTTAGACCTAACAGACATATACAGAACACTGCATCCAAACTCAGAAGGTTATACATTCTTCTCAAATGCCCATGGATCTTTCTCCAGGATAGACCACATGTTAGGTCACAATACAGCTCTCAATAAATATAAAAAGATTGAAATTAGGGAGGCGGCTGTGGCTCAATCATTAGGGCTCCCGTTTACCATATGGGAGGCCCCGGGTTTGGTTCCTGGGGCCTCCTGGTGAGGGCAAAGCCCGCCCGCATGGCGTGGTTAGCTGACCCAGCGAGCATAAGCAGCAAGGGGGGGATAAATGAATAAATAAATAAAATCTTTAAAAAAAAAAAAAAGATTGAAATTATACAAAGCACCTTCTCAGATCATAATGAAATGAAACTAGAAATCAGTAACAGACAGGAAAAAAGTAAATTTGCAAATGTGTGGAGACTGAACAACACACTCCTAAATATTCAGTGGGTCAAAGAATAAATTGCAAGTGAAATCAGTAAATATATTGAGACAAATGAAAATGAGAACACAACATATCAAAACTTATGGGATACAGCAAAGGCAGTCTTGAGAGGGAAATTTATAGCCCTAAATGCCTATATTAAGAAACAAGAAAGAGCTAAACTCAAAGATTTAACTGAACAACTTGAGAAACTAGAAAAAGAACAGCAAACCAATCCCAAAGCAAAAAGAAGGAAAGAAATTATATAAAGATTAGAGCAGAAATAAATGAAAAATGAGAACAGAAAAGCAATAGAGAAAATCAACAAAATCAAAAGCTGGTTCTTTGAGAAGATCAATAAAATTGACAAACCCCTTGCTAGACTAACAAAGAAAAAAAGAGAGAAGATGCAAATAAATACAATCAGAAATGAAAGGGGGGAAATTACAAATGACCTCACAGAAATAAAAAGAATCATAAGAGGATATTATGAGAAACTATATGCCAACAAACTAGACAACCTGGATGAAATGGACGAATTTCTAGAAACTCATAACCAACCTACACTGACACAACAAAAAATACAAGAACTTAACAAACCAATCACAATTAAGGAGATTGAATCTGTCATCAAAAATCTCCCAGAAAAGAAAAGTCCAGGACCAGATGGCTTCAAAGGTGAATTCTACCAAGCATTTCTAAAAGAATTAACACCAATCCTGTTTAAACTCTTCCAAAAAATTGAAGAGGAGGGAAAATTACCCAACATATTTTATGAAGCCAACATCACCCTAATACCAAAGCCAGATAAAGATTCCACAAGAAAAGAAAATTACAGACCAATCTCTCTCATGAACATAGATGCAAAAATTCTCAACAAAATACTTACAAATCGAATCCAACAGCATATCAAAAGACTTATACATCACGACCAAGTGGGATTTATTCCTGGCATGCAAGGCTGGTTCAACATAAGAAAATCATCAACGTAATACACCACATTAACAAGTTGAAGGAAAAAAACCACATGATCATCTCCATAGATGCAGAAAAGGCATTTGACAAAATCCAACATCCTTTTTTGATAAAAATACTTCAAAAGATAGGAATAAAAGGAAAATTCCTCAATATGATAAAAGGCATATATGAAAAACCCACAGCCAACATCATACTCAATGGGGAAAGGTTGAAAGCTTTCCCCATAAGATCAGGAACAAGACAAGGATGCCCACTGTCACCATTGTTATTCAACATTGTACTAGAAGTTCTAGCTAGGGCAATTAGACAAGACAAAAAAATTAAACGCGTCCAAATAGGAAAAGAGAAAATAAAACTCTGTTTGCGGATGACATGATCCTGCATTTAGAAAATCCTAAAGTATCCACAACAAAGCTACTTGAACTAATAAATGAGTTCAGCAAAGTGGCAGGATATAAGATCAACATGCAAAAATCAGTAATGTTTTTGTACACTAGTACTGAACAATCTGAGGAGGAAAATTCCATTTTCAATAGCAACAAAAGACTCAAATACCTAGGAGTTAATTTAACCAAGGAAGTACAGGACCTATATGCAGAAAACTACAAAACAATGCTAAAAGAAATTTAAAAAGACCTAAACAAATGGAAAGACATTCCGTGTTCATGGATTGGAAGAATAAATATCGTGAAGATGTCAATCTTGCCCAAACTGATTTATAGATTCAATGCAATACCAATCAAAATCCCATCAGCTTACTTTACAGAATTAGAGAAGGCAATTACCAAATTCATCTGGAAGGGTAAGTGCACCCGAATAGCCAAAAGTATTCTAAAAAAGAAGAGCAATGTGGGAGGAATTTCGCTGCCTGACCTTGAAACATATTACAAAGCTACAGTGGTCAAAACAGCATGGTACTGGCATAAAGATATACATATTGATCAGTGGAATAGAATTGAGAATCCAGAAATAAACCCTCACCTATACAGTCAACTGGTTTTTGACAAACCTACCAAGCCCACACTGATGGGAAAAAAAAAGTTTCTTCAACAAATGGTGTTGGGAGAACTGGATATCTATAACCAAAAGAATGAAAGAGGACCCCTATCTCACCCCCTATACAAGAATCAACTCAAAATGGATCAAAGATCTAAATATAAAAGCCAGGACCATAAAACTACTAGAAGAAAATGTAGGGAAACATCTTCAAGACCTTGTAGTAGGTGGTGGTTTCTTGGACCTCACAGCCAAAGTATATGCAACAAAAGAAAAAGTAGATAAATGGGACCTCCTCAAAATTATACACTTTTGCACCTCACAGGACTTTTTCAGAAGGGTGAAAAGGCAGCCAACTCAATGGGAAAAAATATTTGGAAATCACATATCTGATAAGGGTTTAATATCCAGGATATAAAAAGAGACGTTACAAATCAACAATAAAAAGACAAATGACCCAATTAAAAAATGGGCCAAAGACTTGAATAGACATTTCTCCAAAGAAGAAATACAAATGGCAAAAAAACACATGAAGAAATGCTCAACATCACTCATTATTAGGAAAATGCAAATCAAAACTACAATAAGATATCATTTCACACCTATCAGAATGGCCACTATTAAAAAGACAGAGAACTACAAGTGTTGGAGAGGATGTAGAGAGATAGGAACACTTCTTCACTGTTGGTGGGAATGCAGGATGGTACAACCACTACGGAGGACTGTTTGGTAGTTCCTAAAGAAGTTGAATATAGACTTGCCATGTGACCCTGCAATACCACTACTGGGTATATACCCAGAAGAACTGAGAGCAGTGACACGAACAGACATCTGCACACCAATGTTCATAGCCACATTATTCACCATTGCCAAAAGCTGGAAACAACCCAGGTGTCCATCAACAGATGAATGGATAAACAAACTGTGGTCTATTCACACGATGGAATATTATGCAGCTGTAAGAAGAAATGAAGTCATAAAGCATATGGCAACATGGATGAACCTGGAGGACATTATGTTGAGTGAAGCAAGCCAGACACAAAAGGACAAATATTGTATGAATGCATTACTATGAACCAAATATATTGTGTAATATATTGTTTGATTAAAAAAAAAATTTTTTTTACATGTATCCATTACATTTAATTGAGAAATGTATATATTTATTCATCTGTGTTTACTTTTTAGTTTTTAATTGTTTATGTTTTCAATTATTAAATGTACAAAATAAAGTTAAAAAAAAAAAAAAAAGTGAAGCACTGATAGATTCTACTACATGGCAATGCTCACCTCTCTCAAGTGAGCCGCACGGAGAATTCCTCAATCTATACGAGACTCACCTACAGGCAGCTGTTTCATTGGACTCGGCTTTGAAAATTCTGTTTGGCTTCCATAAGTCTCTCCCATTTCTCAAAGCATATAGAATGAACATTCCCCGGTAATCGTTGGAAAGTCAAAGGCCGGTGTTACAAAACATAATTGATTATAAATTATATTTTTTCTACCAGTCCATAGAGTCAGCTGTTTCCAAAGATTCCTCCAAACATATTAGTATTAACAATTTATCTAAAATAAAATAGATAAATCAGCCTCTTTCAGGCCCTATGGTTCTTACGGCTAAGTAAGCATAAAACTTTTCTGGTATGTCCAGGATCTTAAAGCAACAGTTTTGCATGGAGAATTTGACTACTCAAAGTTATCATAGATCTAATGGTCTCCCTGCATTGCCCAACTCCAAGGTCTTTGAGTCAGATCTTTGAATGGTCTTCTGCTAGCTCATAAAAGCAAGCCCTGATGACTAACTGGCCTTGTAGGCAAAGGTTCCTTTTTCTGAATCATCTTTCTCTACGAATTCTGCTCTTATTTGACCTTATCTCCTTGATTTGAACTTTTGATTCTATAATTTAACTTTGACAAGTTATAACCTGATTCTGACCCTTATTGGATTTGGTCCTTTGATTTTCTTCTGTTCTTCTGCATTTGAAATATTCTCACCACTTTCAGGCTACCCTTTTTCATCCAGGGTCCTTGTTGTCTTTCAGGAAGAGTCAGATTTTTCTCAATTAAATGACTTACTGTTTGGTATAGGTAATAAATAGATGATGCTTTTTTTGGTGGGAACTTCACCATATCTGCTTGTATAGGAGCTAAGAAGATGATAAATCACATTTTATTTAACATAGCCACCGCTCTTTTCATAATGCTTATTCCTTATATGCGCCACCCCCCCCACTAAAAATATCTACCCTTCTCTCATCACTATTTTCAATTTCTATCAATCTTTGTAGGCCCTGCTCAAACCCTCTCTCCTCCGTGAAAGTTATTCAGAATGTTCCTTTCTTTGATATTTTCTTCTTTTCGGTGCTTCAATTCCTACAGTCTAACAAGTAACAAATACATATTTCCTTGCATTTTCCAATGGCATTGTATCTCTTTTTGTCTTTCTTCAGTTAGATTACAGGGTTCTCAAGGGGAGAGTGTGTAATGTTCTGCAATTCTTACAACGGCTTGCATAGCGTTGAATATACCATAAGTACTTAACAGAGGTTGTCAACCAGTGGACTAGTAGTTCTATTCCCAGTGCAGTATAGCCTAGTGGGAAATTGGGGTTTGCATATTCTAATTAGAATTAGCTCAAGGAGGTAAAATTCCCACGTGTTTTGTCCATGTTGTCATCTTCCATAAAGCTCAAACTTTTTCTTTATCACACTCCAGTCTTCCTCACAATTTTATAAACACTATATTAGTAAGCATCTATTCATTTTATTAGAAATACTTACTGGAAATATTGAGTGGTTAGATTTAGAGACCTTAAACTCATTTTTCAGTTTTACAAGTATTTTAACAAACAACCCTGCGAATTAGACAATGAAAATAAGTTTATCCCCAACGTATTGATGAGGAAATAGAAATACAGAGTTTGAAAGTGGTTTCACCAAGGCCATCTACTTAGTAGTTATTATAGGTGAGGCAAAAGCTCAGGTCACCAGGCTCTAAGCTCAATGCTCATGCCACTAAGCCACACAGCCCCTCAATTAATGTATAGCCAAATCCCATTTACAACTCATTCCATCTGAACATGTATATAAATGTAAACAGCAATGTCTCAAAGTTTATCATTTACTATTCCTCTATGGTGCTTTACTAAAAACTTCTAGAATCTTAGAATTAAAGGCTGTGATTTTGCCATCTCTTTTACCCCCTTTTTTCCCTTCCTCAAATCCAGTTATCCCCTTAATTGAACAAATTTTTAAACTAGATAACACTTTCATTTTTCTGTCGGGTATTTCAGTTCCTTTTTACTGAGTTGGATAGGAGGAGCGTATCTGAAATTAGTTGAGGAGAGACAAAGGCAAGTGTACTATGGCTATTTGCAAAATGCAATTAAGCCCTGGGATAGTGGCCAAGAGTCCTGGCAGACAGTGGCTTGAAACCATGAGAGGGATTATATTGGAGCTATATAGTGCCATATAATTGCTGTTTTAAATTTCTCCTTTCAGCTATACTGGTTGTCCTGACAGGGCCTTGATGCTTCCAACACAAGAGCAAGAGCCAAAGTGAATTTTTCATCGGTTCAAATCTGTGTTTGAATCAGTCTGAGACCTGGCTATGAGAAATTGCTTCCTTTACTCCTCCAATGTTGTTCCAGATGTTTCAGCTGCTTCTGGGTCATTCTGCTCTGCTGATTCAGCGCTGGCCCAGCATTAGGAAATGAGAACTGATCAACCTTTGGTAGTCCATTCCCAAGGTAGCTTTAAGAAGTTTGTATGCATCCCAGAGATTAAGGCATTATGAAGAAAAAAAAAAAAAAAGGATATTACACTGACAGAGAAATGAGCATTTAAATTTCCTTTGGTGGTAAAGGAGAGTGGAATACCAGGCTATAAAATATGGTAGTTACTTGCATGAGGCAATCTTCTTTCTCCCAAATATTCTCTCCATTTTATCTGCAATTCTATATTAGTTCTTCATTCCTTATAAAAATTATTATAAACCTTTTTAAAATCAAATTCCCTTAGAAAAGCTCAGCACCAGAGACAATCCCTGGGGTTAGGAAGGCTACAAGGACAGAGTTGCATGACATTTTTTTTTTCTAACGATTTACATTTTTTTTAATTAGAGGTTGTGGGTTCATGGAAAACTCATACAAAAGTATACAATTCCCTTATATCCCCCTATTATTAATACCTTGCATTAGTGTGGAATTTGTTATAACTGTTGAAAGAATATTACATTTGTACTATTAACTATAGTTACATTAGTTTTACATTAAAGTTTACTGTTTGTACATTCCTAAGGGTGTTTTGTTTTTATTTTTATTCCAGTAACATTTTGAAACAGATAAACTGGCAGTCAGTAACAGGCTGTAGCAACAGGAAACTAATACAGTCCACCCAAATTATACTCTAATATGGATCTTTGTTGCTTATGTTAGTCACTCCTTGTCATGACTTCTAAACAAGATAAATTCATTCAAATTATCCACATTAGCACATTATCCCATAATCAGCCATGTCTGGTGGGGTACGTGGTACACCTAAAGTGGGAGATGATGGCAAGAGAGTAAAGGTTCTAGCTCCACTGTCAGACACATCTGGGTTTGGGCCTCTTCTCTGAAATCTTACAACTCTGCGACCTTGAACAAGATACTCTACCATTCAGACTAGTTTCTCCTCTCTGAAACTGTTATACTAACCTCACAGGGTCATTGAAAGCATTAAATGAGACAATTTATATATAAGAACTTAAAAGGCCTGGTAGTTATTATTAGAAGGGACAATTCACTGAACTGGAGTGAATCCAAGTTGGGCCGCGAAGATTTAGGTCGACTTGGGTAAAGCCTTTCAGTGTGGAGAGGTATTGTGTTGGGGAATACAGGCTTTGGGACAGAGACTTGGGTTTGCCACTTATTAGCCATGTCATCTTAGGCGAGTTGCTTCACTTCTCTGACCCACAATTTCTTCAGCTAAAATTTGTATAACGATACCCACTTCACAGCATCATCATGAGAATTAAATAGGATTATACATGTGAAGCTCATGATATAATTGCTGGGGACATTTGAGGCAGATAAATTGGCAAACAATCTCTAGGGAAGCCAGCAGATTGGAGAAGAATAGGTGACAGAGCTATAGGGTCGATTGGAACCAGATTGGAGGGAGTCTTGAACTCCTGGCAAAGAAATCCTGGCCCAAAGGATTGACAGTAATTTTTATAGTAGAAGCCATCAAATATAAACCTCTCAGTGACTTCTTTTGCATTTAAAATAAAATCCAAGCCCCATGCCTTATAAGGCTCTAGAGGACTGATTCCTGCCCACCTGTCTAACTCCTTATCATTGCCATCCTCACTCCCAATGCATCATCCACAATGGCCTTCTTTCAGTTCCATCACATCCTCACCTTTGGCCCCTGTCTAGGCAGAATGTCGAGTCCACAATGCTCATCTTTCATTTCTTCACACAGCTGGCTCCTTCTCATGCATCAGGTTTCATGCGTGGATGCCATCTTTTAAAAAACGCCTTCCAATAGGTATTCCCTCAAAGAGCCCTTTGTTCTGTTACTCCAAAGCATGGTGCAACAGTAAGTCTTCCTGCAAGTAGAAGGGCTTGGCCTTTTACCCATCATTATATCAACAGGGCCCTACCCATTGTCTGTACATAGTAGGCACACCAGATTTGTTGAATTAATGAATGAATGATAACAGGCTGGTATCCCTGGAAGAAGGTATAGGTAGTCCAGAGAGCAATTTTAAGAAGGAGTTAAAGGAGTGCCTACTTTGGCAAAGAAGAACTTCAATCTCTACTTTGGCCAAACAGCCTTTCCTGGGGAATTCATCAAAACCTTCAGAGTTCCCAACTTGCTGTGCCTGCCCTATGGAATTTGGTCTTGCCAATTCCCATCGTCATACACATTGCTAGTAGGAAGAGCTGGGGGAAGTTGGTCATCCTGGTGGTTTCAGAGTCCCTACAGATGCTGAGGCCCACCAGTCCCACTGAAGTTCCAAGTTGCCACCATCATGGCTTCAACCACACTCATGCTGGCTGTGGTAAGCGTGAGTAACATGAACAGTAGCATGAAAGTGCACAGCCCTCCCGGGAATAAAGGATTCACGTTCAGTCTTTTGGAACTGGACCTCGAGTGAAGCTCCCAGGACCAGGACCCAATCTCTGGGTGATTTATTATTTCACAATAACATAAACAAATGTACAATGACCTTCTAAAGAAAGGCAGAGCATTCTTTAGCCAGAACGGAATCTTACACACCTTGGAAAGAAATCAGAGAATCAAGCTTCAGCCGGAAAGATTTCAAGAGTGCACAGATTCCTTTGCGCTCATCCTTACATGTGAAGAGAGAGTCTATGACAGAGCAATGGGCGATCTGTGTTCCAGAGAACGAGAGACATTCCAGCCTGTGCATGTGATCAATGTGGAAACTGAAGACACCCAGGAAAATGCCATTTGGGGAGCTTTCCTCATCTGTGAGCTCTGCCAGCACATATATACAGTGTGCAGACGACATGGAAACCAGCCTAGATGAGCTGCTCCTGAAATCTGAGGAGAAAACAGGAAAGAGTTTTCTTCATGCCTTCCGCTTTTATTGACGATCTTAGCTGGGCTTGGCTCCTTCCTAACTATACCAGCAGAGGAAGAGAATGTTGTCAAGAAAAGCATTTTGTGGAAACAAGAAAGCTATAAATAGTAACTGTTTTAAAGCACTCAAAATGTGCCTTGTTTTAGGCACTTTACCCTGGATAACTAATTTAATGTTCATGGGGCACTGTGAGGAAGTTAACAACCATATTGAATTTTCCGGGTAAGCAAACCAAAGCTTATAATAAATTATTTGCTTAAAGATATTCAGTAAATTAACAACATTTTAAAAGCAATTACTTTAAACAACTTTTTTCTCATTTTAAATATTATATTAAAGGTTATTTTCCTCTAATGTGTGTGTGTGGGGGAAGGGAGTTAGATTTCTTATGTTAAAATTGAGACCCTTCAGGAGATTAAAATCTGCCTCTATTTGGCCAAAGGCAAAGCTCCCCAAACACTGCCCCCATGGTTTCTCCTCGCCCAGGAATCCTACAGCACTAGGAGGCTATACACGGTTGCACTGCTACATCTACTACACCTAGCCTTTTTTCTTTTTAATGCCTTTTTCTCTTCTTGTTCCAAGAATATATGCTCAGTCATCTCACTTCATCTGCATCCATGCTCGCCATCTCATCACTTAGGACTTCCCTGACCTTCCCGACTGCAACAGCATCCTTGCTCCTCTTTGTCCCCTAGGCTGCTTTGTTTTTCCTCATAGCATGCACCACCACCTGACACAGGATATATTTATTACTTTGTTTATTATCTCCCCCCACAAAAATTTTGTTCATTAATCTCTAGCCTCTAGAACACGGCCTGGCACCTACTAGGTGCTTAATGAATATTTGTTGAATGAACATGAGTAGAAATTCTTGAGGACAAGAACTATGCCAAATATTTCTTAGGCAATTTTTTAAATCGAGTAACATGTCAAGGAATGAGTTGACATTAATTGATTTAGGCACAAATTAAAAAAAATAGATTAAAAAAATCTATCTGAAATATAAGATGCATATTTGTGTCTTATATATAGGTCACTGCACACAATTTCACATTTTCAGGGTTAATATTATGAACATCAATTATTGTTTGCTTCTGCCACTGAGGATATAGTTCAGTCTGACATTTGCAGGCAGGGAAAGAGGCACATAGCACATGCGGTCCCTCGCAGCTCCCTTCAGCATTCTATGACAAATGGCCTGGAGCAGGCAAGGCAGAAATTCTAAGAAATTGAAACAAACAATTTTCCTTGGGAAAGAGAAACTAATCCAAATGCCAGTAGCTTTTTTTCCCACTCTAAGACAATAACAGGCATTTCATTTCTAGGGTGGGGCGGCTCTTACTCTCTTTAAACATACATACACTCAGGAAAACAAGTTGTCAGTTCTATCTTGAGGGGTTTTCATCTACAGTTTGGGAAATATCCTGAAAAAGTGTGACGAAAAGAACACTGCCTTGAGAGCCAGACAGAGCTAAGCCTAAATCCCAGTTCTGCTACTTCTAGCCATGCAGGGGAAATGGTGCCTGTAACATACTTTACACAGAATCTGGCACACAGGGAAATGCCTGATCCGTGGGATTTTTTCATCACTGCCTAGTGTTCCATCTGCTCTCTGGTTGTCCTAACTGCCCAATAATCCTCATTCTCAATCCCCTGGTGTCTTGGCTTCCTAGAGCTGCCATAATAAAATACCACAAACTTAGTGTTAAAACAACAAATATTGTCTCACAGTTCTGGAAGCCAGAAGTCTAAACTCAAGGTGTTGGCAGGGCCATGCTCCCTCCAAAACCCACAGAAGGTATCCCTCCCTGCTTCTTTCAAGCCTCTGGTGTTCCTTGCTGTTGACTGGCTTGCAGTTTCAGCACTTCAATCTCTGCCCCCATCTTCACTTGGCCTTCGCCTCACAAGTCTGTCAGTCCCTGTGTCCAAATTTTCCTCCTGTTCTAAAGTATACCAGTCATATTGGATTAATGTCCAGCCTCACCCAGCTTGGCCTCATTTTTTTTTTTTAATAGTTTATTTATTCATATGGTAAACGGGAGCCCTACTAATTGAGCCACAGCCGCCTCCCTGGCCTCATTTTAACTAATCATATCTTCAAAGACCCAATTTCCAAATGAAACCACACTCATGGGACCTGAGATTAGGACTTGAACATGACTTTTGGTGGGACATAATTCAACCATAAATGTGAGGAAAGTACTCAACTTTCCTTCCCCTACCTTTCTCCAGCTATCAAGAACAATTCTAAGGAAATAAACTGGATTAATTTTCCCAAAGATACTTGTTCCTGAGACTAACATAATTTCCTTCCAAAAGCATTTGCATTTGGAAAAGGGATAATGAATTCATCCAGAGTGGTGGCTCTGGAATGGCAGTACATCAGGAATGACAGTTAAACTGCAAGGATATAGTTTGGTTTAGGGTGTTGGTTTGCCCCAGTGCTCTTCAAATCTCACCGCTTGGGTAATGCCATCTCTGCCCTTATGCAAGGCAAAACCCAGCACCAAATAGCTTAATGTGTATATTTAAAAACTTGTGTGCTGAGATCCCAGATTTATATAAAATTTTTCTTCTTTAAATACAACATGGTAAAGCACAGCCAATACATTTTCTACCTGGAAAATAATGAAGCTGCTGTGTCTTTATATAGCTACATCTCATTCTGACTTATTGAAGGATCTCAGCTTCTCATAGAGAGGGTTTTAACAAAGTCACTTTAAGCCCCTTTTAGATTTGAAATGATAAAAGCATTGACAGGACTTGTAAGAGAAAGCACAGAGGTTGCCATTTGAACATCTTCAACAGCAGAAGCCTGTCCCCATCCAAAGGGAGCACTTTGTTATTTATCAGGATTTAGGGGAAGAGGCTGAAGTACAAGCATGATACAATTTTGAAAGATCCCTTTAAAAGCAGTCATTTCCACACCCAGTCGGTTTATCTGAAAGTCTGCAGGTGGCACGTTTTCCATTTCTGTGGCCATTAGAGAATGATTCCAGAGTGGAGGTGCACTTAAAGATTCTAAAGTCCTCTTTGTGACTAAAGAAAATCTCTTGATGAACTAGTAAATCTAAGGCAATTCGTTTATGTGGTGATTTTATAAAATATAAAAGTCAAAACTAATACTGTATTAATTGCAATCTCAAGAAACAAACTCGTATTCCAGAGTGGAAGGGAGGTATTTAATTTGTTTGGCTACTTGTTACTACTTTTTCTAAGTTTATGTGTATAGGCACTGAAATGAAATAATACTGTCTCTATACCACATACAAGCCCAACCTTCATCAATATTTTACTAAGCACTGAAGCAGAAATCAAGAAGTAGACTGTGTCTTTGGAAAAATACCGCAGTTGGCACCTTCTGAAATGGCTCCCAGTAATCACCACCTCCTGGTATTTATGTCCTTGTGTAACCACCACCACCTTGTGTGTGGGCTGGTTGTATAGTTATTTACTTCTACCAGACAGAATATGGTGGGGACAGGATCTCCCCATCCATCACAGGGAAGGTCAAAATGATGGGTTATCACATCCTAGATTAGGTTATAAAAAACTGTGCTAGGTTACAAAAAACTGACTTCCATCTGCCCCTCCCACCCTCTCTCACCTTGCTTGTAGTCTATGATGAAGGCAGCTGCCAAGTTATTGGTTCCCCCACAGAGAGACCTATGTGGCAAGGATCTAAGGGTGGCCTCCAGTCAACAACCAGCGAGAAACTGAGGCACTCAGTTCAACAACCCATCAGTAACTGACTTCTGTCAACAACCATGTGAGTGAGACTGAAAGCGGATTCTTCCCCAGTTGAGCCTTCAGATGAGACTACCGCTCCAGAGGACACTTTAATTGCAGCTTTAGGAAAGACCATGAGCCAGAGGACTCAGCTAAGCTGTGTCTGGATTCTTGACCCACATTGTGAGATTATAAACGTCATTAGAAGCCATTTAGTTAGGGGGCAATTTGTTAGACTGTAATAGATAACTGAATCAAAAATATTTAACTATATTACATGGTCATAAAGGAATAAAGTGTGGAAAAGTCTTACAATAAAGACCATTTAATTACATGAAATATTATCTCTATGGTTACATATATGACCTCCAAATTAGACTAAACAATTCCCCCAGAAGGTCAAGAGAGAGAAAAACTAGAGCATCATGCCAACACCCCAAAATTCTAGAAGCCCACTTTACCCAATGGCATAGGAAACTCCCATATTAGTTTTAAGGATGTCTGTTATTTTTCAGCCAGTGTCTAGTCAGATAAGTAGAGACTGCTCTACATAGCCTAAGGAGAGAGTGAGTTAATGCAATAAAGTAGTTAGAAAAGTGTCAGAAGAACTGGGGGAGCAAAAGAGAGGACTGGTACCCAAAGACCAGGAAGCTGCTAGTGCCCTTGCAGGAGTTAAAGAGACTGTGCTGGATACCGGTGCCACTGGAAGTGCTGAACAGGAGCCGTGACCCTGTTGCCACCACTGCTGGTTTTTCTCCCCAAGGTGCCTCAGAAGCAGAATGGATTCCACCACCATCCTGCCTTCTAATCCTCTATGAAGTTCTCCCATTGGCAGAACATCTGAGCCCAGCTAGCAAGGGCGTCTGGGAAATGTGGTTGCTATATTTCAGTGCTGGTAGTACAAAGGAGAGTGTAGAAAGGCGAGTATGCAGTAGAGTTCCAATAAACAATACCTGCCATACAAAGTAAATCAATGCAAATATTTCCCTTTGAACAATTTCTCAAGATTGAAATTATCACAAGAGGTATAAGGCATAAGTTTCCCTGTGTTCCAAGTCTTACAAATTAAGCCCTAAATTATCACTGTATTCATATGATGAAAAGATAACTGAGTGAATACATCAATATTATTATACATGAAACTGAGAGATTTGGGATTTTAAAATGTGACTCAAACCTGTTACAGAAGTTGTTTTTTGGCTGAATGATTTAGTTACTCCAGTCAATGAGAACCAAAGAACATACATGTTAGACAAAAATGCTTTAAGATCCAAATATTTTTCCTGCCCTTCTTCATTCACAGATTTTTTTTTTGGTTCCACATACGCAGCCCTAATATCTCCAGCGACAACAGACAATATTTGATGCATTCAGTATTTTGCACAAAATATTTTCACAAGCAATTACTTTCTCCCCCTCAACTTGGTCAAGATTTTCAGGCATACAAGGGAAGAAGGTCAGGGTAACATTTTTATCTGGTTAGTACCCTAGCTTCCCACCCTATCTAAAGCTTTACTTCTTCAATGAACCTTCACACAATGCCTCTGCCTCACCACCTAGTGAGTATGCTATTTGAGGGCAATGCCCACGTTTTTAAATAAATAAATATATTTATTTTTATAACATTTAGGGAGCCTAAATGTTCCAAGCACTGTGGTAGATGCTCCCCCACATCGCTCTTTTGTTCCAACACCGTGAGCCTTATACTCTTCCTGGTCCAGAACTAGTGCATAGGGAGTTGTTATCGAATGACTGATTTTTCTATTCAGAAGGAACAGAAGGAAATGAAGGGCTTCCGATTAAACTACAGTCTGCCAGCTATTGTGATGGATTTATTTCCAATCTGCTTTAGAAGCCCTTCAACTTATCGATGGCATGGTTATGGTGGAGAAAAACAGGGATGTCTTGCTTTAATCCATGAATCTGTACAGGTAATTGGATTTTTTCCTTCTTGAGGAGACACAGTAAGAAAACTCTGTCTCTGGTCCTGTTCCTTAAAGAGTCTAGAGAACACTGGGACCACAGTTTTCAGAGTCTTTGCATGGACTCTTTGCTAGGCTGACAAGAGTGGTAGCATTACAGCTGCTTCCAAAGCCTGCTATTGGGGTAGGAAATACGGGTGTTGATATTTGCATGTGAAAATCTCCGCTCAATACCAGCGTATTCTATGAGGCCCTGGAGTAAGGAAGTGCCTTCTTATTGCCCTTATCCTTTATCCTTATTTGTTCATCTGAATGAACAATTCAAACTGAACAGGGCCTGAAAGGACAACATGCTTGGATCAATAAAGCAATTGGCTCAGGTGCCAGTAAAGATGGCAGATGTTAGAGTGAGCACATGTGTTTACTTCTTCCCCCTTTCAAAACCTACTAAAACTATAAAAAAGGGATTTTCAAAAGACAAGGAGAGGAGGCAACAGCAATATTTTGAGAATTCGAAAGCAGATGCAGAAGAGCTCACTGTTTTAGCAAACCACCAAAAGCTGGATTTTAAAAGGAAGTAGAGAATGCTGGAAAGCAACCTGAATTATACTGCAGAACCTCACAAAAGGCTTAGGAATGGGAAGCACCTATCTCCTCTGAAAGTGGGGGGAAAGATGGGTCTACAAATGTGAGGATAAGTTCAAAGTCAGTTTACAAAGCAGTTGGACCTGAATTCTGACTTAATGCAGCATGGTAAGAGCCTACTCCATTAGAAGACTCAAAATTTATTCTCTAGAAAGGAAAAGAAAGAGTCTCCCAACAAGCATTTTGAAGAGGAGGAATGTGACACCATGAACAGGAAGATTATGTGAAAGTCTGCATATAAAATTTGAGATAAATCCCCTATTCCCCACAGCTCTCTTTGGAATCTATAAGTATGTTACATTACATGGAAAAGGGGACTTTGCAAATGTAATTAAGGTTACTAACCTTAAAATAAGGAGATTACTCTGGATTTCCTAGGTGGGCCAAATCTAATTACATAACCCATTAAAAGCATTAAAACCCATTAAAACTTTCTCTGGCTGGAGACAAGAGAAATGTGGTATAAGAAGTCATAGAGATTCAAATCATGATAGATGGTTAACTCGCCACTGTGGGGGCCAAGTGGAAATCACGAGAAGGAATGCAGGCAGCTGCTAGGAGCAAATTCCAGTCACTAGTTGAGAGCCAGCATTGAAACAGAGACCGCAGTTCCACAACTGCAGGAACTGAATTCAGCCAACAACCTAAATGAGTTTGGAAACCGATTCTTCTCCCAAGCCAAGAGTAGGGAACACAGCTTCGCTGTTACCTTGATTTTGGCCTCATTAGACCTTAGCAGAAGATCCTGTCAAGCCCACCAAGACTCTTGACCTACAGAAACTATGATACCATGAATTTGTGTTGTTTTAAGCTACTAAAATTGTGGTAATTTGTTGTAGCAGCAACAGAAAACTAATACAATATTCAAATGGGTTACATTTCTAGGAATTACATCCTCTTCTGATCCAGAATGAATATTTTGATCGAATCTAGAATATTTTCAAATTTTGCAACATAAAAATGTTATATCAGCTTATATTAAAAAGGGGAATATTTGTGATATAAATATTAAATACTTTCATCTTCAAGAAATCAATGAGGTTTGACAGAATCTACATTCTTCTGCATATAAGATGGGCCCCAATGGCTGAATAAAAGTCCAGAAAACCATGACATTTCTCTGTAGCAACTGCCTTTCCAAGGTGATTTGGTCATTCATTAACTTTATAAATAGCTGAAGATACCAATTTGTGCCATATATTATAACTTGGTGATAGGATTTTACTTTCTGTCATTGATAGTGCGCAACTTTTTAGCCTGGACTTTGAAAGATAGTGAAATACATCACAGGAGATCACTTAATTTATATCAAAAAGAGAAGGCTTAAGTAAAATGAATACTAACATAGTGTATTGAATTTCAATGTATAAAATGCCCATATTATAGGAAAGGGCCTAGGCGCTAGACAATAGAACAAAGGAAAATAAGATATATTCTAAACAAGTTCTTGAAGCTGAGTTTAAAGTTTTATTTTATTTTATTTTATAAGAACAGTACGTTTATTTAAATGGTTACTTTTCATAATTAGTCAAATCTTATCACAGGTCAATATCCCCATTCAATTACCTTGTGGGTACATTCATTAGTGATACATAAAACTTCATATAAAATTAAATAAGAATTTAAAAGTACAGCTAAAAACAGAGTTATGATCTGTGTGAGATGATTCACCATCATGCACCCTCGACCCTAATGTGGTCATTTTTTCTTTGCTTCATGGGCCTCTCCACCACAGACTCATTTTAGTTTTAGGGAAAATAAAGCAATTCTTCTAGTTCTATCCCACAGTGTGCCCAGTCCCTCCTTATCGGTATGTGTTGACCCAATGGAACCTGTCTACGCAGTGTTCCACCAACAGAGCAGTAGGCCTGTATCTCTTAGAGATCTTATGTGATGCATGATAAGGACATCCTAGGAGACAGACATGGCCATCAGGCAGATTCTTTTTGCGGGGGATTTGGAACCAAGATTGAAAGGGTTGTTTCAAGTTTTCAACCTGATAAACACTCTTTGGATTGTTGACTTTAGGAATTATCCGAGGTTCTTTGCTACAACTTTCTTCATGAAAGACAATGAAAAATAACAGAAGGTCTTACTGGATCAGATTAATACAGTTTAAGAAAAAAGAAAAAGCAAGTGATAGTCTCTGGGAAGAGGGTCACAACAGTATCATAGTTGTGGAAGCTCCTCAAATTCCCCCATAAAAGCAGATAGATCATCTATGAGAGCAAAACTCACAACTTCTACTTCTAAATTAGGTAACAAGGTATCACCAGGAACCCCAAAATATGAGTAAATGAGTTTGACATACTAACAGGAACTGTGTATCAGTAACTGTGCAGAAGGAAGAGAAGAGAAGAAAAAGGAATTTGACATATTGGGATGCATAAAAGACTCAATATAACCCAAAGATATTCACTGAAAATCTCAGGCGGCCAATAAGTCTAAATTGGAGGTAGATTTTCAAACTCCAAAACATGGGCAAATGCAAAGGGACTGTGGTAAGATCAGATTTTGCTGAAGTGGTCTAGAGCCTAAGAACTCACAACTATACCTAACTGAAAAGCCTGCCTAGGAAATAAGAAATCTGCTCTGAGGATGTGTTGGGTATAAAATCTAAATTAAATAGAACAGAGAGAAAGAGAAAAGGAAAGAAAGAAATGAAGATAAAAGTAGGGAAGGGAAAGAGTGCCAGGAGATCTTGGAAAGAAAGGCCACTTTTTGACCATTTCATATAGACAATGGAAGAGGGAGCTCTAGAGCTACAAAGCCAGAACATTTATACTTCCCACCATTCCAATAAAAGTACAGGAGAATTCACCTCACTTATGTAGACCAAGAGAAAAGGACTGTGTTTGACTCTTAGACAAGGTTAATGCAAGAAAAAAAGAAAAGGGGAGAACACTATCCCTACAGAAAATGATGATATGCAAGAAAGATGTGACCATATAACAAATAAAAACAGTAATCTAATATTTCAAAATGAGCTAAAAAGATAATATGAAAACTTTAGATGCTATAAAAGAACAGCATATTCAGAATTAGCAAAAAACATAAGTGAGGTAACTGGGGAAAAAAGGGTGATTTAGAATGAATTTAGAGACGAATTTGAGAGAAAATCATTCAAGATATAATATATGCAAAATAGGAGTCCTTAAAGAAAACACAGAATGAACAGAACATTTAGAAAAATTTATAATTCAAGACTACTCTCTTGAAATGAAAGATTTGAATCCATATAGTTGACACACTGGAAAAGTCAAACCAGAATAGTCATCGCCAAGAAATATTCTAGTATAAATACTGGGCTTTAAAGAACAAGAAAGCAAAATTTGGAGGGGCTTCCAACAAAAGGACCTGTTTATTTATAAGGAAAATAAAATTAGTTTGTTCTTTGAGTGATGTCAGCAAAGTGGTGGCGAAGGAAGTTCCAAACACACACTCATGCACAGAAACATTGAAACAAACAAACAAACAAAAACAAGCAGAAACTGTCAGGACTAACTTTCCCAGAATTCTGGAAGATAGATAAAGGTATGCAGCAACCAAGCAAGCAATTAATGAAGAAAAAGGCAATCTGGAAATGGTAAGAAAGGCGTATGGCACGATTATTTGTCCTGGCCCCACAGCCGCCCCAGCTCAGCTGACGACGCGACGCGGGAACAGCAGCCCTGGCCCATGCTCCCACTGCAGATCCCTCGTATCTGGTTACTGAGGAAGCAGATCACACCGAATGTGCAAATTTAGTGCGTGTGTATGTCATTTCCAACCCATCTGGTTGACTCCATCAAGGCACTCATCTGTTTCGCCTAACCTGGTAGGCACTTGGAATGGAGTAGCAGTGTGGAGAAGTGGCATGGAAATGAGCAAACTGCCGCCACCTGGGGTGAAATAGTGCAGTAGAGACATATGCCTGGAAGGAAAAGCTGGGAAGAGAGTTTCTTGGGAAATGAGGACATCCAGGAGTATTCAGGTATACAAAAGGATTTTGAAAGCCTCTCAAAGCAAGATCCGTGCTCAGAAAAAAAAAAAACTGAGAAGACTCATAGCATTTACCGTGGCCTCTTCCACACAGGTTCAGTATAAACTGGGCTAAGCACTGAAGGAGAGCTTCAACACAGCCAAATTTGCAAAGACTGGGAAATATTTGTTTTTAGGTGGTGCTTGTTTGTTTTTTTTCTCTCTCTCCTAAGTTCCTGGCATTCAAGGAAAATTCTGTGGAAACACTAGCTGAACACAAACTTCAAAAATGAGGGAGAAATCACAGCATTTCCAGCTAAACAAGACCTGAGGGAGTTCGTTACCACCAGATCTACCCAACAAGAAATGCTAAAGGTCATCCTTCAGAAGGAAAGGAGAGGACATTAGACAGTAACTTGATGTCAAAGAAATAAAGATCTGCAATACAGGCAACTACCTAGGTAAACATAAGTGCCAGTATTATCGTATTCTTGGTTTTTCACTCAATTTTTTATTTCTTATACAATATAAATTACAAGTGCATTTTAAAAATCATAACTCTTTATTATTGGGCACACAAAGTATAAAAATAATTTGTGACAAGAACATCAAAAGGGGGAGAAGGCAGAAGGCCATAGGAATGTGATATTGTATGTGATATTGAAGTTAAGCTAGTATCAATTAAAACTACATTGTTAAAGATTTAGGATATTAAAGGTAAATCTCATGGTAACCACAAAGAAAATTCCTAAAAAATATACACAGAAGGAAATGAGACAGGAATCAAAATGATCTACTGCAAAAGATCAACTAAACACAAACAGAGGCAGTAGCAGTGAAATGAAGGACAAAAGAGGTACAAGTCATACAAAACACAAATGGCAAAATGACTGGAGTCAGTCCTGTCTGATTGGTAATTACTTCAAATGCAAATGGAATGAACTCTCAATTCAAAAGGCAGAAGAATGGATCAAAAAGCATGAACCAAATATATGCTTTCCAGAAGAGATTTACCTTAGATCCAAAGAAACAAATAGGTTGAAAGTCAAAGGATGGAAAAAATATATATATATATATATTCCATACAAACTGTAACAAAAAGAGCTGGGGTGCCTATACTAATAGACAAAATAGACTTTCAGTCAAAAACTCTTACAAGAGACAAAGAAGAGTAGTTTGTACTGATGAAAGGGACAATTCACCAAGAAGTTATAAAAATTATGTACATATTTGCACTTAAGAAATAGCCACAAAATACTTGAATTGAATACTGACAGAACCTAAGGGAGAAACAATACTAAATTAATAGTTGGAGACTTCAATATACCACTATCAGTAATGGAGAGAACATTTAGATAGAAGATCGATAAGGAAACAGAGGACTTGAACAATACTATAAACCAACTAGACCCAGCAGGTGCATATAGAACACTCCACCCGACATTAACAGTATACACATTCTTCAGGTACACATGGATCATTCTCTAGGACAGACCTTACATTAGGTCACAAAACAAGTCTCTATAAATTTAAAAAGTCTGCAGTCATATCATATGAAGCATCTTCTCTGACCATGGTGAAATAAAGCTAGAAAACAGTAACAGAAGGAAAACTGGTAAATTAAGAAATATGTAGGGATAAAACAACGCATGCTTAAACAAGCAATGGATAAAAGAACAAGGAAAATCAGAAAATTCTTTAGAGACAAATTAAAATAAAAACATAGCATACCAAAACTAATGGGATGCAGCTGAGGTAGGGCTCAGAAGGAAATTTACAGTTGTACATGCCTACATTAAAAAAGAACAAAGCTCTCGAATCCAGAACCTAAGTTCACACTTTGAAGAACCAGACAAAGAAGAACAAACTATCACCTTGGATTTGGTAATAAATTCTTAGACTTTACACCAAAAGAATGAGCCACAAAAGAAAAAAGTAAATAAACTGAACTTCCTCAAAAGCCAGATCCCTTCATAGTTCTTGGTCATTGGGAAGATGAGGATGGGATATTAATATGGACATGGCTTTCTGGAAGATGAAGTACAAAGGTCCCATGTACCAGGTTCAAGGATATGAAAAGATTCCCTGGTCAAGTACCAAATGCTCGTATCCAAGTTGTGGGCAAAGGGGGAGAGTAAGGGTCCAGCTGCCCAAACAGTGCCTTGGGTGTTGCTTTTCTCCTCCTGGCAGGAGGAGGAATGGTTATGACAATGGGACAACCAGCTCCATGGTCCTAATAAAAATGCAAAACTGTGAGGGAGAATCCACTAAAAACTGAAAGTGAATGAAAAGCCTTGCACTTGCACACTCACATGATTTCCATAATTCCTCATCAAGGAAATGTATATTAAAGCCAATATGATACTACTATATACCCATCAGAATGGCTAAAATGTAAAAAAAAAAAAAAAGAAAGAAAAAAAAAACTGATAAAATTTTGCAAGTATGTAGATTTGGAACTCTTACACATATAGTGGGAGGGTAAAATAGTACAACCACTTTGGAAAACATCTTGGCAGCTTATTATAAAACTGAACATATAACTTATTTAGGACCCAGTGTTTCAAATCTAGGTGTTTACTCAAGATAAATGAAAGCATGTGTCCACAAAGAGACTTAAATGCAAATATGTACTATTGTAAGGCATATTTAATAAGTGAAGGATGCATATTGTGATATTTAGGGGATGATTAATAAAAGAATGTAATAATGTATAAATGGGTAATTATATAAAATTGAATAACAATTCAAATTAAACCAAAAGAGGGCAAGAAGGGAGAAGTAAGAGGACAAAGAGCACATGAAAAGAAAAAAATAGCAAAAAGGCAGATTTAATCTTAACAAATTAAAAATTATATTCAATGTAAATGGATTAAACAACCCAGTTAAAAGATAAATATGGTCAAATTGCAAGGTACACATACTAAATATAAGAACACAGATAAGTTGAAAATAAAAGGATAGTAAAAGATATTCCATGCAAATACAAAACAAAAAAAATCTGGTATGCTTACATTATTATCAGACAAGGTAAACTTTAAGCAATAAGAATCACTCAATAAAGATGACATTTCATAATGACAAAAGGGTCAATTTAATAGGAAGACATTACAGAGCTAAGAAATACAAAATATGTTTTCTGGCCACAGTAGAATTAAAGTAGAAATCAAAAAGGAAAATACAGTTATAAAATTCCTCCAGTGTTTGCAAACTAAACAATGCATTTTTTTAAAAACCCAAGGTCAAAGAAGAAATCATGGTGGAAATTAGAAAATATTTGTAACTTAAATGAAAATATATTTCCAAAATTGTAAGAGATAACAAAGAGGGCTTTGGTGGTATCTTTATGATTTTAAATGATTCTATTAGAAAATAAGAAAGGTTTAAAATCAATTATCTAAGCTTCCAATTCAAAAGGCTGCAATTTAAACCCAAGACAGAGAAAGAAAAAAGAAAGAAAGAAATGACATTTGCTATATTAGGAACCATGCATGTGTCCCCAGACCTAGTTTTCCTCCCTAGGTCTGGTTTTTAGAATGCTGGTGCTAAACTAAGCCTGATTTATTATATGACCATCCTGTATGGGAAAAGACTATAACTCTAGGTATGTTTGGTCAACCTTAAGACATATAGCAGGGGGATAGATGTGGCTCAAATGGTTGGGTGTCCGTCTTCCATATGGAGGGACCTGGGTTCAATCCCCAGGACCTCTTGGTAAAAATTTTAAAATGGAAAATATAGAAGGTGCATGGGCAACCAGGCCCCATGCACGGGTGCACCATCAGGTCCCGTGAGCTATGCAGCAAGATGATGATGTAACAGGGGAGTGACACAAGGGAGAGTTGAGACATGCCGAAAAACCAGGAACTAAGGTGGTACAGGCAGTAGGACGCCTCTCTCCCACATCGGAGGTTCTGAGGATCAAAGCCCAGTAAAGACAGGAGGAGAAGGATGAGAAGAGAGGGCACGAAATGAACTCAGAGAGTTGTCCAGCGAATGGACAAAGAAACAGCAAAAAATTGGGGGGTTGTAAAAATGGATAAAAGTAAATAAATAAATCCTTAAAAATGTGTATAGGGGAGTAAGACACAGACTATAGTTAGTAGTAATACTTTGATGATGCTCTTTCATAATTTGTTAACAAATGTCTCAAAACAATGCAAAGTATATGTGGTGGGGTGATGGATGTGTGAGAGCCCTGTATGATGTTATGCATGTTTGTTTTGTAAGTTCACAATGTTTACTGAACACTTATAGTTTATGTATGTTCATGTATAAATGATGTACTTCAATAAATTATTTGAAGAAAAAAAAAGAAAGAAATGAAATAGAAAGTAGATGAGAGAGAAAATTAACAAATCCAAAAGCTGATTATTTGAAAAGGTTAAGAAAATTGATAAATCTAAGACTGAAGAAGAAAAACAGACAGAAAAGGTAAATTACTAAAATCATGAATGATACAGGAAGATCTGTGCGGATCCAATAAATATTGAAAAGATAAGAATATTATAAACAACTTTATGCAAATAAATTTGACAACTTGAATGAAACGTGACAATTCCTTTACAAGCACAAGTTATCAAAAACCATCCTGGGAAGAAATAGAAATTTTAGTAATCCTAAATTAAAGATATTTAATTTATAAATAAATCCTTCTCACAAAGAAAACTCTAGTCCAGATGGCTACCCTAGTGAATTCATCCAAACATTGTAGAAAGAAATACCAGCCTTATATTAATTACACTAACTCTTTCAGAGACTAAAGAGTAAATACTTTCAAACCTATTTTATAAAGCCAGCATAACCTTCAGATCAAAACTAACAAGGACATTACGAGAAAAAATACATACATAGTCCAATATACCTAATAGACAAAAATTTTTAAAAATTAAGTAAAAGTAAAAAGGAATTCAAACCCAGTAGATATAAAAAGGGTAATATATTATGACCAAATGGGGCTTTCCCAGGAATGCAAAGCTGGTTTAACCTTTGAAAACCAGTCAGTATATTCACAAAGGGAGAAAATCCACACAATCATATAAATAGTGCAGAAAAAGCATTTGACAAAATGTAATACACAAAATGTAATACCCATAATACAAACTCTCAATCTAAGGAAATAAGAGAATTAATTAGATAAAGGGAATCATTTTTTTAAAAAGGCTACAGTTAACACAATACTTAATAGGCAAATATTGAATGCTTTCTCCCTTGAAAGAGCATGGCAGGAATGTCCACTTTCATCACTTCCATAATGCGATTGTACTGATAGTCTATGCAGTGCAACAAAGGAAAATAAATTAAAAGTCATAGTCATTCACCATAGCAGATACAATGCTCATATAGAAAACCCAAAAATAACATACCAATAAAAACAAGAACAAGTGAATTTAATTAAGTCTCAGGATAAAAGGTCAATATATATAAAAATGTGTCATACTATTAAATAATTGGAAAATGGAATCTTTAAAAACATACAATTGACAGTATCAATAACCATGAAATACTAGAGATACACTTAATGAAATATATTTAAGAGCTATACATGGAAACTACCAATAACTGATTAGTGAAAATAAAGAAAACCTAATAGATATACCACATTCACAGATTAGAAGATTCAATATTGTTAAGGTGTCAATTTTTCCCATATTGATCTGTGCAATAATTAATAGATCAATAGTTAATGCATCCCAGGAAAAAGGAAATTCCCATAACTTTTATTGTGGAAATTTACAAGATAATTCTAAAAATTATATAAAAATGTAAAGAGTCTAGAATAGTCAAGAGTGTATAGAAGGCATAAGGATAGAAAGCAGATCAGTGAAACAGCATAGAGAATCCACAAACAAATGCACATTTACTTCAAAGCCACCATTGCGATTTAGTGGGGATAAAGATGATGTTTTAAATAAGTGGTGTGAAAACAAATGAATATCTTTCTGGAAAACATGAACTTTGACCCACAACTCCCACTATATACTAAAATAAAACATCAGAGCTTCTATGAGAAGACACAGGAGAATAGCTTTAAGACCTTGAGGTAAGCAAAAATTTCTTAGAAAGAATACTAAGCAGGCTCTTCATTAAAATCACTGAATTTTATTAAAATTAACTAGTTCTGTTCATGAAAAGAAACATTTAAGAGAATAAAAAGATAAGCCAGAGACTGGTAGAAGATAATCACAATACATATGTTTGGTTAAGGGGCTCTATCAGAATTTATGCAGAATTCCTACAAATCAATATGAAAAAGATAGATAACCCATTAAAATATGCAAAAAACTTATATGATTCATAAAAGAAGATAATGAAATGGCCAATAAGCATAAGAAAATGTGTTAAACATCATCACCAATTATTGGGAAATGCAAACAGAAAACCATAATAAGATACCAATACACACCTACCCAAATGAGTAACATTGAAAAGAACTGACAATACCAAGTGTTGACAAGGATGCAGAGTGACTAGTCCTCTTGTGCTTTGCTAGTATGAGTATGAAATGGTAAAGCCATATTGGAAAACAGTTTGGCAGATTCTAATAAAGCTAAATATATGACTACTCTTTGACCCAGCAATTCCACTCCAAGGGATACCCAAGAGAAACAAGTCCACATGTTCCCAAAAGACACATACAGAAATGTTCATAACAGCTTTTGCCATTATAGCCCACTACTTGAAACAAAACAAATGCCTATGAACAGAAAAATGAATAAATCAAATATATATCACACAAAAGAATACTACATGGCAATAAAAATTAGCTACTCATGCTCACAGAGTACAGTTAAACCTCAAAGACATTAAATTGTACAAGAGAAACCAGAAACAAAGGAAAACATACTATATGGTGTTCAAGAACAGGCAAAACTAAAAAAATTAATCTACTGTTGTACAAAGCAGAATAGTGACTTCATCAGGGATGGCAATGACCAGTGTATTAGTCAGGGTTCTCTCAGGAAACAGAATCAACAGGAGATCTCTGTCAGTAATGTGAGATTTTATAAGAGTCTTTCACGTGACCATGGGGATACACAAGTCCAGGTTCCGCAGGCAGGCTGCAAACCAGGGGCTCCGATGAAAGTCCGATGAAAGGTCCTTGATGAGTTTCTGGGAGAAACTGGCTGCCCAAAGACAAGCTGGGAAATTCTCCCTGAATGTTGAAAGCACTTCCCCTTTTAAGGCATTCAACTGATTGGATAAAAACGTCACCCATTGCTGATGCAACCTCCCTGATTGATGCAGATGTAATCAGCCATCCATGCAGTAAACTCACTGGTGACCAAAGTCCATAAATGCTCTTGTATTACAATTAGCCCAGTGCTTGCTGGACCAAACACTAGGACACAATTACCTGGCCGAGTTGACACATTAGCCTAACCATCACAACCAGGAAGAGGCTATAGGTAACCTTTGTAATGGTGTAATGCAGCTATACATTGATCTGGGTTGAGTTTGCCTGGTGTAAACTCAAAAACTCACCAAGCTGTATGCCTAAGACTGGAGCATTTTAATACATATACTTCAGTGAAAAACATTTTTTGAAACATCATTGAACATCTTTTATGGGCTAACGATGATACAATGATGAATGCCATTGATAAGCTCATGATCTATTCTAGTAGACATAAAAAATAAAATGTGATCATAGTTTCATATAAATGTAATCACATCATATGTAAGGCTTCTTTCACTCAGCACGTTTTTGAGATTCATCCATGTTGAGTGTATCATTAGTCTGTTTCTTGGTGTTGCTTAGTAGGATTCTATTGTACGGAAAAGTCACAAGTTTTATCCATTCTCCTATGGGTGGTTACATGGGCTGTTTTCAGTTTGAGGCTGAATAAGGCTGCTATGACATTCTTTTACAAGTCTTATTGTGACACACGGTTTTATTTCTCTAAGGCAGTAGTTCTAACAGTGGGTGATTTTAGCCTCCAGGGAGGCATTTGGCAATTTTTGGAGATATTTTTAATTGTCACCATTAGGGGATGGTGTGCTACTGGCTTCTTTTTTTTTTTTTTTAAGATTTTATTTATTTATTCATTTATCCCCCCTTGCTGCTTGTGCTCGCTGGGTCAGCCAACCACGCCGTGCGGGTGGGCCTGCCTTCACCAGGAGGCCCCGGGAACCGAACCCGGGGCCTCCCATATGGTAAACGGGAGCCCTACTGATTGAGCCACAGCCGCTTCCCTGCTACTGGCTTCTAACAGGTAGAAGCCAGGGATGCTGCTAAACATTATCTGGCACAAAATTTCAATAGTGTCAAGGGTAAGAAATCCTGCTCTGGAGAAAATACAAGAAATAAAATTACCAGTAGGAAATTTTTAAAAAAAGAACACGACTGACTCTACAGGTAGAGTCATGTGGGGATTGCCTGGAAAGGAGCCTACCAAACATTGTTTTTTATCTTGCCAGAGGTTTGGGTTTTATATTTATATGCGCATTTGTCAAAACTCAGCATTGTCCACATGAGATCTGTGCTCTTTATTGCATATAAATTTTGCATAGATAGAGAAAGCTGAAAACAAATATTGAACTTTAATTAATGATACGTATGCTGAAGTATTCAGCAAGAAGTGAACTGGTGTCTTCAGTATACTTTTAAATGCATCAAAAAATAGTTTGGATGCACCAGCCTCAAAATTGAGGAATGAACAAACACAAGGGGGGAATGCAACCACGGACCAATGTAGGCTTATTAGTGCTGTAGCAATTTATGTCACCAACATTGATATAAATATGGTAGGTGCCAGAAGTTCTGAGGCGAAGGGGAGGGAGGAATAAGTGGAGCATGGGCCATTTTTAGAACATTGGAGTTGTTCTGCATGACATTGCAATGGCAGAAAGAGTCCATATACATTTTGTCAAAATCTAGAAAACTGTACTGTGCAAAGTGTAAACCCTAATGTAAACTATAGACCTTGGCTAGGAGCACTGCTTCAATACTGGTTCATCAATTTTAACAAATGTACCACACTAATGTAAGATGCTATCAATAGAGGGAAATGTGGGAGAAGGGGGAGGTGGGTTATAATGGGAATCTCCTACTCTTTCAATGTAACTTTTCTGTAATGTAAAACTCTAAAAATAAATTTACTAAAAAAAAAAAACAGTTGGGAAAAAAAGAGTTTGGATATTGACAGAGGGTAGATACCTGGATATATATGTGATAAAGAAAGTATGGTTAAAAAAATAAAAATAAAAAACATATGGTAGAATCTGGTGGGTTTGTATGAGTGACTACTGTAAAATCCTTTCAACTTTGTTGTTATGTTTAAAACATTTTACAAGAAATTGTGAAAAAAACTGTGGTTCCAATGGAAACATATGTAAAGTGTTTTGGCAGTAAAGAGGAAGGAATAATTACCTATGCTTGTAGGAGTTGGAGAGCAAGTATTTGTGCTGGGTCTTGAAAATTAAACAGGAGTTTGATAGACACAGAAAAGCAATATAGGAATTTTAGGCCAAAGGAACATTATAATATAGAGCAATAGTTCACAACTCTGGCTATAGATTAGAATTACATGGAAATCTTCAGAAGCTTTATGGTACACAGGCCCCATCCCAATTCAATTAATGTCTATCCTTAGTAGAAGAGACCTGGGGAACACAATTTTTAAGAGCATTAGTATTCTTAAAAGCCCTGGTTAGTCTAATGGGTAGCTAGAAGGAAGAATCCCTGGTATAGAAGTAGGAAGGTACATGGCATATTCAGGAATAGGTAGTGTGGCCTGACTGAAGGGACTGACAGTGAAAGAGTGGAGGTAATGAGCTAGATAGGTGGGCTGGAATCTGACTGTACAGACCAGAGGCTGGATAATTATATCTATGGGCCAAATCCAGCCTGCCACTTGTTTTTATACAGCCCATGAGCTAAGGACAGTTTTTATAATTCTTAATTGTTGAGGAAAATAAAAGAATACCTTTTTTTGTGACATATGAAAATTATATGAAATTCAAATTTTAGGGTTCACAAATTTTTTTTGGAAACCAGCCACACCCATTTGTTTAAATATTATCTTTGGCTGCTATTGCATAAATGGCAAGGTTGGATAGCTGTAATAGAGAATTCATGGTCCATGAAACCTAAAATATTTAATAAGTGGCTCTTTACAGACAAATTTGCCACTCTTTATCAAAATACATAGTATGCCATTCTTATATTACTCAACATTTTTTCTATAGACATTTAAAGAAATAAACTAGCCAAATAAAATCAGAACTGTAACTCTGACAGTGGTATAAAGCATGAATTAGATAAAGCAGCAGTTATATGCAACCCTATCACATAGAAATTACTGCAAGAACCCAAATTACAGATGAAGAGAGGCTGCACTTGGAGTTGGTGGTGGGAGTGTGAAGAGAAAGTGAAGATAAAGAGGGGGGATATCTTGCAAGACTCATATAGAATTGACAAAATCTGGTTGGGAAAGGGGAGGTAAGAGGGAAGGGATGAAAAGATCGACATTTTAGTTCTGTTGGCTTGAGTGACATGATTTTAAGAAAGCGAAAGGGAGAGCAAAAAAAGGAGAGGGAAAATGAAAGCAAATGAATTTTGGCATTGCACATTAAGAGTTTGGCATACTTGAAAGCTTGGTAATTCATTCATGTCATTTACAATACCTTGCATTGTATTTTGTATAAAGCTAATCTTACTAAATTGTGAACACAGCCATGTCTTATTCATTTAATACCCTGACACAATATGTTGTACATAAGAGGTAATAAATATTCTTGAATGGATGAATAAGACTGGAAACTTCTTAAGGGCAAAGATATGCCTTAAGTTTCAAGGGGGCAGGGAGGAAACCAGACATGTTGTCTTAGTTTGCCAGGGCTGCTAAGAAAAATACCACACAATGGGTTGCGTTAAATGACAATGTACTGTCTCACAGTTTTGCAGGCTTGTAGTCCAACATCAAGGTTTTAGCAGGGCTTGTTTTCTCCCGGAATCTGTAGCTTTCCGGCAGTCCTCAGTCACATGGCAATCTCTCGTTCTTTTGTCTCCTCCTCTGCCTTCCTCTGACTTCTGGCTTCTACATTATACCCAATTGCTTTTGCACATAAGGTTGTCAGCCATACTGGATAAAGGCCCACCCTCATTAAGCATCTGATAATAGCATCTTCTAAGGTCCCATATACAAATGAGTTCACACCCACAGGAACAATGATTAAGACTCTAACCTGCCTTTTGTGGGGGACATGATTCTACTCCCAACAGGGAGGAGAATGCACTGGCCATCAGCCTGCCTCCTTGTCTTTAATTAGCCAAGCTTCTGTGACACCACTTTAAGTGGAGATAAGGTCTGGCTAGAAATATCCATTCTCAGCAGCTGCATGCAATAGAAGCAAAAAAACGTATCTTTTACCTTTCTGTCTTCTGGGAACAAGAGACAATGGCTACTCTTTAGAAAGACAGAAGGCTACTGTGAAAGTTGAGGATTCAGATGAATGGGAGAGCACTTTGGCAGTGAAGAGAATAAATACTGGGGCATTAGGGGAGCCATCAGGACATGCCATCCCCAGAGGCTGAATAAACCCATCTGCCAGTAACATTATTCAAACCACAGTTCAAACTGCAATTGCATGGCAAATAGACTTTTACACACTAGATGAAAAAGACAGGTGGTGACAGGTAAAATTGGATGAAGGCTACCCTGCTATGTACATTGAATACCTGAGGTCATTTCCAGATGTGTAGATGCCAGAGGAAAAAAAAGACAAAATAACAGGATGCTGGGCAGAGGCCAAGTGAAATTATGGAGGCTGCTGAAGCAATGGAAGGCACTCCTAGTGAGGAAAATGACAGAGGGAGGCCCTAGCCACAAAGACAGAGGTCTGCAAGCAGGACAGAGAAAGAAAGAGAAGGCCATGGCCCAAAATGACCTCGGTCTCATGGTGAATGCCCCCGAGTTTGGACCTTTTCACTTATCCAGCATAGCTCACAGCCACCAGCAACCCAAGGCTTCCCTCTTACCGACCCCATTACAAATTGGGGTACATTTTCAATGCACAGTACCCAGTAGATACTATGGTAGAAACAAAAGGAATAAATTCCCTGATTTCCCCCACTTTATATCCATAAAATTGAGCCAGAAAACAACCATCCCACCAACCTCCCATACCACCAAGAGTCCTAAATTACACTTACTCTTTAGGATTAAAGGCATTGTGTCTCTAGTAGCCCTCCTAAAGAGTAGATTTATACTAGAACCCTAGCATTAATACTTTATAGGGCTGCCTCAGGATAAATTGTCCTATGGCTATCTTATTTCATGAAGTCAATTAGGCAGGCCTAGAGAAAAATTTTCTGGGCCCAGTAAGAGGGTCCTCAGTGAGAAACAGAGAACTGACATTGGAAATCAGGGAACCCTTTCAACTGACCAAAGCCACCATGCCCAGGTTGTTACCATCTATAAGTTGCCCAGCCCTAAACAGGAAATGTCAGCACCTGCAATCTTGTGATAGGACAAGGAGCATCTTCACATCAGTTTGGGCTGGGAGAGCTTCCTCACTCCATTTCTGTGCTTGTCAATCATCATGCAGAATTTGCCCATTTAAAAAAAGAGATGAACTGAAAAGAGATGAATTGTCCTTTATTTCAAGAGTAACTTTCAACTAGATAGTTCAAAGCACCAGCCAAATTCTTCTTTCTCTAGAGATCCATAGATTGTAAATTTCTTTTTAACCCAATCATGATTTTTTTCCTAATGATTGTGAAATATTAGATATCAGAGTTCGTAGGGTAGATCATTTTTGGAAATTGTTCATTGCAAAAGAAAAGTCCTATGGAGGACGTGGCCATCAATGAAGCAGATCATTTTGATTGATCATAGAATGTGACTCAAGATGGGATAAATATTGAAGGAAATGAAGGACTCATCTCTGCCTCAAGGAGCATGGAATAGAGGAAAGCGAAAGGAAACACACTAGATTGAGTTAGGCAGATATGCCTTTGAATAAAGCTTCTATGTTTTCTGTGTGACCTGGGGCAAATGCCTTAACCTCTCCGAATCTTAGTTTCTTTACTTCCACAATTAAGTGTGGTAAATTATCTCTCAGGGTATTCAGAACAAATGTGGTTGGTACATAATCGATGCTACACAATGCTTTTATCCAAACTTTGATCTCCTTTCCTCAGCTGTGCCCCCTCTGGTTATTTATTTCCTTGGTGCCAGGAGGACACAACAGGGGAGTCCTGATTTCTAATAAATCTTGAATTGTATTTGTTTTTTAAAAATGCAACACGTCACTGAACTTCAATTCTCTC
Organism: Tolypeutes matacus; assembly: GCA_026826555.1. Taxonomy (NCBI): domain Eukaryota; kingdom Metazoa; phylum Chordata; class Mammalia; order Cingulata; family Chlamyphoridae; genus Tolypeutes; species Tolypeutes matacus. The sequence continues at coordinate 38,332,771 of JAKSZT010054030.1, forward strand.
ATTCCCTCTCTGACAAATTGAAAAAAATGGTGGCCAGATATGGTCTTTAAGGGCCCCTCCAACCTCTCCCACCTTATCATTCTAGCTACTAGGCTGTATAAAATAATATTTGAAAAGAAGAATACAATGAACACAGAAAGATCCTGATGGACTTGGGGACCTGAAAAAGGTTTGTAGCTCCTTAGAGCCTTGTATTGTCTCCTGAAGCATGGGTAGGATGGGAGTAGATGAAGGAAAGATGAGAGGATGTTCCCAAATGAGGATGATCACCTGAGCAAAGGCAGGGAGGCAGGGTTAAGGAAGACATGCGAGGACTAAGCTCCCCCACCTTCAAAACCTTGTCATAGCTCTCTCTCTCCTACCCCCACCCAATTATTCATCCCCTAAATCTTAGAAAGAATCCAGGGAGGAAGCAGAGATACTTTATAAAATGACCCAGAATTCTTGATAATAAGCAGGAAAAGGGAAATTTTGCAGAAATTCACATATCAATCATTTCACACAAATTTCCAACATCTACTGTATGATGAACCAAAGGTGATGTGGTACATTCAATATTTTGAGTCTCATCTAATTTATACAAGAGGTGGGATCCAAAGAGTCTAATTCCACATGTCTATGAGAGACAGCAACCCATTCTGTTCAGTAGCACCTCTGTTCACAGGTTCACAGGGCCAATACCCAGCAGAACCCTAAAAAAGCACACTTGATATATCCAGAGCCAGTAAATTGTCTGAGAGAAGGATCTCAGTAGAAAGAAAGAGAAAAAAGGCATTTGGGAGAGCCCAGATAACAATATAAATCACAAACTCCAAACTTTCTCAATAGAATTTTGAGTTTCTGCCTTGTCTAATTTCAAGGCAACAAGTCTCTGCAGAGCTCAGAAAGTTAACATCCCCAGTTGCTAGCTGCTACCCCTTAAGTCCCTTTAATACAGGGGTTCTTAACCAGGGGTCCCCGAGGCCAGATTTCAGGGAGTCTATGAGCTTGAGTTGAAAAAATTCAACTTATGTTTATTTTCTCTGACCTCTAACTGAAATCTAGCATTTCCTTCACTTATGAATGTATGCAATAAATTACAGTTGTATTCATTTCATATTACATTACAGTAGTTGGATATCTCAAAAAATCACTTATGCTCATCCATACTTCGAAATTACAGTAGTCGTTAGACCCAACGCTAGTTGAGTGTTACAAAATTATCTGCCGCTACATTCTGAGAAGGGATCTATGGTTTTCACCTGACTGGCAAAGGGGTCTGTGGGAAAAAAAGGTTAAGAACCCCTCCTTTAACAGATGTCAAAATACCACTTGCCTCTCTTGTTCCTGCTGAAAAGGATCCTGAAGAGCTAAATCCAAGCCTCTTGTGTCCTGGGGCCGAATTCCCTGCAACTCTTCAAATAGCCTAGGGAAAACCAAGAACAAGGCTTATCTCTCCAGGGCATGTGAGGAGATTCATTCCAGCATCATCACTCTCTCCCCACTTAGCTCACCTTTCCCTTCCAATTAACTGAGGGCACCCAGAATCCAATTTACATAGTCCCACATTAACAAATCCTCATATGGTTTTCATCATGAGCCTATCCCACCCACAAGCATCTAACCAAAGTATATGATGAAAAATCCAATCCTTGGGAGTTCTGCTTCTCCAAGTCAAAAAGATGCCCTACATATTTTTTTTAAAACTGATCAGTCTAAAAACAGCCTCAGCCAATTTAAACCACTTTTTATAAAATATCATTTGCATCAGGTTTGACAGCCCGCCTGCCACTTTTCCACCCCATTATATGAAACAGCTGAGTTACCAACTCTGGGAAAAACTAACCTTCTGCTGGATACTGCAATGCAACAGTAATGGTCATAGGCCTGAAAGCACGCCTTTGGCCTGAGAAATTTAGGAGAAATAAAATTAATAAGAAGACGAGGGAAGAACTAGTTTTGCAGTGTTAAGTTTTACGTACGTGGGGGAGAGACGCTGGATGCTCCGCGGGGCCTCAGATAACGGACCAGTGGCCCTGGGGCCTTTCTTGTGGGCTCAGCAGGGAACCAGGACCGAGTCTCCTTCACCAAGAAACACTTTAGCTGCCGGCCTAACAAATGGCTGGCCTGTCCCAACGCCACCTAGCAGCTGTGGGCTAGAAAACAGTTTAAAATTCTCCTGGCATGAACGAGTTACCTGGCTAGGATTCTCTCTTCCTTCCGGGACTTTGTTTTTGCTACACTGAAACCACCACTTTCCAACTGCTATTCAGAATAGCAGAATCCCTTACCGGATTGTAGACCTTTCTAGAAGTTTAGATTATCTTTCGCCCCAGTGCCCACCACATGTTTATTTACAGGGCAAAATAACTCACTGCTTCTTTCCCTGTGCAGCTCCTGCTAAAGCCGGCTCTGACCAGTACCAGCCACTGAGCGCGCTAAGCCTCCACTTTAAGAGGAAGCATGATTTGCCTGCGCAGCTTAGCCCCACCCCTTAGCCCACAGCATCTCACCCCATGCTCGGCCGCTCGCTCTAGCCCACCTTCCCTAGATGGTATAAAATCCCAGCTCCCAAACTCCGCAATAAAACCTTTCTCTTCCCGAAATCCTGGTGTTATAGCCTCGAGTCCTGTGTGCATCGGGCAGAAAAGCCCACTTGGGCGATAAGAAAACTAACCTGAAAATCCCAACTCGGAAAGAACATGGTGATCTGTAAAAACTGGACAAGTATAACAGGCAGGTGAAATAGACTCTCCACCTCTTCTTCAAGTAGTGTGGAAAATGGTGCCATTCAGAAACTGGAACCCAAGTTTCAGGGCCAAAAATCATGGTCCTGATTGTTCGGGGGTCAGGGTGGTCATGGACCTGGGCACGTCCTTGGCGAGTTGAGACAACAGGGCACTGTGAACATGCGGGCGGCTGGCTTTCCCTACCTCCAGTCGGTGGCTCCTTCACAGAGGGGAAATCTCCCTTGGGAAAAGACTCAGGCCCTTGGCCTTGATTTATTCAGGGGGGAACTGTGACCTCAGTAAGGAACAGTCCTAAACATTTGGGGGAAACTTAAGGGCTGCTTCAGTTACTCTTCCTTCACTTAACGTCCTGCACTTGGGCTGCTCTTTCTCTCCGGTGTTTTTAGTCCCGTTTCCCCAGACATCTCTATCACCTGTTCTCTCTCCTTTTGCTAACTCTCATTTTGCTCTGACCCTGACCCTAGGGATCTGGCAGAAACAGTAACACCCATAAAAGCAACACGTATGGGCTGTGGGTATTTCTGCAACAGTGTGTCCTTGCCATGCAGCTTTGTCTTTCGGGTCTTGGTCAAATGGGCAACTGACCACCTCAACTGAACCACACAAAGAAATACCCAGGGGCTACTCTAGCAAGCAGGGAGTGGCAGAATAAAAGAGGAAGATGCTTTCCAGAAATCTGTGTGTTAATATGCAAGTATTTCCAGGCCCCTGACCTGCTCTTTTAGGAAGGGCTTCAGAGGAAAGCCTGTGTCTATACCTGCCTTTCAGGAAAAAACAAGAGGACACAAGGAAATAACAATGGGAGAGGAGACAGCAAGAGGTTTCTTTTCCTTCTTTGCAGTTTGAATATGCCAGGGTTTCTTGCCAGGGCCAATAGGTGGGGACTACATGGCTGTTTATATTTGCGTAGGAGGGAGGCTTAGTGAACAACGCCTAGTTCCGTGGGAATAGAAAGACAGCCAAATGGGGGTTTCCTTGGGGCACATCCAAAGGCCTAACCCACCATCACATAAGGGTTTGGCTGTCCCCATGCTTTATCACTGCAATACTTAAAGTACCACTGTGGAGCTTGCCCTCTCCTTCCAAACGTACAGGTCCACTTAGCAGGCACATCCCAGAGGCCCTGGCAGGTGAGGCCAAGGAATTATCCTAAAATAACATTTCTCAGGTGACTGACACAAACAAATTCAAGCTAGCTCCCAGGATGCATCCCTTACTCAGGTCACACCGGATTTCTACCATCCAAAATGACCTAAATTCTCAAATTACAGAATAAATGAGTTACCAGTCCACATGAATAAGTCAGCAGAATTAGCAGAATTAGATCCCCCCAAACTTAAAATTTAATTGAATTATCAATTATACATGATTACAGAAATAAAAGAGAGAATCAAGGACATGAAGAAAGACTAAGATTTGAAAAGATCCAAGTACAATTTCTGAAATTAAAAATATTGACTGGAATTAAAATTATCCTGATTTAGGGAATCCTCACAATCTTTCTGTGTTTAAGTTCAGTATTTAGTTATGTGATTATCTGCCTTTAGTGCTATAGCCATTTTATCCTTTACCTCTCTGCCTTTTGCCGCTGTAATTTTTTTACTCTCTTTGTTCAAGAAAAATTCCTTTGAGGATCTCAATAAATAAAGCACATCTCAGTTTTCTAATATAGTGCTAATAGCTAGTCTAGGATAACCAACACTTTGCTGTTATTTACATCTCTTTTCTAAAGAGCTGGCTTTTCCTTTAACATCTGCTCTTGAAGACAGGTCTCAGATATCATAGACTAGGAGTGTGGCCTCTACCCCACCTTTATGGGCAGATTCAGGGACCTCTCTGGCCACTTTTCTGGTCTATTTGCTGCATTTGTGATGATGACAGATGGCCAAATCGACCATTGTGGCCTGGTGGACAATACTGGCCTCATTCTAGCTACGTGAACAAGGAGATCCTAGAAGGATGGGTTGGCCAGTATTTACTAGTGGTGGTATGTGGCAGTTTGAATTTCTTTAATGAATCCCAGAAAGATTATGTTCTTAAATTAATGTATTCCTGTGAGTGTGGTACCCTTTGATTGCATTAAATTCAGTTGAGGGTCCTTTGATTAGATTACTTTAGGGCTTTTGATTGGACTATGTCAGTGAGATGTAAGCCAGTTTGGGTCTCCCCCCTCTTGCTGGGTCTGATATAAATGGAGACACAGAGAAAGACAGATACAGGAGAAGAGAGCTCTGCCATTTTTGACCCTGCAATGTGAAAGGGGGACTCGAGGATCACTAAAGCTTAATCACTAAGCTCCCAAGAGGCTGGGCCCACAGAGTAGCTCAAGGCTGATGATGAGCCACATGCCTGACAGCTGACAGTTGAACTCAGGAAGAAAGCTGAGAAGCTGAGACTGAGAGAGGAGGCCCAGTAAGAGAAAAGCCCTATGCCTGGTTGCCCACAACTAAGCTCCAGAAGACAGCAGATTCTGGAGAGGAAGGCAGAGACCTCGGCAGAGATCAGCAGCTATCTTGCTTTGCCACGTGGCAGGACCCTGAGAAAGCCTCTCTGCGGATGCTTTGATTTGGACATTTCATGGCCTTGTAATGTAAGCTTTTACCTCAAATAAATCCCCCCTTATTTTTATTTTTATTTTTTTATTGTGGGTGAAAATCTAATTTAAATAAATCCCCTTTTAGAAAGCCAACCCATTTTTGGTACTTTGCATCAGCAGCCTTTTTGGCAAACTAAGACAAAGTACATACCCAAAACTAAAGCCCCATGCCTACATGAAATCTTCTTCTGGTAGTAAGATAAAGGAAGAGGACGCACAAAAAAATTAACTTCAGAATAGCCATGTGTCAGGCAATAGAATATAAATTTTATGACCACCTTTTGATGCTCATGGTATATCCCCTGCCAAACTATATTCAGTTTGGATGAATGGAGCAGGGGCTCAGCCACACACAGGTGGGTTGCAAGAAAGTAAATAGCACAGTTCTTGAACTGGGAAGAGAAAACAACCATCTCTGTTGTTCTTCCATAGTGTTGGCTGCTGTAACATTCTATGACAAGCTTTAAATCAAGAAGAATTGCAAGGCTCACTGCTTAAACCCAAGATGCCACAACATCCCCGGTGCTGAATTGCACTATACAGCAGAAGAGACTTTTTGGGTCTATAGAAGTTGACACAGCAGCAAGTAAAGTCACAGTAGTGACACAATCACAGAGTTGACAGAAGACTCCATTCTGGTCTGGTCTCTTAGAGCTTGTGATCACAGAGCACGTGGATGTGCTTCTCCTGCCTTTGTGGAAGAGAACAAGTTTCCAGGAAATGTCCCGGCCCACGGGACAGTCAACCTGAGGCTCCAGCTCCTGCGAGAGAAGAATGGTATGGGACAAGAAACACGAGGAATGACAGCAAGACAGGATTCTGGTCAAGCTGCAAAACTTTATTGAAGAAGCAGGGTATATATACTCTAAGGGAAGAGGGAGTGGCTAATAAGGACAGGTGGCGGTTAAGGATTGGTAGGTACTGTTGCTGGGGGTGTGGGATTGGTAGGTGCTGTTGCTGGGGGGAGGTGGCAGTATTGAGGGAGTGGCTAAGTGCTGTTGCTAGGGGTAGGTGGCAGCATTTCTGGGGCGAATCTTTGGCGCGGGCGCGGAATGCTGCTGACTTCCTAGAAGAAGGCTAGGGTGTTATTGTTTCAGTCCTGGCGGCCATGTTGCATGCCACCGACCTCGCTTAAGGCAAAATAGACATGGATATATTATTTTTACGGCCCCCAACAAGGAAAGACTGTTAGAAGATTATCCCACAATTTGTTTTTTGTTTTTTGTTTTTTTTCCATCAACACAACATCAGAGATCCTGAACCACACTGGTTACAAAACTCTAAATGTTAGTCGAAATATTTTTAAGGATCTGTCCTGCTCTTTACTCTGGATCCCCTGTGACCCATATGGGTTTTAGCCTGAATTTTCACTATTTTTTTTTTTTTTTGCAATTGAAGAAACCACAGACTGAGAATTATAATTTAAAGTAAACCTGGTTCAATAGTAGTGCTCCATATACCTGCAGACTAAAGGACAACTCTCAGGAGAAACACACCCCAGCATAGGCCTCTTACACTCTTCACAGAAAGTGAAAGTCAGAGAAAAGATAAAATATATCAGACACACAGACTTCACATTTAAGAAATAAAAGAGGAGCTAAAAATAAGGATAAATAGCAGGGGACTATAAAACTTCTGCAAAGAGCTTTCAGACAGAACTTTTAGAATTGAAAAACATAATCAATGAAATAAAATTTGCAATTGAAGGGTTAAACATTAGAAGAGACATTTATAGAGAACAAATAACTAGAGGGTAGATATTATGAAATTGAACAGAATGAAGCACAGAGAGACAGATTGAAAATTGGAAAGAGAGGTTAGGAACATGAAGAATAGAGTGACACTTCAAAGTACTGTGACAGAAGGAAATAAAAGAAAATGGAAGATGATTAATATTCAAAATTATAATGTCCAAGAGTTTCCCAGAATTTCTGAAAGATGTGAACCCTCAGATCCAGGAAGTCATTAAATCCTCGAGCAGGACAAATACTAAGAAATCCAGTCTTAGGCACAGTGCAGTCAAATTACACTAAAGGTAAAGCAAGGGTATTAAGAACTACTAGAGAGAAAAGACCGACTATATAAAAAGATCAATACCTAGATTGAAACCTGACTTTTCAACGGGGAAGATGGCTAGAAATGTGGAGAATAATATCTTAAAATATTATCAAATTGTGAAAGAACTGTCGACCTTCCTTTTTCTAAAGTCTCTCTTACGGAGCAGATATAGCTCAGTGGTTGAGTGCCTGCTTCACATGCACAGGGTCCCAGTTTCAATCCCTGGAACCTCCTTTAAAAAAAAAAAGGATCTGTTAAGAACTAGGGTAAAATAAGAATATATTCATATAAACAAAAATGAAAGTTTGCCATATATGGACCTACACTAAAAAAGATCTAAAGGACATTCTTCAAGGAAAAAAGGAAAATGACCCTGAAAACAAAAAGTTGGCAAAGAAAATGCTAGACATGTGGCTTGCACAACACAATAATAAATAATAGCAAGGTTAAAAATAACAAGAGAGTTAAAAGGCTAGGCTAAACAACAATATCATGTTAGTTTGGGGTATGTGCTTGTAATTAAGGCAACCATACATTTAACAATATTTGGTGACCACTTTCTCATAAGCAGGAACCATTTGATGAACTGGGTCTACAGAATGAACAAAGCAGCCCAAAATTCCTGTCCCTGTGAAATTTGCATTTTAGTAGAAGAATACAGTCAATAAAATAAGTACAGAAAAACAAATTTAAAAGTCAGATGATAAATTCTATGGAGAAAAATATAGAAGTAGGAGAGCAAGAGCTGAGGGGCCTTCTGATCTCTTCATAGCGATCATCCAGTAAATATAATCATAACTTATCATGCCCAGATTAGCAGACCAGTTTACAAGTATGATCCAATGCCTATTTTTGGAATTCATAATTACATCAAATTGCGCAATGGCTACACTACACCCTTTGAATTCCAAAAATACATTACAATATTCAAAAAACCTTAAATCAGTAACAATGCAAGTACAAAATCATATCATAATCATTTTAAAGAAATACAGTTTGACTTGGGGCAAAGTCCTGTCTGCTATAGACCTCTGAAACTTACAAAACCATTTAACTGCTTCCAATACACAAATGGAAAGATAAAGGATAAACATTTTCATTATCATAAGGAGAAATTGGGATGTTAAACATGAGTCATGGATCCTCTACAGTTCAGTAAACCTGCAGGGCATCCTCCATTCAATTTCAAAGTCTGAGAGTCATTCTTAAAATGATGGTTTCTTCTCCTTGGGGACACACAGGGATCCACTCTTTCCACAGGCTTGCCCAGTGGCCACTTTCTTGGTTCCACTCTCATCAAGCATCTGGGTATCGACCAAACTCTGGACCTCACCCTCCAGGAGTGTTGGGGTGATCTTAGCTCCCCTAGTACAGTGAGGTGAAGACAACATTCCCCCTAACCTTTGGCATACAGGTTCAGCCCTGTCAGAGCAACGAGTTGACCACCTGGCCTTCCCTAACCTTTGGCATACAGGTTCA
>JAKSZT010054030.1:38341642-38471188 GCA_026826555.1 Tolypeutes matacus
AACGAGTTGACCACCTGGCCTTCCCTAACCTTTGGCATACAGGTTCAACCCTGTCAGAGCAATGAGTTGACCACCTGGCCTTCTCTAATCCATGGGGGACAGGAGAAACCCTCTCAGACCTATGGGGTGTTGACCTTAACCGCCCTAATCTTTGAGGAATGTGCTCCACCCTCCCTGTACCCTGGGGCAGCAAAACTCTTCCTGAACATAGGGTAGGAACATCCACCCTCTTCAACTGCTGGGGCAAACTCACCCTCTCTGCACACAGGGGTGGGACTCCTCTCTTGGCCCAAGGTGATGTCTTAATTCCAGATCTCAGCTTCCATGGGTTTCTTCTTAAGCTGTTTCTCCTTCAATCTTTCCTTCCATGTCCTCTTTTGTCCAAGCTGACAGTGGTTTTGTTCATACAGCACTCTCAAAAACTGTTGGTTTAGCATGCAGGAAGCAAGGGTCCAAGCCATCAGACAGTAAGACTTTCCACAAGTCTTTCCACAATAACTGCATCTTCAATTCTGATTTACAAGTTCCAGGTTTGGCTAAGTATTCAAATGGAGCACTTTCATGTGGGAACTTGATTTCCAGAAACTTGTGAGTTCTGGAATCAGTTTCTGTTTTCTTTGTGCCCAAAAGTTCAGTCCTTAGTGTATTTCGCTCATCTAGTATTTTGCTATAAGCTGCAAGGAGATGCCAAGCCACATTCTCCGAGTTTACCTTGGAAAGTTCTTCAGCTAAATGCTCTGGTTTGCCATTTTCAAATTCTGTCTCCAATATAACACCAGGAGTTAATCTTCTCATTTTAATATATGGGTATTAAATTTTAATACATGGGTCACCTTTCCTCCAGTTTCCAATAATAGTTTCATCATTTACTTCTAAGGCATCATAAAAAGGCTCTTTAGCATCAATATTGCTATCAACACTTTCTTCAAAGCGATCTAGGCCTTTTCCATCAAGCATTTCACAATTCCTCCAAAAAATACCCCTTATCCATTTATAAAACCATTCCAACTTTTTGGTAATTGCAAAAGCACTTCCCCACTCATCGGTACCAAATTCTGTATTAGTCAGCCAAAGGGGTGCTGATGCAAAATACCAGAAATTGGTTGGTTTTTATAAAGGGTATTTATTTGGGGTAGAAGCTTACAGTTACCAGGCAATAAAGCAAAAGTTTCTTCCCTCACCAAAGTCTGTTGCTACGTGTTGGAGCAAGGCAGCTGCCGATGTTTGCCAGAGTTCAGGCTTCTTGGGTTCCTCTCTTCCTGGGGCTTCGTTTCTCTCCGGGCTTAGCTCCTCTGTTTCCTCCACAAGTCAGCTGTAAACTATCAGGTGAATGGCTCACTTCTCTTCTCCTGGGGCCTTCTCTCCAACATCAAAAGTACAACATCAAAACTGCTTCGACAATGTCCTTTGCCGTGTCTTTTATCTTCGATTCCCCCACCCACCAAGGGGTGGGGCTCGACGCCCTACTGATGTGGCCCAGTTAACACCCTAATCATAACTTAATCATGCCCAGATTAGCAGACCAGTTTACAAGCATAATCCAATACCTATTTTTGGAATTCATAATTACATCAAATTGCCCAACTGCTGCAATAGTCTTTCTACAAATGTTTATCTTATAATAAATAGAAAATCATTCTAGAGAATAAAATTATTAATTAAATTTAGACTTAAGTATAGACATTAAAATTTCACAAGTAAAAAATAGAGTATATATCTTCCAACTAGGCAAGAGGGTGAATAAAGATGAGGGAGAAAACTCAACCAAGAAAGGAGAGAAATCTGAAATACAGAAAAAGTAGGAACAAATAGAAAGCTTAAAATTAAGGTGGCAAAAATAAATACAATTATTTCAGAAATTACAGTAAATTAGAATGGACAGAACTCTCCTATTAAATGGCATGAACCGTCAGACCTGATTGAAAAAAAAAAAAAAAACAAGTAATATCTGCCCTTTAGATGAAATATGACTCACACATAAAGACAGAAAATTGTTAAAAGAGATGAAATAAACATACTAGGCAAATATTAGCCAAATATATCTGTTCAATCTACACAATATCAGTCCAAATAGGTTTTACTACAAAAAAAGTATTACCAGGTTTAAAGATGTTCATAAATTAATGAATTTTTTGCTCAACTTTTCTGGGAGATTTAATAATTGTAATCTTGCATACACCCTAATCAAATACCTTCAAAATATGTATAACAAAACTGAAAGAACTATAGGGAAAATTTCATAACTATATAACATCACAGAGGATGATTTCCTCTCTTAGTAATTTATAGCAGACCAAAAATCAGTAAGAAGAGAGAATATTAAAGTAAATGAAGTATATAGTATATCAGATAAATAAGGAGAAAGATAAAATCAGAAAAAAAAAGGAGAAGGAGTAGGGAGGGAAGGAGTTCAATTTTAGATAGGGAGTCCATGGCAAAACTCACTGAAAGTTACTATTTGAGTAAAGATCACAAGGAGGTGGTGGAGGGAGGAATGTGGTATCTGGAGGGCAAGCATTCCAGGCAGATGAAGCAAGAAATGAAAAAAGCCTGCAGTAGACATATGACTAGACTGTTCCATCAAAATGGACCAGATTGGCTGGAGGCTGGGACAGAGTGAACCTGGGGGGAATAATAGAACATAAAGTCAGAGATTTAAGGGATGCTAGGTCAGGTAGGACCTCTCAGGTATTGTCAGAAATGCTGGGGTGTTTGTTTGTTTTAACCATGAATAAAAAGGACAATATTGGAACTGGATTTGATCCAGTTTATATTTTAACAGTATCACTCTGACTTCTATGCTGTGAAAAGACTAAAGGGGCCAAAAGAGATACAAGGAGACAAAATGGGAGGTTATTACAATAAGTGAAAAATCATAGTGGTTCGATGGTAGCAGTCAAATTGATGAGAAATGGCCACATTTTGGATTTATTTTGAAGTAGCACCAAGGGGATTTGTTGACAGATTGATCCGAGGAGTCAGAGTCAAACAAGACTTCAAGAGTTTTTAATCTGAGTACCTGGAAGGATGGGACTGCTACTTCCTGAAAAGCAAAGGTTGTGGGAGGAGCAGAAGCTCAATTTCAGACATATTAACTTTTAGATGTCAATTACTCATCCAGGGGAGATATCACAAAGGCAGCTGGATGTAAGAGTCTAGAGTTCAGAGAAGTGGGCTGGAGAGTCATGAGTATATAGATGTTTTTTAAAGCCATGAGACTGGAGGAGATCACAGAGGGGTAGAGAGAAAAGAGAATAGGTCCAGGGGATCACCCACAATTAGAGTTGGGACGCTAAGGAGAAACTAGCAATGGAGACTGAGAAAGAATCATCAGACATGCAAAAAGAACACCAGGAAGACAAAATGCATCAAATGCAGTTGATAGTTTACATAGGATAAGGAATGGATTTAGATGCAAAAGTCTCAAAGTAACAGCTAATTACATTCAGCAGTGTTTGAAAATGAAACCATATAATGACCAAATTGGATTTATCATAGGGATACAAGACTGATACAGCAGTGGAAAATCTACTAAGGTATTTAATACATTAACAAATTAAAAGAAAAGAAACAAATAATTGTATTAAGGATACAGAAAAAAACATTTGGTAAGACTTAACATCCATTTATAATAACAATTAGTTATTGTTATTATAAAACTAGTAAAAGACTGAACATATCTCAGTCTAATTAAAGGTGTTCACCAAACAAACTATAGCCATGATCCACTAGAAATTCAAATAGTGGAACTGCCTTTTTAAGATAAAAAATTGTCAAGGATATCTACTGTTCAAAATCTTCTATTAAACATTGTATTGAAGGTCTGAATGATCTTATTAAGTAAGAATAAAAGTAAGGTGTATTAAGACTGGCAGGGAAGATGCAAAATCTCATTATTTAAGAATGATATATGGGCCCTACTTTGGAGTTTGTACTCTTGTACTCTTGAGAGTGACAGAGTTGGACTCAATTATGTCTTCCCTACACATGGCTCATCTGTCCCTTCTATTGAAACTTATACTTGGTGCTGGAGTTTGTAGGTGTACGTCCAAGAGACTCGAGTCTATGGGCTGTCAATGTGCCAGCTGGGCCTGGAACCTCAGCAGAGTTGCAACACCTACTCTACAGCTCACTGGACTCACCCAGGACAACTAACAAAGAGATGATGGACAACAGCCATCCCAAGGAACAGAGAGAGTCTGCAACTGCAAGCAAGATAGTCCCATCCATCTTCCCCATAGGCTATAAGCTCCCTCTCAATTAGAGGTGGAGTGGACATCACCATCCCAGAATCCTCAGGATTGGGGAAAGAACTATGGACTAGAGTGGTATTCTGCTTTAGACATATTGTGATTCTAGCGATGGAAGAAATTACAACATTGATGTGGAGCCGGTGGCCACTGGAGGCTCTGGGGGCAGGGAGACAGAAAAGCAGTTGTAATATGGGGACTTTTCCGGGACTTGGGAATCGTCCTGAATGACACTGCAATGACAGATATAGGCCATTTTATATCATCACATAACATGCAGAACTGTGTGGGAGAGAGTGTAGACTACAATGTGAACTATGGTCCATGCTTAATGGCAAAGCCCCAGGATGCATTTATCAGTTGCGATGAATGTGCCACACTAATAAAGGATGTTTATGTGGGAGGGTGTGGGAGGTTTGGGGAGTGGGGTATATGGGAATCCCTATATTTTTTGTGTAACATTTATATAATCTAAGTATCTCTTAAAAAATAAAAAAAATTTTTAAAAGAATGATTTAATTGTCTATACTGAAAACTAAAAAGTCTATAGACAAAAATATTAGAATTAATCAAAGCTTGGAAATATAATTAGATATAAAACCAATCCAAAATTAGTTGCACCAAGATCAGTTCGGAAACTTAATTATAAGAATATACCTTCTATATTAACAATGATAACATAATATACATATATTTTCCTAAGACTAAAACTAACCAAAAATGTGCAAATCATTTGTGACAAAATTATAAAACTTGATTGAAAGACATTAAAGAAGAACTAAATAGTCATTTAGATCAATGATATACAATGATATTGTATTGCAAGATTAAATATCATGAAGACCTATCCCTAAATTAACCTATAGCTTGAGTGCCATTTCATCAAAATCTCAAGAAAAAAAAATTTTTTTTTCCCAATTCAATAAGCTGATTCTAAAATCTATGTAATTGACCAAAGGTCAAGAATAGCCAAGATACCACTGGAAGCTTTGGGGGCGGGGAGACAGAAAAGCAGTTGTAATACAGGGGCTTTTTGGGGACTTGGGAATTATCCTGAGGGACATTGCAGCAACAGATATAGGGCATTTTACATCAGCATATAACATGCAGAACTGTGTGGGAGAGAGTGTGGTCTACAATGTGAACTATGGTCCATGCTTAGTGGCAAAGCCTCAGGATGTGTATATCCATTAAAGGTGATGTGCCACACTAATGAAAGATGTTTACGTGGGAGGTTGTGGGGGCGGGGGAAGGTGGGGCATATGGGAATCCCTATAATTTTTGTGTAACATTTATGTAACCTAAGCATCTTTTTAAAAATTTTTTTAAAAATTAAAAAAAAAAAGATAGATTTGACATAATGAGATCTACACTGGATAGTCTTTCCCTTGCTTTATGATAAAATATACACACTCTTGAACAATTAAAAAAAAAAAAAGTGAATAGCCAAGATACTCTTAAGGAAGGGGCCTTGACCTACCAGAGAAAAAAGTTTACCACAAATCTGTAATAAACAATAACTATTATTGGAGAAATTGGTTATTCATATGGAAAAATTGAAATTTGACTTCTAAGTTCACAACACACACAAATCAATACCTAATGGATTGAAGACTTAAGTGTAAAAGACAAAACTTTGAAATACATCTCCATGGCTTCAGGGTAGAGAAATAAGGGCTGACCATAAAAGAGAATATTTCACCAGATTTTTAAATAATTTAAATGACTGCATTAGCATTAAGAATGTTTAGTCATCAAAAGATTCCATAAAGAAAAATGAAAATGCAAGCCACAAGCCTTAGGAAGGATTAGAACAAAGATTATATTTTTTAAAAATCATTCAGAAAACCAACAAGAAAAAGACAAATAGCTCCACATAAGAATGGCTAAAAGTTATTAACAAGCATTTCCCAGAAGAAAAACAAATGCCTAACAGGTGGGGAAAATAATCACTCTAAACAATAATCAGAGAATTGTAAGATAAAACAATGAAATGACATTTATAATCACCAATATGATAAAAACGTAAAATTCTGACAGTACCAAGTATGACAAGAATGTGGAGCAATAGGGATTATGCACTAGTGATGAGAATTCAAATTAGTACAACCAATGGGAAGCACAATTGGCCTCATCATGTAAAACTTAAGAACATAACCCTATGATTCAGAAGTTCTACTCCTAAGAATACCTTAGATATACCCTAAAGCATTGCCATCCAATAGAAAATGAATGCAAGACACAGATGTAATTTTAAATTTTCCAAGAACCTCATTAAAAATAGTTTTCAAAAAAAGCAAGCTAACAAACAAAAACCAGGTGAAATTACTTTTTTCTTTTCTTTTTTACTTTATTTTGTACATTTAATAATTGAAAATATAAACAATTAAAAACTGAAAAGTAAACACAGATGAATAAATATATACATTTCTCAATTAAATGTAATGGATACATATAAAAAATGTTTTTTAATCAAACAATATGTACACAGTATATTTGGTTCATAGTAACACATTCATCCAGTATATGTCCTTTTGTGTCCGGCTAGCTTCGCTCAATATAATGTCCTCCATGTTCATCCATGTTGTCATATGCTTTATGACTTCATTTCTTCTTACAGCTGCATAATATTCCATCGTGTGAATAGACCACAGTTTGTTTATCCATTCATCTGTTGATGGACACCTGGGTTGTTTCCAACTTTTGGCAATGGTGAATAATGTTGTTATAAACATCAGTGTGCAGATGTCTGTTCGTGTCACTGTTCTCATTTCTTCTGGTTATATACCCAGTAGTGGTATTGCAGGGTCACGTGGTAAGTCTATATTCAACTTCTTTAGGAACTGCCAAACAGTCCTTTATAGTTGCTGTACCATTCTGCATTCCCACCAAGAGTGAAGAAGTGTTTCTATCTCTCCACATCCTCACCAACACTTGTAGTTCTCTGTTTTTTTAATAGTGGCCATTCTGTTAGGTGTGAAATGATATCTCATTGTAGTTTTGATTTGCATGAAATTACTTTTTAATAATACATTTTATTTATACCCAAAATGTCATTTCAAAATGTAATTAATATATAATGTGAATTAAATATTACACACATTTCACGCTACATTTTAAGTCTAGTGTGTATTTTACACTTACAGCACATCTCAGTTTAGACCAGCCACGTTTGAAGCGCTCACTAGTGAGTGCCATATTGAACACTGCAAGTTAAAGAATCACCCACAACACGTAAGGAATGTTTATATTCACAGCAGCCCTGTTCACAACAGAGAAAGCCTGGAGACAATCCAAACATCCACTGACACGAGAATGGTCCGGTTAATTGGAGATTGTTCAGATTGCGGAATACTATGCAGCAGCAAAAGTGACACAACAGCAGCCATACACACGAATAAACTTTAGAAACAGATGCTGAATGAGAAAAGCAAGTTGGCACAGGAATATATTGCTTTAGATGTTACGTGGAATTCTTGGCTGATGAGCCACAAACACAGAGCGCCGGAAAGGACAGCTTTGTTAGATCAGAAGCCCTGGAGGAGAGGGGAGAAAGAGTGTTTAACTCATCTAGGCTCCTGCGAGGGTTCCTGGAGGAGGGACGAAAGAAGCGCCAGTGGGCCACGCGCTCTTGCCTTCGCTGTGACACAGAGGGGAGGGGCACGGTTTTCCAGTTGCTGCCAGGGATTGGAAGATTCAAGCTATATGGCGCGAAAAGCGGAAGCAGCTAGGGTCGTTTGGAGAAGCTGCACGGCAGCTTCTTATCCTCCAAGCCATATGGCGCTCCAGGCTTTGCTAATAAATTACGAAGCGCAAAGAGGGTAAGGGACCGAGCAGAGAAGCAGCATCAGGGCCGTTCGCAGAGGCTAAAGGCGGCCCTTCTCATCCAATCGGTACGGATGTGCAGACCCTTTGGAGAAGAAGCCACAGGGGCCATTGGGAGAAACTAAGGCGGCTCTGAACACCCAAAAGGGTTCAGGCCCTGCTGGGCGCTATTGTCCAGGGCAGGAGTGACTGGGGGTGGGGTGGTGGGTCGCTCAAAGGGAGAGTCACAACTAAGCCAGGCAGGAGGATGAGGCACCAAACATAATTTCTTTTATGTCATTGCATATGTACAGTATAACATATTCTCATAAAGCCCCAAAGGGAGCAAAACTAAGCAATACGGTGTTTAGGAATACGTACTCATGTGTTAACACTGTGAAGAAAAGTAAGTGAATAAACAAAGGGAAGGATAGTGGTTACCACTGAGAGAAGGCAGGGAGGTGGAATCAGGGAAGATCACAGAAGTGTCAAAGGTTTAGGTAACTTTTCATTCCTAATGGTGTTTTCACAGGTGTTCTTTTTATTCTGTTCATAATGTACATGTTAGTTATATTTATTATTTCGAATGTGTTAAATGCTTCATAATAAAATGAAAAGAATAAAGAGATCCTTCTGGAAAACACTGCATCATTTTATCTATGGCCATTTCCATCTTCCCATTCACGTGTTTTCTTTCTTTTTTTTTTTCATTTAAAAAAAATTTATTGTAATATAGCATGCATACATGAACATATATAAACAATAAGTGTATAATAAAAGTTGTGAAAACAAACATGCATAGCATACAGGCCTCCCTTATATCACCCCACCACCAATACCTTTCATTGTTGTGGAACATTTCTTGCAGACAATGAAAGAGCATCGTCAAAATATTACTACTAACTATAGTCCATATCTTACATTTGGTGTACTTTTCCCCAAACCCATCCTATGATTTTTTATTATTTGAATTAGTTTTTAATATAAAATTTTATTGAAGTATACCATGCATACATGAACATACATAAATAAGTGCATAGTAAAAGTTGTGAACATACAAAACAAACATGCATGTCATCATACAGGGCTCCCATATATTACCCCACCACCAACACCGTGCATTGTTGTGAAACATTTGTTACAAATTATGAAAGAGCATTGTCAAAATATTACTACTAACTATAGCCCATATCTTACATTTGGTGTATTTCCCCCAACCCATCTGATTATTAACACCCTGTATTAGTATTATGTAGTCATTACAGTTCATGAGAGAACGTTCTTATCTTTGCTCTGTATAACAAACTGGGGACTGCGTAAAATAAACATAGTCCATCTTCCACCACTGGATTCCCTGTGTTACACAGTCCCATGCTTTGTAGAATCCATTCAAAGTGTATACTCAGTGGCTCTCAATTTCAACACAGAGTTGTGCTGTCATTACCTCAGTCAATTTTAGAATATTTTCATTACTCCAAAAGGAGAAATCCCATACCCCCTTATACTCCTATTGTTGTCCCTTAGAATTGATATATTATCTTCTTTGCCATTGCTGCAAAAATATTACAATATTACTGCTAACTATAGTCCATAAGTTATATTAATTGTAATTTTCCCATGTATAGCCATATTCAGAACACTTTGTAAAAGAAGAACATTCTTATATTTATACTTTTAACCACAGTCTTCATCTATCACCAAAATCACTGTCATACAATCCCTAGATTATTCTCAAGCTTCCTTTTAATTGACATTTACTATCCGAGACTACCCCTTTCACCTACAATCACATTTATAACTCAGCAGAGTTAATTGTACTCACTATCATGCCTTTACACGTTTTCAACATTTCTGTATAGCTGTACAGAATGCCCAAACAACGTGTAAAAGCTGCACCTTAAAAACAAACAATTATCATAGATCAGGCACTGGGCTAAATATTTTATAAACAAAATCTTAATCACTGCAAAAGGCAAATGAGTGGACACTTTCATAGTCCCCGTTTCAAATATAAGGAAATGAATTAGATGAAATAAATGATTCACGGATGAAATAAATTGCCCAAACTCACATGATCAAGTAAATAGCCAAGTCAGGATTTTAACTGAGATTCAACGCCAGAGGTATAATGTTTCCATTCACTCTGCTGCTTTCCTACCCTTTTTCCTTTATTTGCCAGATGCACTTAGCATATGCTGAGTACTGTGGCAAACACTAAAGGATAACAGCAAGGTTTTTTAAATAGGGGAAGAGGGCAATTGCTGGAAACAGAGACTATAATGTCATTAACATGGACTAGCGGCAATAAATAAACAACTGGCCCTGATTGAGTAAATTCATGCCACTAAGTGCTTTCTCTAGGCAAGGTGCTAGATATGCATCAAGTTTGTAATCTTCCCAATGCTGCTGGATAGCCATTATCCTCATTTGTACATGAGTAATTGAGGCTCAGAAAGGTTACAGTGTTGGCCAAAGATCATACATGTAGTCAGTAGCAGTGCTGGATGCAAATCTAAGCTGGGTGTGATCCCTGAATCTTAATACTTTCTGAAGGGATGCAGGTAGCTGTTTGATACCTTCTATCCACAGAATTTGCAGCTGGACTACCACTGTGTGAAAAACCTATTATATCCTTCGACTTGCGGTCATGAAGGCCTCTAAAATGAAAAGGATGACATTCACATGGAATTTGACTATATTTGTAAACCACTCTCTTGGGCTAGACATGCCTGAGGCAAGACAAGGTAAGCTCTAGTTAGATGATGGAAGGGTGTGGGGGATGGAAGGCCCACACCAGAGATGGCCCAGAAGGAAGATGAGAAAGGGTCCTAAAAATGTTGCCCAGTTAATGAAAATGAAGGCAGAGGCAAAGTGTTGGGTGGTTTGGGCAGTTTTACTTTGTAAAAAGTATACTTTGAAGCCCGATGCTGTATGGAGTGAATAATTCATGCACTCTGGGATCACAGAAAGGCTTTGAGGTGCTCTAGGAAAAAGGAGGGGGAAAAAAAGTTATCCAGAGGGTTTGTGGGTTAGGGAAGAGATAGGTATGTGTTCTACATGTTAATGCAACTCAAACCAGGTGTCTGGCAGAGCAAAATTTGCTGCAGACCACGTGCTAAGTAATCTGCTGGCTTTCTGGGGGAGTGCAACCAACTTTACAAATGATTTTTAAGAAAGTACCACACAGCAAATATGCTGTATGGTCTGCAAGGCTGCAATGCCCTGCCTTTTCCCCTCCCCCTCCATTCCTTATAGATTTCTGTCCCCTTTCTCTCCAGGTCAACTCTACTCCTTGTGTTCTCTCTCCACTTTTAACAGTAGCTCTGAGATGTCTGGACAAACTCTGAGAAAACTTGTGATCCAACAACTGCAGGAGGTATGCAAGGGTTCAAGGAACCCCACTGAATGATCTAATCAGGATTTCTGATAGTTCTTTGATTCAAAGATATATTTTCAATAAACCCCAGACACTAAACGAGGAGAGCAATAGTAGAAGACAATTTATACTGTGAAATCCTCCCACCAGCCATCTCATTCCTACAAAAAGTCTCTGGTTTCCCTTATTGAGAGCTGGAAGCCCCATAAGGAATGATAGCCAAAGGTTCCCAGGCAACACAAGAGGTGATTCTGGGATGTACCTTGCAGAACCAAGACCAGAAAAACTATACGGAGGGCCAGATGCAAGAGTGAATAGGAGAACACAGGGGTGGTAGCCTTGCTGAGATGTCAGCAACAGGTCAAAGGGACAACAGAGACTGAAAACATCGTTTTTCTCCTCATAAGTGACCGATGCTCTAAGCTGAGAGAGGAGGGAAACATCCAAGCAATGAGGTCTTGCCAGACTCACACCCTCTTTGCTCCCAGAGAAGGCGATCTGCTACTTTGGTGACAGCTACATCCTCCAGGAGTTTCTGTGGCTGCTCCAGCCCAGTGACCCTAAAAATAGTTGCTCCTGTTGAGTGTAATGGCTCCCAGAAGGTGTTCCTATAGCATCTCTTATCTCTTTGACTGGTTCTGCCAGCTCTTGGGCTCCTCAAACTAAAATTTAAAAAACAATGGTGATGATGATGATGATAATGATGATGATGGTGATGATGGTGATAGTGGCTAAATTTTCCAAAGTATTTACTATGTGTCTGAACCATATACTGAGAAGCCATTATTCCTCACAGTAACCCATGATAGAGCTTTGTTTTAGTTTGACAAACAGCTGCCAATGCAAAGCACCATAAATGTGTTGCTACTTTTATAAAAGGTATTGATTTGAGGTAAAAGCTCACAGTTCCAAGGCCATGAAAAGTCCACCTCAAGGCACCTTAAGAGGTGATTTCTCACCAAAGTCAGCTACTGTTGATTCTGGCATTGTTGCCACATGGTGAAGCAAGATGGCTGCCAATCTCTGAGGAGGTCTCTGCCTTCCTTCCAGAAGCTGCCGTCTCTTGGAGCTCAGCTGTGAGCAACCAGGCTTATTTCTTTCCAGGCATCTTGTATCAGTCTCAGCTGTTCCACTTTCATCCCAATATCAGCTATAAACTATCAGGCATATAACAGGACTGGTCTCCTCTTGAGCTGATCCATGGGCCCAGCCTCTTGCGGGCTTTGTGCTTAAGCAGTCCTCTCTCTCTCATTGAAGAATCTCTTTTTCCTCTGTCTGAGTCTCTGTGTCTCCCAGCAAGAGGGTGGAGACTCAACGTGAATCATGTCCTTCTGACATGATCCGGTCCAAATGAACCCATTTAGTTACAAATTAGTTTACAAACATAATCCTTCTCTTTGGGGGATTCATAAAATAATCTCAAACTGCCACAGAATTATTATTCTTATAGTATTGTGACCATTGTCACAACTCAGAAAAATAAAGCATAAATTAAAATTAAATAACACATTCAAGTTTAGTTTTTAAATACCAGAGCTCAAATTTGAACCCAGTTCTCTCTGATTTTGAACTCTATACTTTTATCCCCTTTAGCGGTGTCTCACAAATTTGAATGATACACCAACCCCTTTAAAGGAAGAAAAAAATTCTGAACCTCCAGTATTGACTTAAATTACTTTTATTACAATGCTACTAAAATGTGTACAAATAAAAATTAGCTAAAAACTCCTTCTAAAATTATGACACCAAAACCAGATATATACCTTAAAAACATGTAAAACATATAACTATAAGAACAACAAAATTCAAAATAAAAACATGAACTCAATGTGATGGATGTTGTACTGCTGAAACTAGATTGCTGGTGTTAGAAACAGATGAGCTTCAGGTCAGGTTTTGTATGTAATAACTTTTTGTGTGTATGTTGGCTTCAGTAATTCAGATAATACCTGTTAGCATATGTTATTAATTATTTCAAGGCTTTGCTTGCTAGTTCACAATAAATAGACCTCACTTTTTTCCAAAACGCTGCCAACAAACAATTTTCATGTCAATTTTAATTAAGTGTCATTTAATAACTCTGTAATGCTGTCTTGTTTGCTTGAAAAGAAGGTTATGATTGCAGCATTATTAAAATTTGCACAAATAAACCCTGATTGTCAGGAGCAGGCCTCATTTCTTGCATCTGGCCAGGCTTACAGCGAATGAGCAGTGACAGTTTAGGTTGTTCAGAGATGGAATCTGAAGATGACATTTGCAATTTGGGAATGCCTACCCAGGAGCAGATTGTTTTGAGTTTGATGTACGCACAGGCTCTTGCACCCTCTACAGGCTCAGCTCACCCATCATTTTTCTGTATTTAACTATGGTGATACTTTTGTTAGTCCATCAGTCCCCTAAGTCATTTGACCTTCACTTAGTGAAAGTAAAATTCATAAAAAGAAGTGAAAATGTAGGCATGGAAATTGTGTGGCAGTTCTTGCAATGAGTGATCTTTTATGTAATCCGGAAGATGTCTGTAATTTATTCAAATTACCATTGATGTGCAACACAATTTTTTTAAAAAGTTTTCTCATAAAACATTTGGATTGTTTTATTAGATTGTTGAGAATAGCTCCAGTTTGAGGAGCATGGGCTATACTTGCTGATTTCTTAGCATCCAGTCTGTAGGGAGTAGCACAGCTCTTTTAAGCACTGTTTTTAAAAAACCTTGGTGGGGAGCAGATATGGCTCAAGTGGTTGAGTGCCTGCTTCCCATATGGGAGGTCCCAGGTTCAGTTCCCAGTGCCTCCTAAAAACAGAAAAACAAGCAAACAAATGAAGAAACCAATTCAGGGGAGCAAATGCAGCTCAGTGGCTAAGTGCCATCTTCCCACATATGAGGTCTCAGGTTCAATTCCCGGTCCCGGTACCTAAAAAAAAAAAAAACCTTGGTCTTGAAGTCATCTCTTGAATACTCATAGAGGCTCCCCTCCCAGCCCCTTTCCACTGGTCCCTAAACATAGACCCATATTCCTATTTCCGTTTGCCCTTCCCTGCCTCTCCCCCCCATCTCCTCCACCCCCCCGCCGGATACAGAAACACACATGCCACATGGGACTAGAAACTCCTTTTCGCAGCACCCAGGGTTCCCAAAGTGAGGTATATCAATAAAGTAATGCCCTGAGCCCAACATTAGCTTGTTTCCTTTCACCTTGTAAGGAGACAGGTGTCATCTCATTCTTTGAATAAATAAGGACATTTCAGTCCAAAACATTGACTTGTCCAAGATCACTGAGAGATGTTACAGATTCAGAATGTGAGCTCTTGGTCCATGTGCTCATTAGAACATACTGCTCCATCTGGGTAAAATATCTGTCCACTTTGTGGAAGCAAGAGGCCCCTGCATTAACATGATTAGAGAGGGAGGAAGGTGCATAAGAAAAAAAAAATAATCACGAACCATTTTGCATCTCTACTAAGCTAAAACACTGCCACCAGTTTTACAAATGACACCAGTAGCAGCCATAAGAATACTGATGATGCAAAATTTTAGATCAACTGCTCTGGTCTTTGCCATTTGCTCTGTTATTGGTTTGAGAAGCAATTATTAAGGGTAAATTTTTATCACAAGACTCTAAAATCCTTTTATTAATTCAACAAATATTTATGTAGTGGAATGCAAATAAAGACAATCTTTA
The DNA here is from genome assembly GCA_026826555.1 of Tolypeutes matacus. Taxonomy (NCBI): domain Eukaryota; kingdom Metazoa; phylum Chordata; class Mammalia; order Cingulata; family Chlamyphoridae; genus Tolypeutes; species Tolypeutes matacus. Next base: position 38,356,753 of record JAKSZT010054030.1, read on the forward strand.
AAAGTGTTAATTTTATTTTAATCGAAAAACTGCTATCTAGGAATTGCTCGAATCTTTTGAAAGAAACTTCTTTGGTTTGAGTAAAATCACCAGAACAGATTCTTCATCACACATAGATAATGAAAATGCCAACAATTGTTCTCAGAGAAAACTGATTTCCCCACAATGTGAATGCAGATGGTATAGATTGAGCTTTGCAGGCTTTTTTAGTTGGTAAATTGTACATTGTAAGCCAGACTGTGCCCTTAAAGATTTAGATAAATCCTGTATAGCAAGTTGAATAATTAACGCCCTTAAATGGCATTATTTAAATTGGAATACGTCAGGTTTGGGGAAGTATATTGTTAAGTATTACAAATGCCTTTTCTAGGCCAGAGAGTGGTGGTTGAGAATTCCCCTGAAACAAATAGGTATTTATATTGGAGAGGAAATAAAACCCTCTCCAGGCTCAGAGATTAGTGCCTATGTGTTCTGGGAGTAACCAATGCTTGTGACAGTGTATTTTCATCTTGGCATGTTGTTCTTTTTTTTTTTTTTTTTTAATGGATACATATAAAATTTTTTTTTTTAATCAAACAATATATTACACAATATATTTGGTTCATAGTAATGCATTCATACAGTATTTGTCCTTTTGTGTCTGGCTTGCTTCACTCAACATAATGTCCTCCAGGTTCATCCATGTTGCTATATGCTTTATGACTTTATTTCTTCTTACAGCTGCATAATATTCCATCGTGTGAATGGACCACAATTTGTTTATCCATTCATCTGTTGATGGACACCTGGGTTGTTTCCAGCTTTTGGCAATGGTGAATAATGTGGCTATGAACATCGGTGTGCAGATGTCTGTTCGTGTCACTGCTCTCAGTTCTTCTGGGTATATACCCAGTAGTGGTATTGCAGGGTCACGTGGCAAGTCTATATTCAACTTCTTTAGGAACTACCAAACAGTCCTCCGTAGTGGTTGTACCATGCTGCATTCCCACCAACAGTGAAGAAGTGTTCCTATCTCTCTACATCCTCTCCAACACTTGTAGTTCTCTGTCTTTTTAATAGTGGCCATTCTGATAGGTGTGAAATGATATCTCATTGTAGTTTTGATTTGCATTTCCCTAATCATAAGTGACGTTGAGCATTTCTTCATGTGTTTTTTTGCCATTTGTATTTCTTCTTCAGAGAAATGTCTATTCAAGTCTTTGGCCCATTTTTTAATTGGGTCATTTGTCTTTTTATTGTTGAGTTGTAACATCTCTTTATATATCCTGGATATTAAACCCTTATCAGATATGTGATTTCCAAATATTATGTTGTTCTTGATAGTCCACCAGAAATCATAAACCAGCGAGCCTTACCTGTGCTTTTAAAGACTAAATGAAGGAGACTGTGCCCATTGAAGGATCCAGCAGCCTGGAGAAATGAATTATAAGATAACATGATAATGTGGCATTTGGGGGAAGCAATGGCTTGAAGCTAAGTTGGTAGACCAAAGTAACAAGTGATGACCAAGATTGGTTAGAGGAACGTGTAAGCATTCAATGTGGACCCCCCCCCCCCCCCCGTAAATCTGGGAGAAAAATTGGCTTTCCTGAAATTTGGAGCATGAAACATAACTTTATTTTGCACCCATTTCAGGAGCAGTGGGACTTTCTAGTTCCATTTATTGTTTATATATGCCAGACACAGTGCTTGGCAGTGGATAACCAAAAACCAAACAAAAATTACCTCTGATACTTCTTCATCCTTCACTCCTACATCCAGTTGTCCCACTGAATATTTTCACCTCTTCTATATCTCCTGCTCTTTCTTTCTCTGCATTAGTGAAACCCACGTTTTTTGTTTGCATTTGGTTTTAATTTGAGCCATACATCAGCCTCCCTTTTTGGTCCCACCTCCACCCCCAGCCTTTACTCTTATTTCTTTCCAATTCATCTTGTACATAGCTTCCAAAGAAACATAGGTCCTGTCTTCAACATACTGAAAAATATAGAACTAAACTAGAAGTAAAATCTAGTACTCAAAACCTAGTGGTTATTTCTCTCTCTCTTCATGTGTGTGTATGTGTGTGTGTGTGTTGTGAGGGAGTGAGAGGCAGGGTGGGAGGATTGCCCTTTAACAGTAGGATGTCAAAGTATGAGTAGCCATTTCCAGGTTTGCTATCTCTCTGGATAGGAGAAAAGTGTCTGGTGCCTCAAAATTCTCCTCCTTTGTAAGAATCCACCGACTAACCTACAGCAAGGGGCAAAGACTACAGGCAAAGACATAGCAGAAGGCAATCCTCAGCCACAGGCTCCAGGTAGGCAAGGATTGGCCCATGGGAACTGTAGTTTATCCCACTCTTTATAAATGAAATGAATAGGTTTAACAAAAGAACACAGACCAAGTTAACATTTGTTAATACATCAGGAGAATGCAAATGAAAAAACAAAACTCTGTGAACTGAATGCCAAAAGCAGCAGAGTGTCATATATTAACTTCATCTACTAATAAGGACAAGGAAGATTCCCAACGGGTTTGGGGCTCTCTGGTCTTTGCCAACAACATGGTGGAATGACTTTAGCTTCCTCCTCAGGTCCCTAGGATGAGGGCATCAGGGTGACCCCACAGCAGAGATCAATCGTGAGTACCCCCTGCATTATAGCTCAGGAAGCAGGATGGCAATTCACTCAGAGCAACCGGAAACCAGATTTCTGACTAAAGAAGTAAAAACAAAGCCATCAGCTTTAGGAAAAGCCAGCTCTCTTCCCCACCTCTCTCCTGCCTTTATCCAAGTTATGGATAAGTCATTGAAAGGTTTTTAATGGTCTGCCACTTTTAAGAGTCAGAATTGAGTTCTGCTGGAGAGGAGGGTAGCTTCTGAGACCTGTGAAATATAAAATGACCTTGAACAGTACACTCTCCTATGTGTGAATGAGCTGGATTATATGAGGGAGGGAGGTATCTGATTGCTGGGGAAATACTTCTTGGTTCCCTTAATTGCAGAAACTCACTACATATACAATACAATTTTCTCAGGAGTTTCTGTGTCCAGAAAACCAGTGGAAGATTAATAAAGCAAACAAAACTGGAACTACTCCACCTGCAGTCACCAATGATGTATATATGGTTAAAAAAAAAAAAAAAAAGAGCAGTTTTCCATCCTGTTTTTAATTTATTTACACTATTGACCAATTCCCTCTTTTAACATTCTCCCCTCCCTTTGCTTCTGATTTCTTCTACAACCTCTCAACTTCTTTTCCAGATTTCTTCCTTCAGCCTATTAGAGGGTGGTGTTCCATCAGGTTCTGCCAATTTTTCTCTTATTCTCACTCTACTCACTTTTCCCAAGTTACCTAAACCCTGTACAACCATGGCTTTTCTTACCACATAAAGTGTGAAAGTACCAGCCTGGTCACCTTTTGAAAATTTTCTCAGGCATATAACTAATGACCCAGTGAACATCTTCACCTCAGTGTCCAATCTAGTTTTAGAAACTTTTGTCTCCTGCAAACCTGTTTCTCTTGCTATATTCTGGACATCAGTGAATATACAACTCAGTTGCCAAAATCCCAAATCTGAGAATAATCCCAGATACTTCTTTGCCCTTCATCTCCACTCATGTCCCATTGAGTATTTTTGCCTCCTACACCTCTATTTAATATAACATTTTTCTCTGGTCTCTCTTCTTCTGCATTAGTGAGGCCTGTGTTATTTTGTTTGTATTTTGTTTTAGTCTGAACTAATGTAACAGTCTCCTTCTTGGTCCCTCTGCCTTTAGTCTTGTTCCCCTCTAATGCTTCTTCTACATAGCTGCCAGAAAAATTTTCCAAAGGGAAGCTAATCAACCTCTTTCCTGGCTTAAAAGCATCTCAAACTTCCCTATTGTCCATAAAATATTGACTCCTTGGCCAGATATAAAATAACTGCATGATCTGGCTCCTGCCTAAACTCTCTAAACTTATTTCTCATCATACCTCTTGCCTTGTATCTCATGATCCAATAGTGCACAATTATTTGCAGCTACTAAAAGTGGCCTATCACCTGTCTGAATTGCCCTTCCCTGCTTTGCCAGGCCAGCCTCAGCTTGACCTAGAACCAGGCTGGCTGAGATGCTTTCTTTCCTAATCTCCTTTTATGTCCCACTGCTTGCCTTCATTATAACATCTTTTTTGTAGCAATTTGAACAGGATTCAGACAGGAAAACAGAGTTGATGTAAGCATTATGGGAATAAAGGATTTACTGTATGAGTTATGCCTTACACAAATATGAGGCTCTGGGGAAGAGAAGATCTGGAAGGGAGAGTTGGGAGGTCAGAAAAACAGCAAAGGTATGGGTGGAATGGTGGGAGCTTGAACAGAATCCCAAAAAGCCACCAAAGTAGGATTATGAAGGGAGAGTTCATGGCAAAATCTATGGAAACTGGCCCCTTTGGAGAAAATTTGCCTCTGCACATCTGATCTGTGGTTCCCAGCCAAACACCTGAAGGAGAAGTGGAAGACAAGCTGGACCAGGAATGGAGGACAGAATAAGCTGGAGTCCACTGGATGACAACCTTTTTAAGAGTAATGACTTATGCTTCATTTTGTCTGCTAAATCGCATGCAAGCTCCTTTGGGAAAGAATAACCCAAAACCAGGCAGGGAAAGTTACCCTGGGATCACAGTTCCTAGCTTTGGCCAAGTTGACCTAACACAGTCTAGTATACCTTAATTGCCTGTCTTTACTCTAGCCTTTGAGAGCAGAAAACAAAGATTATGTCTCATCCATTTTAGCACATTCACCATCAAGCACAGTGCCTGAGACATAGGCAGATTCAGCAGTGATCTGAGCAATGATGGAGGGCATTGCACTGATATAGCTGATCTGAAGCCCTCTGTTTTCAATCATTCTCGGAGCAGATGGTGGAATGGTATACATGCTTGGGAGTAAAATCTTTCATGTGACAAACCTGTTTTCTAGTGACTAAATGAAGGTAAAAGGATCCCACTGTTGAAGATAAATTAGATGATCTACATCAATACATTTATATAAAATTTTAGAAAATAAGGAAATGCTTTCTAGAATCACATTTGCCTATTTTCTTTAATGTTAGCTACAGCTTCAGTTTTGTTGTGTTTTGTTGTGGTATTAAGACACCCATTCATTTTTTGCTTTCTGGTTGTGGTTGTTTTTGCTCTTTTTAGGATGCTGACACTAACGTATGGAGAAAGGCTCTTTTATGCAAACAGATTTATCATGAGGTTAATTGTGTTCTTATCAAAAAATCAAAATGAGTTTGAAAGTACATCTATTTTTTGCTGTAACTCCTAAGTCTGCTTTAAGAATGCCAAAATTCATACCCTTTGTCCTTACCTCAAAGAAGGAAAAACATTGATCCATCAAGAATAAAAGAAGGGCAAATTCAGGATTATTAGATATCATCACTGTAGCAGTTTGATATTATTGATGAATTCCAAAAAGAAATATTGGATTATGTTTGTAAACTGGTCTTTCCTCTGGGTGTATTAGAGTGTATTGGATACAGAGGTCTTACTTTTACTTAATTAAATTATGATTAGAGCTTTGATTGAGTCTTAAGTAGGGTGTTGAGTCCCTGCCCCTTGGTGGGTGGGGACTCAAAGATAAAAGACATGGCAAAGGACAGAGTTGGAATTCTGATGCTGAGTTTTTGAGCTGGAGCCCTGGGAAGTAAGCACACAGAGGAGCTTGGTTGTGAGGAAGGAGAAAAGGCCCCAGGAAGAGAAACAAGCCATTTGCCAGATAGTCTACAGCTGGCCTTGTGGAGCTAGCAAAGGAGCTGAGCCCGGAGAGAAGGCAGCCCTGGGAAGAGAGTAACCCAGGAAGCCTGAACCCTCACAGACATCAGCAGCCATTTTGCTCCAACATGTGTCAATAGACTTTGGTGAGGGGAAGTAACTTACACTTTATGGCCTTGTAACTGCAAGCTTCTATCCCAAATAAATACCCTTTATAAAAACCAACAGATTTCTAGTATTTTGCATCAGCACCCCTTTGGCTGACTAATACCCATACCATAGAATTTTGAGACTTTAATCCCACTGGATCCAGAAATCCCAAACCATCAAATGCCTTTCTGTAAAAAAACAACGAAAAATTTAAAAATGTTGGAGTCACTAAAGTCATGCAGTTAGTCCAATGATTTTAATGCTTTGTTTTCTCTCCTTGTATCACACTCTCCTTGTCTTCCTTAAGGCCAATATTATACGCAATAACATCATCAGAGGAAGTAACTTGATTATCTGGTACTATATTCCTGGTCTACTGAAGCATTAGAAAGAAAAACATGCCTTGAAATAAAAAAAAGATATCCAGAGCTTTAGATGACTTCTATAATCAACCCTCTAGGCCTTTAATTCTGAAATAATTGCTTCCTCTCTGGCGTCAGTGGCTCTGAGGGGTTGTTCTTCCCTCATTCTCCAGTGAGGTGTCATCATCCCAGGGGAGACATGGCACCAAAGACTAAACGCAGTCTGTCTTCTTTGCACATGATTCTTACTAATATAATTTTGAAAAATTTGATAAAGTAAATGTGGCTATATTAAAAAGTAGAATGTAAAACATGTGTACGTGTATAATATCAAGTAAGAGACACCAAAGAAATGTTGACCTTATCAGGAATCTCTTTAGAACACACTTTCCCTAAAAGGGACAGTTTAACAGAAATTGTTGAGGAGTCTGGTCTCAGAGAAAACATTATTCTTGGCATTAGTGGCAGAAACAAAAACAATAAAAAGCCTTCAATTCTTGGACAAAGAGTATTTGCTGTCATTTCTAGATACTATCAAGTTAATCCAAAAAGTATTTTCATATTTCTTTATTACCAGACATAGCCCAAGACAATGATCTATGTCATTTGATCTATGATGTCATAAATCAAAGCCCATTTGTCAGCATAAACAGAACAAATGACAGGAGGGTTGGGGATTGAATAGAAGAGGGGCCCTGGGTTAGAAATTCACTGTCACACTGCAAGATTTCCCTGGATTTCAGCGTTGGTGGTTTAAAGCCATTTAACAGCTCTCACTCCCTCCCAACTCATCTCCTTTACTTCCTTGTGGAAGCCCCACATCAGCAGTATGTGATGGTTTCCAGAGTATTGCAAAGCCTTCAATTAGACTACCTGTTAATAGGAACTCCAGCTAGTCTGGGTGTAATCCAATGTGTGAATTTTAAGCAAAAACAAAGGCCTTTAACGATAAGAAGTTCTTTAATGCTTATAAGTTGGAACAGTCCAGATTCACTGAGTTGGGCAGTAAACAAGAAAGCAAGAGGTTTCCACAAAACAATGTCACTCTGACACAGTAAATCAGAGGCCGCCTTGGCTTAGTGAGGGGTGGGTGAAGGTCGAGGGACCTAGCTGACCAAATTCATGCCCTGAAATCAGACGGGAGATAATGATGGCTGTACTTGATGAACTTTACTTCCATATTGTCTGAATAATGTGGGTCTTATTTTCATGTCAACTGCGTCCCTTTACCCCATATCGGTATAGTGATCACAAGTCCCAGCTGTCCAGGACAGTCCCCATGTCCTCCCATTGTCCCGTCATTATTACTAACAGAGTCCACTTTCACTCTCGAAATTGTCCTGGTTTACATAATAAATTCAAAAGTTTTCTCTAAAAAAATTCACTCCAAAATTGCATTAAAGCTGGGCTATCTCTGTCTAAATCAGAGCCACAAAACTAAAAATATAACATTGATGCAGGTAATTTGGCCATGATGAGGTTGGAATGATACATTGGGACCATCTGGGACATATAATTGAGAGGGGCCACTGCCTTCCAGGGTCACCGAGGCAACAAATCTTATAAATGGGCCCTTATTTTTATATGCCTTGCTCTCCTGTCTCCTGTGAGTCGGTAAATCCTTTGAGGGCAAAGTCTCCATTTTATATTTTGGTTTTGCCCACAGCACCTATGCTGCCTGGTGCAGGCCACAAAGCAGCCCTTCAGTATATTCCTAATCAATTACTTGGTTGCCTCCTGAGCCCTGTGAAGGCTGATGAGCCAGGGCCGGCCAGCTCTCTCTCCCCTGTCCCAGCTAGGAACAAGATATCATCCACAGGGAAGGGGAGTTTGTTGTGAGGCAAAGGAGAAAGGCCCTGTAGGGATTCAAACTAAATTATTCTTTGAAGGCAGGGCAATTTCACGGGTTCTCTTTTCTTTAAGCATGTTCATAAATAATGGAGTCTCGGCATTATTTTTCTTCATTCCAAAGAGTAAAAATAGAAAATCGCCCTGGATTTTCAGCCTGCAGTGCTGTGTTGCTGACAATTGGCACTCATGCCTTCACAGATGAGGACCCCACCCCTGAGAGGCTATTATGTTTTGAATTTGTGTATATGCATATTTAAAATATTTTGTTTGGGAGTTTGATTGGTGCAGGAGCCAAATAAACCAGGAAATTGCCAAATCACCTTCTCTTCACTGCTATTGAGACTCAGCTTTTTAAAACCAGTGTTTCCCAAAGCACTACAGCATGCATAGATTGTAACTAAGTATACTAAGTATAAAGCTATATTTTAATTCTTGATTCTATTCCTGTGAAGCAAAGAATGTCATATGTTTCAGCTATGTTGTGATAGTTTTTTTAGTTCCTCAGGGGAAGGGGCAGAAACTTGGACTTCAGTAGTTACCAAATCCTAAAGTTAAACTTCTTTGGTAGATATCAGCTCTAGATTTATATTAGTATTGGTTTTACCACAAATTCAAGTGTTTCTGAGAACTTTCATCTACCTTGAATTTTTTATGAAACTTTCCAAGAGTAAATCTAGTGACTAGATGTAGCCCCTCCCCCTTCCCACGGGCTCCTGCCAGGCATCTGAGCATATAAGGCATATGACCTTCATATCAGTGACCCCAAACCCTGATGGGGCACCCTTTCAGCTTCTGCTGACTCTGAAACCTAGAAATGTTGGGGATAAAAACATTGACCCAAAGATCTTTTGCTGTGACCAAAACATGATTCGAATTCACTCCATTTTGCTTTGAAAGAAGCCTAAGGCATTCTGTCTCTCTATGCGAAATTAAACGAATGCAAGAATTTCAAAATCCACTATGTTCATTCAAAAGCAGCACAAACTGCTCATCAGGCTTACAAACATCCTTTCTCACACCTATAAGTAGTCTTCATAGTAGCATTTTTGTTGATATAAACTTGCCTCTACACTTCATTTGTTATCCAGAGTGGTCAAGGACAAGTCAGGGAAGGCATATCTTCATTCTGCCCACAGCAGGCCGGCCTTGAACTCCCGAATTCCTGAGTGGGAGAAAGGTTCCAAAAGAAAGGAGGGATATGTTGCCAATGGTATAATTGCAGTGACAGGCTCAGGCAGGGTTAGTGACCTGGAGGTCAGAACAGTCATGTGACCAAAGTGGTCCACTTCAGCACATAAACTGGAAAACTGTCATCGAATAAAGTTTGTTCTTCCTGTGGAACACAGTTTACTTTTCTCTTTCACCATGATAGCTATAGGAGAGGAATATTATGGATTCATGATGTGCATTTATACTCTCTCACCATGCTTTCACATGGATCATCTCATTTTGTCTTCACAAGAACCCTGTAAGTTGTTTGCATCCTCATTTTAGAGAAGAAATTGACTTCTAGATGATTAAATTCTCCCAAGATCCCACAGTATTGCAAAGCTGTGACCAGAGGCCAGATCTCCCACCTCTAGTATCCTGCTCCTCCCTTTGCTGGCCTTACGAATAGGTAGCACAGATGACTGGCTGCATGGTGTCCTAAAGGACCCTTCTCTTGACCACCTCCCCAACAATTTGAGTTCTTCTTAAGTGCATCTATCAGCCTACACTCCCAGGACCCAGTGAACTCAAACTTTACCAGAACCCAGCACTCATCACAGGTATCCATCCTGACTCCCCAGTGCAGGGCTGCCAGGTGTAGCTGTGCAGGTTGTGCACTGCTCAGTCTAAGAGGGGACCATTAACATTATGGCCTATGTGGCTGTCCTGTCTCAATGTGCAAAAGACATGCCATGGCCCATCAGGCCAGGTAGGATGGTTGTAGGGCTAATGTAATGCGTGCTATGTTTACATAATCTCATCTAATTCTCACCACAAATTATAAAATAGAGCAATAAGATATTAATAAATCAAGCCTAATATAAGAAAAAAAGCACATTAGGAAGTATAATTAATTAATTATAATTAGGTACTATAATTTATATTTTAATATTGATAATAATGTGAATTCAAGGGTGCTACTTGAAAGATTTAGTGTCCAGAGATTATCATGTTTCAGTGAAAATTCACAAGCTATACTTTTAGGCTCTTATCATATCAAAAGGAATTTATATTCCTTTCACAAAGTCTCATAGTATTCCTCACCACGGCCAGTAATATTATAGCAAGGCTATATATTAGATTCAAATGAACAATTGAAATTACAGGATGATAATGTGGAAAAAAAATAAAAGGAATTTGTTGTTGTTTAACTAAATATGAACCTATAAAATAAGAAATTCCTGGAAGTAGAATAAATGGCTTTGGACATTTTATAATATTACAATTTAGAAAGACTAACCTACATTATTTTTCTCTGTTGGAGAAACAATATGCTTAGTAATTGAACAAACCACTTAAAGGCTGAAAGCGAGTCTTCAGCATTATCATTACTGCCATCTCTATTAGTTAGCCTAACTTGTATTATGGAAACAATAAGAAAAAAAGTAAAAATTACCCAGCATGGACAATAATAGCCTCTAAATATTTAGGTACCCGTGGTAAATTGTTGGCAAAAGTGGCTGCAATTATTTACCTCCCTGTGCGCACTCTACTTTGCAATGTGATTTTGTATGTCCCCCATCAAGATCTGTTTCCCCGGCCCTTGAATCTGATCTGGCCTTGTGTTTTAGTGTGACCAAAAGAATGCAACAAAACATAGAATGTGCTAGTCCTGAGCCTCTGGGAAGGCCACTATGTGAACAAATCCAAATTATCCTGCCAGGGGATGAGAGAGGATGTGGACCAGAGATAAGCAGTCCCAGCTGAAGCCGCCGAGAACCAGGAGCTTCCAAATGACCCAGTAGCACATCACAGTCACTTGAGTGAACCCAGCCAATTCTAGAACTATCCAGTGAGACCCGGGCCAAACTGCTGACCCACAGAATCATGAATGACACAAATGGTTGTTTTATAAAACTCAGTGCTCGGGGGTTGTCTGTTAAGTATCAAAAGCTAACTGATTGATACCTGGGAGGAAATGGCATCATTTTGTAGTCTTTAGATCTAGTTTCCTTTTGGTGGAAGAGTCTCTGGAACAAATGACTCTACCCCAACTCATTTGACAGTCGTCCTTGTAGGACTGTTTCATTTATATGGCTACATTCTCTGTCATTACAATAGCTTTCCACCTGACCAGATAAACACGCAGGTGTTTTCCTACTAACCCCAGAGACCTTATCTTCACATGACTGCCTGGAAAAGAAAAGAGAATTGGCTTGGGAATTAATTGTTCAGATTTATTTATAAGCCATTTCAAATTTCTGACCTATGACAAACTTTCCTTGGTGAAGAAGTACATATAGCTCTGTGAGACTATCAAAGTTCTTAGACTAAAAGTCTCTGAAGAAACTGCATTTAGTCCTCCAGCCCAGAGGTGCAAAGATGTGCTACTGCCTCTTCTTTGGTAATAAGATTTGTTAATCTTTAAGCTATGGAATAACGAAGCTAAATAGGACCTTGACCTTCCCGTAGAATTCCTAAGAGATAGGCAATCACCATGATCCTCATATTCCTCCTCACTCGGTGTTTGCATAGTTCTTACTCTCTGGGAATTCTGCATGGAAGGCTGAGAGAGCTGAAGGCAATGTCAAGTCCAAGGAGTCCTCTTCTAGAAGGGAGAAATGACAAATGATTCCAAGAGAAAACTCTTTTTAAATATAATAAATGGGAGGAAAAACTAGTGACAGCGTAAGTGGGATGAAGAAGGGCAGGTGGGAGATTTATAAGGGAAGAAAAATATCTATATTCTACATAAGTTTTGAGGACTGCATGCTCAGTAATAAGGCATTTATTTCAGGTCTATCATCTCTGAGCTCCTGAGGGCTATCAGAGCCTCATTTTCCACATCTGCCTCCGACACAGTGCCAAGCATTGCTGCAGCAATTGCTATGCCCAGTTCTCTGGTTATGGGTATGAATAGCCTTGCTTTTCACTCCAGGAGACGAATGTAACCCCAAATAGCTACTTCTGAGAGGAGGCCATATATAGTCACACCTAAGACACTTTTTGTCTGTCCAGACTCTCATAGAGCTCATAGAACTCATGATGGCGCAAACAACCAAGAACAACATTAAAGGCTCCAGCCTCTAAGGTAAAGCCAGGTGATTATTCTAAAATGAGGATCCAGACAAGCTGTAGCACATTCAAAGTTAATTCAGATGAAGAATGACTGAAGGAATTGGGGATTACCTAGAAAACCCTAAGTTCAATACATAGAAAATATCTATTGAACTTAGTTGTAGCTGGAACTGGCTCATACCAACTCATAACAACAATTTGTAATCTGTTTGACATCATGTTGGTAGACTGAAATAACTAACCTATGATGGTATTATTCATGCAATGGAAATCAACAAATGCTACAAATCAAGAACTTTTTTTTTGGATAGCCGATTGTTAAACATTTACCAGCACATCATTGAAAATTATTGTCTTCAAATATTTAAAGACTTGTCATTGGGAAGACTTCATATTTGGTCATAAGCATTGCTCCTCAAAGCCTCCCAATACAGTATCCTCAAAGACAGATGGGAGTAAGCAAACTCCTTGGAGCTCCAGTGACATGACTCACGGTGGCAAGGGATCTAAACAAATACTGAATGTATAAAGTAATGAGTGTAATTATAATAACAACTAAGATATTGGACAATGGTAAATCCATCCTTTCTAGGCGGTGAGTAGGCTTTAAAGTTTAAGGTCCATGTATTTTCCATAAGGGGACTTAAGATATTGATAAAATTAAACTTTATTAAGTATATAAGGTAAGAATTTGAGAGTAACCACTAAACTTTATAAGTAGAGTATGTAACATCCAAAAGAGTATAGGGAACAAAATGGAATGATAAAATAAAACATAGTAATAAAGGAAACAAACACACAAAAATTCATAAAACAAAACAGGACCATGTAAAATTAGAACAAATAAAAAGAAAGTTGCATAATAGAAAAAAATCATCCACATAGATGAACAATTAGAATAAATGTAAATATCTAAGCTCATCTGTTAAAAGAAAGAGTTTCTCCAAATGGATTAAACTGTAAAATCCAGTTGTTCAGTGGTTATAACAGATATGCCTAAAACATAAGGACACAGAAATGTTGAAAGTAGAAGAATATGTACTAGAAAGATACTTACCAAATAAAAAGCTGCTATATCTTTATTAATAGCAGATAAAACAGACTTTACAATAACAGGCATTATTATAGTGGATAAAGTGAGATGCTACAAAATGGTAGAAGGTTGAATTCTCTAAGAAAGTGTGCACCATTCTAAACTTGTACACCCCAAATAAATTAGCCCTTAAATATGTAAAGCAAAGTGATATGACTGTGAGGACAACTTGTGTCACCATGAATGTGTGGAATTGCAACACAAACCCCTCGATCATTTTAGGTAAAACTTACAAAATATTGGTAAATATATAGAAGACTTTAGGAAAATAATAATAAGCTGTATTTATGGGACAAATATAGAACCTGACCCCTCGTAAATAGAGAATATAGATTCTTCTCAGGCTCACGTTAAATATTTTAAAAAATTAAGTGTGTTCTAAGCCATAAAACACATCTCAACATCTTTGGAAAAAAATAAAATACAAACCACACTCTCTGACCATTACACAATTAAATTACAAGTCAATAACAAAAAAATAAATTTAAATAGCTCTATGGTTTGTAAATTTCAAAAACACACATTTCAATTACCTATGAACCAAAGAGCAAATCATAATGAAAAACTGAGAAATACTTAGAACTAAACTATAATGAGATTTTTTCCTATCAATATTTGCGGAATAAAGCTGAAGCAGAGATTAGAGGGAAATTTAAAGCTTAAGTGCATATATTAGAAATGAAGAAAGGCTGAAAACTAATGAACTGGCATCCAACTTAAGCAGTTAATAAAAGGAAAACAGAACCAAAGGAAAATAGAGGGTAAAAATAAGAGCAAAGATTATGAAAAGAGTGGAGCAGGTGCAGCTCAGTGGTTGAGTGCCTGTTTTGTATGTACAAGGTCCCATGTTTAATCCCTGGTACCTCCTAAAAAAAATTATGGAAAGAGAAAAGAGAAAAAGATATAATAGGCCCAACAAAGGCAAAAGTTGGTTCTCTGAGAGGGCAAATGAAATAGAGAAAACCCTGGCAAGATTGATTAATAGACAGAAGCATGAAGTATCGCGAACCAGGTACGCTCACCTGAACCTCGGTGACTAGGGTTTTTGTTGAGGGTCAGTCACATAGAAATGGAGTGCCTGCCTGGCTGACCTCAGTCACTCATACTCCAGCTCCTCTGGATGTCAAACTGATCCTGGGGGGCCGAAGTCCCCCACCATAAATCACACTGGTAGTGCAAACTATCTGGAGTGGCTCAAGGCCCCAGGTAAGCAGACATTCTTATCAGGCAGGGTATTCCAAGGGTATAGAGGGTATCTTCCAGAAGCCAGTCCAGTGCCCGAACAATCTTTGGAAGGTACAAGGTTTGGACAATACAGACCTGCTGAGTCAATCCTCTACTGTCCAGCATAAAACAGCAAGTAGCAAAAGACAACCTAAAAAATAATACAATTTTATAAAATTCAAAACAAGGAAAATTAGACAATACATTGTTTAGAGATACCTACATTGATGGTACCATTATTATTATTTTTTTAATATAAAGGAATAATAAAATTCAGATTAAGGGCCTCCCCTGGGAGGAGAAACACAAGAGGGGACGGGGAGGAGCGACTAGGAAGATGCTGCAGCACTGGTTATGTGCTATTTCTTCAGTCCACAGTGGTTCATCTTATTACTGTGTTTAATTCTTCACAATTATGTCACATGTATTACCTGTAAGTTGTGAATATGATGTAGCTTTAAAAATCCAAATCTCAATTTGAAAAGATTTCTGCATATAAAGACAAATTTAGTTATATTGGAGCTCTCCAAAATCTAAGTGGATTTGCAGGACAGGGAGCGGGGTGGGAGGTTCAGCTGCTAATGAGTTTCTTTTTACTAGAGTTATTCAAGCATAGGTGAGAAAAACCTTTAAAATTAATATTTAGATATGAATGTAAGCATTTTGTGGCTGATTGGATTAGATGGGCTTTAAGTCACTTCCATCTTTGAGAGTCTATGATTTCTTGGATCCGTTATGGAGTAAACAAATTTGACTGCTTGTGTTAGCCAAGATGCTGCCCTCATCTTTCATTCCTGGCATTAGAATGAATCAGTCACTCCAGGAAGAAGATAGGGAACATTTAACAACTTCATCCAAAAAGTGACTTGCTTCTGTTTTCCCCCTAAGGGTAATTTAATCCATCCATTATAAATTCTCATTCTTTTAGAATGTGAGTGTGTGTGTGTGCATGTGTGATATATAATATAGATTATATATATATATATATATATTTACATTGTTCATGTAACTCAATTTTATATAATTACCTAAAGATGGTGTAGAAACTAATTTTAGCAGATAAATTGTAGGCAGGATCTTAAATAGTATTCTATCTTTTAAAAATCTTCAGAGATACTGGCATTGAGAGTAGAAAGCCACTTATTGAGAGTGTGGCCAAACTTTCCTCAGATTGCTCACCATCAAGGAGTTAGGAAAGACAAGGCTGTCACCAGCAGGGAACATTTAAAACTAAGTTAAAAGCACAGATTAAGTAAATTCACTTGTGCCCACTGCCAAAAGTCAAGGACAACCTTCAAAGCCTGTTAGGGGGCGGATGTGCTGGCCTTTTCTAACCCCCCACTGGAAACACTGCCAATCCTTAGATCCCTCTGATTAGTGGATTATCTCCGGGAATAACCCCATCAGAAGTGCCACGGCCACGTACTCACAAAGAGCTGCCTGGGGCTAGCTAACTCACCTGCCTGTCTTTTGAGCAATGCTATTTTTGGTTATTAATTACGGCAAGAAAGAGAATCATTGACTGCAGTCCAGAAGTTCTGGTTTACTTGCAGGAGAGCTGGAGGAAGACTTGAAGCCTAACCCAGCCCCTGGCCCTTCACTTGTCAGCGGATGCCCACGCCAGTCTTCATGATGTGTCACATCGGGGGTCTGTCTTTTTTGGGAAAAGGCCATCATGAGAAGAGACTAGTGACTAGCAGGGGCACTTCTGCAGAGAAATATGCAAATGACTCCAGACAGGCACCGAGGTTCTATTTGCTGTCTTCTCCGTCCGGGTGTGAGAAGCCCAATCGCGGAGGATAAGGGAGTAGCTATTCCTGCCCCACCCACCCCCGGAAATCACTGCTGGCGCACAGAAATTTCGTTCTTTGGCTGGAAGTGACCAAAAAGAAAACAAAACAAAACATAATCATCCCTTGGTGGGGCACGTGACCCTATCAGCTCTTAAGGCAGATGTCTTTTCAAAAGGGCCCTGCGTGGGGCCTCTGAAATGTGCGGAGGTTCTCTCCAGCAGATGCAGGAAGAAAGCAGGTGGCTGGATAAGTGAGCATGGCCTTCCTCCTGGTCGCCTTGCTGGCATTCCTGGGCTTGGGCTCAGGATGTCATCATCGGCTGTGTCACTGCTCTAACAGGGTGTTCCTCTGCCAAGAGAGCCAGGTGACAGAGATTCCCTCCGACCTCCCCAGGAATGCGGTTGAACTGTGAGTAACAGGGCGAGGGAGCCGCTGTGTGGCTGGCGTTTGTACCCGGGTCCTATTACTATTTTCGCATTAGGCTGATATCTGTTAGGCTGAAGTACTTCTGCCCTCGAGGAAGGCTTGACTAATACAAACTCCCCCAGCCCAGCATCCCTGCCCTGTGGATCTTAGGTGAGAGTTTCTCTCAGCACACCTAAGAGAAGGGCAGAGTGGAAACCTGAACCTAAATTCAAAAGGAAGACTTTTTAAAATCTTTTCGGCACATTTGCTGTTGGGTCCCATTGACTTTTTGGTGGATCCAGGAAAGTAAAACTAAGGCAAAATAGAAACTTGAATTGGAAGCAGAAAGGAAGGCTTTGATCTAAAAGATCTGTGCCTGTCCTAAGGGGACTGAATTTAAGGGGAGAGAATTCCAGAGTCACTGCAGCTTTAGAGGCCCCAGCAAATAGTTCCTGAATGAGCATCTGTTTCCTGGAGGTAAAAAAGAGAGGTGAGAGGAAGGACTATGAAGAACCAAGGAAGAAAGGGGGAAAAAAGGGAGGGAGGGAGAAGTAAAGAACAATCTTTCATACAGCTGACTTTAGATTTTTAATGAATTACTTTACCAGAAAGCAGAGAGAATCTTAGAGCTGGAAGAGAATTTAGACATCACCTCACTCTTTCTCTTCATTTTGCAAATGAGGAATCTGTGGTCCTGAGAGGAAAGAGAATTGCCCAAACTCTCACAATGAGTTGAGACAGAGCGAAAACTGGAAATCAAGCCTTTGAATCACAGCCTACTTTGCTTTCCCCAAACCTCCACGTTTGTATTCGGGCATATCTGTGGCACCGCTGTTTAACTGTTCAGGTACTACTTCCTCTGGGAACAGGCCTATTGTGACTCAGAGATTGTGGACCCTCAATGCTTTTATTCCAAGATTTCAAGCAGAAGCCCCTATTCTGGAGCATGTTTTCAGCTTTTCCCTAAAGCTATTGGTGACTTATTTTACTGCAGAAGGTAGTTATCTTCTCACTTTTCTGATTTCCTTATCTATCCCCAAACTTGTGGGTATTGGGTTTCAAATTCTCACTCAGGCACAAATGGCTTCTCAACCTGGTTGCCTCTGCTTGCCAGTTTCTCCCTTGACACCATGAGTCTTTAGGTCCTGTTCAGAGGCCACAGTAGCAGCAGAGATAGCAACTGGCCAGCTCTGTGTTTTGGCTGTCCTGCCTCAGATGAGTCAGTTATTCCTGATTATGCCGAAGAATGTGCCTATGTACAAAGACAGTCTGGTTTCTTAGATCATTATAGACACATGGAAGGGCCAGTATGCCTGAGCTCCTATAAGAGGTCACTTGCTCTGAAGTGGCTTTTGAACAATTACTTAACCCTTCTGAGCCTCAGGTTAGTCACTTATACATCAGCTTTCATAGAACCTGCTTGATTGGATTGTCATGAAGACTGAAAAAGATAGACACTACCACTCCCTTACCACATCTCTTGGCCCTTCTCTACTCCTTCCAATGTTTCTCTATGGGCCAAGCAGTTCCGTACAGTGGCTAAAGCAAACAGTCCCCAACAAGATATAATCTCAGGGTGGTATTCTAGCTCCCAGAATCACTTCCACACGAGGCTGTCTGTTCTCTGAAATATTTTTACCAGAGATAGATGTTTCCATTCTGGATAAAAGGAGGAAAGAAAGAAGAAAGAAAGAAAAAAAAAGGGGGGGTAAGGGAGAGAAGGAGGAAGGGTTGGAAGGAGGAAGGGAGGAAGGGATAAAGGAAGAAAATCTACCCCCAAACTCCAAACCCAGGGAATGTTTATGTATGAGTGCATGTGGGAGGGGCAGGGCTTTGGGTTTTGTTTTGTTTTTGTTTTTTTTAATTCATCCTAAGATTTAAATGTCTACTACACATCTCTGCCCAAGAGTGCTCTGTAACTGAGGAAACAGAGCATGAAGAATGGGTACATTATGGAAAGAGACTGTGGGGAGAGTGCATTAGACAAAGCACCAGAAACAAATTCCACACTCTTGAAAGAGGCTCTTAAGTAGGACCTAGAGTCTTTAGTAGGGCCTGCATTGGACAATTCTAGAGCTCAGCTTTTTAATCTTCTTGGCAAGGTGTGTTGAGGAAAAGAAGAGAAAAATTGTTTTAGCTGTCAGGCGAAAAGAGTGCATTTGAGGGTGTTTTTGAGGTCAGTTTGACAATCACTGAAGAACAGATAAAAAGCCAAATGAACTAGAACTCAGCTCTTGTGTTGGAATGAAAGAGCAATTATATAATTGAGTATTTTCTTTCTTCTTTAAGAGGATTGGATCAGGGGCATCTGGGACATTGGAAAAAGAAATATGAAATGGCACAGGCAACTAACAGTCTTCGGAGTTTGGATAATGGCTTTAACGACGATGACGTCAGGTCTAGCTAGCTGGGCTTCATCCACTGCAATTGCTTAATCCATCAGTATGTCAAAGCTCTCACTGTTACTTGGGTTCACCTCGGGGAAAACGACTCTTACATTTCATCAAGTACCTTTTTATCCTATCCTTCTCTCCCCTTTTCAGCAGCTTCATTTCATATATCTGCCAGCTATCACAGAGGTATTTTATTTCCTATGATCTGTGCATGCAGCTCTTACCAACAAAAGAACACAAAAGCACCATCAATGAGCATTTACTGAGAAGCCTCCACTGTGTTTTACACATACTACTTCATTAAAACCTCACAATAGCCCTGTGTATTTGGTATTATTGCTCCGTTTCTCAAATGAGGCAAACCGAAGTACAGAAAATCTAAATAACGGGCATAGTCGCCTCCGCAGCTTCTGTGTGTCAGAGCTGGGATTCAGACTTGGGCCTTATCTCCTCTGCACAGTGAGTACAATGAAAGTCTTCTGATAGCTTTCATTTCTTCCTCTTTACAAAAAAAAAAAAAAAAAAAAAAAAAAAAAAAAGCTGGCCTTTAAAATTTGCACCAGGGTTCGGCAAACTTTGCCAGAGAATAAATGCTTTAGACTTTGTAGGCCACATAGTGTCTGTTGCAACCACTCAGCTCTGCAGCTGGAGTGCAAAAGCAGCATAAACGACATGGAAATCAACGGATGTGGCTGTGTTCCTATAAAACTTTATTTATGGACACAGAAATTTGAATTTCAGATCATTTTCTTATGTCGCAGAATGTTATTCTTGTTTTGTTTTTTTCCAACCACTTAAAAAGGTTAAAAAAAAAAATGTACTGCTGACCTAAGTGAAGTTTAGGCAGCAGGAGACAACATGGCACTGTGGAGAAAGACTAAACTAAGTGGGCATGGTCAGAGGTGGCGGGGGGAGTCTGAGTTAGTTTTCAAAGGACTGCCCTCAACCAGTTCTGACAAGTAGACAGGTAGAGTGTAGCCTCTAGGATCAAAAGACCTGAATTCCAACCCAGACCATGCTGCTTCTTTAGCGCTGTCGTCCGTCTGTGCTTTCCTTTGCGTGCTGTAAATTACAATGTGTGTCTAACTCGGAATTGCTGCCAAGATTAAGTGAGACAATGCATGTAAAATACCTAGCCCCGTGCCTCTCAGGTTATTTTTGTAGTGGTTGTTGTCATTTGTATAAAACTAAGCTAAAACCATTTACCACGCAGAGCTTTCATGATGGTCACTTGAGTCAATAGGTATGAGAATGCTTGGGAGAAAAAGTGATATAAAGATCTTTACAACTGTGGGAGATGTTTGTATGGGATGTGGTGGGAGGTGTGGGAGGTGGGCAACATGGGAATCCCAGTGGGTTCCGTGTAATATTTTGGGTACCTAAGCACCTCTTAAAATATATTTATATATATACATAAATAACATTTTTGTAAGCAAATGCACATATATGCATATACATTTATATATCATTTTGCAAATGTTGGTATGTATTGTGAAAATTTTGATTTTTACCCACAATAAAAAAAAAAAAATAAAAAAGATCTTTACAACTGAGGTAGTGTGTAGTGTCCAGCCTCCCACATGAATGAGAACAATCTCCTCCTTCTCCCAGGGGATGTAGCACTTGCTCTCCGTGCATTTACATTTTTGGAAAATGGATTCCTCAAGGCTGTCCATATTTGCCAAGAGCTCCGGTTTCATTCTGACTATAGTCTAAGGAATTTTGATTTCTCACTTACACCAGAAGCTCAGCTTCACCTGGAGGGCAGAGAAGGCAGTCAAGGAATCTAGAAAGGACACTTTGATCTTGCTTTATTCTTTCTAGACTTAGAATTCTACACCTATCCTCACAGCAAGTTGCTTTGTCTCAACTGCAGTCTCATTTGACTAGCACTTACCATGCACAAGCATAATTTAGTTTCTTCTAATAATCTTTTCCCCTCTTTTTAAATTTCTTCTACCTTTTCTTTACCTTGTATCACTTGTTGTCTTGGTTCAGATCCTCTCTATACCCCATAACCATAGATTGCTGTTTAGTTAGGTGCTTTAAAGTGTTTCTAGTTTAGTCTTTCCTTAGTTGGTCCTCAGGTCTGAGGATGTAGCAATGTTGAGTGCAAAAAGGGGAGCCTTTGCTATACTGTTAAGTGATGTGAATCTCCAAGAGAGAAGTAGAATCTGTGACATTTGCAAACATGTTCAATTGTGGAACCATTTTTTCCTAAGAGCATTTTAGGAGATTAATAGTCTGCTCATTGAAAGGCTGATCTATCCCAACTCCAGCCACCAAAGCGAATTCCATGTGAAGTCTGACCCTCAGCCCAGCCCTCGTGACCCCCAATTCAGTGTTCCACAGCAGCTAGAGACAGACCTTGGCATGTAGGTTTCGTACTTCACTGATCTCTCATATCCAATCAGTTTTAAAAACTCTCCCTTCACACTACTGCTAGCAATAATCTTTCTTTTTCTACTGCCATCACCTTTGTCTGGTCTCTGAACTGCTAAACCTTGGATTACGTAAACATATCCTAATTTATCCCCTCTTTCTCCAAACCAGCCTGCACACCACAGCTCCATTATTCGTAAAATGCCACTGCCACCATGTTATGATCTGGCAGTTCAAAATCATTCAGTGGTTCATCTTTCTGCCTTTCTCTCTCACCCTTCCCCAGCAGAAGCCATCTTACTCCACAGGCTAATACAGACTTGCTCTCAGCCACATTTTGTGCATTTCTACCTCTCTGTGTTTTTATGTAATGCCTTTTATTTGCACTATCCTCAGGTTCTTCTCTGCTTCTTGAAACCCAACCTACTTATATAAAGTTGCCTCTTTCATGAAATCTTTCCTGGTCATCCATCTTTATTTAATCCTGCCTTCATCTGAACCCCAATACTGTTCATTTCATACTTAATCTTGCTTAGTACTTAATTTTTCATGTGTGTCTTATTTCCTCAACTGCAGTGAAAATTTCCTTTGTACTCCTTATTGTACCTGGTTCAATGCAGTGTATATTCTGAGCCTCAATTATGGGTAGAACAAATGGTTCAATAAATCAGGGGAAATTTTCTCTGTTTATTGCTCTGCTCCTCAGTATTGAATAAAAGATTCTTATAAGAGATGATTATTGCTCTCTCCTGTGGTGGACTACTATGAGAGTTTTCTTGTTTTCTTTTCTTTTTTATGTGTTTGCTTTAAGAAAATGCCTATATGTCATTGAAGAATCCATTAATTTATTCAGATAGAGAGATATAGAAACTAGAAAGGAGGTCTCCTAAGTTAAAAGTGAAAATTCAATACTCTGGGCATGGCACTTAATTCTCTTGACTTAAGTACTAATTCCTGCCTCTCTATTCTAATATTCTAACAAAAAGTTTGAAAGGATGAATGGCTGCAATAGGCTAAGCAAAAGCACTTTAAACGATAAGGCAGAGAAACATATGTTCAAAGAAATAACATTTTTGCCAATTATGGTTTGACCCTAAACCCTGAATGCTAGGTTTCCTGCCTTCTTCAGATGTCCTTTGATTCTTGTTGTTTTGTCTGGGTATCAACCAAACACCCCCGCTGTGCAGATTGCCCTAGGTGTCCATGTCCCCAAACAACTACTACCTTCTTTAGATATTTCTTTCAGGGAAACAAACATCACAGTTTCACACTAATACATACAAAATCTTGGACCTAGTTTAGGGAGAAATTATATGACTTTGTCCAACATGTAGAATTTAATTGGGCTGGGGGTAAGGGAGGTTTGTGTTCCCTGCAGAGGAATCAGAAAAAATGAGTAAAGAAACAGTTGTAGAAAGCAGTACCTTGAAAGGGAAAAAGTGGAAATTACATTGCAGGGAAAGAATCCCTTAAGGCAGAAGGTGAGCTGTACCTGAGAATTGGCTAAGAGCTATAATTTGCAGAGTCATTATCAGCAATTGAAGAGTGGGGGTATGATAGAACGGAACTGCTCTTGCTTGGTGATAATACAAATCCCCTTGTTTACCTAAAGGTGTGCCTTGTCCTTCTTCACCAAGTACTCTATCAAGGAGTCCCAGGCTTCGGAAGCAGGCCATCTTGATGGCAAATGGGAAATTCACGTGATTTTTTATTATCCCTCTCCAAAGCCACTAATTGGGTCATTAGCCACTGGCTGATTGCACTATACTTTTTAAAGCTAGTTAGATTTAGACTTTCCAGTTAGCTTTATTTAGACTAGACTCTAGCTTATATATCCCACAAGGTCAGCCAGGAAAGAGAGTAATTATTTTTAATTGTCTATGATCTGATTATAATGAGATTTCGATGTTTGTTCTTAATCTGACCTTTCCCAGAAGTATCTCAGAGTATGTTTTGTATCTCTGGCCTGAACACCGTATTTCCTTGTTCTTTCATATGGAATGTGCCATTGATCTGAAAATCTTCAGGGGATACGCAATATTATTTGAATTAAAGCAATCAAATCCTTGCCATGGACTTGAACTCAATTATATTTTAGTCTAGGAGTGGCTTGAGTCCTGTCTATCTCATTCTTTCTCTCAGACCTTTTTCAGCAAGAGCCATCCTAAAGCCATCACTGAATCCTGTGTCAAAAAGAAATGGCTGCGAATATTCTCGCTGTCCTGATTTTGTGATAATCAGGGTAGGCTAAAAATACGCTATATTAGAAACCATGCATGTGTCCCCAGACCTAGTTTTTCTTCCTAGGTCTGGTTTTTAGAATGCTGGTGATAAACTAAGCCTGATTTATCATATGACCATCCTGTATGGGAAAAGACTGTAACTTTGGGTATCTTTGGTCAACCTTAAGAGATATAGCAGGAGGACGGATGGTGCTTGGTGGTTGGGTGTCAGTCTCCCATATAGAGGGACCTGGGTTCAATCCCCAGGACCTCCCGGTAAAAATTTAAAAAAGAAAAATATAGAAGGTATGTGGGCCACCAGGCCCCATGTGCGGGTGTACCGCCAGGCACCATGAGCCATGCAGCAAGTTGATGATGTAACAGGAGAGTGACACAAGGGAGAGCCAAGATGAGATGCACTGAAAAACCAGGAACTAAGGTGGCACAGGCAGTAGGATGCCTCTCTCCCACATCGGAGATTCTGAGGATCGAATCCCAGTGAAGACAGGAGGAGAAGGATGAGAAGACAGGGCAGGAAACGGACACAGAGAGTTGCCCAGCAAATAGACACAGAAAAAGCAAAAACGGGGGTGGGGGGAGGAAATGGATAAAAGTAAATAAGTAAATAAATAAATCCTTAAAGAAAAAAAAAAAAAAAAGAAATGGTAGGAAATATCCAGCATGAGTGAATTTTCATATCTCCCTAATGCCAAGCTTGATGAAAACCTCAAAGAACTAGGGACCCAAAAAGTTCAGCTGAGTTTCAATAAAACAGAAAGCTCAACAATTCAGGATATTGGAGAGAAAATTCATTAGTAAATTTATGAAAGTTTGAAATAAAATGATGCTGAGGTTTCTTCCAGTTCTAAAATGCTTTGATTTTATGAACTTCAGACACCAAACTTCCCAATACCAAAAGGCTTTTTCTAGGCCTCCAGTACTAGCAGCTAGTAATCCCTAAGCCTCTTCAAATAACTCAGTTGTGGGATTTGGGGACAGAAGACTAGGGGAGGGTGCTTACCTGGGGTGGGGGTGGGGGAAGCCTTCCCTTGGGCTTAATAGAAAGTTCTGTTATTTTGAAACGCAGCAGCCCAAACCCCCACACAGTCGCGTCTCTCTTTTGTTATTTTCAGTTTAGTGAGGATTTTTAAGCAAAGAATCTGTGAGGTTTCCCAGCTCCACAATGGCTTTGTAACTAAATAAAAGAAGGTTGACAAGAGGTCACTGAGCCTTTCATCTCTTCCTAATCATCTTGGAACAGGAAAAGCATGGGAAAGAAAGGGCCCTTCTGGGGAAGGACCATGGCCCTGAGGAGAAGATTTTCAGAAGTGGCCCCAATTTAAAATATTCTATCCCCTCCAAGAAAGAATACTACATTTTGTTTCAGCAGATAGGATCACGAGATTGATATTTCTCACATCTTCTCTTGGTTTTCCTTGTCACCTCACCGTTGAACTTTTGTTTACAGCCTCTGGATTGGTCTCTGTGCTTTCAATCTTCTCCCCTCCCAGCCCCCTACACTGAGCCTTTGCTCTGGTCTAAATCCTCTGTGGACTCCAAAACCCAGATTCAGGACAAAGGTCCAAAGTCATAAGTTTGGCATTAAGGTTCTCCACATTTTGGCCTCAAATTAACTTTCCTGTCTCCTCTCTCATTTTTCACCCTCTCAACACTTTTCTCTATGCACTATATTCTACCCCAGCTTACAAATATGTCTTACATTTTCCTACGCAAATGTTGTTTTCTCCAGCCTGAAATATATCCTTCTAGTTCAGTATTCCTCTTCTGAGACCAAAGTAAATATCCTTGTTTTTCATGTTTTCTTTCAACAACAAATTGATATTTTTGCAAGGCACTATAGTAGGTTCTTGAGAGAGAATAATCAATAGGCGAGGGATGGTCTCATAGAGTTCCTAAGAGAAGAACACTAAACAAGTAATGACAACAATGTTTTTCACTCACTCTTACCCAAAACAATCAAAATCCCCTTGGAACCAAGAATAGTCATGGTCAAAATACTCATTGGACAATTAGTTGCATCATACTTTGTGTAATCTGGAATCATAGATTGTGAGAGCTGGAAGAAATGGATGCCCAGTGAAATCCAATGAGAAAATATGGGTCTGTTGGTTGCCCAGTGAACGTTGTTAAGAAGATGGGTATCTGCCTGTCTCATCTAGGGCTGCCTTTCTGATCATCCTAAGGTTGATTTCAGGAGCCAGGCAAATCTGCTTCCAAAAATACCCCATTCTTTACAAGGTCAAAAATTCATTTAAGAAGGGACCGTGCTTGATTTTACAGGCATAACACAAACCTGAAATAAAATAGAATGACAAATGAGCACCAGCAAATTAATAATAGCATTTAAGTGGCAGATGTTAAAATATTTAAGTTTGACTAAAAGTTTCCAAATTGTGGAAATGCTAGAGACGGGCTCCTTTGAGTCAGGATAAAAGGGGTTGGCACAGAAGATGAAAATGAGCAACAAAGGGGCAAGCTTAGGCTGTGCTTTTTTCTGTGCCAACCTCATAAATTTTCCTAAAGTTGCTTGTGCTCATGAATACTATTTATGTGTGTATTGGGGAGGGCGGGAGTAAAGGGGTTAGCTGTCAATGAGCTGTGTATGCCAGCTTCCCCTCAAAACAGCTGTGTGTAATCTCTGAAATCTGGTAATACCACATATTTAGCTTTAGCAAAATTCAGATGCCTTTTCTGGAAATAACACCTCTTAAAAATTTCTACTTTGGCATAAGGATAAAGATGTTTTGAATGCTTTTGAACTTATAGACAGTTTCTGAAAAGATGGTTAACATCATTGGTCATCAGGGAAATGCAAATCAAAACCACAAAGAAATGTCACTTCACAACCACTAGGATGACTATTACTTAAAAAATAAGTTTCAAACTATTTTATATGGCTATGTTAGCTTTGGAATAGAAAAACAAATTAATTGCAAAAGAATGATCACTGTCCAGGATCTGATCACACCCTGAACAAGTACCAACCAGTCAGCCTTACCCACTACCATCAAGGCTAATTTCTGGTCAAGGGAGGAAGGGAAGAGACCTTCGTTTGATTGGTGTTGGTTTTGTGGCCAAGCAGTGTAGCATTTCTTTAAATATCCTGGGGGAAGGGGGCAGCAGAAAATGCAAGAAGAAACATTGTTTTTAGTTAGAAAACAAACTAAAAGGCAACAAACGCAAATATGAGAATTATGGTGAACAGCAAAGACGTTATCTGGAATGCTCCATACAGTAGCAAAATTACTTATCATGCCCCTAAATGGAAAAATCTGCTGAGCTCTTTCAATAAGAACATACAGTCTTGGAATGGCATCTTATCCCCCCAAACAAAGGTTAGAGACCAGTGGAAAGAGAACACACAGTTCTGGTTGCCAGATAGGAAAATTACCGAGTATCTCTGGAAGCAGAGCAATCCACTAAAATTCTGGAGGAAGAAGCACAAAAGTCATAGCAACAGAAACTACAAGAACTTCAGTTTCCATAAAGAAAAGAAGGAGCTGGGCCATTTAATTGTGGAATCGCTGATGTCAGTATCCTTAGTTCTTATCTCTTGGGTAGATCAAATTCCCTGGAGAAGATTCTTCCAAACTCCTACCTGGAAGATGAAGCCCTAACTGCCAACGGCTGCTGATACCCAGGGTTGATTTCAGGAACTGGGCAAGTCTACTTCCAAAAATACTCCATTCTTTAAAAGGTCAGAAATTCCTTTAAGAAAGGACCTGGCTTTATTTTACAGGGAGAACACAGACCTAAAATAAAAGAGAATGGTAAATGAGCGCCAGCAAATTAATAATTTCGTTTAACTGGCAGATGTCAAAATATTTAAGTTTGCCAGAAGTTTTCAAATTGTGAAAATGCAAGAGGCTGAATCCTTTGAGTTGGATAAAAGAGTAGGACACAAAAGGTGGAAGTAAGCAACAAAAGGGGTTGCCTGATGTCCTCCTGTCCCCAAACTCTGTTTTATTCTCTAGAGAATAAACCTTTGGTGTTTTGCTCAGATAGGAAAGGGTACTCACCTGACTGTTCCAAGTGGTAAGTCTGGCTGCCTCTTAAACCTTCCACCAATCCTCTTTATTTTAGCCACTTCACCCTATACCCCCACTCCCCCAACCCTGCCACTTCCAGAGACACCCAGAGCCTCCGATTTCTGAGTGTTTGAGGGATTGCACAGTGTAAATCACATTGGCTTAGGATTCTGTTTTCTAGAGTTTGGCAAGTCAGCACTTCTCAAACCTTAATGTGCATACAAATCAGAGGAATATATTGTGAAAGTCTAGTAAGTCTGGAGTGGGACCTGGGATTTTGCATTTCTAACCACTTCCCAGGAGATGCTAGCAATACTGGTTCCAGAACCACATTCATCCAACTTCTTTCTAATCCTAAAATTTTACTGCTTTTGCTCCTTTCCTCCTTTGTCTGTCTTTGTGTCTTTATGCTCTTAAAAGACCCCTTTACTATCTTGTCACTGGGGTTTCAAGAGGAAATAAAATAGTTGTTTAATATGCCATCTCTACCCATGGATCATCATTCATTATTAAACTCACTCCAATATGGCTTCTGTCCCCATGGTTCCACTGAAAATTCTCTTGTCACAGGAAATAATAAACTTCTCCTTATCTTTAGTATGTTATATAATATAGTTATATTATTTTTCAAATAAAAGTTTTGTTAAAAAAAAAAAAAAGAAGGTCCAACTCAATAACAAAAAGAGAACCAGTTAAAACTTGGGCAAAGTCCTTGAATAGACCTTTCCCCAAAGAAGATATACAAGTGGACAATAAGCATATGAAAAGATGGTTAACATCATTAGTCATCAGGGAAATGCAAATCAAAACCACAAAGAAATGTCACTTCACAACCACTAGGATGACTACTACTTAAAAAATAAATAAATAAATAAATAATAATAATAATAATAAGTGTTGGTATGGATGCGGACAAATTGGAACACATACATTGTTAGTGGGATTGTAAAATGGTGCAGCCACTGTGGAAATCAATTAGACAGTTCCTCAGAAGATTGACATAGAATCACCATATGATCCAGCAATCACACTTCTGGGAATTTACCCCATAAAGTTGAAAGCAGGGACTCCAACAGATATTTATACACCAACATTCATAGCAGCATTGTTCACAATAGCCAAAAAGATAGAAAGGGCCCAAATGTCCATCAGCAGATGAATAGCTAAACAAAATGTGGTATGTACATACAATGGCATATGATTCAGCATTAAAAAGCAATGAAGTCCTGATAGATGCAGCTCTGACGAACCTTGAAGACAGCCTGTTGAATGAAATGAGCCAGACACAAAAGGACAAATGTATGATCTCGCTCATATGAAATCCCTAGAATAAGCAAATTCATAGAAACAGTAGATTACAGGTTATCAGGTACAAGGGGTGAGGGGAAGGGGGAGTTATTGCTTATTGGGTACAGAGTTTCTGTTTGAGGTAATGGAAAAGTTTAGGTTATGGATGTTGGTGATGGGGGTACAATATTGTGAATGTAATTAATAGCAATGAATTGTACACTTGAAAGTGGTTAAGATGGGAAACTCTGAGTTGCATATATGTTACTACAAAAAGTGTTTTTTAATAAAGAGAAGGGGGAAAAAAAGAATGACTGTAATTTAGATGCCAGATTCAATGGTCATGTCTCTGTCCACATGTTACACGCCTGTCAGGAACACTGTATACAGTGGACCATCCTCCTGCTTGAAACACTTTTCTCTTTTGACTTCCAGCTTCTGTGACAACACACGTTTTCTCCTACCTGTCAGGTCAAACCTTGGTCTTCTCTGCTGAGTTCTCCATTGCTACCCAGTTTCTAGATGTTGGAATGGCCCAGGCTCGATCCTGACCTTCTTCTCTTATGCATCTGTAGTCTTTCCCTGAGTTATCTCATCCAGTCTCATAGCTTAAATACCACCCACATCTGAATTGTATGTGCCAGGCATGACCACTTTGTTGAGACCCAGACACATATATCCAATTATAACCTTGACATCTCCATTTGGATATCTTACTGGCATCTCAAAACCAACAAGCAGAAAATAGTGTACTTAATCACATGTCCCCAAGCCCACAGAATCTCTCCGCCCAGGCTTCATTAGCTGTGTAAATTCACATATCACATATCACCAAATACACGCCATCACCAAGTGCTAGGGATTTGACCCTTAAAATATAGCTCAAAGGTCTCCACTTCTCCCCAGTTCCTCTCCACCACCCTAGCTCAAACCACCATGATCTCTCACCTGGACTACTACAGTAGTCACCCACTGCTTCCATTCCTCTTGAATCTACAATTCATTCCCACACAGTAGCCACAGAGACCTTTAAAAAGAGCATGGCACTCAGTTACTTAGAATTGCAATTAGAATAAAATTTATGCAAACCATGTTTCATGACCACCTGTGATAGGCACAGTTCTTGGTGGGAAATCCCACAGTGAGCACAACAGACAAATCCCTTCCTCTGGGGCTTACAGGCTTTGCCATGACTACAGGGTACTCCATGATCTGGCAGAGGCTTAGTGCCCATCACATACTGTTCGCCCATCACCGCAAGTCTCCATCCCCTCCTGGACACCTTTCTGTTCCTCAAATGCACCAAGCTCTTTCTCACCTCAGGTCTTTTCACTTGCTTCTCTTTCTGTCTAGAATGTTCTCTCTCCTCTTCACATGACTTCTCATCTGTTTGATTTCTGCTTAAATTCTACCTCCTCAGAGAGGTCATGCTTGACCAGTCCCCAATATTTGCCTCTCCCATTGCTCTAGAATATCACTCTTTCATATGTTTCTTAAATTTACTGTACTTTGAAAGTTATTTGTTTGCTTTTTTTTTTTTTCTGCCCTACCTCACCCCCCAAAACTAGAGCTAATGTTTCAGGATGGCAAGGATATTTGCCTGTTTTGTTCACTGTTATTCCGGCACAGAGTGGATGTTATATATATATATGAATTGAATATATAAATGAATAAATGAAAATTCCCACAAGTAAATAATTACCAGAAGGAAAGACAAAATGTAACACATATCTACTGTGTTCTACTATACCATACAGTATGCTTTACTTATAACATCTCACTCAGTTCACTCAGCAGTCTTGCACTGTAGCTATTACTGTCCCCATTTTAGAAGCAAGGAAGATGAAATCCAAGAAAGAACTAGCCCCAAATCACTCAGCTTCTCAGTGTCAGAAATGAAATTGAGATTCCTGATATCCCTGATGAAAAAAAAACGCCTAGTCTTACCGTAACCATGAAAAAAGAAGGGACCTCCTTATTTTCTGAAATCCTGAAGCAGAACAATCTAAACTCATAATCTGTGCACTTAAATATGAACAATACTGAAGTCATCCACAGTACACCTACATATCATCGTGCCTTCCGAATGCAGTCAGCTCGCAGGGCTAGAACTGTGCCCCTCTCCAGCACCCTGTAATTACTCAACAGGGAGGTGAGAGAAGAGAGAAAGAGGGAGAATGGGTCAAGGAATGAGAAGGTTTGAAGAGTGCAAGGAGGCCTGGAAGTAAACATCAATGGCATTTCCATTCCTAAATTGCTCAATAATCCAACACTGTTTGCTTTAAGGAGCTGCTTGGGCCATTCATATGCCTATGGAGGAGGCAGTTGGTGGGGGTGGCTTCAACTATCTGTTGCCCTTTACATGTTTCCCATGCCCTGAAACAATTAACTCTTGGCCTGTTGAGTAGCTGATCTTCTTCAGGTATACAGGCTTAGCAGAAGTGGCTGCCCTGTGAATGTGGAATGCTGGATAGAGGCTAGGGAATCTCTGTAGGTACTTCCTAAACGGTACTCATTGAATTAGAGGAAACTTGATGATAATTCAAAAACTCCATAAGGCTAAAATGATTCATATTGATCTAACATGACCTCACAGCCTGTTTTCTAACATATTTTTCTAAACTTGGGGAAATGTACCCCTGTTTTCTCATTTTGTATGTCACATATTCTGGGTCAAGGCTGTTCCAAGTGGGCAGCTCCCTATGTGATAATATTTGATTAGCTATGTTGCCCCAAAATATATTCCTTGCTTCTTGTCACAATACCACCATTAATAAATTAATCTTTGGAGCTTAAATATTTCTTGTTCCTCATTTCTAAAATGCTATAGTTGAAATATGAAATCCTCTTGGAGAATAAATACCTTAAACTTTCAAAAAAGCTGGTCATTTACTCTAGCATTTTTCAAAGTATATTCTTCACAATCCTAGTTTCATAAGACACACCATAACAAGAAACTTTTAAAATGGATTTCCATGGTCAAATGGGTCTGGAAAATGCTACATGCTGTACTTCCATTCTGAGATATACAAGGCACATAGCATATCAAAAGCCCTAAGAGGTGGTCCAGCTTTGTGTGTCCCATAAGAATCCCTCAGAGCACACTTTAGGAAACCCTAGTTTAGGGAAATTAACCAAGAATACAGTTTGGCATGTGGGCCTTCATCTATACCCAGAGGAAGTGAAATGTTGAGATAGGTACAGTGTACAATCCAAAAGAGGTAGTAGACACCAAAAGCCACTACCCCTTTTGACAGTTCTGTAAGGGCTAAGTCTTTTCGTACGAACACCTGCCTTGTTTGTTTTGTTGTTTTGTTTTTTGTGTTTTTTTACCGGGAGGTCCTGGGGATCGAACCCAGGTCCCTCCATATGGGAATCGGACGCCCAACCATGTGGGCCACATCTATCCCCCCTTTGTTTGTTTTTGGTATCAGAAAATTTTTTGCTAGATGAACTTGAGAGAGCATATGCTCTCTCTTTTTGTTTTAGGGATAAAGAAACGAGGCCCAATGAGATGAAATGACTTGTCCAAGGCCATGTGGGGAATTAAAGGTATTGTCTGTTATCTTTTCTCTAAAGCCAAAAACATTAAGCCAGCTATTCCCAAGCCTCTATGGCAGGCTTGATGATAAAATACCTACCCCCTCCCTACAAAGTATAGACAACCCCTCTTCCACACCTTATCCCCTCACACCCAAGCAAATACCTTCCAGATGTTATGAGCCAAGCATTAGAATTCCACCACTATATTCTTAATGGGCAAAGCAGAGGGGGAGTGGGTGTGGCTGGAAACAGCAAAGCAGCCAGGCACCCAAGATAAACATCTCTGATGTTCCTGGTGTGCCCTTGAATGTAGAAGAACGGTTGGACCAGATGGGAGGAAATAAATGTTATCACAATGAAGTTATCCATTCCATTCTTTACTTTAATGCTTGTTGTGTGCATTATTAGTTTTAAATAATTCAGCTTGCCTGTCCTAAATATTGGTCTGGTGAGTGGTAATGGCTCTATCACCTATAAAATAAGGCCACTAACTTCTCTTCTTGGCAGGCATAACAGTTTCTTAAATACTTTGATACGGTGAGCAAAACATGGAAGTGGAATTACCACTGAAAGGACTCTTTGCAGAGCTGCTTTGGTTTGTTAGATCCAAGGAAAAGAACAGATTTATTTTCTCCTGGGCAGGACAGAGACAAAATGACCTTTTCCCTGTGTCTTTACAATCCTGACCATTTGACTGAAGGAATTTCAGCAACAGAGAACATGTAGTTATACCAAATGGAAAACAAGCCAAAAGTAATTTCAAAATCCCAAGTTCAGCATCTTCATAGCAAATCATTGAAACGAAACAAAGCAGCACATCATCTATGACCTGAGACTACAGGCAACACGACTTTATTGATTACTTACTGTGTGCACAGCCATTTCCTGGAATATCAGAACTGAGGATACAGCCCTGACACATAGACTTTTTAAATGTAACTGAAGAGAATAGACACACACATATACACTCACATTGAAAAAGAAAGCTCTTCAAGTTATCATAGGATAATATCACAAGGATGGGATAAGCAGAGCAAGATTTGACTTCTGCAGAAGTTCTTTGCAGGGAGAGATGCCTACACTTCAGAATAAACATAAATCGCATCCTCAGAAAAGTGAGGCATGTACTGGGTATAAAAATGATTTGCATATATGGCCGTGAGGGAGAATACATAATAGGTGGAAAGAGTACCTGGAGACCTAGTCAAATAGCATCAAAACAAATAGTTTTAGCTGCAGAAGGAAATATTATTACCTCTGAATTATCAATTCCATTTTAGAAATGTGCCAAGTACAGCATTGGGGTAGAGGTGGGGAGAGTTAGACCATTTCCATTCCAGATCGTCAAATCCAAGAAAGATTATGTAGCAGGGGGAAATTCAGTTCTCTTTTAATAATCTGTGGAAGTTTGGGTAAAAAGAATCAAGGTTTGGCTCAGAAAAACTTAGTAGGACTCCAATAGATAGCTTTCAGAATCTCTGACTAAATACAGAGGTGAGAGCCTGCCTTTGTTTGCAGTTGAGTGATAAAAATGACTAGAAATCTTTCAGAATAGAATGGGTTTTTTTATTCATTTGTTTTAATCATTTATTCAACTGTTTGGAGTAGGGAGTGGGTACGATCATGTTATGCCCAGAAGATCTTTGGATCTGAAGCCCGGTGTTTCTGAAATAAAGAATTCCTTCAGTGAAACTTTAAATCATTGGACTAATTTAGTCTTTTACATAGTAACCAAATAGGCCCAAATTAGACATAGATAACTTTTTCCAAAATCAACTTGGATTTAACAATTTGTTGGTCCCAAGTTGCCTTCCTTTAAGAAATAAAAAAATTAATGAATGAGTATAAATAAATAAATACCAAGAAAACATGTCAAATATCCTGCTTTCCAATTTATTGTATTTTTCCAACTCTGCCTTCAGGTGAACAGTCTAGATTGGCTACTGATCTGCAGCCCCGTTTAATGGCTTTGTTTTTGCATCACTCTGTTAAAAGTTGTCTTTCTTCCAATAATCATTATGGTGTAAGTGACACTACAGGGGAAATCAATTGCTTCTGACTACATAGAGAAGCAAGTCTGCCTCCCTAGAATCATAATTGGGGCTTTGTTTCTTTTGCTGTTGTTTGAACCCTGTGACAGTCACCCTCTTGTTTTCACCACAGTTGAGTGACTTGTCTGCTGCAGCCTCCGGGGAAGGTTTGCCGGCTTTTAGGAACGGCCCCCCTCAAGGAGGGAATAATTAGAAACACTTAGACATCAGAATTGCATTTCCCAGCAACTGGCTAGATGTTTTCTTTAAGATTGTTTAAAGAAAAAGTCCTTTAAGCCCCTAAGGGGATCGAGTCTTTCTTATTTTCTCTCCACTAAGAAAGATGTGAAGCTACAGAAAGCATTCAGATTCAAGAACAAAGATGGTTTCTCTCTGTCTTAGGGCCATTTAGTACTGTGCATGTCTTAGACCTCAAGAGACAGTTTTGAATAAATGAAGTGAATGATTTGCCCTAAATTGAATTGATGAATTGACTTGACTTGACTTGAGCTTGTCTGAACTGACAGGGTGGCTGCCACAGAACAGAAGGAAGGCCAAGGCGTTCCATTGGGAACCAGATAATCAAGGCCAGAACTTGAAATGGTCAGAGAGCCCAGGCCCTCCCAGCCATGGAGGAAACTGGGATAAAGTGACTTACCCAAGGACAGATAGCAAAGTGGAAGCAGAACTGAGGCTCTAGACATAACAATAACAGTACAGACAAATACTTGGGCTAAAGTGCCATGTATTGAGTACAAACCATGTGTCAGGCATGGCGTTCAGTGTTTCCCTGTAGCACCTCACTTATCCCTCACAGTGACCGTCAGGGCAGGTCCCACTATTATCCTAATTTTCAGAAGAGAGAAATGGCCAGAGCCTTGGAGGCGTGTCAAGGTTCTCATTCTGGAATGTCGTAAAGTAAAGGATTTTTAAAATAACACATAATCTTGTATTTATATTTATCCGTCCTTTACATTCCAAAACATAGCTCCATAATATTGAAAATGTGGAATTAGGATATTGGACTTAGAGGCCATCGGCAGTGCTGGACACTGGGCTACATCTCACATGAGGATGAGCACGATCCTGGCATGGGCTTAGCTCCCTGCCCCATGCACCAAAAGGCCTGCCCACTGGGGGATTTTCTGCTCTCATCAGTGATGACTGATCAAGTGCCACCACTGAGCCCTGCACACAGAGGGGTTCTCACCACACCCTAGGACAGGGGTTCTTAAACAAGGGTCCATGGATCCCCCAAGGGATCCATGGAAGATTTCAGGGGGTTCATGAGCTTGAATTGAAAATTTAAGAAAAAAAAATTATTCTTGTGGGGATGTGTTGGTGTGGGTGTGATATATTTATTAAAGAATACACAGTATAGTGTGAACTTAGTAAGGGGTCCATGGTTTTCGCCTGACTGGCAAAGAAGTCCGTGGAACAAAAAAGATTAAGAACCCCTGCTCTAGGAAGGGAATTACACCAGTGTTTCTGATTATTTACTATTCTACTTTGAAACAGCTAAGTCTTGAGAGCTCTGAGCGCTTAGAAATCGCTGAGCCACTGCACGTGCCCTGCTAGGTTACTTAACAGCCCCTCCTGACAAGGAATCAGAGAGGAATCAGGCTACCTGGCATGGCTGAGGGGTCAGGGAGGCACGGATGGCTCAGAATCCTCAGGTGGGGATACTTTCAGCAGGAGGCAGGAGGGAGAGGGCAGTGGCCAGGTTAATGTCCAAGGCTGGCATGAGCAACCTAGAGGACAGCAGTGTCATCCATAGGGCTGTGAAAGGAGCAGCCTGCTAGGGAGGAGAAAGTGAAGACAAAAGTTTGGCACAGAAGTTTGAGTTGAAATTGAAACAGATGAGTGGGAATAACAAGGAAATGACCTAGAAGAGTCAAATGCCTTAACCACCATCTGGGATGAAGACGTGTAATTAGGATTGTCGTATCATGTTCTTCATGAATCCAAGCTAGTTTCCAATAACTTTTAATTTTGTTTCTCTTCCTCCTTCCCTCCCTCCCTTCCTTTTTGAAAGCACCCATGAACTATCAGTTGCAAAATCCCATAACAAATTACTAATATGATTGGCATTAAAGTGTTCTGGTCTGCAGTTTCTAGAATCTTTTTTCCACCTTCCTGAAAAGTTGGGGCTTTATTTGTTACTCTCCAATCCTCTAAAATCACTCCTATTCTTCATAATTCTTCAAACTTTAAGAATCACCTGTTTTTCCAGACCCTTGAGATGCTGCTTATCCCTGTCTGGAAGTAGAAATGCATTCAAAGCGGCTAGCTGTTCTTTTCCTCTCTCCTCCCATACATTGGACTTCATTTCCACTATGGAAAAAGACTATTAGACACTTTCTAGGACCATTCTTCCTGATTAAGAAGGTAGAAGTCAAATAGGAGACAGCAAACTGTTTCCTCTTGTCAACTGTGAGTGTTACAGTAGCAGCAGTCTGATCCAGCCCTTGCTTTTCTTCTCCACCTGAATGTACATGCAGAGTCTTCCTGGTCTGCTTTAGTATTTCCCCCAGCTCTGGCATATACTAGGCTTTAGGATCCTGGCACCATTTTGTCTTTACCCTTGATCCCGTGTTCCTTTCTTTTCGGTATCATATAAGTTTCTTAGATAGTACAAGATTTTTTTCTCAGCCATTGCTCCACTTGTTTGTATGTGTGTATGTGTGTGTGTGTGTATATATATATATATATATCTTATACATAATACCCTTTATAAAGGCTTATAATTTTATCGTGAGCACTTTAAGAAAATACTCAATTCATGCAGTTACTCAATAAATATCTATTGAGCATGTACTGAGGTATTCGCTGTAAGCACAGAAAGACTAAACAAATGTGGATCTGAGTTCATGAAGCTAACAAGCCAAAATGGGAGTAAGCATGTACAAGTCAAAAGTACCCCAAGGGTTAAACAAGTCTTGAAGGAATTCAGAGGAAGTGGGTATTACCACTCACAAGAGGCAGCACTGGGAGGATGACAGGGTGACTCAAAGAAGATGTGGAAGACACTACACCTGAACATTGAATCGTTTAGATAAGGGAAGATCAAGAGGTGTGTGTGTGTGTGTGTGCGCGCGCGTTGTGGTGGTTGAGGGAGGGGTGGTGCAGGGAAGAAGAAGGAATATTATCAAGTATCAGCTTTTAATGAAACCCAGCAAACTAAAATGTGTATACTTGTTGCATTCTGCTTCTTATTCCTTCTTCTTCTCTCCCATGATTCACTTTTCTTGCAACTTATTATCTGTTTCTTTTATATGCTCAGAAATGTTACTGATTTTGCCATCGCAGGATTATCTTTGCCTTCCCCACTTCCCTTTCCTTCAGCTGAGGCTGCCCAAATCCTTCCTTGCTTTCCCACCTTTCTCTGCCAGCTTGACAGAAGTGGACGATGTTTCTCTCTGGTGAATTCAAGGAGCGAAGTTGTTGGACGGATGCCTGCCTCTAGGGGAGGCCTGCCGGTCATCTCTGTAACCCTTACCCCATGTGGTTGTTTGAAGCTGTGTGTGCCCCAGGAAAACATGTTCTTAAATTTAATCCATTTCTGTGGATGTGAAGCCATTGTAAGTAGGACCTTTGCATGAGGATTCTTCAGTTAAAGACCCACCTCATTCAGGGTGAGTCTTAATCCTGTTACTGGAGTCCTTTATAAGAGAATGAAATTCAGACAGAGAGAGAGAAAGCCAAGGAAGCAAGGGCCTAAGATCAGCAAAACCCAGAAGAGAAGGTAGAGACCAGCGGATGCCAGGTGCTTTGCCATGTGGCAGAGGAGCCAAGGATCGCTGGCAGCCAGTCTTCAGGAAGAAAGCAGTGCCTTGATGATGTCTCAATTTAGACATTTTCCTGGCCTCAAAACCAGGAGGCAATAAATTCCCATTGCTTAAGCCAACTCATGTCATGGTATTTGCTTCAGCAGCTTAGGAAACTAAAACAAACCCCAGCTCCTGAGAGGTGTGTCCTATGTCAAGGAGGCCAAGCATCACAGTGGAAGGAACCCAGGACTGAGAGTAAGAAGACCAGGGATCTGGTTTGATCACTAACAGTACCTCATTCTACAGCCTAGGAATATTATCTCATA
Source organism: Tolypeutes matacus (assembly GCA_026826555.1). NCBI lineage: Eukaryota > Metazoa > Chordata > Mammalia > Cingulata > Chlamyphoridae > Tolypeutes > Tolypeutes matacus. The sequence goes on from JAKSZT010054030.1 coordinate 38,395,595, forward strand.
TCACTGGACCTCAGTTTTCTCATCTATAAAGTGATGGAACAGAACACAATGATCCAAAGTTCAACCCCACTAAACAGAATGAAAACTTGAGTACAAGGGAGTGAACTATGACTGAAATCATTCAACCATTTAATCATGCATCAGCTTCCTTGTCTTTCCAGCCCACCTATTCCATACACCCTTTATAGCTTTGTCATTTTGTGATTCCAGGAATTCTATGTAGGTAAAGTTGAGAATCCTGCATCTTGTCCTATCCTCTTTCTTTGGTGTGTTATGATTAAGTGGCAGCAGGAATACATTAGAGGATCTGGCATCTTTTTATTGACAGTTTGCCCTCTAGACCCTACCCTGGGAAGAGGAGGAACAAAGATTTACAGAGCTCATCTGCCATCCTAGGACTCCTGGTATTTAGGTCTGTTAGCAACTGACATTCTGCACCACTACAGCTGGTGGCAAGATTGAGGGGCTAAGGATACTTCAAGTATATGTTTGTGTATCATCATTCCTCGTTTTCCTTATCTAAGTGCAATATTTAAAGCCAACAGTCCTGCAAACTTGAGGCAAATGATGATCTTAAAATTCCTCAGGTAATTGAAATCATTTCCTAAGGAAAGAAGAAAGCAAAGACTGGTTGGCACCCATTCATTCATTCATTCATTCAACACATACTTTTCTATTGCCTACTGTGTGCCAGACATTATATGCTAGAGATACAGAAGACAATAAAACAGACTAAAAGAAGAGATGATACGCTCTTGTGGATCTTTTTTCCATTGGAGCTGACTGATAATGAACATGAAAAATAAGTAAGGTCCATAATATGCTAGATGGTTATGTATGCTGCTAAGAAAAATAAAACAGAGAAAGGGAATAGGGAGGGTCAGAGGTGGGACATACACTGGCCAGCAAGCCCTTCAGAGAAGTAAACATTAAAGACCTAAAGAAGATGAAGGACTGAACCATGTGGCCATCTGGGGGAAGAGTGTTCCAGGACAGGGGACATTAAGAACAAAGACTCTGGGGTGGAAACACATCTACATGTAGAAGGAACAGTGAAGAAGTCAGAGTGACAGGAATGGATGAGTGAAGAGAGGACAGTGTGAGATGGTCAGACAATAATGCATATAATGAGAGGCCTTATAGACCCTTAAAAGGACACTGGCTTTGATTCAGATTGAAGTGGGAAGCCACTGGAAGGGCATGATCTGATTTAAAGTTCAACAGAACGATTGTTAAGAATAGAGGGAAGGGGGTCAAGACAGAAGCAGGGAGACCAGAGAGGAGAGCATTTTAATTCCGTTGAGAGGAGATGATAGCTCAGACGAAGGTGGTTAACAATGGAAGTGATGAGAAGGGTCAGAATCTGGGCATATTGTAAAAATAGAGACTACAAAATTTGTTGACACACTGAATGTGGGGTGTGAGGGGAAAGGGTTTCAAATACAGCTACAGAGTTATAAACCTGACCAACTAGAAAAACGGAGTTACCATTTCATGGGGAAGAATGCATGAGGGACAGGGTTGCCAAGATAAAGACTATGAGAGAGACTTGTCCCTATGGAGGACAGATCATATAGAGCTTTATGCTTTTTGAAATGATTCTTTAATCTAAAAATTATGGTTTGGATATTTAATAAATTCTTGTTTTCTGACGCCCCTTGGACTATACTCCTACCCACTCCTTACTTTCAGAATATTACCCTAAAAATATATACTTAAAACACTCAAGCTTCTGAATAATTCTGTTATACCTCAGTTATAGCTTTTAAAAATGCCTCCTAATAGCTAAACAAGTTCCCTCCAGTGGCAAACATCAGCCCATACGTTATTCTCTCACAATGATGCTCAGCAATGGCATGGTCCTCCCTTCCCTGCTGGATCTGTTCATTTTCTCACTAACACTCTCTTTGCACGCTTCTTCCTTACCTCGTGTTCCCCCTTGGCACAGTCCCAGTTCCTCCACTGAATCCCCCTCACTCTCCCTCCACCCCCTCTGCAGAGAGCAATTCTGGATGGAGGTCTCTGACCTCGGAACCTTGCTTGGAGGGCATGCATCCTTTTAAAACAGAGTTGAGAGGTATAATGGGGGAGGATGGACTCTATGTGACTCAGGCACGTAAGTCACTTAAATTCCTTATGGCCTGGATTTTTCTTATCTCAAATCAAAATGTGGAGAAAAGGAAAGAAGGAAGGGAGGGAGGGAAGGTGGGAGGCAAAGAGGGAAGAAAGGAGACAAAAGAAAAAATCTATGCATTAATTGAGCCAACATGGAGCTTTATATGCACAGTTTCAAGTGCAGATAAATGGCCTATAGGCCTCACAGGTACAGATGAAATGAAATCAGACTTGCTACTCAAACATAGACTTTATATCATGCATTCTCAGTAGGGTCAAGAATCTTAGCTATTACAATGATCTGTGGCCTTCCAAAGAAACACAGCACATAATGACGTACCATATTTCTGTGGTATTAAAATTTCATAGGGGGTAGAGGTTAAGAAAAACATGCCTGAAAAGGCTCCTTAGTGGAGGGTGATATGAGAAAAAAAGATTGAAAAACACTGCTTTATACCACCATGGACGTTGTCTTCATTCTTGGTGAACACTGAGACCCCTTAGGCCTTTCTTTCTAAACCATTGCTGATACATCTCTCTGTCCATCTTGCTAGATGTCAAATGGAAAGTTTCCTTTTCCAAATTGTTTTAAATATTTTCTCTGAAGGTGTTTTTCTCCTACTAGAGACACTGCCCTCATCTCTACCTTATACCCAGACCTTCCGCTGCTTTTCTGCTTCCCCCTTACCCTGGCCATGGCCCGAGGACTTGGAGGTCACTGATAGGACTGCAGTGCAGGTGGACAGAGTCTTTTGTGCTGCATATTCCACAAACTTTGATTGGTCTGGGAAGGGCTTGCCTGTGGTTTCATTTTCTCCCCATACACCTTAACTGCTGCATTCTTTTATTTTCTCAATCTGAAGCTAAAAAATGAAGTGTGAGTTCGTGGAATAGACTCCACTCTCTTTTCCTAATCACTTCTCATGTTATTCTTACTTTACCAGTATATCCTCCTCTCCCCCTCACCTTATCCAAAATTGTCCACTTCTCAGGCCCATCAACTCTCCTGATTGCCCAAGCCTGCACTGAGTTCTCTCTTCCTAAGCTTCTGTCACATGGATGGTGCCACAGAATAATGCACATATTTCTATCACTTCATATTGTCCCCTCTTTCACTCAGTTAACAAATATTTACTTTGGATGAGACACTAGGTAGTTAATATGGAAGATACAGGTGTGTGGAGATTTCCTGTCTTTCTCAAGGAGATTTTTGTTCAGTACCTTCAACTCTCCAACTAGACTCTAAGCTCCTACCATTTTGGAGTCCTCAGAAAGCACTCAGCGTCCTCAGGACATTTAGAATATATTTATTGAATTGCTTGAAGTTGACTAGAAAGGCATTAATGAAGGAAAGTAGAGCCATCCCTGAAAGGTTAGCATGTGCACCACAACCTTGGTTTGTACATCACCTTGGTGTGGAAAAGACTGGTCTCCGGAACGGAGCCAGGGGGAGCATCACGTCCACCAGCAGAGCACTGCTCGTGATGCGGTGAAGACACAGGGAGCGGTTTCCCTCTCTCTCCCACGTAGAGTCGCCTGATGCTTATACGTGGGGTCTTGAAAGAGACAAATTGTCTCCTTGGGACCCCAACACAGCTCCATAAGGAAGAAACCGGATGCTTCTCAATTAGGTCATTCTTTCAGGGGGATATGGATTCTAAAAGCCCTCTACTACACTGAGCAGGAAATTCTTTCGAACATTTCTGGGCTAAGGCTAAAAACAGTACAACTGCATAGAAATTAAAATTAAACACTAAAGTTGCCTCCTACAGATCGTCAGGTAGGAGCTTGCATTAGAGACCATCTAGCATCCGGCATTTTTATCAGTGAAAGCTCACTTGGTTGTAAGAAGCAGCAGCATACTGGCTTATGCCAACAGGAGGCTTTTTTTTTTTTTTTTTTTTTTTTGAAGGCTATGAGGATAGCAGACTCCAAAACACTAGAGTTGTAATTAGGCCTCAGGGTGAGCTGGAGCTGTGCCTGGAATTGAGATTTCAGAAACCAAGGAAGCAACCCTCTCAAGTCTCTGCCTTCCTCTAATCAAAGAGATGTCTTTTGTCTCTGTTTCTCTGCATATCTGCTTATTCTTTCCTCCTGCAGGCCACTTCTCTATACACTTCGTTTTGATGCTTCTCCAAGTACTTGGCAGAAGATATCGTCTCCCTAGCTCCCACATTCACATGTTCTCACTCAGGCCACCAAAGGGAATTGATTAATACCTCTGAGTCCACATTCAAACTCCAGGAAGCAGAGCCTGATGGACCTATCTTGGCTCAGATGTCTGCCCTGGTAGCAAAGAAGGTTAACAAAATAACACAGTTTCTGAACTTGCTCCTTCTCATTCTTTTAAAGAAAAGGATTGTGGTGGGCTAGGCAGATAGGCCCCAACTCTTCTACTACATCCCTCATTTCATAAATGCAGAAGTTGAGATCCAGAGAGATGAGGTGAGTCTCCCAAAGTCCCAGAGCCAATATTTGTCAAGGCCAAGAATGGGACCCAGGAATTGGAGCCTGGAACTTTTGCAGAAGTAAAAGAAGTTCCTTCTTCATCAGGAGGAACTTTTAAAGTAAAACAGAGGGTTTTAGATTCAATGTAATAGGCAATGGGAAGCCATTGTAGGTCCTGGAGCAGAAGTGGGAAATCATGTTTTGGAGGATTAGCTTGTATGTTAAGTGTCAAAGTATTGGGGCAAAGAGTCAAAGTAGGTCCATTACAGTTACCCAGTCTTGAGGCCATCAGGACTCTTGACCAGAATAAAACTAGAAATGGAGAAGAAAAGGGTGGATCCAAGAGACATTTCCAAGGAAGAAGGTAATGGGTAATGAGGGTTGAGGGCAAGAGGCAAGTCAAAGACCCCTGCTGCCGTAACCATGGAGGCTGGCTCACTGGTTCACAAGTTTTTATAATCCTGTGGATCCTTTCCTGGAGAAAGCCAGAATCCACCACCCTCTTCAGTTATGGAGTTGACAGTTTTGTCAGCAAAATCAGCACAGCAGCAGCTCATTCCTGTGTAAGCCAAGAGGATACCCGTGCAGGTCTGTCAGTCTGTTTTCAGCTCCTTCTTTCCTTCTTGAAGGTACAAGGAAATGTGCTCAGAGTGTGCTTTAGGCAAAGCATATTTTATCCCAAAGCTGCGAAAGAAAAAATTTTACCTCTTATGCCATGATTGCCATGACTTTGAAAGCACCAAAAATAAGATAAAAGAAAATAGGCTACAGCAAAAGCTCTGATTCTTTAGTTATGAGCAATTTGCAGTGGCATGTGGGCCTTCTGACTGAGCAAGCTTCAGGGTGGGGAAATATAAAAGTAGATTGAAGTGCTTTGGATAGCGTTTCTTTCCCCCCCCCAAATAAATAAATAAGTACATAAATAAATAAATAAATAAATAGGAAAGCATCATGTTCAAGAGAAAGGATGTTCATTTTCATCCTGAAGACACAGATCACAAAAGGATGTGGTGAAGAAGAGTTGCTATTTTGTGGATGTTTTCCTTAAAGAAAAAAAAAAAAAAAAACCTCTCTGCTATTAAAAATGAAAGTTCTGGGGACTTTGATGCGGTGGTCCTGTCTTTCTATGATTAGTTCCAATGCTGGAGTTTAGATGACAATGGCGGGAGCTCTGCCATGAGCTGTTTTTTCATATGTCCTGAGGAGTTCAGTACAACCTGAGGGCAAAGGAAGTCATAAAGTTATATAGGAGTCGACAACTGATGCCCAGAACCTCAGCCAGGTATGGGACTAACTGGAATGTAGTGACATCCAATTAAATGATTAGTCCCTTTCCTGCACTGTCCCCAGCTATAGAGATGCTCGGGGCTAGGGACTTGAGAAGTATCAAAGCAGGCGGGATTTATGCTCCTGACAAGTTTATAGTCTAGTTTTGAAGGCAGGAGGGACTACAGTTCTTTTCATAACAATAGTTAACATTTATAAAGCACTTTACAACATGTTTGGACAGGCATTATCTCATTTGGTTTTCGCAATGGGTAAGGTGGAGATATTATTTTGTATGGCTTATTCTGTACTGATGTACACTTTTTAAATGATGAAAACAGAATCTGAATCCAAGATTGTTGTGAAGACAATGTAAGATAGCGCGTGTAAATTACTCAGCACAGTGTCTGCACAGAGAGCTGCTCGGTAAATAGTAGCAACGTATTCTCCAACGAGAACTTCACCAACCAGATATGATCCAAGATAACTTGTTGGATCCTTTAGCAAGTCTTCCTTCAAAGGACCACCATGTAAATTAGAATGATTTGGTTCATCATCACTTACCATCTGAAAATCTCAAAAGGACTTCTAATTCCTGGTAAATTTATATGCCAGGAAGAGAAGCCCTATTCACCACTGTCCTCCTAATACATCATAAAGCATTTTACCCTCATATTTTAATACCTGATTAATTTATACTGAATATAAAGTTGATTTAGGACTTTAAATGAGGACACAAGAGAGAAAAGAAACCAAGGTTTATTGAGCACCTACTTTAGGTCAGCCACTGTGATAAGCCCTTTTAAAACATCCCTGCAAGGCAACAGGCTTCAGGGTCCTTTTGCACAGAAGTAAGGCTCAGGGAGGTCATGTAATTTATCCAAAGTAAAACTGGTGGGTCACTGGGCCAGGATTTGATTCCAGAAAGTATGTCTAACTCCAAGCCTATCTTATGTCCAGTACGGCATAGTGTCTCTTGAATCAAGAGATTGCTAGAATGCTATCGAGTGCTACTTAACCCAACAAATTCAAGCACTTTCCAAGGACATAATGTTATATCACTGCACTGATATGATTCAAAGTGCCAGATTCTCCCCTGCCTTATTTTAAGGTGACAGTTATCTACAAAAGGCCACACTCTCCAAGGACAGAAACCAGAATTCATTCCTGTCATCCACAGGGGCCACAATACATGTCCCCAAATTTCAATTTGTAATAAATTTCACTGTGATCATGACTTAGAAGATGACATCCTGTACCTAGAGCCGAGGTGTGTAACCTTTTCCTTCTTTGTTAAACAGTTGCCGTGGTTGAGCTCTTACTCTGTGCCTGCCAGTGAGTACCAAATGCCGTGATCACACGATCCCACTTAATCCTCCCCTTCTATGGTGTAGGAACTAATATTATCCCCAGTTTGCCAATGGGGAAACTGAGAGGTTGAGCAACATGCTGGTTCATACAGCTGTAAATGGTAAAATGGGACACAAACCCTGGGTCTGGGCTCTTTGCTCCATTTTTGCCACTTCTGGCCACTGGTTTTATATTGGAAATTGGCCCTTCCTGTCATAACAGCTGCAAGGGGAGACTGTCCAAGAGGGATGTATGTTACCTTGCATTTCTGTGGCAATCTATTACAAATGTCTGTATAATATTTGCACAAGAATCATGAATGATAATTGAGTGCTAACAGATTTGGTCAAATAAAACAAAACAGTAGTTTAAAATGTGCCATTGTGAAAAAAAGGAATGAATTTTTGCAGGTGTGAGGTAAATTGAATTGATGGGTTTGAAAAAGCAATTACAGAAATATTTTAGATTCCCAGCATGGGAGTTTCTAGAAAAAGGGGGATTGGGACAACAAAACGACGACAGCAACAACAAAACCCAGGATACTTCTTGTCTCAATGTTTGGCCAAACTATTAGTTGCTTATGGAACATTTTCAAATATATGTACCCTAAATTTCCTCAAACTCCACCAGCAAATTAGAAACAAACAGCCTCATAGTAACGATAAATTATAAAAGTCCCTCGCTTCTTGCCCACTCCCCCAGTCCCCAATCATGTCGGTCCCCACTTAGCCCTAAAGGTCCCAGACTTACATTGGAAGTCCCTGGGGGGGATCACATGTATCCAGAGGCAACATCCTCAGGGCCTTCTCACTGATGTCTCCTGCCCATGAAGCCTCTTCACGTAAGCTCTCCTGGGCACTACCGCCGCTGGGGCACAGGAGCCGCTGTCTCACGGGTCAATTAGTGCTCTGCTCCCTTCTGGACTGAGCTGACTGGTCGGGCTGTGGAGTGGCAGAAAGCACCTTTACCTCTTTGTTTGCTCTTCAGCTTCTAAGCAAAGTCAACAAAGCAGATATTTGGTAAAGAAGGCCAGAATCATGAACAAAGAGCATCACTCAAAGAAGTATGGGAGCAAAATTTGGGTGTATAAAAGCTGTTCCTGGCAGAATTGTCGGTTATGATGAATTCTAGCTTACTTTTCAAGTATCATTTCTCAAGTGCTTACGTGTTAGACACCTTGCTAAAAACTTTGTGCATCTACAATGGCCTTATTAGGTACTACTATTTTTATCCTCATTTTACATTTGGGAAAACTGAGGCTCAAAGGATGCATAGTTTATGAGTAGCAGAGCAAAGAATGAGACATTGATCTAATGCTGAAGCCCTTGTCCTTTACCTCTCACCGTATTGGTTCTAGGTTACATGTTTATCAGAGTCTTCTCTGCCTCATTCTTATCCCTCCTATTTACCTCCACCCAGCGGCAGAAGGAACTTCTAAACTCAAGTTTGATCATTTAGACCCCCTGCTTAAAACCTCTCAGGCTTCCCTTTATCCTTTATCCTTTGGGATACAGTTCAGGTTCCCCAACCTGGCTTGACTCCTGCTCACATATGCAGACTCAGTTCTCACCACACCCCTCCCTCCCCCCCGCCCCCGAGCTATCCATGAAGATTTTGCTACAATTCCTGGAAAATGCCAAGTTTTCTCTTATTTGCAGGTCTGGATATGGGATGATCCCCCTACCAAAAATGTTCTCTTCCCTCCCTCCCCAGCCCTGATTTACCTGTTTTAATCTAACACAAACTCAACAACAGGATTTGGCATAGATTCATTTCCTCTCTGAAGCCTTCAGGGCCCCATGGGCTGTTTGCTGCCCTTCATCCAGGGCTTCTGTACCACCCTTGCACCTGTGACATTGTGCATATCATGCCAAACTGCAGTCGCCCCTCTTGCCCCTATCCCGAGGTCCTTGAGAGCAGCAACCATCATGACTGGCAGAAACCCAAGCCCTCCGTAAACCAACTGAGTGCAGAAACTTGGGCGCTAAAAGCTGATTCTTTCTAACGATGCACCAAGGCCAGCAGATCATGAGAACATGAGCTCATTGCTCTTTTGTTGTTGAAGCAATACAGCATGGCTAAGGGGCAGCATCTCTGACTGGAATGCTCGGGTCATCTCCCAGGTCTGTCACTAACAATTCCTAAAGTGAGCCACCTCCTAGAGAAACTTGTCCTTACATTCTCTCCTCTTTTCAACCAAGCCCCATGCTCGTCGTCACATATCCCAAACAACAGTTATTGTTCCACTAGGTAGCACTGTCCAGAAAGATCAGGACCACGCCTGCCCTGTTCTTCCCTTTATCCACGGAGCTCAGAACAATGCCTGGCACATAGAAGATGTTCACCAAATATGTGTAGAGTAGATGAGCAATCCATCTGTTTGACATTGGTGGGAAATAATAAATATCACAAAGGGCTTGTCATGTTTCACCTGTTTAAAATGCTGGGTTCAGAGTTGGTGTTTAAAAAATGTTTAGTGGTATTAAGGATGTGCATCCAGCTGCAACAATCTCTCTTCTCTCGTCCCACCAGGTCTTCTGTTAGACTCTGTGAAGGTCGTGCTGTGGCCAAGTCTTTCAATCTACCCTTCTTTCCTTAAGCCGGAAGTTCATCACACCCCACTCTGGGGTCTGAGGCAGCCATTGCCTTCCATGCGCATCTTGTCTGCTTGAACTGGGCTTACATGGGATTATTCTCTAAGGGCAGGAATGAGGCCAAACATAAGTCAACCAAATGACTTAAGCCAAACTTCTTTGTATTTTAGCATTTGACCACTTTTCTGAATATCTTCTCATTTTTCCGATTCTTATTCTCTCATGTCACATTGCTTTTAGGGCAAAGACTTTTAAGACTCATTGTAACGATATTGAACTCTGAGACTAGTGTGTTTTTAACATGCCTTCTCCAAAAATTTCTGCTTTTATTTGAATTCAGGATGCCTCAGTTTACCAAAGGCAGAGTGATAAGGAAACCATCTTAAACTATTACTTCCCCAATAATATAAAAGTTATTGTGATTGGGTGCTATTATTTGATTATGTTTTACAAGGTATTATCGCATGCACTACCCCTTTTGATCACCACAGTGACCCCATGGGGGTTCTTATGCCCCTTTTATTTCAATAGTTGTGGCAACTGAGGTTCAGCGAGAGTAACTTACTCAAGATCATGCAGCTAAGTCTGGAGCCAAAGTTTGAACCAGGGGCTCCAAATTAATGGGCAAACCTTCTCACTCAATCTTTTTATTTCTGAAGCACTTCCCCAAAGGTGAGGCTGGCTTATGAACAAAGGAAAATATTGCAGGCTGGCTCTGACGGGGTTTGTCAAGGTGATGCGTTAGGAGAATACTTTCTGGGTAGAATATGAACTAATGTGTTCACAGAGGCTCCTCATGATGCAGAACTGGTTGTTCTCCAATCACCATGTTTAGCATTTAGATAACACCTTAGCCCTGTGATGTGAAACTCAGCAAAGCTTCAATGAACGCAGGTGGTTTGCTGGTGATGTGGTGAGGCTCGGGTTCCAAAGTCATTCATTTGCACAGTGGTCTCTGCATCACCCTCTGGTAGCCAAGGAGGGAAGTAAGAAGACGGATTTGCTGGAGAACAAACCTGCAGTGAGAGAAGTACGCGAGCGTGACCATCGTGCCAAATGGAGTAGTCATGGCTGTGCTGGTGTGATGTGGGATCTGGAGACATGAGCGCCTGACTAACTCTGCCACCCAAGGCCAGTCATTTCCCTCTCTAAGCCTTAATTGCTCTGTCTTCTAAATGAGGGCAATAAAGTTCACTTGACACAACTCACAGTCACCGAAGATGACAGAAGATAATGGATGTGAAAACGTGTAGAGAGCTTTGTGTGTAATCAAAGGAGAAGCAGAGCTTCCTGTCAACCCTGTGGCATCTGTGTTGAGGTCTATGTCCCTGGGCTCCCAGATTTCCCTCAGAGTGCCCCGGGGCCCGTTTCTGTGGAGTTTTGGAGTTTTCACTCAGAGACCACCATCCACAGAATGTCACTGTCAAAAATAGAATACCAGGGGTCATCTTGCTAGTGGGGGCTATTAAAATCTATTAAAAATAAGTGTTTGGAGGGGAAACAAAACCTTCGCAGGCCCTATCTAGTCATTCTTGTTTTGGGGGGGGTAGGGGTGGGCAAAAGGGGAAAACAAACAAAGGGTTTGAATGGTTTTCAGTTTGAACCTGGGCTTCTACCCTGCTGGGCTGACATCAGCTCTCTCCCTGCCTGTGTAAATCCACAGCTTCCAAGAACATAAGGCCAGAGGTTGCTGGATGAACTGTTTTCGTAAATAATCATCCTTTTAAATTCCAGTGCGGAGGAGACAAGAACTACAGGAGCTCAGAATTTATCCTTCTCAGGGCAGGGCACCTCCTCTCAAATTCCCGGCCCCCACCTTCCAGTCTTGCATGGATAGGCATAAGGCCAGGTGCACAGATTTCCAACCTGTGTTTTGCTAGCAAGATAAGTAATGTGTTAAAAATGGCTTAGCCCTGTCAGGCAGAACAGGCTCTGGGAGCTTGGAACCTCACAGGTTGGCATCCACTCAAGGTCACTGTTAGTTAAGGCTGGTGGTGAAGGGAGACTTTCCCTCAGTCCCCTATTTTCATCTCTTAAGCCACAGCACCCAGAGCCCTGTCCTGCCTTCCACCCTTCCTGCTGCCCAAGCCTGGTCTCCTAATTGGCCCCTTTCCTTTTCTTTTCACATTCCTGGGGGCTTTAGTTTTCCCCTCCCATTGTTTTCTCTCAACAGGGCATTTGGGACTTGCCTCAGGAATAAAAGTTCTCACTCCTAGATCCCTAATGGCCCATTTTGCATTAATGCATCTTTCAAATACACAGCATGCAACCCCTCAAAATGCCTTGGTGCAACTTAAATACTTAAATAAAGCCCTGTTTGCAACAACAAAAGCTTATCAGGGCAAGAAGGGTTTACCATCCCTTTCACTGATTTAAGCATTAGGAAGTTTCTATCTCCAGAATAAAATTAAAATGGCAGTCAGTGAGCATTTGGTTCTAGAGGTGGTAGGGATGCTGTCCTTAGTAGCTCTCTCTAACATGCTCACCACTGGCTCTGCAACTTCAACTCAAAAAGTACCAAGATAGGGTCTTCTCCACCTATCAGTGCAACTGATTCTGTCTTTATATGTTCAGCATTTTGTTATGGAAATTTGAAAATATTAAAGATGTACAGAAAGTAATATCAAACTCTCACTGTACCCAAGACCCAGCTTCAAAAATTATAAAAAAATTTGTCTGGTCTTGTTTTATCTGTCCCCCACTTTCCCACCAAACTTCCTCTACTGTATTAAAGCAAATCCCAGACATTATTATTTCATCCACAAATACTTTATGTATGTATTTTATTAGGAAAAGAACCTCCCCCTTACCCAGCTTCAACTTCTGTTATAAAATGTATACATGTTATCCTGAAGCTCCTTGGACATACCTATTTGCAGTTTTATGAATGGAAATGTAATAGTTAGGATGGAATTTTTCTCTTTGTGGAAGCTGTTACAGGGAGGTAACCCTATCACCTGGAAGCTGTATTACCTTGAGTAAATTGCTTTATCTTTCATCAGTTTCCTCGTCTATAAATTCGGGATAATATTGCCTGTCCTACTTGCTCCACTAAGCTGTTGTGAGAATGGGATAATCCATGTGGACTCACTTTGTAAAGACAATGTACTAGTCAGAGTTTCCTAGGCCCACAACTAGGCCAAGTGGCTTAAATCAACAAACACGTGTTGTCTCACAGTTGTAGAGTCTAGAAGTTTGAAATCAGGGTGTTGGCAGAGTCACGCTCCCTAGGACGCCTGTAGGGGAGGATCCCCCGTGGTGGTGGCAGTCCTTGGCATTGCTTGGCTTACAGCCGCAGCACGTCAGTCTCTGCCCCCGTTGCCACATGGCTGTCTCCCCTCTGATGTCTGTCTCCACGTCCAAATTTCCTCCTCATGTGGACACCAGTTCATCTTAGTGTGGACCCTAATCCTGTTTGGCCTCATTTTAACTAATCACATCTTCAAAGACCCCATTTCTAATTAAGAGCACATTCACAGGAAGCTGGGGGTACGATTTACACATAACTTATGAGGGGACACAATTCGCCCCATGACAGTTCTATTAAAGTGTAAGGAATAATTACTAAGAAAGAAAGAAAGAAAAGAAAAGAAGATTGCAGAGCCATAGCTCGCATGGCTCTTTGTCAGCGGCAGTATCTTTAGAATATGGAGATTTTCCCTGTCACCTCCGTTATGGTCCCTGGGGCTTTGTGTGAAAGCTCATAAAGGACACTTGCTGAGGAGCTGGGGCGGGTGCCAGCTGCACACCATGTCAGGAGAGGCCGCATCATCTATAGTCTCAATCGATAAGCCCGGCATCCTGGGCAATGCTTGCCTCCTCCTCCACTGTGCAGGGTGTGCACACACACAGCCCCCAGAAAAAGTATATTCTTCACCTTCCTTTGAGACCTGAACAGAGGAACAAATCACTGCTCTTTCCCCTCAGAGAGAGGAGAAATTGTCTAATAATAATACTTTTCTCCGGCCAGCCAGAGAAACGGGGTGACCAGCTGAGCTGCAAGTAGATGATTATTCTTTCAGCAAAAACTATGATCGGTCTGAATTCAAAGACCAAAAGCGTTTTAAAGCTGAAGATGCCTGGGGAGAAGAATGGATGGTGGATTAAAACAAAATTTTCCCTCACCTGTTTCCCTCACAGGGTCAGCCAAAACGGAAGAGGAGGCAGAACAGGCGCTAGGAAGGAATGAAATAATGGCGGGTTATATAATGGCCTTTTGTCAGAGCAGTGTTCCTGGGCTGCTGTGCTCTCTAACATTCAGAACATGGGCTCTCACATGTCCTAATGGCTTGACGAGGACAAGGTGGTGACAGTTATACTAATCAGGACAAAGACAAGTCCCCAGGGGAGTTCTGCCTCCAGTCCAGCTTTACGTGCCCATAAGGGTAGGGAGACTGCTAGAATGAACAACCCCCAGGCTTAACACAACATAATTTTTTTCTCCTTTGAGCAAAGGCCCTGGCCAGGTAGATACACAATTCCATTGCCAGAATTCCCAACAGTACCACCAGGATGCAAGAGGGGCTGGAAATGTCCCTGGCTAGGCAGTCATTTCCCAGCAACAGTGCCATCCACACCATGGAAGGGAAGCCCAAGGTGGCTTACTGGCTGCCAAACCCTGGATATGATTGGAAACTGTACAAGACTGCTTGTTAAATTGAAAATTGATAAATAGGCCTTTATGAGTACCTGCCTTATGCAAAGAACTATACTATGCCAGCTATTATAAGGGAAGAGAGAAAATAGGACCCTTGATTCTTAAGGAACTGAACACCTAGTGAGGGTAAAAAATATTCCTTTAACTCACAATTGATTAGATGTTGCACCTCCATGTATTCCACTTTCCTTAAATTGTGCCAGCTAATTCACTTTTTGAGTAATATTGGTGAATGGCAAACAAGTACTCTCTATGGGACGTTTGATTGAGGAATTTAGTGAGCAGAGGCAATATATTAAGTGGTGAAGAGAGAAGGTATTGGGTCGAGACTATGTTCAAATCTTGAGTCTGCCACTTCCCAGAACTTATCCACATCTGTGCTTCAGTTTTCTCACCTATAAAATAAGGATGGAAATTGTTCCTACCCCATGGGTTATTGGATAAATAGATGAATTGATAGAAGTAAAGCACTTAAAACCAAGCTTGGCATGAAGTAAGCACTAGGTCAATGTCGGCTGTTGTTACTGAGCAATGATGAGTCACATATAAAGAGTGTTGACCACATGTCGATGTGAGAATTCTTGAATGACTCAGTTTGCAAAACTTCAACATGCAAATCCTCTCCCAACCGTACTCTTCAAACCTCTCCACTCTACCCTTGGCCTAAAACACATTGACACTCTTTTTTGGATACAAATTTCTACTCATCCTTTATATATAGTCCAAATATATTCTCCTTGTTCTTTGGAGCTTTCTAAGACATTCCCTGCACATCTTCCCCCAACTCATCCCCAAAATACCAGGCACTTTTGCTTCTTCCTCTGCTCTCCCCTCATACTCCTCTGACATTTTCAACCCAGTAGGCAAGTTGAATGCCCATCCCTTCTCTTGGGCATGAGCACTGCAGTGGCAAGAATTTGATCCTAACTGCCTGTTTGTTGCCCTCCTGGAACATATTAGGTTAGAAGTGTTTATAGAATGAATGCATGAATGACTCTTTAGTGCCTTCTGCTTTCTCTCATATCTAATTAGGCACCTAAAATTTTGACCCCTTTATCTATCTCTGGAGTAAATTCCCTCAACCCCATTCTCACCATCACAATCACCTTCAGACTTCCACAATTAAACCCTCTGCACCAGCCCAGTCTCAGTGTCCTCAAAAACATACCCTATCCTAGTTGTGCAAATCTCTTTACTCTCCTTCTACCATTGGTCTTGCTCTTTTCTGCTTCCATTTCTGAAAACCTCCACGCTTGGCTTTTGCATGATGGGTGCTTGGCAGGAGAAGTACAATTTGGAGAAGTACAGATTGTCAAATGTCCAGGCTGAGTTTGGTTGGCCAGAGCAGGGCAGAGCAAGGGGTGAGAGAGACAAAAGGCATGTGAAACTTGGAGGGCAAATATAGCCAGGCATGGATATGTATTGATGTGCCCAGGTAAGGCCTGTGCACTCAAAACACATGTCCATGTCCATGTCCATGTCCAAGCCGTGGTGGGGGAGAAGGATGAGTTCTGGCTTTGGAATCAGAAATATCTCACTTGAAACCCATCTCTGCTGCTCAACAGTTGTGTGAACTGGGAAAGTCATCTAGCCTCTCTCAAGCTCATTGTCCTCATCTATAAACCGGGGCCCAGTGATTCTTGCTTTGTAGGGTTATCAAGAGGATTACAGAGTATGTGCATAAAGCCTCCCATTTAGTTCCTGTCACACAGTCGATTCCAAATAAAAGATAGTGATTATTAATACTAGTTTCGTGGTTATCCATTGTCAATCAGTTTTCATTTTATAACCATATATTTTCTCTTGCACCATTCTAGATGGAACAATTATCCTCCAATAAGTACTTATTAAACATCTACTCTTTTCCAGACCCAAGATGAGTGAAATACGGACCATGCCTTTATGGGGCTAATTACAATGATGTAAAAGAGCCAGGTCAGCAAATCGTCAGAGCAGTGAGATAAAGACTGTGAGGTGGGTATAAATCAGGCAATATGAGGTCTCCAGACAAGAAGGCTTGGCTGTGTCTGAGGAGGTTGAAGCAATCTCCCAGAAGAAGTGATGGAGATGAATTTTCATGGAAGGTGGGAAATCCCCATGAGAACTAGGAAGGATGGGCATTTCAAGCAGAGGGAAGGAACAGCATGTGCAAAAAGCAGAGATCAGAAGAGCATGGTGCATTCTGAGGTGATCAGAATACAGGAATATGGACCTGACAGGAAATGAGATGAGAGGTAAAGCAGGAGCCAGGTTGTGACAAGACTTGTTCACAGCTGCCGCACTGGAGAGTCTGAACTTTATTCTACAGGTAATGGAAGCCATTGAATGATAGCAGTGGGATAGGATTTGTGTTTTAGAAAGTTGCCTTTAGACATTGTAGAAAATGGGTTCGAGTGATGCTTTCCCACTTTTCTCTAACCATGGCCCACACAGAGGAGGATAATGGACGTAGGGCCCACTGCAGTCAATGACAGGACGGCTAAGGTGAGAGGCTGCCCCAGGCCCCACCCAGCTGCCAGAGAGGGGTGAGAGAGTCCCTGCTGCCACATAGGAAGCCTACCAGTGTGAGGTAGCACGTGAATTAGGGAGTTCTGGATTAGAGGGAGGCAAATCATCAGGCAAGAAATGTCTCAGAGAATTAACTACACTGAGGCTATATCTCTGGGTGAGTCCTAATGAGAAAAATGTGGTAAGAGCCAAGGGCAGAGACTTCACGTGAGGAATGCTGCTCCATGCCAACAGGCCTGGGGGTTGGCGAAGCTTAATAAGACATGATATTTACCTACTATAAAAGCTCCTGAGGAGAAGCATGAGGTAGGACTTTCTTCTTCCTTAAGTAATTTTTATCTGTACCTCTGAAGAAAAGCTCTGAATGGCAGGGTCAGTCCCAGCCAAATTGTAAAATTGGCAATGTTTTCCCTGGGAATCCTGTCTTACCTGTCTTCGTTCCTTCCCAGGCACCCACACCCCATCTGCAGGATCTCTCTCTCTCTCTCCCCCCCCCCCCCTTTTCCCCTATCAACTTGGCTCCAGGAGCAGACATATCTGATATAGTCACTCACCCCTCTATATAAATCCCTCATTGCAAGTCTCCTCTCTGGAGTATTTGTGCACTTCAAGTACTATCTCTATGGTAACATTAAGCCCTGATTCCTTTTAAAGAAATTTGAAGCTTTAGGACTCAGGAAGGAAAGGAGGTAGGCAAAGATGCTTAACTTCACACTTTTGAAATCACCCTAGGAAGCTGTCCCTACAAACACCTGGATAGTATTTATTAGTCACCAATATTGTCTCAGTTGGTCTTCCTAATAACCTGGTCGAGGCAGAGCAGATGACTGTAGGCCCATTTAACAGAGGAGGAAACAGCTCTGGAGAGGGTGAGTGATGTGCCTAAGGCCAAGCAGTTCACGTTTGGGTAAGACCTACCTTGCTGATTGGGGGGACCCTCAGCCTGCCAAGAAACTTTTATGTCTGAGTCAGTGGTGCTCAACCAAGGAGACAGTCCAGCTGGCCCCACCGGGTGGAGCGAGGTCAGTGCATCCCATGTACAGCCTCGTTAGAGCTTTGTTTGTCTGTCCAGTGGCCTTGAGTCTGGCAGCTCCTAGCTGGCTGGCAGAGGAGTGCAGCTCACAAGGACAGCGATGCTTTGTCCTGGAAGACTGAATGTATCAGTGTTGAGACTGAAATGGGACGTTTGGGGAGTGGGAACCAACAGGCATGTTGATGAAAATTGGCATGCAGAGCCTGATCTTTCCCAGAAAGCAGAAACTTTGGTTGTTTTTCGCATTTAAATCTTTTCTTTTTTTTTTTTTTTTTCCTAGCATCTTGGCCATTGAAGTTTAATTGCCAACCTCTGTTTTTAACCAGGAAAGGGGAGGTGACTGGCCTTCCAACACATGAAGTGCCCTAAAATGGGCTTTGTTGGGACTTCAGCCTTTTCCTTGAATTTAGTAAACCAGGGCATTTGCTGAGGAAGTACTGCCCCATGAGTGACTGGGCTGGCAGCTGGTGGCAGGGAAAGCTAAGGAGGGGAGTTTGCCAACACAACTAAATTGAGACATATAAATACAATCAGCCTTCCCCCAGCACGTGAAAGCAAAGAGAAGGACTCTGCTCCTGCACCCTCAATATAGGCTGCCTCTTTTTGCCCTTAGAGTCTGTTCGTGATATTCACCACCAGCAAAAATACACTCAATCTTGGTGCATTTAATCTTTATGTTTCTTTGAGAAGCGTCAAGTGTGTTTGGTCCCAAATCCTTATCCTCTGCCCTCACTCTGTCTAGGATTGATGACTTGAGCCCCTTCTCCCAAATCCAAATAGCTATGAATTTTTCTATCCAGAACAGATATTTCTCTCTCTTTCCTGGATTTACTGACCTTTAATTCTTGAGTTGGCATTGTCAAGCCCTTCACATCCTCCACCTGCCCCAAGTGGTTTGGGGAAGAATATTTTCCTCTTATTGTAGGTATCATCCATCTCTCACCCCTGAACGTACCCAGATGTTTATGAGGCCAAGCAGAGCTGGGCCAGCTGGACTGTCTCAGGGTAGCTGCTCCCTTCTCTCACTACCATCCTTATTGAGAACAGCAGCTGGAGGTACACAAGAACAAAAGGAAAGACCCACCTGAAGCAGCTCCAGTCCTCTCCATATTCTTTGCTTCTCCCAATCGTGTTCTCCTGCCTAGCCTGCTAGGTACCCTTTGGAACACAGTATCTCCCTGCAAACCATTTCCCTCTTGCTAGCTTTGCAAATCAAACTGCTTCTCTCAAGGTTACAGCTTGACTAGAATACAAACAAAAAGCTGAATGGAAATGTTTTCTCTTTCTTAAACCTTTCTCTTTCTTCTATGTAATAGAAAAGCCTTGTTGGGATGTGAAAGAAAATGGAAGCAGAATGGCTCTCAGTACAACTTTCCTTGGTGAATTGTTTTGAACTCTGACCAAACAAAGGAACTTTCTGTGCATCCTTGTTTCTGCCCTTAGACTCTTTTTCAATGTTTACAAAGTATTTTGGTTCAGGTAGCCTCTCCATAGCCCCACCTGTTCCTACCAAACATATAGTAATTCTCTGCGTATGCCGGAAGAAAATGGCAATGGGTGCCTGGAAAGTCAAGGCGTGCTTGTTAATTTGATCAACCTGCTGGGGTGCTAGAAAAGCAAATTCCAAATTTCAAGGACCACCCTATTCTCTGTGGAGTCATTGGGCCCAGGGTCAGCATCTTGCAAAGATTAAATCTGCTCTAATCTTTCTCCATGTGAGGGTTTGCTAAATAATGCTCTTTTCTTTTCTCCTCTCTGGCATGATTACTGGTACTATCACCTCCCCCAAGCATTTACAGACTGAAATTGCAATGACAGTGGTGAGTGTATCAATGTCATTTTGAGGATGAGAAAAATCTAGCCAACCCAAGTCATGAAAATCCACAGCATTTGAGCTGTGAGGAAAAGCAATGAACACCTGGTCACACTAAAAGAAAACAAGGCAGTTGTTGGTCTCCCCTTCCCACCCTGCAATAAGCTGAGCTGTCTTTATTCCAAATTTCATCCCAGGTAAAAGAATGGTAAGTGGGCTTTCTTCTGCCTGGTCTATAACATCATGAGAGGGAAACACTGACCCCTTATGCAGGTTATTATTTTAATAAGACCCAGAGAGCCTGAAACACCAGTTTAGAGTCTCCTGTCATGCCCACCTCCACCCCTGCTAACAAGCCACAGGCAGGACCACTTTCTACTGATGAGCCAGCCATGAGAGGAAGACAGCTGGCTCTGTGGGGATGCCATCTCAGAATGTACCCTTTGTCCTGAGATGCCAGCTCCTGCCTGGCCCCTGCCCCTAAGTATTTGCCGAAGTTCCACTTCTAGTCACAGGAGCTCAGCAATGCAAATGCCCCTGCATTCTGTACTGCGGAAAAGGTGGGTAGAAGGGGGCCTGTCTTGTTCTGCTTGAAGCAGCCTTATTTTTGTTTCTAAATCTAGTCCTGTGACCCTGTTGTGAGAGATCTGTGAATCCTACTTTTTTGGACATGGACCTAAGTTGATTTATGATTCTTTAATCTCTGCAGAAGATAAGGTTCTGACAGATTGTTAGAGGGACATATTATTGGCCACCTCCCAACCAACATTTCAATATCAATCCTATTTGTGAAATCCTCAGTGGCCCCATTTTCTCCCAAGCAAAGTCCAAACTTATTCACCTAGAACATGCATGCTCAACAGGGCAGTATCACCCCCAAGGAGGCAAAGATTGGTTCTTGGGGGGTCAGGGAGGTGGGGAGGTAAGCGCTTAACTCCTTTTATGTATAAAGCACAGATGTATACAAGGCATGCATATAGTACATAGATATACGGTATATTTGTAGTATTAAATTTCATGGGTGGGGGTACTAGGGAAAAACATCTAAAAAGGATCCTTAGGGAAGCAGTAATGAAGGAAAAAAGTCAATAGATACTGACTGAGAAAGAAAACTTTATAAATCTGATCCCAGCATGCCTTTCCATCCTTCCTCTCACTATACCATTATGTCAGAGATTATCAAACTGTTCAGGTGGCAGAGATGCTGAAAACCATGGTGATTTTTGTGGAAAATTTTGTATGTTGGATTTCAACATATTCATATTCATACTCTGATGCTAAAGATACAACCTGATATCAGATTATGGGCTATACTAGATTACACATCATCCTAGATTTCAATGTGCATGTAGTTGGCCCATCTAACAACTGACCTCCTATTTGCTAGACTATTTTAGCTCTAAAGACTTTATCTTGACTCCACCTGAGCAATAATTTCCAGGGAATATCCTCATTGTATTTATTGGCCAGAACTGGCCCACCACAGGGGGCTTTTAAACACAGATGCCTATTCTGTGATCTACAACCCCCTACCATACCAGCTCTCACATCTGTGTTACCACCACCCTTCTCGCTTTTTTATTTCCTGGCCAAACTCCCACCCCACGATCCCTTCATTTTTTCCCAGGCAGTCACCTGCCTCTTGCCTTCCCTTCTGTTTACATCCAGACTTGGACTCCCTGGTTAAACTTCTGTTTTATTCTATCATAAGAATTATTGGTTCTTTGCAACCCTAATCTACTCCCAAACCTTCTCAGCAAAGGACCAAAGAAAGAAGAGCCCATGAAGAAGGATGGCATTAGATCATTGCCATAATCCAGCCTCTTCCCTCCTGTGCCCAGCTGACTGTCCACACACCTGGACAAATGACCACCAATAGCAAAGTCCTGGTCTTGGTCTGTAGGGCCCCTCTGCTCTACCCATCATGCTTAGCTTCTCTTGCTTATCTTCTTTGTCTATTTCCTTAATCCAGAATTCAGATCTTTGCCACTTCCCTCACTCTCCCTTCTTAACCCCACTTTGAAGCAAATGGCCTTGCCTCCTATGTAATTTAGAAAATTGAGTGCATCTGGTATAATGTCTCTCTCAAATTCCTGTTCTTTTATCATTATAATTAATTACAAGCTCACCCTTCTGTGTTTTATTTTCTCTAGTCTCGAGGGTCCTTCCACTCCTATTCAACCTCAGCCTCTCTTCTAATGTCCTTTACCCCATTCCCTCCCACTTCTGCTGGGACCCCTCTCTGTTAGACTCCCCTGTGCCCTCCTCTATCCATAGTCTTCCCCAGCCTATAAACATGTTTAATCTCTCACAACAGGGTGGGAAAGCCATTCCCTGACTCCCCCTCTCCCTTTAGCTGCTCTCCAACCTCTCTTCCCCCAATTGGAAGATTATTTTACACTTGTTCTCTTTCCTTCCTCAACCCCTCTAAGTCATTTCTCAATTCAGTGCAATCTGAATGTTTCCCCTAACAGCTCACAGTGATTGCCCCTAATAAGGACACCAAAAACTTCCCAATGATTAAGTCCAATGGCTATTTTCACTTATCTTACCACACCTTTTTGATGTACTTGCCGTTTTTCATCACTCTAGCCTTCTAAACGGCCATTCTCTTTGCTTTCTTAACACTCCACCTTCCAGTTCTCCCTGAAACTCTTGGATCATTCCTTCCCAGACTCCTTCCCTGGCTCCCCATTCTGTGCCTCTCCTTAAGTGCTGGTCCTTTCACTATAAACACCCTACCAATATATCAGCTGGAATTGCATTCAGGTGCAAGCGACAGAAACCTGGAATAATAGTGGGTTAGCCTGAAAGTGGTTCATTATTCTCAAATATCAAAAATCCAACAGTAGAAGATAGTCCAGGGTTAGCTGCTCAAGGCTGTCATGAGGGATCCAGGATCTGTCCTCCTCCCTACTCACCTTCCATCTTCAGGATCACAAGGTAGCTGCTGCATCCATGCATCTTATCCCGGCAGGAAGCCTGGAAAAGGGCGAAGGCCTTCTACTCTTGAGCCTTTTTATTTTATTTTTTTCTGAAAGGGAATCCTTCTTCAAGGACTTCCAGCAAAAATGTTTTACATGGCTACCTTCAGCTACATGGATGGCTGGCAGCTACATATTTTAGTTTTCAGCCTCTGAAATTGAAGATCTCAAGGGAGAAAGGGGTTGTGAATTTCTGGCTTTTTGCATAGCCAGTACTGACTCTCACAGAGTGTCATCCACCTTCTCTTGCGTTATCAATTAACATCTACGTGCAGAAAAGCAGAGCAGTTAAGGGCATGGATAGTAGAGCTAGGAGTCCCTGGATTTCCATCCTGGCACACAGTTTTCTAGCTATGTGACTTGAGACAAGTTACTATGACTCTCTGTGCCTCAGCTTCCTCATCTAAAAAGCTGGAATAATAATAGCACCTACCTAAAGGGTTGTTATGAAGATTGCGTGAGCTAATATGTATGAAAGACTGAGAACAGGGCCTACCACATACCCCAGAGTAAGCTCTATGTAAGGGTTAGCTATTACCATTATTTTTATTATTAATGTTTACAGATATGCACTGCTAGTTCACTGCCCTCCCTTAACTTTGGATTTGTAGAGCCAGCTGCCAATTGGACATCTACCACAGCTCTCATCGAGGTGCTTCACATAGAGTACTCATTTCTGAGATTCTCTTCTCTCCCACACTTCCCATCTTCAAATACACCACCAAGTCCTGCTAGTTCTACCTCATATATATTGTTATAATATATAATTACAATAGCTATACAATATAATATATATACAATACAATGCATTGTATTGTATATCTATGGCATAATACATTGCATAAATATTGTATATATAATGCATAAATATATTTAATGGTTTCCCCTCCTATTAATCTCATCTCCCCTTCTACCTCTGCTCTAGTACAGGCCCTTCTCACCATTCAGTCTCTGTACCCTGGCATATAAGTCCTCCAAAATCTGGTACCAGTTTATAACTGGTACCAGTTCATTACTGGTGTGCTGACTCTACCTCCCGAACATGGTTCCCTTTGCCTGAAATGTCTTTCTCTACATCTCTCCTTTACCTGATTAAATCCTTCTCAATCCTTATGACCCAACTCAAGCATCACCTCTTCCAGGGAACCATTGCTATCTCCCTCTACCCTAGTCTCCAAGAGTGAATCAAGTGCCTAAACTTCAGATTTTATATGTACTTATTTCTATCACTGCCTTCATTGTTTCTATCTAATCATTTTTATGTATGTTTTCTCTACTAACCTGTAAGTTTCTTTAGGGCAGGAGTTCTTAACCTTTTTTTGTTCCACAAATCCCTTTGCCAGTCAGGTGAAAACCATGGAACCCTTCCCAGAATGTAGCAGCAGATAGTTTTATGACACTCAACTTTGGAGGTCAGAGAAAATAAAGGTAATAAGTTGATTTTTTTCCATTCAAGCTCACCAACCCCCTGAAATATTTCAGGGTCCATGGACCCCTGGTTAAGAACCCCTTCTTTAGAGCATAGAATATGTCTTCTTTGTATTTTCATTACTTTGTAATTAATGTGTTAAATTTAACAAATGAAAGTACAGAGCACCCAGTTTAATTCGAATTTCAGATAAACAACAAATAAATTTTAGTACATGTCCCATGAAATATTTGGAACACACATATACAAAAATTTTATTTGAGTAATTTGTATTCTATCCAACATCTCTATTAACAATTAGTATTTGGAAAAATATGCACTTCTGTAAAAACTTGTTGGATGAATGAATGGTAGCATAGATACGTAGTAGTAAGTAGTAAATATTAAGAAAACTTAAAGAAGAAAAATTTAGCTGCATGAGTTCATATTTAAAAGCACTCACAAAACCCAGATGCACAAAAACAAGACTTCCTTTTGCTCTTAAAACTAATTTTTTTCTCTATTTTGAATTCCCACTTCTATCTGATGGCAAAAAAAAAAAAAAAAAAACCCAATCTAACCCAATTCAGCAATTTATCAGTCAATTAGGATTTAAAATTTAGCCACAGTCAGTTCAAATCTTAATGTCTTCTCTAGTTTCCTCTCTTTCCTTCCTCCCTGGGGTTGATTTTAATCTCTGGGACTGGAACTCCTCCTACAAGGCTTCTTGATCTTGTTCTCTGTCCCAGTTTCATGCTATGTCTGCTCTTGCTTATCGGTATATTTTCCAGGTTGATGTTTCGGTCAGGCAGTGCACAGTTCTCCCTCAGTGGTGGAAGAAGGTTTTCAGATCCTCACCTGGTTGCTTCTTAGCTCTCTCAGGCTAGTAATTCACCCAAGGTCTCCTTAGAAGCAGTAGTCTGTTTCTTGTTCTCTGCTATGGGGACCTCTCATCTTGGCCCTGGGCCTTCTTTGCATGTCTCCTGATGACCTCAGCTAACTTCCAGGCCCCCACTCAAGGCCAAGAGAAATTTCCCAGTGCCCGGCCATGCCAGTTGAGAACTAAGGGAAACCTGGAGCAGGGCAGTCTGACCGCTTATCTCTAAGCCAATCACTTCATCATCTCCACCGATCTCCCCATGCCCTTGCACTGGAAGACATGCCTGCATCATCCCTCCAGCAGTCCAGACAGGAACTAGAGAACATTTTTACTTTCTCTCTGATCCCTTGATATTCAAAGGCAAGCCTATCACATTCTTTCTCCCCCCAGGGACTTGCTCCCGGGGGTGAGGGCGTAACATATGCCCCTTCACTTCTTCCATCTTGCCAGATGCTCTCTAATATTTCTAATATGGGAGGCCAGAAAATTAGTCCTGCAATCTCGTTCTCCCTTTCCAATATCTTCTATTTAACACTATTCTATTTACCTCAGATTTAACAATGAGGGGTATTATTTTTCTGGCTCTTAACTATCAATTACTCTCTGAGATGAATAGGTTAATGTTAGGAAAACACATGTATACACAAACACCATTCATTAATATTATTTATTGTTCCTCTACAATTAAAACTGAGAAAATGCTACCTACTGCCTAATGTGAATGCGATGGGCAGCCCTGTGAGGCTGCTTGACACTCTAGAATCTAATCCATGCTTTTAAATTTTTATTCCTTTGTTTATGCATTTCTTTCTACTAGGGACTCCTCTCTCCCATCTTTCCTCTCAAGATCATATCTGTTCCTCAAAACCAAGTCCAAATGCCACCTAATGCTAGAATCTGCCTCTAACTATGCAACCAGAAATACTTTCTTTCCTGTGAAAACCATAATGTTCCATGCATAGCAAGCAGCTGGAATTTACAACACCTTCTTGTCACTAACACCTCTCCTTGTGGGCAGGGACCATATTTTCAACTTCTCTTTTTACTCAGAGAGCTCCACAGAGTAGAGTCTAGCAAGAAACAGATGGCACTGTTTGTCAAAAGGTTTAATGGGGGAGAGTTTGGTTAAGGGACTATTTACAGAGGTATGAGCCAGGCCAAGGGAACCAGCAAGAGGTGGTGATGTTCTCACAGACTAGCAATGGAAGGAAGCCATTATGACCATTTTGCTAAAGGGACAAGAATTGGGGATAACATTGCCTGGTAAGAGCTTTAGCCTTGGATGAAGGACTGTCAGGCAATTTGGTGATTCCTGCCAAAAACACTGCTCAGCATGGAGGCAGCAAGGAAGAGAGATTACTCCAATCTCTCTCTTTCCTTCCACCTTTCAATGTCCTGCCTCAATGCCTTCCTTTGGCCCAGTCCCCAAAGAAAGCTAGAGAGAGGGTAAAGGAGCCCAGGTGATTAGTTCTTTAGCAGGCAGCCTCCTGGGTATACAGAAGAACAGAGAAAGCAGAAGAATGGCTCTGGAGGGACAAACAGAAGAAAAGCACACAAGCTAAATAAATATTTACCTAAGTAAGGAGGAGAGGAAATAGAAAAGGAAGAAAGAACTGGAGGAAGATAGGGCTGAGAGTTAGGGTGCTAGAGAGAATGGATGTTAGGAGATTGTAGACACATAACATATATTCAATAAATATTTAAGTAGGTGAATGAAGAGATGTGATTTTGCTGATAGTTATTCATATACGATAGAGAAGAATTTTAAAAACACACTATCAGTGGCCTTCAAAACTGCAAGCTTTAAAAGAGCTCATTTTTTCCTGTAAACAGGTAAGCATGCATGTGCTAAGTTTCAATATAAACTTGCTCTAGGAGTAAAGTGGTCCAAAAGAATGTAGGAAACTGCCTGTGAGATGACCACAATGGTCTGATCATGGCACAGAGCATGTTCTTTGCTAGCAATGCGACAGAAACAATAGGTGCCTTTCTTTCTTCCCACTTCCTTTTTTCTGCACTACCCAATGCGTGGAAGGAAGACATATATATATATATATATATATATATATATATTTGCTTTGAAAATGTCTGCTACTCACATTTGAAGAGCCCACTTATCTGTTCAAACTCTAAATATCTGGGTCCTATCATCACCACCAGAGCACTGGGCAGGGTAAATCTATATGGGTCAATCTATTTTTCTTCTAGAGCTTGGCCTCTTCATAACATAACCTTTCCCAGTGCCTTCAAACCACCAAAATCTTCCTTCTCTCAGCTCTTACTGCCCTTATCATGTAGAAACACAGAGGATCACTTAATTGCTTTAAATATGTTACATTAATATAAAGGAAAGTGCCACATGTTCATTCCATTTTGAATGTCTAATGGGTCTTGGCACAGTCTGGGAGCTTGATAAACATTTTTCATTTGGTCAATTAATGTAGTGGTTCCTGTTGGGAATACATTTTCCCCAGAAGACAGCTGGCAGTATCTGGAAATATTTTAGGTCACCAAAGCTCAGGGGATGGTACTGGCATCCAATGAATAGAGGCTAGGAATGATGCTAAACATGTTACTATACACAGGACAGCCCCCTGCAAAAATAATTATCTTGCATTTCAATAGTGCTGAGGTTGAGAAACCCCATATTAATGCTATCGTGATGCACAGGCTACCATTTGTACAGGCTCCTAATTTCATTGATATAAATATGATAGTGTCAGTGTAGAGAACATAATGCTCCCCATTAGAGAAGATTATCAGAGGCAGAGGAGCTACAAGAATAATTCCCATGTGGGAAATCAGATATTGTGAATTGAAGTGGTATTGGCCATGCATTTTCCTGGATGAAAAATGCTATTCTTAGAACCCAGAAATACCACTGATACTTCAAATTAGTTACAAAGTGGGGAGTATAAAGATATGGAGTCATCACTCCAGAAACAGTATTTTGTACTTGATTATATACAGGTTTGGGAGTTAGGCAGGTGTAGATTCAAATCCAATCCATTGCTCCCTAGATATGTGACCTCCAGCACGTCACTTCATCCCAATAAGACTCATTTTCTTCATCAGAAAAATGATAATAATTAAGTTTACTTTGGCAGAATAAAGCCAAGACCAGGTTCTAGAGTTGCTGAAGTAAACACACTTCACCCTGTCTCTCCCACAGAATGCAACTATAAACCCTGTACAAAACATGAAGAAGCTATCTGGACTCTGAAAAGTAGATGTTAGTAGGCAGATTGGGGAAGGAGATCAGAATTATAAGTTCCCCTAAACCAGCATTTCCCTCCTCCAGCATCACCCAGCCTGGACTCAAAGTCAGCTTAGAACCCATAAGTGTGTAGACAGGAGTGACTCCAAGAAAAGCCTTTTCTTTTCTAAGAAATGGGAAGGGAGGCAACTATGGGCCAGAGAGAGGGGAGAAATCCCCTGAGGTTATTTTTTTGTCCCTACTTTCCATCCTAGTACTATGACAGTAGCAGCCAGGCAGACACCTAAAACTCTGCGGGGGCTGTGAACCCAAGAGCAAAAACCAAATTCCCTTTTCTCTTTTCTCTGTCCCCTTGACACTGGTCTCAGACACAGGTGCTTTTGCAGGAAATAGCAAAGTGGGGAAATTAATGCCACAGCTTTCTCACTTGAGGTCCCAGGGAACCAGAAATTGTTGGAGAGATCATGGGGAAAGGGAGAAAAAGAGAGCAAAGGCTTTGAGAACTGAGCTATACGAGATCACTGCCCAGGTCCCAGACAGGTACTGGGTAACACACAATAGGACCATCCCAAATAGCACTGCAAATGCATTGAAAGCAGAACTAAAATTAGAACCACAGTCCTCAGATGTAGGTCTGAACTTGTGGCCTGAACCTGGTTGATTGTCAGCTAAAAAAAATCAACATTCTCATTAGGATTTAAACAGGATACAGAGTTTTATAACATAATATTTAAAAGTCCAGGATACAATTCAAAACAAGTTGGCAGATGGGAGTCAGGAAAATCTCATTCTACAAGGAAAAAGACAATTGACAGATGCCAACACAATATGGAATTATCATTATGAAAGACTTCATTATAACCATGCTTTAAGAAGTAAGAGCTAACACTCTTGAAACAAATTATGTTGAGAATCTTTTTATAGTTTAATTGTCATATGCATCTCTTCTTTGGAGAAATGTCTATCCAAATCCTTTGCTCATTTTAAAATTGTGTTTCTAGGCTTTTTATTGTCAAGTTACAAAAGTTCCTTATATATTCTAGATACTAGACACTTATCAGATATATGATTTGCAAATATTTTCTCCCATTAAGTATGATGTTAGTTGTGGGGTTTTCATAGATGCCATCTATTAGGTTGAGGAAGGATCCTTTTATTCTGAGTTTGTTGAGTGTCTTTATCATGAAAGGGTGCTGGGTTTTGTAAAATGCCTTTTCTGCATCTATTGTGGTGTCCATGTGTTTTTGTCATTTATTCTATTAATATGGTGTATTACACTGATTGATTCTCCTGTGTTGAATTGATCTTTCATTCCTAGGATCATTCCCACTTGATCGTGCTATATAATTTTTTATATGCTGCTGGATTTGGTTTGCTAGTATTTTGTTGAGGATTTTTGCATCTATATTCATAAGGTTTATTGGTCTATAATGTTCTTTTCTTGAGAAGTTTTTGTCTGGTTTTGGTGTCAGAGTAGTACTAGCCTCATAGAATGAGTGGAACTACTGCCTCATCTTCCATTTTTGGGGAAGATTTTCTAAAGTATTGATGTTAATTCTCCCTTAAACATTTGGCAGAATTTACCAGTGAAGTCATTCGGCCCTGGACTTTAGTTTGTGAAGAAATTTTTTATTATTAATTTAATCACTTCACTTGTTATGTCTATTCAGTTTTTTGTTGTTGTTTTTTCTTGAGGGTTTAATTTTGGTAGTTTATATTTTTCTAGGATGATTTCCATTCCATCTAAGTAATCTAATTTGTTGGCATACAATAGTTTGTAATATTCCCTTATAATCATTTGTATTCTGTAATGGCAGTAGTAATGCCCCATATTTCATTCCTGATCTTAATAATTTGAGTCTCTTTTTTTGG
The DNA here is from genome assembly GCA_026826555.1 of Tolypeutes matacus. Classification (NCBI taxonomy): domain Eukaryota; kingdom Metazoa; phylum Chordata; class Mammalia; order Cingulata; family Chlamyphoridae; genus Tolypeutes; species Tolypeutes matacus. The sequence continues at coordinate 38,425,740 of JAKSZT010054030.1, forward strand.
TCAGTTTTTCTAAAAGGTTGCCAATTTTATTGATCTTTTCAAAGAACCAACTTGTGGTTTTGTTGATTTTTTTTTTATTGTTTTTCTCTTCTCTATTTTATTTATTTCCATTCTGACCTTTATTGTGAGTTTCAATCTGCTTGCTATGAGTTTATTTTCCTAGTTTCTTAAGGTGGTAGGTTAGATTTTTAAATAGAAATCTTTATTTTATTTTAATATAGGCATTTTGCAGCTATAAAATTTTCTCTAAGCACTGCTATCTCTGCATCCCATAAGTTTTGGTAGTTGTGCTTTCAAATTCATTCAAGGAAGAAAAGATTTAAAGTACAAAAGAAAAGAACTTTCAATCCAGAATTCTATGACTAGTGAAAATATCCTTTGGAAGTAAAGGTTAAAAAAGGTATAAGACGAAAGAAAATGAAGAGAATCTGTAGCCAGCAGAACTGCTCTGAAAGAAATCCTGAAGGAATTACTTCAGATGTAAGGAAAATGATACCAAAAAGAAACTTAAAACATTAATAATAAAGGAAGACCAAGAGAAATGGAAAATGATCTAAAATGTCTGTGTAAATATAATAGACTATTCTTTGAATATGAATGGTGGTTGAAAGCAAAAATAGTAACTATCTCTTATGAGGCTTCTCAGTGTATGCAGATGTAATGCATTTTATAATTACACATGAAGGGAGGAGGCAAAAGTGTGGTAAGGTTTCTACATTCCACTTGAAGTCATAAAATATTAACTCCAAGTAAAATGTGAAATTCTTAAATACCTAGAGTAACTACTTAAAAGTATATACAAAGTGTATGAGTTATGGCTCAAGCTGTTGAGCACCTGCTTCCCACATGGGAGCTCCTGAGTTTTAGTTCCCGGTGCCTTCTAAAAACAGAAAAACAAACAACAAGCAAACAAATGAAAAAACTAACTCAGAGGAGCTGATGTGGCTCAGTGGTTGAGCACCAGCTTCCCACACATGAGGTCCTGGGTTCAATCCCCGACGCAGGTACCTCAAAAAAAAAAAAAAAAAAAGAATATACAAAGACATGACATGTAGTAAAAAATTTTTGAAAAAGATACTTAAAATATTCAAATAGTCAAATAACTCAAATAAAGAAGGCTAGGGAGAAAATATAGAGGGGCCAGAAGACAAATCAGAAAATGGTAGACCTAAATCTAAACATATTAATAATCACCTTAAGTATAAATGACCTAAACACACCAAGTAAAGTAGAGACCCAACTCTTTGCTATCTAAAAAAAAAAAAAAAAAAAAAAAAAAAATTCGCTTTAAATATAATGATACAGGAAGGTTGAAAGTAAAAGGATGGAAAAAGTTCTATCATGCAAACACTAATCAAAAGAAAGCATACATGGCCATATTAATATCATATAAAATATACTTCAGATCAAGGAAAATTACCAGAAATAAAGAGGAACATTTCATAATGACAAAAGGGTCAAGAAGATTTAAGAATTCTAAATGTGAATACACCTAACAGCATTACTTCAAAATACACGAAGCAAAACCTGATACAATTGAGAAAAGAAATGGACAAATCCACAACAATATTTGGAAACTTCAACATTCTTCTTTCAGTAATCAAAACAAGTAGACAGAAAATCAGTAAGGACATAGAAGAACTGAACAACATCAGCCAATAGGAGCTAATTAACATTTCCAAATTCACTTTTTGAGGCCAGCATTACCATCAGATCAAAATCAGACAGGAACAGTACAAAAAAAGAAAATCAAAGACCAATATCTCTTCTTAATATGAATATGATATGGAAAAAACCTCAACAAAATACCAGCAAATCAAATCCAGCAATATAAAAATAGAATTATTCACAATGACCAAGTGGAGTTTATCCCAGGAATGCAAAGCTGGTTGAATATTCAAAAATCAAACTGTAATCCATGACTGTAATTATAAGACTATAGAAGAAAAATCACAGGATTATGTTAATTGGTGCAAAAAAAAAAAAGTGTTTAAAAAAAATTCCAACATCCATTCGTGGTTAAAACACTCAGCAAATTAAGAGTAGAAGGAAATGTCCTTAACATGAAAAGGGGCACCTACAAAAATACCTACAACTATAACAACATACTTAATTGTGAAGGACTAAATGTTATCTCCCTAAGACCTAGAACAGAGCAAGAGTGTCTGGTACTATTGAATGTAGTACTGGAATCCTTAGTCAGTGCAATAAGTCAAAAAAGAGAAATAAAAGATATATACCAGAAAAGAAGAAATAAAACTGCCCCTATTTATTTATGACATGATTGTAGAAGATCCATTGAAACTCCAAAAAAAGCTACTAGAGCTCATAAGTTAGTTTAGCAATGTTGCAGAATACAATGTAAAAAATCATTTGTATTTCTATATACCAGCAGTGAACAATTAGAAACCAAAAATAAAATTCAGTAACATTTACAATTGCTCAAATAAACAAAATACTTAGATATAAATCTAACAAAACACAGGCATGATCTGTATCCTGAAAACTACAAAATGCTGATGAAAGAAATCAAAGAAGACTAAACGGGGAGACATACTGTGTCGTGTTCATGAATTGAAAAATTCAATATAGTTAAGACGTCAGTTCTCTCCAAATTGATCTGTATCTTAACACAATTCCAATCAAAGTCTCAGCAGGATTTTTCATAGATACAGACAAGCTAATTCTAAAATATATATGGAAAGACAAATGAACTAAAGTAGTCAAAATTATTTTGAGAAGGGACAAAGAGAACACGTTACTCAATTTCCAGACTTTCTGTAAATCTGCAGTTATCAAGAAAACATGGCATTTGCAAATGCATAGATACATACTTCAATGTAACAGAATAGAGTACAGAAATAGACCAACGTGACTATGGCTTTGACAAAGGAGCAAAGTCAATTCAATGGAGAAAGGATAGTCTTTTTAAACAAATGGTGTGGGAACATATGCAAAAAAAAATTAACTCAGAATGTATCCTAAATATAAATATAAAACATAAAACTATAAGATTTTTAAATGAAAACATTGGGAAAAATCTCCATCATCTATAGTTAGACAAAGAGATTTTACACATGCTATCAAAAGCACAATCCATAGAAGAAAAAAAGTTGATAAATTGGATTTCACCAAAATTAAAATGTTTTGCTCTGTATAAGGTGCTGCTAAGAGATTGGAAACAAACTACACACTGGGAGAAAATATTTATAAATCTCATTATCTGACTAAGGACTTGTATCCAGAATATATAAAGTACTCTCAAAATTCAACAGAAAGTAAACAAACAACAAATTTTTTAAAAAGAGCTAAAACTTGAGCAGACACTTCACCAAAGAGAAGATAAGAATAGCCAGTAAGGAAATGGAAAATCCTCAACATCATTAGGCATTAAAGAAATACAAATTACAATCATGATGTTATACAACTACACACCTATTAGAACAGTCAAAAAAAAAAAAAAGTGATAGTACCAACTGCTGCAAAGATGTGAAGTACCTGTAACTCTCATACATAGCTGGTGAGAATGCAAAAAGGTACAGCCACTCTGGAAAAACAATTTGCCAGTTTGCTAAACTCACATTTGCTACATGACCCAGGAATTTCACTCCTAGTTATGTACTCTAGAATAATGAAAATGTATATTTATACAAAAACCTGCACAGGACTGTTTATAGCATCTTTATTCATAATCACCCCAAACTAGACCCAAATGTCCTTTAACAGGTGAATGAATAACAAACTGTGGAACACCTTACACTGGAGTACTACTCAGCAATAAAAAGGAATAAACTACTGAGATTACGCAACAAAATGGGTGAATCTTAAATGCACTTTACTGACTGAAATAAGCCAGTCTCAAAAGATTATATACTGTATGATAGTATTTATATAACATTTAAGAACAGGAAAAATTAGACGCAGTGGACAGATCAGTGGTTACAAGGATTAAACTAGAATAAAGACTTAAAAAAAAAAATATATATATATATATAGGACTGTACAACACTAAGAGTGAACCCTTTTGTAAATGATGGACTATATTTAATAGTACCATTATAAAAATGTTCTTTCATGAATTATAACAAATGTACCACACTACGTAAGGTGTTAATAATGGGGAGGTATATGGGAACTCTGTATACATATTTTTGCATGATTTTTCTGTAAACCTACAAATTCTGTAATAAAGAAAAATGATTTTTAAAAAGGTGGGGGAAGGATATGACTTCAAAGGGGCAGCACATGGGAGTTTTGTGAAGATAGAACTCTTTTGTATCCTGATTGTGTTGGACGTCACAAAAATCTTTACATGTGTTGAAACTCATAGAACTTTACAGACTCAAACACTCAATTGTACTGTATGTTAGTTTTAAACAAACAAACAAACAAACAAACAAACAGTGTACTTTGTTACACTGCAGTGGGAACTAAAAGTGAGATCTTGTGGTAAACAGCCTTGAACAGTGACTGTACATAGTAGGTCCTCAATAAATATTAGCTCATCTCTCCTGATCTTTCTTCTGCTTACCTTTCAAATGGTCAGGGTCCGCATGAGTTTTAAATAGGGGGAAATTAGCTGGAATCCGTGTGCTTTACACACTTCAGAATTAGAAAAGCCAGCTGAATGCTGTGCAGACCTGCATCCCAGCCAGTGGTGGCTCAATTCCTCACCAGCACTTAAGTTAGTACAAAGACCCAGTTTAACAGGAACCTTCATTTCTTAGATCAATGAGTGTTCACAAAAAGGAAATGTCAAAAGTCATGGTACAGATATCATTCTGAGAGTATCGTAGACTCTAGTCCTGTTTTCTGGAAATTGGAGACATGTCTGTCTTTGTTCAAAGCAAGGTATCAATACTGTGTGATTATTGTTGCAATGCAGTCTGCACCAGTTGTTTCTTTGCCACAAATAGTTACTCTAATGATGGTCATTTTCAGATTTTGGTTATTTTTTAAATTAAAGAGTGGTGGTATTTCTTTTGATCATTGTTATTTATTTCTACTTACTACATAAAAGACAAATATTGCATTGCTTCTATTGAAGCATGTGTACTATTTACTCAGGACCCTGTTCTCTAATAGCAGTTAGTATCTAGGCAAGCATAATGTATTCAATATTATTTTATGTTCCTCTGACAAAAAGCAAAGTTATTTAACTTGGTTTCTGGTAAAATCTCTGGTCCATATTTGAAAGAAACAACACTTTAAAAATGCTTTCCTTCCGTCCCCACAGAGGAAATTAAATTTTTCAAGGAATCTTTCCTTCTGTCAAAATACATGTTTGTTCTTAAGGATTAGGTATAGATATCATCAGATTATTGCTTCAAAGATTAAACAAATCATTCTTTCAAAGCCTATCATAAATAACCTATTTATTACCTTAGAAGTCAGTCTGGATACAGGGCTGCATTCTGACCACTAAGTCTTGTTGGTTTTCTTCTGAATCTATTAAAAGTAGCTTTATGCATTTGTTCTTGTGTCTAACAGTTCATTTGAACATTCAGCATTTGCATTTTACACAGTCAGTAAAAGATACATTATTCAACACATATGCTTTCTGATTAAATGTGTGAAACTTCTAAATAGAAAACGGAAATTAGTTTTAAGTACATCCTGAAAATCCTAAATTTATCTTTGGTTCATGGAACAGTGATCAGCTTTTCTTGTGGCTTCCTTTATGGTGATCATCAGAGTCAGCGGAGCCCATAGATTCTAGAAAGAAGTTGATCCTCAGTTAATCCTCCTATATCTGAGCAGAAGTAGCCCCAAGCTGACCTTAATGTTGATAGACGCCTTTCATTATTGCATCTTGAGCTAAATGTTTCAATAAAAATCAGTTAAATCAGGTTGGCATTAACTGAGGGGAACATAATAAATTTGTCATTTTATCAGATACCATCTGAGAACACGGCAAGTCATTAAAGTAGAATTCCCTTTATTCACTCTGACAGAGTCAGAGCAAGGAGGTCCCTGCCTTCAACCCAGACTAAGATTCAGAATCTAGAGTAACAAAAACCCGTTTCTGAATTAATTTTGTAAGACTGACCCTCAGAGGAATTTCAGGTTGGTAAACTATGTCCTTTTACCTTCTCTGGATCATTTTGTGTTTTTCCCACATTCCCTGCACAACCTCAGCTGGCTGTTCTCCCCATCTGAATAAGCTTGCCTGGTCCTGCTTTTTAAAGAAATGGCCAGACCTGTTTGCTATCATTCACCCATCTTGCCGTATTAGCAGCTTTCTCATAGCCCTCGGTGTCTTAGTTATACATATGTGGATTTGGAGGCAGCAGGGCACAATGCTTGTGAGGTTTGGGGTCACATAGACTTGGGTTTGAGAACCACATCTGCCGAAAGTGTGTCCTTGGTCAAGTTACTGAATCACGCTGAATATCAAAGCCTTTGTCAAGGAGTGGGTACAAGAATATTACCTATTTCATGAGGTGGTTTTGAAGAATTTATTAGATAATACAAATGAATTATTTAGCACAGTGCCTGACACAGTAAGCACTAAATAAGTGCTAGATACAATCATTGTCATCACATCACCACACATTCTGTACTATAATTATTAGGTTACATATATGTCTTCCCCAATAAAATTAAAATTGCCAGGGCAGGAAATGTGTCTTGCTCATGACTGTTTTTCCCAAAACCTTAGATAATGTGTGTCATATAGTAGATGCTCAATAATAATTTGTAAATGAATAACTTATACATGGTAGTTATCTCTCCTTCCCTCCTTCCTTCCCTCCTCTCTCTTCATCTATCTATGTAGCTATGTAACTATCTATGCATGTATATATATATATATGAATGTAATGAATGTATATATATATATGAATGTAATATTTTCAGGAGTGTTTGTTTTTAATCCCTGTTACTCTACACATGACTGGCCCTGCTTTCATTTCAAGTAATTATTACCCCTTGACTATACTTGCTTGCTTTCAAACTATTTCTTATTACTTATTTCCCTGGCCAGATCATCAGATCCATTAGGGAGCTGCTGCTTCTTTTTTTTACCACTGTGCAATCAGGGCCTAGAACAGTGCCAGGTACACAATAAATTTTATCAAATTTATTGACAAAAAAATAAAATTTGTCAAAAGAACAAATGGATGCTCTCTGACTAAATTTCAGTATCTGCTTCTGGTCCTTTATCTTGGACTCCCTTCTCTGGCTTACATGTCTTGCTTCCCTCCAATGCTCCCCTTACTTACTGTGCTATATATTGTGTTACACATTCTTATTCACTGTGCCATATACCTTCTGCAGATAGATTCTCCCCACCCCAAAACTGATCAGAGAAAGGGGTCTCCAAAGGGATAGTAATATCCTATTTCTTCGTGTAGTTATTCTAATGAACCATGGTAATTTGTTAATTTAGAGCTTCCCACCCCTCCCAAGCTACAGGGACCTGCTTAGATTATGCCTCAGGCATGTACTGAAAGGGGAGAGATTTGGGTTTGGTGCAGGTCTATAAATACCTTTCCCATTCTGCTCACATGTAGTTGCCAACTCCCTAACTATCCATTGGATCAAGACAAGTTTGCTGCTGGTTCTTTGTTCCCTCCCTCTAAAACAAGGATTCCCAACTTTCACTATTCATGAGACTCACCTGGAGAGTTTTAAAAATAAGTATGGCAGAACCTCGAAGGGTGCCTGGCCCCACCACCAGGAGTGAGGCTCTGCCATTTGTAGTATGTAAAAACTTCCCCAGGTGATTTTTTTTTTTTTTTTTTAGGAGTTACTGGGGATTGAACCCAGGACCTCGTACATTGGAAGCAGGCGCTCATCTACTGAGCTCCCCAATAAGAATTGGTTTTTTTGTTTGTTTTGTTTTTAGGAGGTACTAGAAATTGAACCCAGGATCTCATACATGGGAAGCAAGCGCTCAAACACTTAAACTATATCCACGCCCCACGGCACCGATTCTGATATGCAGGTAGAACCACTGGGTTCTACAGGGTTCAAGCCCTCTCAGTCTGTAGTTTTTCAGATACCAGGAATCCCAAACACTGTTAAGGCACAAGGCAAAACAGAACCACAAGGACCACAAGCAAGTGGCAGCGCATGCCATGTCTAAAACGTGAACCATCACTCAACTGCAGCCAACTGTGGTTATGCACAATGTAGTGCAGTGTTACTAGATCTTCTACAACTTCAAGAGGAGCCAGAAATCTGGATTTTTAGATGAACTTTCACAATTTTAAATTCAAATTTCTTTCAGTACTGTGGGCAGGAAAAAACACATCTCAAGCTGGATTCCATCCATGGGCCAATAATTTGCAGTTTTTATTTTATACCAACTGCTCTCCCATTTCCTAAGGAATCCTTCCTATAGTCTTCACTAAGTTTATATTAAATTCTTAAAAAGCTAGATTCATTTTTCAACATTCATATATGCCCTAAGTTCTGTTTTGAACAAAACTGAATGAATGTTTGGAATAATTTAAAGGCCTCAAATATTCTGTTATTTAGAGTATGAGTTGGTTATATGCTTTAAACTTGGAGCTATTGCCAAGGTAAACATTATTCTACTAATATTTATTAAAACCTGCAACATGCAAGCACTGCCTAGGCACTGTGGGATTCAGACAAGTGGCTTGTTTCCTGTCTATGGAAGCACCACTTACACTTAGGGAGATAGTACAGGGGCACGTGGGTCTTTCTTTACTATAAATAAAGCACAAGCCAAAAACTGGTGAGAGCCAGCTAGAGTTGAGTTTACATGCAGAAAGTACTGGGATTTTTACCTGCAAAGGAGATGGAGACAGATTGTGGAGTGCTCCAAGTGTCTGGCAAATGAGTTAAGATTCCTAGAAGCATTGGTGAGCAATTAAAGGGTGTTTTTTGTTTTGTTTTTGTTTTGCATGCTTTTATTTTGTTTGCTTTTTTTGTATTTTTATATTTTTGTTGTTTTGCTTTGGGGTTGTGGGGGAGGGTGCCGGCAGAAGCAGCTGCTGCTGGTTCCAACTCACAGTTCTGTTGTCACGATTTCCCTCTTTTTTCCCTCTCTCCTCTGGGTGGTGTGCAGCCTTCACCTGCTGTCCTAAACTCTAGAAGATCTTTTTTGGGGCTGTTTCAGCCTGTCCTTGGAGATTGATGTGGCAAGCAGAGTTCAAGGAGGAGCATGCTGGTCATGGTCAGTGGGAGAGCTTAGATGGTGGACACTAAAGGAGGAGGACCTGTCAGTAGGTCACAGGGAAGGCTCCCGATATAAGAGGATAATGGTCTTACCTGGATGAGGGCAAAAGTGATGGGGAGGAAGGGGCAAGTTCAAAGGACATTGACTTTGACAAGAGAAAAAGAAGAGCTATTATGCAGTAAGTGCCAATGGCAGGCTTTATTCTGGGTTGAGCACTTATAAAATTATCTCTTTAATGTTAAACAGAATAAGACTGAAGTGGGAGAGCATCTGAAGGGAATTCCACTATAAAGACACATTAATAACATGTATAGGGCCTTAGAGGTCATCTGGTCCAATCCCTCAGTCTACAGATGAGAAAACTGAGGCCTAGCAGGTGATGTGACTTGGCCTAGTCACTTACGTACCTGGTAGCGGAGCCCGGAATCGAAACCACGACCTCCAATTTTTGACCCCAGTGATCTTTTCTCTTCACCATGTTGCTCCTCACTCCAGAGTGCGTATAAAATGGGTTCTATAAATCAGACTCAAGCAGCAAGGTGAAAGAGAAAAAGTGATAGAATGTGGCATAGACATCAATTCCATAAGCAGCCAATGCAAACGAGGGCTGAGGGAGAAAAGTCTCCATAACCTTGACGCAGAGGCTGTACAAAGGAGGAGATAAAGTCAGAAGTGATATACAGTCAGCAGGAGTCTCTTCCTTCCTTTTATCAGCCAAGCACAGATATTGAGATAAGGACACATAAATGGAAATGAAAGGGAAGCCGATTCCAACAGCTATTAGAAAGCACTTGTTCACTGGGAGATGATAAAAGTGAAGAATTGCCACATCGGAAAGGTTGTTGAAGGGAAATCACAGAGACACAGGGGACAGTGAGGTACCGTTTAGAGCTGGGCTCAGAGTGGGGTCTGCCACATGAGTTTCTAACTTACAAATGTCGATTTTCTCCCCTGAACAAAACACCCCAGCATTGTGAGCTGAGTGAAACAATGGTTTATAGCAGTGTCTACATGAGGCAGGATATCTGGAAATTTAGCTGAAGAAATCATTTCATGGAGACTGTCCATCGAGACAATTGGCTTGAGGTAAAGAACCAGCATTCCATCTCACCCCACCCCCCACCCCCCACACTATGGTAGCGGAATGCTGAGACTACTGACACTTCTCTCCCAATAAAATCTCATTGGGAGGCTTTGCAACCCTCAGTGAGTCTTGCATTTCCTCACACAGTCTGATGGTAGGGGATGGGATATGCTGGAAGAACAAATTTCCCAGGATTTTACCATGCTTGATAGAGAGGTATAGCACCTGACATTAGAATACGGGACACTTGCCTCTATTGTGCTATTCTAGGCAGTTAGGACCTATGCCAAAATGCAGAAAAGTAAAAAACAAAGGAAAACAACGTCTAAGATCAAGTTATAAATGGAAGCCACCTCTTCCTACCTAACAATTGCTCTTTCCTGCCCCACCTGGCTTCAAGACCTTTGTGTAGCAACATGAAAATGTAACCAAGCAGATGCCCAAATGATTATGAAAGTAGGGAAGTCACCTCCCGGGTCATGGAAGGTAGCCATTCAAGGTATTTAGACTCTTTATTTTTCTGGATAATTTGCTTATTTAGTTCAATCCACCTCTTCGGAGAGTTTTCCTAAATACATTCCCAGGAAGTTAATTAGGTGAGACTTTGACCTAAAGAGTGAGAAGCATATTTATTTTTGTATATCCTTCACCAAGCTGTTCTCACTTTAATTTTTAAACTTGTGTGAATCTCAAAGAGCACAGAGCCCAGTGTCATTTACACTTGGGCCATCATAAAAAGGCAGCTTTCTCAAAAAGAATACTGGCTCTTCCCCAAGCCATTATAAAGCTTTCTATGGGATCTTTTAAACTACACTAGGTAACTTAAAACATAGTGAAATTTTTTTTCTTTTCAGAGCCTTCTTGATAAAGTGAGCATCTTTACAGAAATCATACAGGTCCCTTCAGAGTGGGGTTGAGGTACCACCTGACAAAAACAGTTCAATGATTCTTTTAAAAAGTTCTCCCTGGTTTTCTTGGGGGTTTTTTGTTTGTTTCAATGATGTTTGGGGTATGGCCTGGGGAAAATTTCAGTCTTGAAAATTCATTTGGAAATATTTCAAGCATTAAATGTAAAGAATAAAATGATAAAGACCACTCAGTTTTGCCAGACTTAACATTTAGTCATAGTTTTGTTCAGATCTTTAAAATATATATATATATATATATTTTAGATACAGTGATAAATCCTGTGCTGGTTTTGGCATTGCTCATTTCCAGAAATGTTTTCTTTCCTTTTAATATAGATGAAACCCTCAATAATATACTGTATTAGTTTGCACACTGTTAATGCTTTATAAAATATCATCCTGTACATATTGTTGATGAGATCATCAACTTTTTTGCTCAACATTATGCTCTGAGCATTTCCAGAATAATTGCACACAGCTCTATCTACTCCATTCCTTTTCACTGCTCTATAATATGCCATCATGCCAATATACCATTAGTTTATTAAAATGTATACTTGTTTATGAACATTTACGTTTCCAGTTTTGTTTTGTTTTGTTGCTATTATAAATGATACTGCAATGATTACTCTTTTACCTGTGTCCAGGTGCACATGTGCCACAGAGAGACATGGAATTACTGGGCCCAAGGTCATTTATACCTTCAAGTTTAATACAAATTGCCTAATGCCTCTCAAAAGCACTTGTACCAAATTACCCTTCCATCAAGAGGGTGGAAAATATCCTACTGTTCTACTACCTCACCAACACGGGTATTGTGAGATTTCTTTTTCAATGTTTGCCAGTATGATGATCTGTAACTGTTTCTACTTAATGTTTAAATTTGCATTGTTCCGAATGCCAGTGAATTTGAGCATCTTTACTTGTGCTTATTGGTCATTTGCATTTTCTCTTCTATGACTTGTCCATTCATATCTTTTGCCAATTTTCCACTGGGTTGTTCGTGTTTCTCTTACTCTTTTGTAAAGGTCTTTATATTTTGGATACTAAAACTTTCTTGGTTGGATATGTTGCAAATATTTTTTCCCAGTGTATAGCTTATCTTCTCAGTTTATGTATCTTTGTTTTACAGAAAAATTTCACATAGTTAAGTTTATCAGCTTTTTAATTGTGGTGTGCAGTTTTTTTTGTCTTTTTTAGGAAAGTCTTCTGAACAGAAGTATTTTATTTAAAAGTTTTAAAGTTTTGATTTTTCCCATTTAGGTCTTATAAAACCTGGAGTTGCAATTTTAATATGGTAATAAGCCAAGATCTTATGCTATTTTCCACAAAGATCATCGATAGTTTCAGCACTCCTTATTGATTAGCCCATGTCTTCCTTCATTGATTTTTAATGCTACCCTGTCATTTGTTATTTCCTTTTGTTTGTAGAACTGTTTCTGGACTCTATATTCTCTTCCATTGCTCTATTTTTCAATCCTTATGCCAATACCACAGCATTTTAATCACTATCACTTTATAAAAATCTTTTGGTATGGCAATGTCCCAATCTTGTTTGACTTCCTCAGAATTGTTTTGGCAATTCTTGACTCCTTCCTCTTCTATATAAATGTTAAAATCAGCCAGTCAATTTCCACACAACCCACCCACCCCCAAAAGCAAACAAAGAACTATTGTTCTTAGATGGATCTTGCACAGAATTTATATATTAATGTAGATTAAAACAGATATCTTCACAAAATTGAGACATCCCGTTTGTAGATGTGCTATTTCTGCATATGTGTTCAGGTTTTAAAAATGTATATTTATTCGTTCAAGTTTTAAGTGCCTTTCCATTAAGTTTTTTATTATTCTCCAGAAATGTCTTCTTTTATTTAGATTTATTTCTTGATATTGTATAAATTTTGTGACTATTGTAATTGATATACTTTAAAAATAACATGAGAGGGGAAAATGCAAATTATTTTTGTACACTCACACCCAGGTACCTTACCGGACTTTCTTATTAGTTCTACTGGTGATCTCTTAGATTAATTAAAGAATAGATTTTTGGGAGTGAACGTAGCTCAAGTGGTTGAGCGCCTGCTTCCCATGTACAAGGTTTGATCCCTGGTACCTCCTAAAAACAAACAAACAAACAAATAAAAAACCAAACAAAAAACCAACTGTCATTGGGGAGCAGATATAGCTCAGTGGTTGAGTGCCTGCTTCCCATGTACAAGGTCCTGGGTTCAATCCCCAGTACCTCCTAAAAAAAAGTAGATTCTCTTTGTTTGGGTAGACCATTGTGTTGTTGATGGATAATGATAGTCTTTCATTAATAATCTTGATATTTTCTTTTTCTTGTCTTATTGTGCAGGCCAGGGCATACAATACAATATTGAATAGAAGAGGTAATAGCAGGCATCCTTGCTTCATCCTATAACATATTTGTTGCAGGGTTTTGTTAGATTATATCCCTTAGCAGATTAAGGATATTACTCCTTTCCCTACTTTGTTAAGAGTTTTTATCATGAATGGGTTTTAGTTTTTATCAAATACATTTTCTATATCTATTAAGATAATCATGTGGTTTCTATCTTTTAATTTTTTCACATGGAAAATTTCTTTAATAGATTTTTCTGTTTAACCATCCTTGGATTCCTGGAACAAACTCCAACTGGTCATAATGTATTATTTATTTAAACTCTGCTGAATCCATATTGCCACATATTTTTTTTCTGATTTTCCATTTACAATAAGTGAGATTGGCCTAAAGTGTTTCCTCCTTTTATTTTCTCTGTCTGGTTTTGTTCCTGAGATTATACTAAGCACATGAAATGTGTTAGAGAACATTCCCTCTTTTGTAAATCTCCAGAATACCTTGTATAAGATTGGGATTTCCCCTTCATTTATAGAGCTAGAATTTACTTCTAAAGCTTATAATGCTGACTTTATTTTTGGTGGATATATTTTTTTTATATAATTTTTTTTTTTTTTAAGATACTTAGATTACATAAATGTTACACAAAAAATACAGGGATTCCCACTCTCCACACCCCCACACCCTCCCACATAAACAACATTCTTCATTAATGTGGCATATTTATCGTAATTGATAAACACATCCTGGAGCATTGCCACTGAGCATGGGCCACAGTTCACCCTGTAGTCCACACTGTCTCCCACACAGTTCTGCATGTTATAGTATGATATAAAATGGCCTATATCTGTCGCTGTGGTGGATAGATTTTAAACTACCAATCCAATTTTAATAGTTATAGATCTATTCAGTTGTTCTATATCTTCATAAGTCAGGTGGGTTTCTATGTTTCATATGTTTCATATGTTTCTATGACATTATTTATACATATTTTCTGATTTTTCAAATCTAATGTTATAAAATTGTTCTTTGGGTTCATTAATGTAAAACGTTTTATATCTGTAAAGTGCCATTTTTATGCCTCTCTTTGTTTTATTATTTTATTTTCTCTTTTTTCCATGTTCAATATATATGAATTTTCTTTGTATTCTATTACTCTTTCTAAAGAACTAGCTCTGGTTTTGTTGATCCTCTCTATTGTTATTTTTTATTTATTTCTGCTTTTATCTTTATTGTTTCTTTCCCTAAACTCTCTTTAGGCTGCTTCTCTCAAGGCAAACTTAAATTTTGCAATGCATTTGATAGTTAATCTGTTGTAGTCTCTTTTACTTAATTTCTAAAATGCAAATTCACCGAGGAGTGCCTTTAATAATATTCCTGATGGAAAGGAAATCTGCACACTTCTGTTGTGTTAGTAATTAGATCGATAAGGTCATAATGAGTTACAGATGGTTGCCGGTTAAAATAAAGCATCTATGATAAGTAGAATTTATAAATTTAAGTAATAAACACAGTTTTCTTCAACAAATATTCAAATAAATGTCATTTTCTATAATAATCATTTTTAGTCTTAAAGTTATAAGACAAGAATTCTTAGAACTATTGTAATAAATCTTTTGATATTACAGGAAAGCTCTTTGCCCATCTTTGTGAAAGACTTAGGCAGAAACTGAACTTTATAATGGTGAAATACCAAGTTAGTATAGATTAAACCCCAACTTTAAGGTTTATAACCTCTATTAGCCCTTCCTTTATCTATCAAGTTGTGATGACTAAGGGTTTATGTTTTCAAAACATCTCTATGAACTGCCTCTCATCCCATCATTGTTTTTTATGAAACTTCTTTTGGGTCTCCAGTTTAATTTATAGCCAGAAATGGAATAAAGAAATATTGGATTTATTTTTCTGTTTCCACAATTCTGTTATTATACTAATTGCTTGCATTGGAAGCTTAGCTCCTTAATTTTTTAACTTTTTAAGTTTATCATTCACACATGAATATATATAAACAATAAGTGTATAGTAAATGCTGTGAACTTACAAAACAAATATGCATATCATCATACAGGGCTCTCATACATGACCCCACCACCAACACCTTGCATTGTTGTGAAATGAAACAATTGTTACAAACTATGAAAGAACATTGTCAAATATTACTACTAGCTATTAGCTCAAGTTTAATCTTTCTTTTTTCTTTTCTGGTATAAGAATTTAAAGCTACAAATTTCTCTGTATGTAGCAGTTTAGCTGCATCCCATGTATTTGGTAAGTTGTTTTTCATTATAGTTCAATCCTGAATAATTCCAAAGGTTTATTGTAATTTCTTCTTTGAACCATTTGTGATTTAGATGGGTGATTTTTGCTTCATTTTGGTGTAGTATGGTTTGATTTTGGTTTTCCAGACAGATGTGTAGGTGTTGTTAATTATCTTTTATCACTGTTTTCTAAGTAATTTAATTACATTAATGTCAAAAAATATGATTTGTTGGATACCAATTTGCTTGTGACCTAGTACTTGGCCAATTTGTTTAATGTTCCTTATTGAACTGGATGCTGAGTTCCATATATATTTTCCATTAGGTTAAGCTTATTAATTGTTGTTTAAGTATTCTATTTATTTACTAATATTTTTACCTCTGTATCTATCATTTTCTGAAAGAAATGTGTTAAAATAGCTATGTGAATCTGTCATTTTCTCTTTGTATTTGATCATATTTACTTCATATATTTTGAGAATGTTTTTACCTGTAAAAAAACCTTAAAATTTATAGTTAATTGTTCTCTTTATGATTATGTAGTGACCCACCTCATCACTCATAATGTTTTTTTTTACTTTGATATCTATTTTTACTGATATTATTACAACTTTACCATTTTTCTTTGGGTTAGTATTTGCCTGAGATGGCTCTTTCCATCCTATTACAGTCGGTCTATCATTTTATGTTTGGGTTATGTCTCTTGTAAATAGCATAGACTTCGATTTGGTTTTATTATCCAATTTGACAGTATCTATCTTTTCATGGATGAGTTTATTACACTTACACTTATTGTTATTAATGACTTAGTTATATTTATTTCTGACATATTTTGTGCTTTCTGTTTATTCTGCTTATTCTATGCCTTTCGTTTCCCTTTGTGTCTTCTCTTGTGATAAGTGAATTTTCTTTTTCTTTCTATTTTTATTGTTTTGGAAGCGTTATTTTTCTACTCCCTTCATGATTGCTTTAAATTTGTAATATGTATACATGACCTAACAAAATCTAAAATGAATTAATATCTCTTTCCTCTTCCCAAACAATATAGATATCTTGAAATGCTTTCACTGTGATCACTCCATTCCATTGTACACATTATTGTTATCTGGCATTTCACTTTACCCTGTTTTAAGCTCCTCTACCAATTATCCATTATTACTGTAGTTTTATATGATTTATGCCATTAAATTATTCATATGTTTACCAATTTGTTCACTATCCACTCTTGTTTTCCATGCCTTCCTACTAGATTCAATTTTTTTATTCCCTAAAGTAGTTAACTGTGTTAGTGGCAAATTAAATTTATCTAAAAATGTCTTTTACATTCACATTTGAATAATAATTTTCTGAGAATAAAATTCTAAATTGGCAGTTATTTTCCCTAATAATTTTGAAGATATTTTAATAAAGTTTCTAATTATGTTTCCTTTGAAGATAATCTGTCTACAGCAGAAAGTGAGGAAATAGGAAACAGGGAGGAAAAAAACCAATTTGCATTTAAAGCCTTTTCATTTATTGTTCTACAGTTTTAATTCACAGGTATCTTGCAATGGGTTTGTTTTTGTTTTCCTCCATAGAACTGAGGATTTAGGTCTTTCAAGTTTTGTAGAAATTGAGATTTCTGAATCTAAGGATTTAGGTCTTTCAAAATTTATAGAAAATTTTGGTTGTTATTTCATTGAAAATTGCCTCTCCGGCCTTTTCTGTACCTTTCTTTCCAGAATGCATGTGCTTAATATAGAGAAAATAAACAGATCGGCAGACAGACTTGGAATTTTGCATTCCATTCCCCATCTCTCATCACATGTTCCAGTTTGGCATCAAAACACAAATCCTTTGACTACCAAGTCCAGATACTCCCTCTCAGGATACCTGGGCTTCAGTTTACCCTTTTAAAATTCTGGTTTGCTATTGCTGCTT
Source organism: Tolypeutes matacus (assembly GCA_026826555.1). Classification (NCBI taxonomy): domain Eukaryota; kingdom Metazoa; phylum Chordata; class Mammalia; order Cingulata; family Chlamyphoridae; genus Tolypeutes; species Tolypeutes matacus. The sequence goes on from JAKSZT010054030.1 coordinate 38,443,423, forward strand.
AGAGGTCCATCTGGTGTTTAGTTGCTTTACTTTGGGCCCCTGGGGACTTGTCATACTTTCTTGCAAGCTCAGGTATGCCTTTAAAATAATGTTTGTTATGTTTTATAGAAGACTCCCAGACATTTTAAGTGAAAATATTTTCAGGTTTTCTAGTCTCTAATATTTCAGGAAATGGAAGTCAAAACTTTCAATCTTTAAAATAAAGTAATTATGTTAACAAATTTGAACTACTTAATACAAGTCCAGGCCTTGAAAATTTTAGAAAATGTGCCTGTTACTAGTGTTGAATAAAAAGGGGTATTTCACTTAGCATTAAGTGGGACAGTCAATAATCCAAGATCCCACTCTTTGTATATCTCATTAGTTAGCATAATATTTCAACTCCCTTGAAAATGTTAGCCTGTTTGGGTAATTTAATGCAATTTTATTTGTTTTTATTGGTTTGTTTTTGTCAATCTTCTATATTTTGATAAATAGGAAGAAAAGGAACTAGTACATGTTAACTAAGGTTAAATGAGCACAGTTAAAAGAAGGTGAACTAAGTTTTATTCTTTGTCAGATAAGCATTCTAGAAGTAGATACTCTTCCAGATCCATTACACTCAATCCTAAATTACATCTCCTTTCATTTTAAATGGTTTCCTAGAGACTGTGACCTGATGATAGTTTTGAGAGCCAGGCACAAAATTCACATCCTCCCTCTAATCTTCCTTTCATATATTTATATACTTTGAGATCTTTCTCATTTCAACCCTTGTATAACATTTATAGTTATTCTACCATGTATATGTCACAGTTGTTTGCCTTCCCAATAAATATGTAGGCTCCTCCAGAACAAAAAACAGCACACAGTTTCTCTCCTGGGATTCCTTGCCATAGAACTAGTTTACATGAAAGACAAATACAAACAAAGTAAAAGAAAGACCTGTTACATGAGTAATAGCTTTATCTGAAACAGGAATTTCACAAACAACAAATGATAGGAGGTTAAAGCAATGAAAGTATGTGAAGCCATCCACAAGTCCACAGTGCTTAATGACTTAATTTCTGCTAATAGGATGCTTTGCTGAAGGAAGGAGTAAAGTGGGAAAAAAAAACACATTCCTATTAATCCATTAGAAAGCAGGAGAAGGCCAGAGGAAGGAAAACCTCAGGAAATAACAGCATCTTATTTTAGAGATTCCCAAAGAGTCACTTGTAATTCCACCACCTTCAAACCCCAAATTCTCAGGCTTCCCAACTGGCATTCATTCAGGCATTCAATGTTTACTGTGCACGAATCATGTAGCATGTACTATTCTAGGTATTTGGTGTAAGCAGTAGACAGTAATCACAAAAGCGTCTGCCATGAAGAACTTGCATTCTAATTACAAAGAAAAGGTAAGTAAATACATATATACATACATACATAGACTATATAGCATGTCACATGGTGATAAGTGTTGTGGAGAAAATAATTTAGCAGTGAAGCGGGCCTGCTGCTAAGTTTGGGAGATTGTCATTTAAATAGGGTAGTCGAGGAAAGCCTCACTGGAAAAGTGACATTTGAGCAAACTAGAGGACTGAGGAAGAAATCCATGAGGATGTCTAGGGGAGTAATGTTCCAGACAGGGAGAACTGTTAATGCAGAGTCTTTAGGTAAGAAGGAACTTGGTATGTTCATGGAATATAATGGGTGACTGTGACAGTGGTAGTGAGCAAAGGGGAGAATTGTCAAAAAGAGGTTAGAGGTTCTATGTGAAGAGGGAGTAGGAAGATCTTGTAGGGGCCAATAAGCCATTGTAAGAAACTTGGAAACTGAGTGAGATGGAAGGAATCTGAGGCAGAGGAGAGACAAATATTTCAAGCAATTTTGCTCTAAATGGGAGCAGAAAAAATGGCAAAAGCTGGAGGTGGCTGTGAAGTTAAAGAGAAGATTTATAGGTGGAAGAAATTATGGCATGTTTGTATATTGATGAGAAGAATCCAGTAGAGAAGGAAAAAGAGGTGATGTTTGAAAGAAAAGGGAGAATTGCTATAGTGGACGAGTTGATAGATTGGCCTTAGACAGGAGTGCCATTCACCCACAGAAACAGGAGGGAAGACAGAGGGTCTGCACACGGATGCAGGCAGATTGATGGCTGTGGTGGTGAGAAGTTCTCTTCTACTGGTTTCATTTTCTCTTTGGAATAAGAAGCAAGTCAGCTGACTGTGACAACAAAAAGGTATTAGAGGTTAAAGTAGTGAGGAGAAGGGACCTCACAGAGCTACAGGAGGCAGCATAGAGTAGTGGGGATAAGCAAGGTTCATATCGCAGTTCTGCCATAAAAGCAGTCATGTGACCCTGGGAAAGTTTCTTACCCTACCTGAACCACAGTTTCTTCTTATGCAAAATGGGGATAATAATAGTGCCAACATCCCTGATTATTATCATTGAAAATGTGAGGTGGAATGTACCAGGGATATACAGTGTTATTGCCAGATAGCATTAAGGAACTATCTAAAGCTACTGCTTATGGTTTTGAGACCAGTGAGGGGTCTTCAGCCATGTTACTCTGTGAAGATGCAGGTAAAGAATAGGCAGAGAGACGATTTAACTAAAGTTGGGTTTTTTCCAAGTGAGTATGAGAAAGTGAGCAAGGGGCAAGGGAGCTGAGGGTATAGCAAGTCAAGAGATTTTAATAATGGACTATGGAATATAAACTATTCAAGAAGGAAAATGAAGACTTCAGAGTGGAGAAAATATGGTGGGGTTGGAGATCCTGGTGGGTTTGAATTAGTTTGGGATTTGGGATACTAGCTGGAAAGATAGGAAGCAGTGATTGGAAAGTGGGATTCATGAAACGATGTTGTAGATGGGGATTGGGGATTGGTTGACAAGATGAAACTATGACCAAGGAGTGGGTAGTTAATTAGTGGGGAAGACAAGATCAATGGAGAAGAGGAGAACAAGGAGCTGAGAGGCCAAGATATTGGAGGGACCATCTATATAGATATTGAAATCACCAAGAATTATGATAGCTGAAGTGTTTTGAGAGTGATAGAGTTCCAAGAGCTACCTTCTCCCCAATTCCACAAGGAATAAGGTCAGTGGCTGGGGAATTGATACATTATTGCATCAGAGAGTTCAAATATGGGAGATTTAAGAAAAAGGCAGGCAGGCTAGACTACCAGTGACAATAAGGAACAAGGAAAACACCTCCCCTAACTTCAGGCCTAATTGTACAACGGAACTGGGAGATACAACTGCCATCACTTTCCAGCTTGACTTTCACCATTCTTCTAGGAGTAGTAAAAGTCCTTCATTTTCCAAGGCACCTTCTCAGCTTTCCCCAGTCCACCAAGACTTCTCACATGGGACTTAATGACTTTTGTCTTGTCTTCTGAGCTGTCTTCTTATATGCATGGTCTGGCCTTCCCAAATGTATCACAGGCTCCTTTGATATGTTGGATAAAATATAGGCTTTCAAAACAGACAAAAATGGGTAGGATCCTGATTCTACCACTTTACTAGCCATAGTACCTCAAACAGCTGGTTTTATCTAGGTTTCCACTCCCTCCTTAGTACATTGAGGGCACTAGTGAGAATAGATGTTTGTGTGGGTTGTGGTGGGAGGTGTGGGAGGTGGGCAACATGGGAATCCCAGTGGGTTCCGTGTAATATTTTGGGTAGTCTAAGCACCTCTTAAAATATATGTATATATATATATATAAAAATAACATTTTTGTAAGCAAATGCACGTATATGCGTATATATTTATGTATCATTTTGCAGGTGTTTGTATGTATTGTGAGAATTTTGATTTTTACCCACAATAAAAATAAATAAAAAGTTAAAAAAAAACTAAATATAGTACATCAAAGAATACTTGTAACCAGAAACTGTGATCTGTTGTTTGTTAGACAATACAAAATTTTAAAAACAAAAACAAAACAAAACAAAAAAATTATATTGGTGTGTCAAGTGCTGGACACAGAGTATGTGTATGTCACATACAGGAGCCTCCTCGCACAGTGCCACAAGAGGCAGCACAGAGTAGTGGTGGCAAAAAGGCTCATATCCCAGCTCTACCTCCTACCATGTGACCCTAAGCAAATTCCTTAACCTCTCTGAACCTCAGATTCCTCATGTGTAAAATGGGGATAATAGTGCCAATATCACTACTTTGTGGTGAGGATGAAGAAAAAAATTATAAAAGCTTTGACACCATCATCATTATGGCAAGTGCTTAAGATATGTTGGCTGTTTGCCAACATATACACTGGGGACTCAGTTACTTACCAATTAATGGATAGGTTGTGATATTTTATGTCCACTTTCTTTTCAGGAGGTTTGTCCTCACCAAACTGCGAGTCATCCCAAAAGGAGCATTTTCAGGATTTGTGGACCTGGAGAAAATGTATGTACCTGACAATGCCATGTGTGAAGGTGCAAGGTGGCTATGGGCTGCACCCCAGAGTCACACCTAGCATGATGCACTGTGCTTAGAAGCCATATAGACACACCAGAAAACTTTTGATCCTCCTCCCACTTTACTTCCTTGGCATGGTTCCTAGACAAGAGTGTGGAATCTTTCAGAGCGTGGCCATTGGAATGAGTGAAAGGTCAGTCCAAGCAATCTTCACTTTTTCATAAGAGTTTGATCACAAATTACCTGTGAGTGGAATTTTTATAAACCAAAGCCTATTTTTCTGATGATATTCCCTCTCTTTCAGTGATGTTTGCTACTTTGACAGCAGGGAATATCATTTGTGCTTTAGAGATTCTCTGCATTTCTTGTTCTCAAGTCATGCTGACAAGTGGTTAATTGCTAAACATTTATAGATATTAGGACAGTTTACAGCACTGAGGAGGATTTCTTTTGAAACATTCAGTTCTTATTGGGCTGGTTTATTGTATAGGATTCCCCAAATAAAGTTTTCTCAAAGTGGGGTGCGGTAGTAAAAAACAGAGCAAACTCCATGCTTAAGGTACCCTACTCTCCCTTTGAAGGCTTTGGTCCTGAGAGATGTATTCTTCATTGTGGTGGCAGTGAATCAGCAGGGTTCAGGACTTAAATGCCATTAAGTACAGCAAGAGATAGACGGATTAGACAGAAGAGGAAGCAACTCTCCAGGTTATATGTGTTTCTCTTTGAAGCCATTCATATTTTCTTCTTAATTTATCATCCCCTTTAAGAAGATTAATTGCTGAGCTCTGAGGAAGCAGGAAAGAAATCCATTAATAAAAGGAAAATAAAGCAGAAAGAATGGCAGTGTGTTTCGGTAATTTTGAGGAGGGTAGTCAGAGTCCTGTGTTTGAGTGTTAATTCTAATGTACCTTACTGTGTAACCCTGTTAAATCACCTTATCTTTCAGGGCCTCAATTTCTTCTACTTTGTCTTAAGGAAGGCATTTTAAAAGGGAGAGCTGGCTTACATGATCTCTAATTTCTACATACAACTATCCCCTACTTGACTAAGAGCCCAGATTAAGACCTACAGTCTTCCAGGGTTTACCATCTTGGGGACACTCAACACTCACAGGGATTAGGAGTTGAGGACACTGATCCAAGAAGAGCTGACCAGGGAAACCAGGGAGGCAAAAGATTTGGAGAACTTTTGGATTAAGGTGTATTCCTGGATGGATTGATCATTGTCCTGCCTGGAGTTAGGAGAGATGATGACGACTGGACACCACTACTCCCAGACAGCTCTGTAATTACACAGAAATATATTCTAAAACCAGGAATCCCAGATATCACAAAGAATCCACCTTGATCCAATTCAGTCGGCAACTGTGACTGACCCCCTTACTGGGTCCTCAACATTAGACAAGACCTTCTTGTGGTGATATGAATGAGTGAGCTGAACTGGCAGCTCAATGATTCTAGAGATAGAGCAGCTGGCCCAGTAATTCCTCAGCTTCCTCAGATACAGCTCATCCATTTCTAGCTCATGGCTATTAATCAGCCTGTACTGACACAATGAGAGGCCAAAAATAAAATCAGAGTGATTTTTTCCCACTCTTTTTATGTTCTAAGGCTTCAAAAACATTCTCTAGTAGAGGACCCCACACTGAATTGAACTTTGAAGAGACTTCTTATGCCCTTCAGTCTCCGTACTCACCTTCATCTATTTTCTCACCTTTTATTTTTGGTCAGTGATAATTTCTTATCTCCTTTTCAGACCTACACCTTCCATTTATGTTCTAGTTTCAGTTTTTACCAGTTTCCTGACCTTAGTACATACTGACTTCCTTCGATATCTTCTTCTCCGCAAATCACAAAATCTTTCATCCATTATGCACACATGGCCAAATTTCACTCATCCATATTAAAAAAAAAAAAAAAAAAAAGTGTTTCTGGATAAAGTCTGCCTGCCTTCCATGCTATCACCCTCTCTCTTTCCCATCACCACTCTTTTGAAAGAGCAGCCCGCATCCACTGTCTCCCTGTCCTTTCCCTTTCAATCGCTCCTCAGCCTGCTTGCCTACTATCTGGCCACCAATTCTTTAACAGTGCCCTTCTGTCAAGGTCCCCACAAACCATAATAGCCAAATCTAATGCCTTCCACTTTGTCTTCTTAGTACTTAACTTATTGTAGTCTTTGATTTCATTGCCTTTCTTCTCAAAACCCTTTCCCAAACTTCTCTAGATCCAGTTCTCTCCAACTTTCTTGTTCCTAAACTGCCCTTTAAAAGTTCATATTGTCCAGGGCTCCATTTTGGCCATCTTATATATATTTTAAAGCTCTACTCCCAAATCATTACTCGTCAAAGAGTCTCTTTATGTCAGGGGCTCATAAGCCTTTACCTGCAACCCTGACCTCTCTTCTGAGGCCATAATTCTTATTTTCAAATGGAGAAACACCTAAATATCTATACCTTAGTGAACTGCAAGTACTCCAATCTCAACATATCCAGAATTAGCTCATTAGCCTTATCCTTAAATTTCCTCATCTTCCAATATTACCTGGTGAATAACATCACCATCTCCCAGACTCCCAAGCAAGAAAACTCAAAATTTCCCTTGACTCACCTGCCTTCTCTCTCTCTTATATCCATGGGCCTTTCCAGTCTCATTGATTCCCCCTCCAAATCCAGCCCTCTCCTCCACTCCTTCTGCCACTACCAGGTCCAAAATTCAGCACTTATATAGCCTACTGCATGAGTCTCCCACTCCTGTCACAGCTCCCGTCTACTCTCCAGTCTGCTGCCAGACCTGCATTTCACAAACTTCATTGTAGAAGAACCTCTAAGGCCCCTCATTCCTAAAAATTTAAGTCTTTAGTCCCTCACATAGAAATTAAGCCCTTTATTCCTCCTAACCCCCCACTACATGCACTCTCACCAGGTAGAACAATTCTGCCAATCCCCAAAAACTATCACTACCAGATATTATATTGCTTATTTAGAATGCAATGGCTGGTTCTTTGGATAATGTGTGGCACATAGAGGGATCAAAAAATAGTTACAGGTGAATGAATGAATGAATGAAATATACTTTCACAAGGTTCTTCTGTAGAATCTTGTCCCTCTGTCTCAAATTCCACTAGATAGAATCCTACTAGTCCCCTAGGTTCAGGTAAAATATTTACTCCTCTGTAGAACCTTTCCAGAAACATCTAATGTTTCCAATCCATACTCCTATATTCATAGAATTCATAGCACATTTATAAGATTGTATTAGCAATTTACCAATTTTACCAGATTCCTTGATTGTAAATTCTTTGAGGGCAAGGGCAGAGTTTAACTCAACTTTGTATTAAAGTATACCGCCAAGTCCTGCTGTTTGTAAACCTCCTTACTATACCACTAATCTGTCCTCTTATCTCCTCCAGCTACCATAATCTCTCCCTGTATTACTGCAACAGCCTTCTCCCTAGTCTACCCCCATCCATCAGCATGCCCTCCCCTCACTCCCACTCATTCTCAAAATAGCTGATAGAATGACATTTTCTAAATTCAGATCTGATCACATCTCCTCTCACATCTTCTGCCCCACCCCACACACAAATACTATATGCCTCACCATTGTTCTTGACATAAAAAAAGAAGCTCTTTAGTAAAATTAGGTGCTCTGCATTCCTGGATCTCTGCCATTTTCCCCTTTGTTCCACTGGCTCCCTTTCAGTTCATATAACGGCCATTGTTACCACCCACCACGGGACCTTGGTTCATGCTGTTCCTTCTGACCAGAACACCCTTTCCACTTTGTACCTTTCATTTAACCGGCTCTGACCTATCCCTCAGATCCCCCCTCCCCTGCCCCAGTGTCACTTTCTCAAGAAAGCCCTCTCTGACCTCTCCAACTAGGTCAAAATTCTCTACACTCTCATAACTACTCGAGTCACTATGTGGTTATTATCATTTTAGCAATTTTACATTATTTATGTGATTATTTAACTAATTTCTAATCTCCCTATTAGACTTTAAGTTCCATGAACACAAGGACAAGATTTGTGCTCAGTATTCAATCCATGATGCCTCACACAGAGTTCAGCATATCATCAGCATTCAATAAATATCTGATAAATAAATGAACAAAAATGAATGAACAAATATAATTAGTAAGATAAGATATCCAAATATGAAGAAAAAACAAGTAAATAACATAGGAGTTCATCAGTGCACAAATACTGGCTGAGGTTCTACTATGATCTAGGCATACTATATAGTTTAAAATGTAACTCAAGACAAGTATGCACAAGACAGTAAATGCAAAATAAGTGATACAGACATTATATTTGTTAGGACTCTATTATGAGAGACAAAAGAAGATAATCTCAAATAGGCTTAAGGAAAAGAAGGGAATTTAATGGCTTATCTGACTTGATGATTGGAGGTGAAGAATGGCTTTAGAATCAGCTCTATGGGAGTCGCAATGCCCTTAGGACTTGGGCTCTCTCCTTCTCTCAAATCAGCCTTCCACTGTATTAGTTTCAGTCCTCACCCATACCACCATACCCCACAGTGGCAAGATGGTAGCAGCAGTCCTGGCTTCACATCTTCACATCTATTTTAGAGGGAAAGAACTGACCATTTGTTACTCAATCTCATAAAAGTCTTAAGATTTAGTCTAACTTAAAACACACAACCACTCCTTACACTGCAGCTATGAGAATGTGAAGCTCAAATAGGTTTTGGCCTTAAAGGACTCCATCCTTAAAGTTAGAAAAACAAATACCTGCTCCAACCACATAGTTGTGGAGTGGGGGAGGGAAGATTTGCAAATAAAAATTGATGTTCTTGCTAGAAAAAAAGGAGACTAATGTGTAAAAAGAAAAATGAACCCTTTTGCTATTTATAAGAGAAAGACCTCTGTGGCCTGTGTGGTTGGGGAAAGTTTGTGGAATTCAACTGAGACTTGAAGGATGACTAAGATGTGTATTGGCAGGAGGCTTTTAAAATTATTGTTACTATCCTCATCACAATCGTTATCATTGTGGTTAACATTTATTGAGGACTTACTGTGTGCCAGGACCTGACTGAAGCCTACTACATTTATCTTTTGTCATCCTCCCAGGCACAGTGGAGGTACGTAGCATCATTGGTGCCATTTTACCATTTTACAGATGAGAAAACAGGCTTAGGAATATCAAATTCCCTGTCCAAGGTTATGAAGCAGCCAGAATGGAATGTTCCTCATCTGCATGTAACTAGACTAGTTTGCAGAGATTCTCAGTTCACACATCTTTATTTCCTTTTCTCCTTAGATTTGCTCCCACACTGGAGAAGTGTTTTAATTTCTCTGAGCATCATTTCCCTCATCTGCAACATGTGGATAATAAGGTCAAAGGGTTGTTGAGGCCCTTACATACCCTATCTCAGAATCTGGCACAATATGGGCATTTAATGAGCTTGGTCCTTCCCTCTTGTTCCTGTTAGGATGATGGAAAGTGTCCAGTAATCCTGCACCAACCCATTCTAATGGTCCTGTCTTATTCATTAACCTAGCCTGTTCTACCTCTTATCAGAAGTCAACAGGTAAGGGAGTCTTTTAGGTAAAACATGGAACAAGAGCTTCTCCATTAGACGTGAAATGGCCACTGTTTACACCTTAGCTTTAAACAGTGTCACTTCTCCAAACCTCCCTACTCTTCATTGGTCTGGGACTAACTAGGGGGAAAAGGAAATCATTAAACTCTGCAATGTGAAGTGGCTTTGCAAAGTGCACTATAAACTGTTTACATTGTCTTTAATTACTTTGGAGCCACATGTCAGCTTGGTTTAAAGTGTGAAGATTACACTGAATAAGGTGGGGGGAGTAGGTGACAATGTGGTGATTTATGGTAACCAGAAAAATTATATATGGAAATGAGTGCAATTTAAAAACACATCTACTTGCTATTATAACACTGGAGAGGAAAGAAAAGCCAGTTTATAACAAAATATCTTTGAAAATAGAATCATGATGAATATGTAAATGAGACCAATCAACATCAGCTGAGATATGGTATATGCAGATGGGGCGGCAATGAGCCAAAATGTGAAATAGCTCCCAAACCATAAATATGAACCATATAAAATTCATTTGAAATATTCATGATAACATAAGGACAAAAAATATAATCGACTGATTTATTTGCATATAAAAATAAGAACACTAGTCTGACAGCCCAGCCTCCACACCCAGATCACTGGGGAAAAAAAGTTAACAGAGAGACTTTTGGAGGAAGAGATTTCTTGATTGAGAACTCTTGCAAGCGCATTAAAAAGTTGAGGGTCATCTCACTTCTCAGTTCTTCAGGCCCTCTCAGCACAGAAAAAAGAAAGGAAGTGAAACAGGAACCAAAATGGCAATGGCAACAGCACTAGAAAATCTGGAGTCTGATTTGCTTTGCGGAACCCTGAGCACCTCATTGGTTAACTGACTTAAGTCCCTTCCTACCCCAACTTTCTGTGACTCAGAGTTAGTGAGCAAAGTGGTCTTGAGTCCCAATTACTGAAATAAAGCAAAAAGGATAGATTGGTGGTTCTACAGAGTCCTAATCAAAAGCTGGAGGTCAGTGTGGGAGTAGCTGGACCTCTGAATGGGAAGAGGGGATGGCAGAGAAAGCCTGAGTCACTGGGTGTAACAAGGATGTTGAGATTTAGTGGTTATCGCCTCAGGTTGCACGTTCGACTCCGCTGGCACCTTTTCAAAAAATCTACAGACCTGAATATAATTTTCAGAGATTGTAATTCCATTTGTCTAGGGTGAAGTCCAGGCATTGATTAAAGGCTCCCCAGATGATTCTAATGCCCATCCAGGATTGAAAGGCACTGAGGTAGATGATAGTCAAGTCTGAATCCAATTCATAAAAAGAACTTTTAACAACAGGTATACTGTGTGTACATTGTATGACTAGTGCAGAATAAACAAAGAGGAGGGTGATAAGGGATAAGGTAAGTGAGGAAGTGAGGGGCAAGGTCATATAGTACCTTACAGGCCATACTGACAAAGTTTGGGTGTCAAAGTTAGTGTGATAGAAATCAAATGTTTTATATTTTTTTTAAAAATAATTTCAGACCTACAGGATGGTTGCAAATATAATACAAACCCCATAGAGAAAACTTCAACATACCACCAACCCTGCTGCTCAGATCCACCAACTTTTAACCTTTTACCACATTTGCTACATCATTCTGTCTATCCATCTATCTATCTTTCTATCTATTTTCTAAACATTTGAGAGCAGGTTGTATACATAATGCTTCTTGAACACTTAATACTTCCGTGTACATTTCTAAGAACAAGGATATTCACTTATGTAACCACCTTTAAGTGCAGTTATCAAGTTCAAGAAATTTAACATTGACATAAAGCGTTCAGACTATACTGCAATTTTTTTCTTATGTCCCAATAATGTCCTTTTGGGCATTTTCTCCTATGCTATTAGATCGAGTCCAGGATCATTGATTGCCATTACTTGTTGTTGTCTCTTTCTCTGTCTTTCTTTCTCTCTCTTTAATTGTGGAAATATATATACAACATGAACTTTCCCATCTCAACTACTTCCAAGCATACAAATCAACTCAAATGTTGTACTAACTTCACCACTATCTGTTACCAGAACTTTTCCATCACCCCAAACAGAAACCTTATAGCCATTATGAATTCACTCCCCCTAGTTCCCTATTACTTCCCCTTGAAAACTGTACTCTACTTTCTGTCTCTATGAAATTGCACAGTCTAGCTATTTCATATAAGGGGAATCATATAATAACTACCCCTTTGTATCTGATGTATTACTGTCAACATAATGTCTTCAAGATTCATCTATGTTGTTGCATGTATCAGAACTCCATCCCTTATAAAGGCTGAATAATAGTCCATTGTATGTATATAAAAACATTTTGTTTATCCATTAATCTCCTCATGGATATTTGGGCTGCTTCCACTTTTTGGCCATTGTGAATAGTGCTGCTATGAACATTGGTGTACAAATATCTGCCTGAGTCACTGCTTTCAATTCTTTGGGGTATAGAATTTTGGGTAATAGAATCTAAGTAGAATGCAAGAAATTATAACAATGAGGTGGAGCCAGTGGCCACATGACACTTTTGGGGTAGGGAGGGGATGAGCAGGTGAAATACAGGGGCTTCTTTGGGAGTTGGAGGTTGTCCTGAGTACCGTTGTGGCAACGGATGTAGGCCATTTTAAATCAGCACACACCACTCAGAACTGAGTGGGAGAGAGTGTGGTCTACAGTGTGAACTGTGGTCTGTGGTTGGTGGCAAGGCTCCAGGATGTGTGGGTTCATTGAGGTTGGTGGGCCACACTGTGGGAGATGTTTGTGTGGGATGTGGTGGGAGGTGTGGGAGGTGGGGAACATGGGAATCCCAGTGGGTTCCATGTAATATTTTGGGTAATCTAAGCACCTCTTAAAATATATGTGTATATATATATATATATATATATATATATATATATAAATATAAATAACATTTTTGTAAGCAAATATACATATATGCATATATATTTATATATCATTTTGCAAATGTTTGTATGTATTGTGAGAATTTTGATTTTTACCCATAATAATAAAAAAAAAAGAATCTAAGTAGAAGTGGGACCAGTGGGTCATATGGAAGTTCTATGTTTAATTTTTTGATAACCAAACTGTTTTCCATATTGGCCGCACCATTTAACATTTCCACCAACAATGTACTATGGTTTCCAGTTCTCCACAGTCTCATCATAACTTTTTATTTTCTGTATTTTTAAAATAATAGCCATTCTAGTGGGTACAAGGTGGTATCTCATTGTGGTTTTGATTTGTATTTCCCCAATGACTAATAATGTTAAGCATCTTTTCACTGATTACTGGTCATTTGTATATCTTCTTCAGAGAAATGTCTGTTCAATCCTTTGCCCATTTTTGTAGTGAACACTTTAGAATTCCTTCTTACTTCTTTTAATGCATATTTTTCCAATAATTTCTTTGTGGATACCATGAAGCTTAAATTTAACATCCTAAATCTATAACAATCTCATTTGGTTTTATACCAACTTTACTTAAATTGCATACATACATTATGTTCCCTCAACCCTCCATCCTCCCCACCTTTATGGAGCTTTTGTCACCAATTACATATTTATATATTATAAGTCCAAAACCATTGATTTATCATTACCTTTTATGCATTTTCATTTTAGATCCTGTAGGAAGTAAAAAGTGAAGTTACAAACCAAATGGTACTGACATTTATATTTACCAATGCTGTTATCTTTACCAGAGACATTTATTTCTTCATGTGGCTTTGATCTATTTTCTAATGTCCTTTCCTTTCAACCTGAAGCACTCCCTTTAGCATTTTTTTTGTAGGGCTGGTGTAGTGGAGACAAGTTCCCTCAGATTTTTTACCTGAGAATGTCTTCGTCTCTTTCTCATTTTTGAAAAACTATTTACCAGATATATAAATCTTCATTGGCAATTTTTTACTTTCAGCACTATAAAAATGTCATCCCACTTCCTTCTTGCATCCATGGCTCCCATAAGAAACTGGCACTTAATCTTATTGAGGCTTCCCTGTACATGATACATTGCTGCTCTGTTGCAGCTTTCATAATTCTCTCTTTATCTCTGGCATTTAACTATCTGATTATGATATGTCTTGTTGTGGGTCTACTTGTGTTTGTCCTATTTAGAATTCACTGAGCTTCTTGGATGTGTATATTCATGTCTTTCATTAAATTTGGCTTTTGGGGGGCTATTTCTTAGGCTATTCTTTCTGCTCCTTTTTCCTCTTTCTTTTCCTTCTGGGTCTCCCACAATGTGTATATTGGTTCATTGATGGTATCCCACAGGACTCTCCAGCTTTATTCACTTTCCTTCATTCTTTTTTCTTTCTGCTTCTAAGACTAATAATTTTAGTTCCTTATCTTTGAGTTTGCTAATTCCTTCTTATACAGCTGCAACCTCCTGTTGAACCCCTTTAGGGAAATTTTTTATTTTTGTGACTATGGATTTCAGCTCTCTTTGGTTCATTTTCATGATATCTAGTTCTTAATTGACATTTTCTTTAGTTTGTCTATTGTTTTCCTGATTTCCTTTAGTTCTTTGTCTATGTTGTCCTTTAGTTCTTTGAGCATATTAAGAACATTTTAAAAAAGTCTTTGTCTGGTATGTCCAAGTTCTGGTCTTCCTCAGTGATAGTTTCCAATACTTTATCCCGTTCCTTTGCACAAGCCACCATTTCCTGTTTCTTTGTATGATCTGAAAACATTTGTTACAACCTGGACATTGTGATATTTTAATGTGTTATCTCAGAAATATAGACACTGAAGAGTCTAAAGCTTATATCTAGCCAGTACTATGATGAAAATTTCCTTGCATGCCAGGAACTAACAAAGAGGGAAGGGAAGAGAAGGGAAGGGAAGGGAAGGGAAGGGAAGGGAAGGGAAGGGAAGGGAAGGGAAGGGAAGAAACCACCTTTCTCAGCCTTTACAGATTGATCTGTGCTCCTCTTCAGAGCTTACCTATCCTAACACTGAGTTTAGAAAATAGCCCAAAACAAAAGTGCAGGGTCTTCCCTGGTCTTTCCTATGTGTATGTCTTGTCCTGGGTATGTGTGCATGGCCCTAGGATGTCCCCCATTTACATGACCTGAAAGTCTCCTTTTCCCTAGGAAATAATGTTTCTTCACAATCCTGGGCATTGCACTCTATGTCCCATAGCCAGCAAACCTTTTCCCAAGGCAGCTGCAATTTGACTGTTCTCCTATAATGCTCTGTAGGAGAGCTCCATGAGCTACCTTCTACTAGCAGGACTAGTTCTGGGTTGGCAAGCCTGTAGTGTCTTGGTTCACTCCTTCAGGCTGTCACCAGATTGCTAAGACAAAATACAACAGTATGTGCACAAGGGTTAATCTGCTCCCTGTGGAACCACACTAGGAATATGGGCCAGCTTGGTGCCAAGCCAGTGAAGGGAAGGGAGGGGCCAGCAAGGGCACCATGAGATCCTACCATTTTAAGTTACATTTTTCTTGATTTGGTGCATTCCCTGTTACTGCAACCCTTTACCTGCTTTCTGGAGCTTGAGAATCATGGTTCTCCTAGCTTTTATTTGTTGCTTAAAGCTTCTGTGGGGGAAAAGATCCATGGAGTGGTTCACTCCACCATCTTGATGACCAGAACTGCCCAAATGGGACATTTTGAGTAACTGAGTGAAAGTGTCTGATTGGCAATTATTAAAAGTGACTATCTTTTTGTATAGAGAAAAACATGTATGAATTTTGACTTGCTAATATTTTGAGGATTTCTGTGTCTCCATTTATAGGGATATTGTTTTGTAGATACCTTTCCTTGTAATTTCTCTGGTTTTGTTATATTGGTGTTACAAAATAAGTTGAGAAATGTTCCTAAAAGAGTTAGTGTTATAGAATTCAATAGAGAAATAATAGTTTTTTTCTACAAATGATGCTGAATCAACTATATACCCACATGAGAAAAATAAACCTTAAACCTTTCTTCATGCCATACATAAAATTTAACTCTAGATGGATCATAGACTTAATTGTAAAAATGAAAATTTTAAATTTCTAGAAGAAAACATAGAGAAAATCTTCAAAACCTTGGGATAGAAAAGATTTTTTAAAGTAGTACACAAAAAGCACCAAAGAAAAATGATACTTTGGACTTGAACAAAATTATTATTTTTTTCTCTCCACAAGACAACATTAAGAAAATTAAAAACCAAGCCATAACCTAAAAGAAAATACTCACCATATATATACATATACAAAGGACTTGTATCAAGAATATATAAAGAACTCTTAGAAGTGAAATATTAGTCCACACACAATCCAATGAAAAGTGGGCAAAAGATCCAAACAGATACTTCAAAGGAAGATATACAAATGGGAAGATATACATGAAAAAGTACTTAGTATATCTAGTCAGGGAAATGCAATTTAAAACCATAATGAAATACCATTACAAAACCTTTAGAATGGCTAAAATAAAAGATTAGGTGGTGTTGGAGATATAGAGCAACTGGACTCTCACAAATTTCTTTTAAGAATATAAAATGGTACAACCCCTTTGAGTTTGAGAGTTTTTTTTAAAGTATTTACCCAAGAGAAATGAAAGCATATGTCTTCACAAAAACTTGTTCAAAAATGTTCATAGCGGCTCTCTTCATTAATAGCCCAAACTGGAAACAATCCAAATATCCATCATCAGATGAATGGGTAAATAAGTTGTATGGGTAAATAAGTAGTATTCTATTGTATGATTCATATAATAGAATCATACAATAGAATACTAATCAGTAATAAAAAGGAATAAAATCTGCTAATATACACAAAAACATGGACAAATCTCAAAATCATTATGCTAAGCAAAGAAGCCAAACACAAAAGAATATACACCATATGGTTCTAAAAGTGAAAAATCTAATCTATGTCGAGAGTGATGGTGAGGATTTTCTGGGAAAGGGCACAAGGGAACCTTTAAAGGTAGAGATGTTCTATCTCTTGATTGCGATGTTGATTACAGAGTGTATAAAATTATAAAAACACATCAAACATTCAAAAGGAGTCCTTTTTGTTATAGTCAAATTGTGGTTCAATAAAGATGATTTTAAAAACCAATATGCATTGAGAGCCTATTATAGGCCAGGTGTTTTAAGTATCAGATCTCAGTTAATGTGCACAAAATTCCCAATTTGGGTACTAAGAAGATTGCTTTACAAACAGGGATACTGACATTAAGAAAGGGCAAGCAACCAAGCAGTATGAAAGGGTTTGTAAGTGGGAAAGCTCAGATTTGAAAACAAGGCAGTCTGGTCCTTTCTACTACATAAGGCTGCCTTTTCCTTGACACCTACCATGCCAAAATTCTTCTTTTGGAGTAAAAGAGGGACTTGGGGAGGAATAAGGTTATAAAATCTTCTTTGGTGTCATTTATAATTATACGAGAGGACTACAGCCTAAGCACTGTACACCTCCATAAACCTGAACCAAGAATCATTTTCTACTGGAACAGTCATAGAGCCAAGGAAACCTCTCCTTGGAATGTTTTGCCTTCAAGTCCCAGTATGCCAACTAATTTCCGGGTAAGACGCCTGCTGAGATTGGCATTAGTCCAAGACTTTGCAACCTGAGCTGCCTGTTAAGTTGCATATTAACTTAGTCAGCATTTGAAAAATGTAAGAGTTGGACCAATTAAGTTGTCATTATTGACCCAGGTCAAATATGAGTTAGTGTCTAGAGGTAAAAGTCCTTATCTCATTTCCTTTTCTCCATAAATATTCTGAAAATAAGTATTTTTTGTTGTATTTATTGCTTCAACTGAGAACATAAGAAGTTGTTTTCTTGTCATTTTTTTAGTTGATGTGGTTTTAGTGTTTCCATTAAGTCTCCTTATTTTCAACTGTTTCTAGATAGGTCCTTAAAATAAATTCTACAAAATCTGATAGCTGCCCAGCTCAGAAAGAGAGTAATTTATTCAGCTATGTATTTATATGCTTGAGTTTCTTGCTTGTTTGTTTTGCTTTTGTTTTTATTTCTTTTTTTCTCTTGTGGGGATGTGTAAGGCTGAGAGGGAAAACAGAGTTCCTGAGATAGGGTGATTTTATGGATACCCTCAACCCTATTATTCTCTGTAGCACTCCATACCTCAGTCCCTTATGCTTTATCCATGAGTGTAATGTGGGATTTCGTTTGCTGAAAGGGATTACAAGGAAAAGAATGCAAGGAGGAATGCAGATGAAAGCAACGCTGAGAACCAGCAAGCTTCTAGTAATAAAGATGTATCATAGGTGCTCCCTTACTCAGGAAGGCACAGATATGCCTTCATTTACATCGCCCATTGCTAAGATCCTCCACCCCAGGCCACTCAGGGCTCCAACACATTTAGGGTCCTGGTGGCTTCCACTTTGACTCCTTTCATTTAGCAGCTAAGACTTCTAGGTGACAAGGTTTGACAGAGGTTACTCAAACAAGGCTTTTCTGGCTTGCCATCAAACACAATCTTCTTCGATTTTCTAAGCAACAGCCCAAACAGGGAATCTTCTCTATCTTTTAAGACTTCTGCTTAGTCACACTTGCCCTGCTGACCTTTCTTGACAAGGCAAGCTGTGGGAGAGTCCTTGAAATGTGTTATGGTTGTCAGGGCTCACAGATATATCAGAAAATGAACTAGCTTTTTTTTCTCCCTGTCAGTAACTCAAAGTTTGTGTCTACCCAGAAAAGATACAATTAAGGCAGCAAAATAGTCAAGTTATAAAGATCGCTATGGCTTTGCTTTGGGACTCTGGCTAGTATTTGTTTTTGTTTTAATAAAATTGTATTAAAAATAAAAAGATGTACTCTAAACACAGGCTTCAATCAATGCAGAGACCATTCCTTTTTATTTCCTCCTTTAGCCCATGCCCATCACAGTTATGTACATCTGAGCCTTTTATGACTTAATAAGATGCTTTAAACAGTAAAAGACTCAAATAGGATATGGCCCCACTTGCCTGCCCACCTCCTAACAAATAAACTACCTGAATCTTACACATCATAAACTTTTCCTGTGGTGCTTAAATCCACCCTGGCTAGTCCACATGAAAATCAAATGACCAGGAATGTGTTTTTATAGTTCAGACCATTCCAGAAATTAAACAGGCAGGGAGGAAAATATAAGAGCCAAGGATAAATGCCAAAGAACCTAAATGAATAAAGTGGAAGTTAATCACTCCCGTGGGTCTGAGAGTCTGAGAAAGCCTGAGCATAGAGATAGCAATTGCTGATGTTAAGTGTTTTATAAACATATAATTTGCACTTGCATGTAAGTATGCTTTGAAAAGTTAAAAGTTCATACAAATGTAAGGTATGAATAGTGAGAACACATTTGCTCTGCTTCCCATTCATGTTGCCTTAGCTTTACCATACACTTATGACTAACTGACCTTGCCTTTCTTCTCATATTCCACCAAAGCACCTGGGTCAGGGCTGGACACATTGGATGGATAATGGCAGGAATAGTTTGTGAATTTGTTATCTCTACCTCTTGGTTCCATTCCCAACCTTTCAGAATCCCTTCCTCAAATTAGGTACTCAATATATATTTTTAAATCTTTTTCCTTAGTTCTTCTTCCCCACCAATAATAACAGCATTTGAAGAACTCAATGACATTGCAATTCTGAGTTCATGAGTTGGCTCCCCAAAAACAATTTGCATTTTTAAAAGGCATGAAGTAGATAATGCCAAATCCAAAGAATTTAATTGCTAGTGGTAGGATTTAGGCAATGTGGCCCGTGTGCTTATGGAGATTGGCTTTAATATATGGAAACCTATGTCTTGACTGACTTAGTTGTTTGGGCTGCAAAGTCCACGTACACATAAACATAAATTTGAGGGCAGAATGATCTTCCTACAATCACGCTGACATTAAGTGCTTTTGAGATGCTACCTATTGAGGATGGGCTCTCTCATTGCCTGACTGACTAGGCAGAAAACTCAGGCTGATGATTTTTTCCTTGATTGAATGTTAAAATGAGGTACTAGTCTTCATGTATTTGTTTAAAATGTGCCCCTCCCCACACACATACATTTCTTTCCCTGACTCTGTTCACAAGTGCATATAAACTTCTCAGTCCATTCAAGTTGGTTGAGAAGTGACTTTTCATTTAGGAAAGCAGACATTTGTTTTTTGAAAGGGGAAAGGATGGTGGCTCACTTCAGCCACAAGTCCCATAAAAACAACAACAATAAAAACATGGAAGATGGTGTCAGATTAAGCAGACAAGCTCAGCTCTCTCACAAAAACAATGGAGAAAGAGACAAACGCTGCCTGAGGGATCTGCTTTGGGGGTCAGCAGACCAGGACAGTGCTTCACAACTCCCAGGAGGGTGAGGAACAGAGATACAAAGAACCTGAAATAACAAACTGTGAGTTACTAAACATCCTGGCAGCTGGGAAGAGCTCCCCTCCCTGACCTCCAACATAATAAGCAGGGATAAAACCCCTGACTTATTGCAGCTGACTGAGAGGTGAGCAGACATCTTCCTCCCTGTCAGCTGTTACAAGAGAAAAGGGAGTCAGGGAATTCTCTTCAGTAAATTCAGCTAGGAGAGTTCTCTTTGAATCTTGGCTCTGGCCAAACTGAAACAAAGGAAAACAGAGATACAACAATGTGGAAAGGTGCACCAATGAGTGTTATCTGCTGGCCAGTCTGGAAATCACATGGACAAAAACTGCAATTGGGTGTCTCTGTTCCTAAATTCTGGGAGAAAATCTATGCCCCATTAGTGAGCCCCTGGCATGGTTTTGATAGTTTAAGCTGGGCAATTTTAAAAACTTAGGATAAGTTGAATCAAATATCAAAGAAGAGCTATGAAAAAATTATAATAGGCAAGAGAGAGAAAATGGCCACCAGAATAAATTCACCAAAATATTCAGATGCCTAGACATCAGCAAAAACTTGCAAACCATACTAGGAAACAGGAAGAGATGGTCCAGCCAAAGGAACAAACCAAATATCCTGAAGAGATACAGAATTTAAGACAATTAATCAATGAGAATCACAAAACTCTCCTAAATCAATTTAAAGAATTGAAAGAAAATATGATGAAAGAGATAAAGAATATTAAGAAGATACTGGGTGAGCATAAAGAACAATTTGAAAGTCTGCAAAGAAAAGTAACAGCCCTTATGGGAATGAAAGTTACAATGGATGAGATTAAAAATACACTAGAGGCACATAAGAGCAGATTTGAATTGCTCAAAGGCAGAAATAGTGATTTCAAAGACTGAACATCTTAACTGGAAAGGACAAGAGAACAGAAAGAAAAGAGACTGGAAAAACAGGAACAGGGTCTCAAGGAATTGAATGACAACATGAAATGCAAAAACATACACATTATCAGTGTCCCAGAAAGAGAAGAAAAGGGAAAAGAGGCAGAAAGAATATTTGAGGAAATAATGACTGAAAACTTCCCTACCCTTATGAAAGACATACATAACAATATGGAAGAAGGACAATGCACCCCAAACAGAATAAATCCAAATAGAACTACCCCAAGACACCTACTATGCAGAAGGACAAAGATCAGAGATGAAGATTCTGAAAGCAGCAAGAAAAAAGCAAAGCATCACATACAAGGGAACCTCGATAAGATTAAGTGCCGACCTCTCATCCGAAACCATGGAGGAGAGAAGAAAGTGGTATGATGTATTTAAGGTACTGAAAGAGAAAAACTGCCAGCCAAGAATTTTGCATCTGGCAAAGATGTCCTTCAAAAATGAGGGTGAGTTCAAAGTCTTCACAGACAAACAAAAACTGATAAAATATGTTACCAAAACACCACAATTACAAGAGATACTAAAATGAGTGCTGCCGCCTAAAAGGAAAAAACAAGGGTGAAAAACCTGGAGAAGAGTGTAGAAATAAAGATTATTAGAAAGGGTAAATTAAAGGGTAAAAAGATAGACAATAGTACGATAAGACAACAGAAAGACAAAGGCCAAATGGATGAAGTAAGTAATGCCCTTACAGTAATAACTTTGAGTGTTAATGGCTTGAACTCCCCAATCAAAAGACATAGACTGATAGAATGGATAAAAAAATATGAGCCATTTATATTTTGTCAACAAGAGACTCACCTCAGATGTAAGGACATAACCAGGTTAAAAGTGAAAGGCTGGAAAAACATATTCCCTGCAAATAGTAACCACAACAGAGCTGGAGTAGTGATACTAATATCGGATGAAATAGATTTTAAATGCAAAACTGTTATAAGGGATGAAGAAGGTCATTATCTATTAATAAAAAGGGCAATTCAGCAAGAAGAAATAACTA
Source organism: Tolypeutes matacus (assembly GCA_026826555.1). NCBI lineage: Eukaryota > Metazoa > Chordata > Mammalia > Cingulata > Chlamyphoridae > Tolypeutes > Tolypeutes matacus. The sequence goes on from JAKSZT010054030.1 coordinate 38,465,655, forward strand.
TACTAAATATTTATGCACCTAACCTCCATGCCCCAAGATACATGAGGAATATACTGACAAAGCTGAAGGGAGAAACAGATGTCTCTACAATAATAGTTGGAGACTTCAATACACCACTGTCAGTATTGGATAGAACATCTGGACACAGGATAAATAAAGAAACAGAGAACTTGAATAATATAAGTGAACTAGACCTAATAGACATCTATAGAGCATTGTACCCCAAAAGAGCAGGACATACGTTCTTTTAAGTGCCCATGGGTCCTTCTCCAAGATAGACCATATGTTGGGTCACAAGACAAGTCTCAATCAATTTAAATTTCAATCAATTTAAAAAGATTGAAATTATACAAAATACTTTCTCTGATCATAAAGAAATAAAGCTAGAAATCAATAATAGACAGAAAAAGGGGAAATTCCTATGGAGATTCAAAGAAGAAATTGCAAGAGAATTCAGCAAACAACTTGAGATGAATGAAAATGAGAACACAACTTCTCAAAACCTATGGGACAATGCAAAGGCAGTGCTGAGAGGGAAATTTATAGCCCTCAATTGCTTACATTAAAAAAGAAGAAAGAGCTAAAATTGAAGACCTAACCTCATACCTGGTAGAACTAGAAAAAGAACAACAAATGAATCCCAAACCAAGCCAAAGGAAAGAAATAATAAAGATCAGAGAAGAAATAAATGAAATTGAGAACAAACAAACAAAAAAGAGAAAATCAACAAAACCAAAAGTTGGTTCTTTGAGAAGATCAACCAAATCAACCAACACTTAGCTAGACTGACAAAGAAAAAAAAAGAGAAGACACAAATAAATAGAATCAGAAATGAGAGGGGGAACAATACCACTGGCCCAGCAGAAATGAGAGAGATCATAAGAGGTTACTATGAACAACTGTATGCCAAAAAACTAGAAAATGTAGATGAGATGGACAAATTCCTAGAAACACACGAACTACCTACACTGACTTTAGAAGAAATAGAAGACTTCAACAAACCAATCACAAATGAAGAGATTGAAACAGTCATCAAAAGCCCCCCAAAGCTGAAAAGCCCAGGACCAGATGGCTTCACAGGTGAATTCTACCAATCATTTAAAGACGACCTAATACCGATCTTGCTCAAGTTCTTCAAAAAAAATTGAACAGGAAAGAATGCTACTAAAATCATTCTAAGAAGCCAACATCACACTAATACTAAAACCAGATAAAGATACTATGAAAAAAGAAAATTACGGACCAATATCTCTAATGAATATAGATGCAAAAATCCTCAAAAAAATACTTGCAAACAGAATCCAAAAGCACATTAAAAGAATTATACACCACGATCAACTGGGTTTTATCCCAGATATGCAAGGGTGGTTCAACGCAAGAAAATCAATTACTGTAATAAACCACATTGATAAACTGATGAAAAATCGCATGATCCTCTCAATTGATGCAGAAAAGGCATTTGACAAAATACAGCACCCTTTCTTGACAAAAACACTCCAAAAGATAGGAATAGAAGGAAGCTTTTTCAATATGGTAAAGTGCATATATGAAAAACTTACAGTTAGCATTGTATTCAATGGTGAAAAACTGAGAGCTTTCCCGCTGAGATCAGGTACAAGACAAGGATGCCCACTGTCACCATTATTTTTCAATATTCTGCTAGAAGTTCTAGATAGAGCAATTAGGCTAGACAAAGAAATAAAAGCCACCCAGATAGGAAAGGAAGAAGTAAAACTTTCACTATTTGCTGATGACATGATCCTATATCTAGATAATCCTGAAAAATCTACAACAAAGCTACTAGAATTAATAGACAAGTTCAGCAAAGTGGCAGGATACACGATTAATATGCAAAAATCAATGGTGTTTCTATACACTACTGATGTGCAGTCTGAGGAGGAAATCAGAAATAAATCCATTTTTAATAGCAACTAAAACAATCAAATATTTAGGAATAAACTTAACCAAAGACATGAAAGACCTGTATTCAGAAAACTACAAAACATTGCTAAAAGAAGGGAGGATGATGTCTATTGGGAGAGAATATTTGGCTATCACATATCTGATAAGGGTTTAATATCCATGATAAATAAGGAGATCATACAACTCAGCAATATAAAGACAAACTACCTGGCTAAAATGTGGGCAAAAGACTTATACTAAGTGAAGGAAACCATATACAGAAGACTATTTGTATTGTATGATTCCATTTATATAAAATGTAAATATAAATCAATGTATAAAGTGAAGGAATGCTAAGGGGTGTGGAGTCTTTCTTTTTGGAGTAATGAAATTGTTTTAAAACTTTTGACATGATGAATGTACAACATTTTGATTATACTAAAAGCCATTTATTATACACTTTGGATAGATCATATGGTATGTGATTATATCTCAATACAAATGCTTAAAAATAAATAAATGTGCAAGAATAGCCAGAAATGGCAGCTATGTATAACAGGGGAAACAGAGAGTTTGAGAGGAGAGGAATTTTCTGTTTGTTTTTTATTTATTATTATTACTGAAATAAGGAAAATGCTATAATAATGATTGAAGTGATGAATGCACAACTATGTGATTATACCAAATACCATTAATTGTACACTTTGAATGAATTGTATGTTTTATTAATATGTATCAATGAAATTGATTTGTTAAAAAACAAACAAACAAAAAAAAAACCCACATCCTACATAGAGAGTATGTTCTGCAGTAACTTAAAGGAAATGAAGGCAAATCAGTGATCACTGGTTTGGGCTTTTTAAATGGAGGAGATTTATAGACTTCAGTTAAGTACTTAAGACAAGCTCAGGCTGATGGACGACACCAGCTAATCCATCAAGTGATTTAGCAATAACATAATCAGTGTTCACAGAATAAATGATTGTGACTTCTACTTGTAAACCAGTGAGGATATGGCAAGTAGTGCTAATGAGTTTCCCTCTAACCTAGGACATCTCCTTCTAACTAGTGTATGTTTGTTCTGATCTATTTGTGAATGACTCTATAAGAGACCAAGTAAACTCAGAAGCATAATCTATCTATCAATCAATAATTCAACAAATTCTTCTTAAGTCACAAAGTATGTGTTAATTAGATGAGGGAATGATGTGAGGAAGCTTATGTGCCAGACAATGGTGGATGTTATAGACAATAAAAATGAAGACAGTCCCTGCTCTCAAAGAGTTCCCATATTGGTTAGCAACAACAATATCACAGCTGGCATTTATTGAGTGATTATTTTGCCAGACACTTTACATGGATTATATTATTTAATTATTATAGCAACATTATTATTATCTCCATTTATGGTAGGAGATTAAAACAAAAGAGTTAAGTGATTTGTCCAAGTTAATAAGTTGTAGAGCCAGGATTTGAATGTAGGCATTCTGACCCCAAAGCTCATCTAGTAATCTACTATGCTTTAATATCAATGAATGCAACAAGGGTAGCCCAGATAATATATGATATAGGAGGGTGATAGTCTTCCCATCTAATGGAGAGTAGTAGGATATACATAAACACAAATTCAGAGTTCTGTTCATTTTATCTACAGTAATAGAAGTAGTCATAGTCGTAGTAGTAGTAATAGGATATCTTTGTGTTTGCTTCTTTTATGTTCTGTCAATAATGCCTCATATACCTACTAGATCATTTAATTTCCCGCACCAACCCTCAAGTGTTAGCTGGGCAAGTGTTGTGCCCATCTCACAGATAAGGAAATGAAGCTCAGAAAAGTTTGGTGACTGGTCTGAGATCAATAGTTAGGAAGTCAAGGAAATGGGATTCCTCTAATGCCACATCTCAGGCACATTCTCCATATAATGCTTTGCTTTTTGCCATTCTGCCTCTCCAATATTAAAGAGAAATTAGATCTTGAGAGCCTTACAGTCATATTAGCATAGGACAGTAGCAGAATGTCCAGATAGGAAAAAAAAAAGTAACCCTTGTATTTCTACCAACTATATAAATTTCACATGGGTGTGTATTGCTCACCATTTCTCACACTTTCCACGCAATCTTGAGTACTTGGCCGTGAGAAAAATAAGTGCCCTAGAAGTGGGTTGGTATCTAATTCAAGCATCAAAAGTCCAAGGGCAAAGCTGGCCTTTTTCATGCAAAGGGGGCATGCTCCAATATGATATATCCAATGTTAAAAATTGATCCAAGCCACCCCAACAAACCTTGTTTTAAAGAAAATTTCATTTCTGAGTCAACTAGATTTATTGACTCTCTTCCTTCCTGATTTTTTCCTGTTCCTCCCTGCCTTCCTTTGGAGTTGTCATTCTAGTAGCTTGTAGATTCAACCAGAACCTCTAAGCCAAGGTGTATGGTTTCATCTCTGCAAAAGAACTAAACTTAATGAGGATTCCATGAGTTCCTACCTAATGTCTCCTCACGAAGGCATCTCAAATCTTAAGGTGCGTACATATCACCTTGGTATCTTACTAATAATGGGTGTCTGATTAAGTAGTTCTGGATGGGGCCTGATATTCTACAGTGCTAACCAGCTAGAAGTGAAGCTGATGCTGCTGGTGCAAAGTCCATTCTGAGTAACAAGGTCTACAAATTACTAGTCCTGTGTTAGAAGCTGTGTGGTGGGGAAGCCAAGAGAAATGGAACCAGGCCCTGCTGCAGTGTAGTTGTCAATGAAATACAAATGAAACAAAGAGAAAAGCACAGAACAAATGCATAAACATGCTCCATTGCTATTGATAAAATGATAGATAATGGAAAAAACAGTTTTTTTTAATTCTCTTTATCATTGTCAGATCAGATTTAGCAGTTAAAATAGTGCTCCGTTTTTAGTACTACTAGTCACTTCTAAAAGAATTGTCTCAGTTCCAGAAAGCCCCTCTGTTAGTGCTCTGGAAAAACCATTGGATATTGAAAAATACAATTCACATTCAGGAGCACACCCATTGTATGGTTCATCTGGGCAAAATGAGCCTGAGAACACCCATTTGTGGGGGAATTTGGATCTCAGGCAAGAAGCAGGAGACTGGATATAGGCATTTATGTCCTAGCAGTCTGGGTGGAGCAAAGCTCAGTGGGAAAGTGCAGGTCAAGGCAGTACATTGCAGATCAAACAGAGCTAGAGTTGTGAGTAGGGTAAGTTAGGGGAGTGGATAGAGGACAGCAGTGAGAATGTTGAAAAGAGGCAAAGAGACTCTTTCCTCCTTACTCCTTCATCCAAGGCCCACAAGCATTCCCAGCATACCTGGTGGAGCCTACAGGTGGCCTACAGCAGAGTGAAAACTATACTGGTATACACGAGTTCCAAGGGAGGAATGCTGCAGAGCTAATCACTGGACTGAGATTGCCATTTATGTCCTTCCTCCACAAGCCATTCATCGAGTTTATAGCAGCAACAAGAGTTTATTACCATGTTTCTGTTTTGCACATTCTTGAACAAGGTTATACCTCCAATTTTAAGTGTAGTGTATAGAAGGAATGAGAGAAGGTGGGAGAACAGGAGGGTTCCTGGAGGGAACAGTAATAAACAGAATAGGCGCTCCTCACCCACTGGAAAT
>JAKSZT010054030.1:38471198-38528955 GCA_026826555.1 Tolypeutes matacus
TCTCATATTCATTCATATTAGTAGTTCCTAAGTTCCTTTTATCAATCTATCTATCCATTCATCTCTCAGGGAGCCTTCCATTTTAGAATCTAAAAGAAAAGACAGGATTCATTTCTAACCATCAAAGAGCTTATATAATTATAGAAATAAGAGGAATTCAGGCTACAATGTGAACTATGGTCCATGCTTAGTGGCAAAGCCCCAGGATGTGTATATCCATTGCAGGTGATATGCCACACTAATGAAAGATGTTTATATGGGAGGTTATGGGAGGTGTGGGAGGTGGGGAACATGGGAATCCCTGTAATTTTGTGTAACATTTATGTAATCTAACTATCTTTTAATATATATATATATATAAAGAGGAATTCATGTGAAACAGCGGACACAAATCAGAACCTAAGCAACCTCTAAATGTTGCTGTCCAGACCTTAGGTGCTGAAACAGTTTAAAGAGGTGGGAGTTAGATCAGTGTGAGTCAGAGAAGCCAGGGAAGGTGTGTGGAGAACATAAGATTTCCATAATCAAAGGGGAGAGGAGAATGTGTTCCTGGTGGCTGTTCTTAATGAAACAGATTCAGAGTCATAATGGGTCTGAGGTCCCTCTTAGGTGTTCAGCCTCTCACAGTCCTTAGCCCTGCCCTTTGATCATATTACACACATGGGCTCTGACAGACCTCTGAAAGTTCAAATAGTAATAGAAGAAAAGCAGTTCCACGCACTGGGATGCCTGTATCTGAATCCATCAGGCTCTTGACTCCTGTCCCACCCATGATTCTGTAGGTATGACGCTGGGTGCTTATCCATCAATGTTCTTATAGGCAGTGCTCTGAGTAGAATAGACTCAATTGCATCTAAAATAGCTTAGTGTCATTGGTTTAGGGGAGCTGATGTTAAGGACGTCAGCACTTCATAGAGTAGTTGTCTCCTGGGCTGGGCTTAGCAGAACCAAAGGAAATGGGAAATGTATATATGTGTGTGACTCAGCCTAATTACATAGTCAAATCAGGGCACATGTAAAATTCACCCCAGAACCCTAATTGTCCAATTTCTCTGTTTTAATGGATTGCATTTCATTGACTAAATAATAAACATGTTCCTCTACCCCACCCCAACCCTGCCTACCCAAGCCAGAAGCATGCACATGAGAAGTGATAAATCACATATGGGCTAGTTTAGTGCAACCAGTACCCTGGGCCTCAAGAAGTACCCCTTCTTGCTGAGGATAGAGTAAAATTCCTCAGTCCAACCTAAACTTGGGCAGAAATGAAGTGAGGAAGGGAAATATTCTGCTCCTGTGCAGAGAACAATAGCATTTTTCTGATCTGTTTCTGGAGAAACCAAAGCAAATGTTCACTATTCTCAAGCCTGGTTTTCTCAGTTGTAGAAATCTGGGAAGGCCTTGGTATGATTTTTTAAATGCTCTGGGATCTACTGTGTTCTGCTTTTTTCATAAATTGTTGTCAATCTCTGAAAAAAAAAAAAAAAACAGATCAGTGAGTTCATGGGTGGCACACAACACTACAGCTGTTCTCTGCCTCTTGGCAAGCCCCTATTTAAACAAAGCAAACTGCAGGATTTGACTGAACTAAATATGCCGCCTCTTCAGGCCTCTGTCATCATTTCCGTCCCTTTGGTCGCAACCTCCTCCTGCTCCTGGAGTCTAAGGATGACCAATCTTAAAAAATACATTTGGCTCCTTAAAGCTTAATATGCCACCTTTGAAGCTGTGGAAAAGGAAATTGCTGCTTCAACATTTACTAATGTATGATTAAAAGCAAAATTATGTCCTTTGAAAGACTTCAAATGACACAGCAATACAAACCTATAAGAAGAGGTTGCAACCATCCTGTATCTGGAGAAAATGTTCACAATGATGAATTTTTTAGGTCTTTATCAAGGGTACTGACGAATTTTGATACCCATCTTTGTCAGATTTCCCCTGCCCGATTGTGAAGACTTACTGCACAGTTCTGATGATCCTGTTTACAGGCTGCAGTGTTTCTCTCCTTGTGTTCCACCATCTCTTCTCAGCATCCAAAATCCCCTCATTCCCTGTCTACTTCTAGTCTCATCTGGTTCTCACTCCAAATAATTCTTAAAGACAGAAGTAACTGCCCATCTTTGAGCCACTTGCTGGATGTCACAAAACCAGGCCAATGGGCAAAATTTGGGAAGGTAAAGCTTCAAAATTTCAACAGAACCTGCTCTAGACTTGACAGTATAAAATGTTACGGAAGAATGTACACTTTCCTTAACTGTGCCGCTTGAAATATTTCCCAAATGATTGGCTGTGCACATGGCTTGGGGCTGGGAGTTGGCAGAGTGGGAAGGGGGTGAACATTAAGGTCCTCTAAGCTACTGTCCTCACACCATTCCTCTGGTGTGTTTTCTTCAGTCCTTAAAGTTAAATGTCCCATGGGGAGAGAAAAAGGAAGCCCCCTCCTCTGAGGCTACTCCCTCTACTCCCTTCCCTTCATGCAAGGATGTCAAAGGTATAATCTCAAAGAAGCAATGCATTGCCTGACTACAGCTCCTCAGACTCCCTTGCAATTCTAGAATATTTCATTGCAAGGTTTCCCAGTGACCCCCATCCTGGGCCTTCCTCAGAATAATATAGAAATATTAAAAGAAAAGAAAATCCTCCAGGGCCATCAGTCAAAGATAATATGAGGACTAAAATAATTATTCATGCAACTTGGAAATCTTACAGCAGTTATGCATGTTTCTGGAAAGGAGACAGAGTCTCAGCTCTGCCCATCCTAATTACAATTTCCATTTTCTAGTGTAATTCTGGATTTCTGCATGGCAGACCGAGCTCTCTGACATGTCACTCACAAAGCTGGACTAAGCAAATTGGCATGCTGTTTCTTTTCAGAAACAGCAAAGATGTGCTCACTCTAGCATGTAAACATTTTATACTGAGTGAATTCCATTTCTACCCATACTCATCACTAATGAGCACCACAAAAATGCTTAAATACATATTCACAGTATGCCTCCCAAATGCGCTATATGAAAAATCAGAGCTAAGCACAAGATATAGATCTGTTTCATTTAATTAGAGTTTCAGAGGAGCCTAAAGAACACTCCTTAAGTGTTCTGTTTCTCCATGAGTATAACTGTCTCACATTGTCCAGTGGTTTGAATAGAAAATGATTCTGAATGCAATGCCTTTAAGCCCTGAATGTTTGACGCAGGTAATATTATCACAGATAGACAATGAAAAAAACATCTAGTCCAGTCCTGTTCTGAGTTTTGTACCAGTGCCCACTTTTCTTTGAAGGTAAATCAAGGTGAGAGACTATCTCCTCTCTGCATCAATGCTGAAGCCCTGAATTAATGCGGTATTACAGAATCCTGCACTGCTCTCAGCACATCCCAAGTGCACTCACCTTATTTTGATTTTCAAGCCCCCTTTATCATCTCTTCCCAGCGTAATCACCCAACTTTGTTTGCTGCTGCTCTCCCTGCCAACCAGGTGTGACTCCTCATGCCCCACATTCATGTGATTCCCTTTCTTCCCTTCTCACCTCCTCCCCCTGCCATTGCCGTGCCCACAGTGCTGCCACTCCTCTCTCCATCTATACATAACCATTTAGCATTCATTCCTTCCTCCAACTAATATTTACTAGGAGCCTACTCTATGCTAGACGCTGGAAAGGCAACATTGATCAAAACAGAGATCCTTGGCTCCAAGGAGCTTATATTCTTGGACCAGGAGGTAGACAATGAATAATAAACCTTTAAAAATCAAGTAACTTACATAGAGAGTAAAATGATAAGTTCTGGGGGCAGTGGGGAAGAAAAATTACAGCAGGGTAAGGGAGATCAGAGTACCTCTCTAGGAAGTTTTTCTCCTCCCCTGGTATGAGCTACAGTAATCCACAAGATATTCAAACACCATGCTTGTTTTACCATGCCATAAAATCTCCATGGCCACCTCAGCAGAACTTCACTGGGCCTTTTCCTAAAATAAACCTAACTGCAATTGAATGGGGGGGGGGGAGTAGGCGGCAAGTTCATTTCTCAAATGGCTCTCATACTTACCCTACGTATTCCTTTGACAACCTATTGATATTCCCAAGTTGTGGAGCCAGGCAAGCTACACCTGATTGAAATGCATTTTGTTTTGTTTTTCACAATTAACATGGGATTTTTTCTGATTGTAAAAGTAATACATGCTTGCTGTAGACGAAAGCAATCAGACAATGCAGAAAATTATAAAATAGGACAATAATTTCATGAGGTACTCACTGTTAATCTTTTCGTGAAGAGTCTTCCACAATTTTTTCTCTGCTTTCACACATACACCTAAAAAAAAAAAAAACAATAAAAATGTGATTATATTATCCATGCTGTTTCGCAAACTACTTTTTTCACTTATATATTTTTTTCACTTACAATGCTGAAAAAATGTTAGAGGAAACAGATGGCCATTAAAGTGTTAAAAGTCATGGGTAAGAATGTCTAGTTCAAAGAGGCCAGAACCCATCCATGACTGTGATAAGTGGATGAGATCAGATGCCAGCCTTCAAAGAACCCATGTCACTTCTAGTCTGAGCCAAAACCCTTGCATAATGCAAAACACACCGAGTAAGCATTCTTAAGAAGAAAATAAATTTTTGTTAATCATTTTGGAAAGGAAGATGAGAAAGTAGAGCATAGTTTCTCTTTTGTGTTGCTCTGTGCCCTCCTCCATTAAGGCTAAGAATGGAAAGGGCTGCAGATAGAGGCCTCTGTAAAATGGATGTTACCTTGATGGTCAATGGGCATTGAGGATCATTAGAAGGAAATTAGTGTAAAAGATGCCAAGTCTCTAGAACAAGCCTGACAACACAAGGAAAAAGAAGACCTTGAGCTCCTTCAGAAACTGACCGTAATGCAAGGAAGTGAAGGGTCCCTAGAAGCACCTTCAGCCTTATTTCCCAAAGATAATCTGTTGAATGCACCATCATGTAAGATTGTACTTGCTTCAACAGAGCAACCTGGAAAAAATTCTATTCTGGGACAATGGATGTGTTATAACTTTGCTTTAGATTTACATTTAGGATCTGTATGGGACCGAGTAGAAACAGAGTGGTTTGTTATCTATCAAAAGACATTGGCATCTAGCACATACACACACATGCACACACACACACACACATACACACACTAAAACCTTTTTTGTTCATTCTTGAAATGTCACCATTACAATTTCTTTAGTTCCCCTTTTTTCCTCTTTACTGTATTGGCAGTTATATATTCTATTCCTATTATTCAATAGTCACCTTATAATTTTTAAAAAAACATGTTTATCTAACCCCAAAATTAATCAGTATCACTTTGTTCTAGCTGAACAACACAAGAAACTTAGGATGCTTTAATGTGGCTCCCCCTCCCATTTTTCCATGTCATTTTTTCCAGTACTTTAAGTTGTAGCTTGTTTATAAATTCCCCCAAATAAGTATTATTGTTAATTGAATATTATTTAGAATTACTTTCATTTTTGCAAAGGATTTTGCTTATCATTGTTCTTAAACACTACTCATTTCTTATTTCTTCTAAATTCAATTTTCTTCTTGTTGAAGAAAATTAATTCTCCATTCAGTTAAAATGTATGGGTGGTAAAATCCCTTCAGTTTTTGTATGTATTAAAATATCTTCTCTGTCCCCTTAATTATTAATAATTGCTCAGGTGAATTTAGAAATCTGGGTTGATCCTAATTTCCAATTGGCAGGTAACTCTATTATCCTTTGGCATCTATTGTTGTTTATGTGAAGTCTGCTGTCAGTCTAAGTTTTGGTAATCTGTCTTTCCTCTCTGATAGGTTTTATGGGTTTTTTTTCTCTTTATCTACAGTTTTGCTATTAATTGTAGATTTATTTTTATTTTTCCTGCTTGTGCCTTGGTGGTTTCCTCAGATTGGAGCTGCCTTTCCTCAGTTTTGGCATAAAATAGAAAATGAAAGAGTTTTAAAAATTATCTCTACCCTCTTCCTCATTCTTTCTTCTCTCCTTCTGGACCTATAAGACTTATATGGGAACTTCCTATTCTAACCCTTATGCCTCTTTACCTGTCTTTCATATTTTCATCTTTCTATCTCTGAGTTGTATTATGAATGATTGCCTCATCTATTCTCCAGTTCATTCTTTTTGTTTTTGAATATATCTACTCTATTTTCAATCCATTTATTGGCCTTTTTAAACTTTATTTTGTACATTTAATAATTGGAAATATAAACAATAATTTAAAAATAAAAAGAAAATACAGTTGAAAAAAAACATATTTGTCAATTAAATGTACTGGATGCATTAAAAAATTTTTTTAATCATACAATATGTTACACAATATATTTGGTTCACAGTAACACAATCATACAGTATCTGTCCTTTTGTGTCTGGCTTGCTTTGCTCAACATAATGTCTTTTTAATTTCTTTGACTTTTTTTTTACATCTGATTTTCTCATTCTTTCTTCAAACCTGTTCTTTTTCATACTTTACTGTTTTTATCTTATGATTTCAATGTCTTCCTTTATGTCTTTGAACATTTAAAAATATTTATTTCAAAGCCTCCAGCAGTCTTGTTTAAATCACCAATTATTGAGGTATAAATGCACTCTCAGGTGTGGTATTTCCTTGTATGATTTGTAAAATGTACCCTGAGCCCATCTTGGTACAGATGGGTATGTTCAGTAGGGATCTCATGTGCCCTACGTTTTGGAAACATTTTGACAGTTTTTAATTTACTTCTATTGAGCATGTTTGTTTTTCCCACTTCTGGAAAGATCTTTCTTTTAATTTCTTGGCTTGAGGTCACCGAACCCAGTGGATACTGTGAATTCATACTCAACATAACCGTGTGTCATTGGTCTGCTGTTATACATACTTGCAGGTCATTATTTCTACCCAGGGTCCCAGGATACTTCTTTGATGTTTCAACTGGTTAGTAAGTAGAATCTTAGAGTCCCCCCTTTCACTGATGAGATAGCCTTTCCTGACCCCTGACTTTATGCAAGTAGTTTGTCTCTGTCCCCTCTCAGACAAATGGATCTGCAACCTGGACTCATCTCCCTAAGTAGGTTTTGAAGTCCCAAGACTCAGCCATTAATGCAATTAAAAATTTTCCTTGATTTTTTGACTTCAGTGGTCCATTCACCAGGCTGACTAGATTGGAGATGGAGTCAGATTTATAGCTTATAAATTGGCTAAGTGATCATAAAATATTTGATATATTTTATCCAGCATCTCTATGTGTTTGCAGCAATAGGTGGAGAGGCTCTCTACCTCATCTCAGACTTGTCTATCAGCCAGAATTTGCACCATCACTGTGTCATTCTTTGTGACCATGTATCACCCACTCCTGGCTCTTCTTTGAAAACAGAAAGATGCCAGAGAGAGGAAGTCAGCATCTTAATGGAAATTGTAACTTAGATCACCTTCTACCTTGACACACTGTGGCTGCTAATGGTACTGAGCATTCAGAGATATCTTGTAGAAACAAGATGCTGAGGACACCAAAGTTCAGCTTCCCCAAGTTCTAGCCCTGACCTTCAGAAAGATGGATAGATGATAGATAGATAATGTATGTGTGTGTGTATATATACATACATACATATAGATAGATAGATAGAGAGAGAGAGAGAGAGAGAACAAAAGAGCAAGCAAACTTCCCATATAAACATCAAAGAATATGCCAAGCATGAGATACTGAACAAAGAAATCCTATCATTCATGTGTAAAATTAATGGGAATCTAAAATAAAGGACAGAGAAATATCCTCAAATTATATGATGAGAAGATGGGGTTGGGAAAATGGATTTGAGTGTGAGAACTGAGTCTGGTCACAAACCGAGGAATTCATACCACCTTAGTATCTCCTTGGCAAATAACATTATGCCTGCACTAGTTATATACTTGGCCTTTGTGCAAATACAGTTAACTTTTCAATGCATTTTCCTACCTACTGTTCATTTATCCATTGAGCACATGTTACTAAGGTAATCTTCACATTATATAAGCCTAGAAAAGTAATGAAATAGATATTATCATCATCATAAAAATCATGAGAACATTCAGAGCTCATTTAAGTTAGTAACCCATAGGCCACCAGGCTAGTTTGTTGAAAAAGTAATGCTAAAACCTGATTGTTTTGACTCCTGACCCTTTGCTCTGTCTAGCATATAACATGGCTTTACCAATTTAAAGATAGGCACCATTGAAAAGATGGTGATTCAAAAGATTGGACAGAGTTGTTTTATTTTCCCAGCTGCTAAAACAATACCATGCAATGGGTTGGCTTAAACAACAGGAATTTATTGGCTCACAGTTTGGGGGCTAGGGGAAGTCCAAAATCAAGGCATCAGCAAGGCACTGCTTTGTCCCTAAAGACTGTGGTATTCTAGGACTGGCTGTTGAGGATCCTTGGTCCTCGGCTTTTCCATTACATGGCCATACACCTGGCAGCATTATCTCCTTTCTCTTTCCAGTCCCATTGACTTCCAGCTTCTGACTGCTCCCCATGGCTTCCTTCTGTGTCCAATTTCCTTTGCTTATAAGGACTTCAGCCATACTGGATTAAGGCCCACCCTCATTCAGCTTGAGCAGACCTTAACTAGTAACATCTTCAAAGGTCCTATTTACAAATAGATTCAAACCCACAGGACCTGAGATTGGGACCTGAACACGCCTTTTGTGGAGGACAGGATTCAGTCCCCAATAGGAGTGTTTGGCACATGTCTTCTAAAGTTGGCTTTCAGACTGTTGCCATCCATCTCCAACACCAGGTCTTTTCCATCTTTCCCTCTCCAAAGCTCCAAGTGTGTTATATTTATGAGGTCTTTGTATTTGGGGGAGAGAAATTACAGTAAGAATCAGTTTTCAGAACCATGATAGAATATGAAGTTCCAACATTCAACCAGATTTTGAGAAGCTAAGATATGAAAGTAAAATAATGTTGAACTTGTAACCTCAGAAGTTTCTGAAATTTTAGCCAGCATCAATACTGAATATGGTTCTAGTGGAGCATATGGACAATGATTAACCTCATTGAATGTCTAAGTAGCATAAATATCATGAATAAAATCTGAACAGCAGAGAATACTCACCAAATTCAGGATGTAGGATCTTGTCAGATCTCATTTATGTTTCAACTTTAAAGTGAATTTTAAATTTCATATTCCTGCTTTCACAATAGGAAGCCAAGATCCACCTCCATCTAATATTCTGATGCCTGAAATCAAGACTTAGGGGTTTGCCTAATGTAAACTGTCCAAAGATTAGAGTCACAATAGAAACACAAATAGAACTGTCTTATCCATTTCATAATTTTAAACGTTTAGTATCATATGTGTGATGTGAGAACCATTATAACAGAAGTTTTCTGTTGTTTCATACATACTACAATCTTACTACATAGTGCAAAATAAACCTATTTTGATTGCCCTGGAACATCTCGTTAGGCCAGAAAGTATGTGTGTATGTGTATACATATATGTGTATATACAAATAAATATATATATATGCACAGAGACTGAGAGAACACAAAGAAGAAAACAAATAGGGCAAAATAATAATAATAGGTTAATCTGGGTAAAGGACATACAAATGGTCTTTGTATTGTTCTTACAACATTTCTCTAGGCTTGAAACTATTTCCAAATAAAAAGTAAAAAAAAAAAAAAAATATATATATATATATATATATATACACACACACACACACACACACACATATCCTTTTTTTGCATTGTAGTTTCTATATTACAGAATTACGGAACCACAGAATAACTCCTAATAAGTAGAGGACCTAAGGGGTCATTTATTTCAACTCTCTCCGGAATTTTAGGTCATGAGAGGGTCACTGCCCCCAAACTACTCAAGACATTCCCTGCGCTGGTGGTTTATGTGTCCCTATTTCCAGGCAACAGTTTTGCACTTTAATAAAGGACTGCAATCCTTAAACCATGGGTAAGATGAAAATTCCAAGCACTCTGTCAGTCCAGCAGGAGAAGAGATCTTTGCACACTTAGGGCTTTAGTTATTCCTTAGATCACAAAATGTAGAACTTGATATCTTCTGCTTAACATGAACATCACCAACAAACTCAAGAATGTAGATTTTGTTTGAAAAGTTGAGTAATACCTCCCTATCCCCCCAATTATCAATCTGGATAGGTATATATAGATACCATATATGTTAGATCCAACAAAAGAATGGTATACCATATATTTTAGATTCAAAGGGGCACATTATTTCATATTTTAACATTTCTGAACTCAGGTATCATACAATTTAAAGTAGAATGGTTTCCTTCCTTTAAACCCTGTTATTAAATTCATGGTGTGCTTTGTAATAGTGGCATCTTAAAACTGAGGAAACATGGTATGTATTTGGATATGTGCCTATTTGTATACCTACTTAAACATATCTGTACTCTATATGAATGTCTACATGTGTATACGTATTTTGCTAATGTATCTAGATTACTGCTATCCAAAGTGTGGTCCTTAGACTGCCAGCATCAGCATCACTTGTTAAATATTTTTGATTCCCTTCACCCAAATTTATGAACCAAAATCTCGGGGGGGGGGGGCAGGAATCATTGTTTGAAGAAGCTCTCCTGGTGATTCTTGTGCCTGCTCAATTTTGAGAAGTACTGACCTCAGTGTAAAAGAATGAGGTGGACAACATCCTTGAGTTTGGCCTCACAAGGAATTGTCACTGCGAAGATTCTCCATATCAGAGAGGCAGTTTAACTAATGGCTAAGACTGTGGGCTCTAAGCTAAAATGCCTGAGCCCCAGACCCAGTTCTTGAATATACACACTGTATAATCACAGGCCAGTAATAATCCACGTGTGCCTCCATTTCATTATCTGTTGAATGGGTTTACTAGAATTACTTACCTCATAGGGTTGTTATATGTAAGTAAACTCTGTAAGAATAGCACTTAGATGAGTGCCTAAAACTTACTAAGCATACAAAAAGTAATCTCTTGTTGTTACCACAGGACAGTCTTGGTTTACGATAGCCAGTGGTAAGGAAAGCTGGTGGGACTCCTTAGTCTACTCTGCAGGATTGTTGTAGGGTTATGACTTTTGTATGGGTAACACCTAGCCTGACATAGTATAAAGGTTCAAAGCATGATAAGTTGCAGGTACATATAGCTTAATAGGACTTGCAGGCATATACAGCTTAATAGGGGACTAGCAATCAGGGTGGATCCAGAGCCTTAAGTGCCACTGGGGTAGGGGATGGGGGCTGTGGTTACAGGCGAGAGAGACAACACCATGAAGTCCTCTGGAATTTGAAATGCTTCCTGGAGGGAGGCAAGGAGGAAGATGCCATCAAGGAGATACACTTCACAGCTCTGCCCCTCGGATGAACATGAAAATGCTCCTTGTCCTTGGTCCCCTCTGTCACTGGCAAAGACCCTTTGAAAATGAAAGGCAATTTGAAGTCAAAGGACTTGAGCAAACCACATCAACAGGAGCAAGTGGCATACAAAGACTTCCTTGGGACACTGATTGCATTTCTGGCCCCCTCCCCTTGACTATAATTCACTGTGGTTTGTCTTTGCGGTAGCATCAAAGAATACAGTTTATCTTTAACAAAGCCATCCCATGTTTCTGAAGAGCAATGCTTTGCATAAATTAGAAAGCCCATAAAGGCCAGCACTGATGCTCAAAGACATCAGAAACTGTCAAATGTGATAGCTGCGTGGCCACCTGAGGAAATAGAGGAAGTGGCCCCATGCGTAGCATTATGTGAGGGGCCCGGGAAGGGATCGTCACACACACAAAAACCCCCACAGAATTCTAAAATAAAATACCTCTCTGGTTCATCCCCAATGCCTAAATTCAACCTGTGTTAGCACCATTTTATGTGATAAATATCACCCTCTATCTAACCCCTGGGGGACAGAAATGCTGGGTCTACAGTAATAGCTTTGGCAGTGAATTTATCAAGTTGGTTATGAGTTTCATTTCAAACTTGAGTGTCTGGAGGAAAGGCGTCATGGCAAGGGGAAAGGGAGTACAGAATGGGGGAAAATGGGGGTTATCACCAAAGAAAAATAATGGCAATGACAGGAGTGAAAATAATCATTCCAATCATCCCAAAAATGTGTTTAATGCTTTACAGCTCACCAAATGATTTCATAGACATCATTTCATTTATACTTTGATTGCATGAAATAAATGAGAGAGAGCTGTTTACCCACTTTATACATGGAATTTAGAGAACTAGAGTCTCGCTTCAGGTCACACCACCAATGAACAAATGAGAAAACTGAATGCAGATGCCAGGTGTTGTCTGCTGCAAATACTACCTGGCTCTGAAGCAGTGTCTCGGGAAACTCAGAGACTCTGATAGAGGAGAGACACTGGGGAAGTTACCACCAGCTTAGCAGGTGCAGCTTTCCTTAACTACTCAGGATCTTGTCAGTGGTTAGGGATACTCCGATAATCCAAGGTCTTGTCCCATATTAGAATTGGCCTCCTCCCAGTCAGTCTTCAGGCAGCGAAGGGGACAGGGAGCGAGTGTCAGTCACTCTAAGCTCCCCGACTGCATCTGAAATGTTTGAGCTGTCCAGACTCTGAGTCGTGTCTCCTTGACACAAATGCTCCCGGAGAGCATGGCTCTGGGTTTACTTTCCACTGTTTTTTGCTCTGTGTCTGAGAGATGCCTATAGCTCAGCCCTCAGTACAAGCACTTGGCTTCATCTTCTCCTTGAGCAGGCAAGGCTCTGAAGCTCACCTAAACCAAACCTGCCTGCTGTGAAATCAGGGTAGGTCATGGATGTGATTTCAGGGCTCCAGAAAGACCCAATGTCTCCAAAATTACCTTCCCCTGCCTGCCCCTTTGCGCCTAATATTCATGACTATTCTTTAAAGTTTGCTCCCTGTTAAAATGTAAGCCCCAAAACTCCACTCTCACTCTGGGGGAATCAGGTTTATTCGGTGCAGGCTTGGTTGTGGACCACCCCAATACCTCTCAAATATGCTCATTCCCTGTCTGAACTAGAAGCAGCTCCTCTGTGTGTGCTCTTCATTAGCTCCCCCTTCAACTACTATTTATTCTCACTTTCAAATTGCTGGTTTTCCGTCTTTAGTTCTGTAAAGTATTTGGGGACCAGGAGAAAGAAAAAGCAACCTCACCAGAGCATCTCTCAAACTTCAACCCTGGGTTCTTGACAGCAGGTTATAAAACTGTTGCTACTATAAGACATATCTGGGGGTTATACAAGCAGCAAGTAATAAAGGAATCTCACTCAACTATGGAGAGAGATTTTTCAATAGTTGACTCATTTCCTCATTGGCCCTACACCTCCCCAGCTCTCTTTACATACCACTGGGTTACTCAGTCACTGCCCTTGTCTAATCATATCGATTGTCAGCAACTGCAGTCTTAATTCGAAAGTAAGTTACTATGGTAATTCCTATCTTACATTTAAAGACACAATGATCCTAAAAGGGGGAAAAAACTGCTTGTGGTTGATGACAGAAAGAAACATAGTTAGATATACAAATTGTAAAACTAATGCATTCAAATGAATTCTGAAATCTAAATCGGGATTTGATGTAATAAATTAGTCTCAAAATTTCTACCAAAGACACATTTGGTCAGAATGTTTTTCTTTTCCTTCAAATACTTATATTTTTAGAAAAGAGTGAAAAAAAGAAAATATATCATGTATAAACAGGAAGGGAGTGACTATTCATAACTTAAAATTAGGTATGAGATCTGTAACGCCAGGCACTGCTGCCCCTTCTATCTTTAACTTGCTGTGTGGCCTTGGGTAAATCACCCAAAAAAAAAAAAGAGAGAGGAGAGCAGCTTTTCCTTCTTTCACTCATTTAGTCTATCAACACTTGTTAAGCACCTTCTATGTTTCCAGGCAAATTGTGAAAATCCTTGAAAGTCAATCTTTTTGGTCATTATGCTTTGGAGAAGATGCAATTTCCTATTAGATTAGAAGCTCTCTGAAGGTAGGATTTGTCATCTTGAATATGTCTGAAAAAGATGACTGCAAAAGAATTTGAAATTTGTGCCAACAAACACTAAAAGCACTGTTGAGACTCGTTCTAGCCAACTCAGTAACAATTGAGAAGCTGTCGAGTGTGATGCAGGGTGCCTGGTGCCTTCAAAATGAGACACTAGCTGCAACCCCAGGCTTCAGAGGCCAAAAGACTAGAATACTAGTCTGGTTATGATAAAATACTCTGATAAAGGGACAAGCATTGTGCTGTGGAAGCTCAGAAGAGGGAAATTTCTTAATTCTGGAGAATTAGGGAAGACTTTCCTGAAGAAAACTTTAGGGGTTGGTTCTTCAAAGAAGAGTGGGGATTCTTTAGCATTGTGCCCCTCAGGTGTGAGGAAAGATTACATGTTTCTTTAGGACTTAAATTCCTGCAGGAAATATTCATGACCATTCACCCCACATTTGTAGAATACCTTCTAAGGACATGGCTGACCAGTATGAATACACCTTGAATCCCACTCGGCAAAGTCCTTGACTCTAAGGGGCTTGTTGTCTAGTCATTAGACTAGACTCCAGTAGACAATAACAATGATAAATACAATTTCTTTAGCACTCACTAAGTTTCATATACTTAACATGTAATTATTTCATACATAATCCTCACAAAGTTTTGCAAGGTAAATACTATTCGGCCCATTTCAAAGATGGAGAAACTGAGGCTCAGAGAGTCTAAGTAACTTTGCCAGCTTCACACAGCTAGTAAGTACTTGTAGTGTCTACAATGTTAGTTCTGTTGCCTGGCCCAGAACACAGGTGCCTCGTCCTTGGAAACCACTTAGCCTTGACCCATTGGTCCCATGAAGCTCGAGTGGATTAATGGAAATGTGCTCCTGTCATCATAGGTAAAGAACACTTTAACTTAGATCAGATATTTTATTAATTAGTCATGTAATTATAGCTTCATGTGCCTTTGTTACTTTATCTGTTCCAAAAAGAGGAGAGAGGGACATGTTTAAGAAATTAAATCTAGAAGATAGGTACTAAAATCGCTTATTTTCATTCTGCAATTCTAATTTCAGGGACATCCTAGAAAAAACTCTTCTCAACAGAATCCCCATTACCTGCAATTATCTTAGTAAAGTACAAATGTGTACCTCACAATTAAACCACACATATCCATTGGAGTAAAAAGAGGAAGGGAATCTGATTCTCTTCTGCCCCACACAGCCCCCACCCTCTATCCCCAACAGGAACAATTCCATTATTATTTGTTTTACTCCTCTCTAAGCTTTTGTTTAAACAAAGGGTCTCCAAGCACAGAAAAGGCCTGAACATACACTGAACTAGGTTGATGATTCCCACCATCTTGGGCCACATTAACCGACTTGAGTCCAAAGACTCATCTCAAATGATAATCCACTCTCTTCATTCCTCTCTGGCTGATGACATTTTGCTCCAGGCAGTGGCAAAGTGTCATAAAACAGGAATCTCTTTTTAAAATCTCAATTCCTTTCTCCTGACCACATGAGTTCCCTCACGGTAAAAATGTGGACATTCTCAGGACCAATGTGAGGCAAAGGATGCACTGGAGTCAGGCTCTTCCCTCTCATTTGGGGGTGGGATGGGGAAATCCACTCACCTGAAACAGATATAAAACCGATTAAATATGGAGTCAGTGAAAATAGGCCTCTAAACTCAGCTTTGCGTGCAGGATTCTTAGGAGGATGCTACACTCAGGCATTCCTAAAAGAAAAATAAGACAATCAATGTGACTTAGATTCAGAAGTGGCCAAATGTGAGTTCTTT
Organism: Tolypeutes matacus; assembly: GCA_026826555.1. Classification (NCBI taxonomy): domain Eukaryota; kingdom Metazoa; phylum Chordata; class Mammalia; order Cingulata; family Chlamyphoridae; genus Tolypeutes; species Tolypeutes matacus. The sequence continues at coordinate 38,486,969 of JAKSZT010054030.1, forward strand.
GTTGTTCTTTCACTGAGGCCCATAAAGGAGTCACTTGCATGCCAAGAATAAGAGTTAATGAGGTGGAAAATGGAGGGGCATAAAAGATAGAGTAATTATGAATTACAGAGTGAAAGCAGAGGCTGGAAAGAGGACGAAAGCCAGTTGGGGGAGAGATCACTGGAGTATAGAAAAAAAGGACAAAAGAACGCAGGGAGAATTTTGAGAAAGCTTTTGGGGTACTGTGGGGTGACAGTAGTGGACAGGACAGCCTGCAGTAACTGTCCACCACCCACTCCCCACCCACACACACACACACACATAAACGTTTGCTACCTTCTTTGGAAAAGAGCTCAGACTATCTGACAGGGAGGAAATCAACGGTGGCTTATGGGGGGGCCTTTGGAGCCCTTTCTTAGCTGATAATAGAACAAGCACTGTCTTTGGGAGACTAATGGCTCAGCCTAAGGGATTCTTCCTCACCTCATAGGGGCTCAGAAAGAAAGGCTCTGCTGGCTACCCCACGCAGCTCCCTCAGGGGCCTGCTCCCTGAGGTTCTCTCGAGGGAAAGGTGCAGTACCTTGAGAAGGGTGTTCCTTGGAGCTCCCCTTCTTCCCAGCTTGTTGGAAATGAATGCTTACTGTCATGGAGGTTGCCTTTTAGTGCCAGAATCACAGAAATAATTAAAACCGCAGACTTCTAGGGCTAGAAGGGGCACTGGAGATCATCTGGATCAACAGTGTTGTTTTATAGATAAGAAACAAAGGCCCAGATTTGACTCAAGAAAAGCGGTTAATTTGTGCCAGAGTCAGGACTAGAACCTAGGTCTCTTGACTCCAGGGAAATAATAAAAGTGCTAGTAAGCTTCATGAGCTTGGCATAACACTGTGCTTTTCTCCCCTAAAGCACAAAGAATCCCCAACAGTCTGGTCAACTACAGAGGATGGAGTGTCAAATTCACTGAGGGACAGAGGGTCTTAGCAACACTTCGCAGAGGATAATGGTTCTCAGAGAATGCCGTGAGTTGCCAAGTGATGAAGCTCTTCCTTTTGCCCCATGCAAGGGCCCTCGCCTTGTGTGGCTCTGCATTGCTGGACTTGAGAGAGCTAGGGGTTGGAGTTCTTAACTGGAATACACTCCTGGGGCGCACACGCTCCTGGATTTCGTAGCCCCCATTGTTAAAAAGTTGTTTTCTCTGAGATGCTGTGTTTTTTTTCATGAAATAACTGAAAAGGGAGAGAAAAGCCCAAGGCCCGTCCTTCAATAAGGAGCAGCCACCTGGTGTGCTCATTGTGAGTGACCAAGCAGCTCAGCCCTCGGGGGGCGACTTCTGTGTCGCTTGCCAAATGAGGTCAAATACAGATGGAGTTTGAGTGGTTTTTTCTGTTTACTTCTCTCTAATCTGGTCGAGCAATACTCGTACATGACTCCTAATTATGTCAACTAGAAGGTGCTCATCATTTACGGTGTGCTTCCAGTTTTCACTAGATGATCGATGTGACTCAGCCCCTGTCCTGATGGCAGGAACATTTGTTGAGCAAGTTCTAGGTACCATGTGGGGCACTAGACTTAGGTAATAGAGTAGGAGAGATGGTGACAACAAACTCCAAAGGGCAGGGCCTTTAGGACAAGAAGCTTCTTTCTCTCTCCCACAGTAGGCCAGGGTAGAGCTCCTCAGAACTGCTTAGTCAGGAGCCACGGCAACGGCAGCTTCACCATCTTCAGTCATGACTTCCAGGGGTGCCCTGCCATCCCCAGCTGGGTCAGTTGGATGGGAGACAGAGCAGGGCAAGCACTCATGGGGATGAGGGGCATGGTGGCCCAGGTCTGGAGCAGCACACATCACTTCTGCTCACTTTCACGTGGGAGAAGCCTTCTCTCGATGCTACACCTAACAGCAAGATTGGATGGGGAAATGTAGTTTAGCTGTGTATCCAGCAATAAGGGGGCGGGAGGCGGGGGGAATAGATTTGGGTGCACGGCTGCAAATCCCTGCCATGCCATTCATTATCTTCACACAAAAACTACAGGAGGTCAATATCATTATCCCCACTGAAATAAATAAGTCTCAGGAGGTTAATTGACCTGTCCAAGATCACACAACCAGGTAAAGTTACCACTGGAATTTGAATCCAAGTCTGCCTGGCTTCCAGACCCACACTACCACTCACATGTGTATATGGCCTAAGACAAATGTGAGTCAGCAGTGCCCTGATAAGACAAGGCCATTAGTGAGATTACCCATGTAAAGCATTTAGCACTGTGCAAAATTAGCAAATGTCTCTTCAGGGTTAATTATTATCACCATCATCGTTATTCCTGCAGCCATGAGTTACACAGCTCAAAATTAACAAGTGTCCTGGACCTACAGTTTTCCCTGCCATATGTGTCAGAGGCCCCTTCCCCTTCTCTACCTCCCTTGCTTCACCTCTGCTGAAGGGGAGAGACCACACTGAAAACCAAATGGCCCAATCAACCTCACTTTCCTTTCTTCCCTATGGGTGGTGTCCACCTCCTTACTCCCTTCCCAATCCCTCAACAAATTCTTCCAACCATTTCTGGCAGGCATACACAGAGTAATACAGGGGTTTTCTACATTTCCTAGCCTCCAATTCTCATCTGACTCTATCTCCAGGAAATTTCTTACTTTCCTACATATTCTATGCAAAACCTTGATTCTATTCCAACTTGTTTTAAAGTTAATCATCGAGATACAATTTAATTGTTTAAGAAAAGATTACTTGGGACCCAGATCAAATCCACCGGACTGTAAAGAATTGCTAGTCTAGCAGAAATTGCCCAGAGCCTTAATTACAATAATGATAGTGTATTAGTCAGCCAAAGGGGTGCTGATGCAAAATACCAGAAATTGGTTGGTTTTTATGAAGGCTATTTATTTGGGGTATAAGCTTACAGTCAAAAGGTCCTAAAGAGTCCAACTCAAGGTACCGTGAGAGGTACTTTCTCACCCAGAATCTGTTGCCATGTGTTGACGCAAGATGGCGGGCAATGTCTGCAAGGGTTCAGCCTCCCTCTTCCTCTGAAGGCTCTGTGGTCTCAGCTTTTTCCAATATCAGCTTTAGGCTGGGATAAGTCTCATCTCTCTCCTAGGGCTCTTTTCTCTCCAGGCTCAGCTGCTCAGGGCTCTGTCTCTGCAGCTGCAAACTATCAGGCAAATGGCTCATCTCTCTTCACAGGGCCTCTGCCGTGTCTAAGGAGCCATCTCTAGTCCTCTGTGTTCTTCTCCTGTGTGTTTATTTTCCGGAGTTCCAGCATCCAAAACTCTCAACTTTGTCCTTTGCTGTGTCTTTTCTCTGAGTCTCCACCTATCAAGGGGCAAGGGCGGGGGGGTGGGGGACTCAATGCCCTACTGAAGTGGCCCAATCAAAGCCCAGTTTACAAACATAATCCAATATCTATTTTTGGAATTCATAAATAATACCAAACTGCTACAGATAGTGAGAAATGAAGAGACTTTGCAAGAAATACCAAAGAAACTGATTGAGAGAACTGAGGATCTGTTTGCACACTAAATGGTAAGAAGTCAGAGATGACCTCAAGATTGAAAACTTGGGCTGGTCCAATGAACCAAAGGGGATGTCAAATGGAGTTGTTGGCTGAGGTTAGGATTGGGGAGGGGAGGAGACTGGAAGAGGAAAATAAGTCTGCTCTAGGCTAATTGTCCATGAAGGGCCCACAGAACACACAGGGTGGAATATGCTGCAGACAGTTGTCAACATGGGGCTTAGGTCCAAGGGGAAGTTAATTCCCATAATGACTGAGTGATCAGCAGAAAGGTCCTAACTAAAGGGCTGTGTGGATGAGATGGTCCAATGGGACTACAACAGGGAAAGCTTGAGGGAAGCCAAAAATTCTGCCATTTAGAGAGAGTATGAAGGGGAGAATATGGTATATGGGAAAAATAATAAAACATATCAAGTGTCCACAGTTTACCTGGCTCTGTACCAGTCACTTGGCATCCATCCCATACTGTCCTCCCCATCTCTCCTGTGGACTTGCACTCCCAGCTTCACCTGCATGTGACTGTTATCCAACTAAACTGCCAATTTGTAGAATGTGGGGGCACTGCTTTTTACTATATATCTTACAGGCTTTATACTTATACAGAAAATATACAAAAAGAGCAAAGTACGTTGCTGCTTGGAACTTTGCATGTTAAAATATATTACCTTGACAGAACTCAAGCACCATGCATCGCAGGGAAAGAGGGTGGTATTAAGTGGTTTTCTAAGCACATTGTTCCCAAGAAAATTTTCGTCAGTTTGGAAATGTAAATAATCACAGCAACAGACTTTTCTGAGTTGAAAATTATTTTTAAAGTCACTGGAAGTATGGCCTATTTGGTTTTGACAGGCCATGCATGGTATGTTCATATCCCAGATCTGTTTCATTTATTGGCTGTGTGGTATTAGGTCAATTAATTAACCTCTCTGCGCCTGTGTTTTCTCTTCTGTAAAAGGCTAAGGATAGTCTTTACCTCAAAGTGTTGTTGTGAGGATTAAACGATAATGGGAAGCACTGCCTAATTGCCTGGCACATAATAAGCGCTTAATTAATGTTAGCTATTATGACTGTGATTTTAATCCATTTCCTCATCTGCCAAGGGTAGCAAAGGAAATGTATTATACCAAAACATAGACTGGTACTTGTTTTAGTTTGCCAAAGGGCTGCCTATGCAAAGTACCAGAAATGAGTTGGTTTTAATAAAGGGAATTTATTTGGGGTAAAAGCTTACAGTTCCGAGGCCATAAAATATTCAAATAGAGGTACCATCAGAGGTGCTTTCTCACCAAAGTCAGCTGCCCCATGGGAAAGCAAGATGGCCACTGATCTCTGCTGAGGTCTGAGCTCAGCTGAGGACAACCAAGCATAGGGCTTGTCTCTTTCTGGGCCTCTTCTATCAGTTTCAGCTGCTCCACATTCTTACTGAGTTCAGCTGCAAGCTATCAGGCATTTGGCTTGTCTCTCAAGGAGCCTCAGGGGGTGGGGGGAGAAGGACTTTTCTCCTTGAAGCTCTAGTATAGGTGATACTGGAGTTTTCTGCCTCACATGGCAGGATCAGATATGATGGCTTTCCTTTCCTGTGTCTGTCTCTCTCGTTGTCTTTGTTTTTATCAGACCCCGCAAAAGGGCAGACTCAGCCTGAGTCACACCTCACTGATGCAGTCCAATTGAAAGGGCCTCACACCCACAGGAATGAATTAGTTCACAAACAATCTTTCTCTTTTGGGGATTCATAAAATAATTGCAAACTGCCACAGTACTTAACATTTTAAATGAAGATAAAACTAAAACTGAACACAATGATTTGTTATATTTGGAAGTGAGCATGTCAAACTCAAATGTCTAAATTACATTGAGCCACTGAGGGGCCTACCACCTCTGTCTCATTGGGGGGCATCTTTTAATAAAGATTAGGGGGGATTCTTTAGCAAAGATTCACCTTCCCCGTGAGAAGGAAGCAAATCTGGAAAGGCAGGACAGTCTGGAGCACATGTCAAGAAAGGAGAGTATCTCCCAGCTGCCAACCTGAGGGGATGAGAGGACCCCTTTGGCAAATGTGCCCCACCCTGGGCTGACCCTCTCCCGAAGGGAACACATGCTTTTTAAGCTCTGGCTTCAGTGGTGGGGACAATCCACACTGAATCAGCCTTGTACTTCTGCCTAATCTCCTCTGTATGCCCATCGGACCAGGCAGCTGGTCTCAGTGGTTACAGGGCAGGACTGGGCTGGAGTTTGCAATAATGCTGTAGTCTGGGTTAACAATTTAAATGATCTGTAGATGGGGCTCTGGGAATAACCTGTATTTCTCTTCTTATAACTTAGAGAGCCATTCCTGGGGCATTTGCTAGCACTATTTCCCCAGGACAGTAGTCGACTATCCCGGTATATCCCAGCTGCAGAGGAATTCAGTCCTAAAGTCCACAAAGAAAGGAAGACAGATTGTCAGGCAGACAGGGTGATCTTTGAATTTACTATTTTTACAAGCCTTGTACTTACACACACACCATCTTATTTAATCCCTCTGATAAACCCTGTGAGCTAGTTATTATTCCCAGACAAGGAAACTGAGCTCAGAGAAACTCTAACTTGTCCATAGTTATAGAGCTAGTAAGAAATGGAGGCAGGATTCAAACTCAGGTCTCTACTTTATTGTAAAATCTCTGCATCTGATCTGGGGGGAATTCTAAATGAAGGTGGGAATGTATCTTTGGAGAGCTTTATAAACTTTTATAGAATGCATTGTCATAGAAATTTTCACCTATCCTGTATTTATATAGACTGGATATTACATTACCAGAAGAGTTGAGGGAGTATGCATGGCAGAAGTACAGAAACTATATCATGTGTGTATACGTGTATATGTGTACATATGTGTATATATTTATATATAATTATGTAAGTGTATATTGTATGTGTGTATATATAATTATGTATCATCACATTCAAATACAACATACCAACAGTCTATTTTATTTTTTCCAGTAACTCAAATGTAGCACATCAAAGACAGAACTCAGTTAAGGAAAACCTAGAATACTAGACTTGCTAAATCAGAGATGATTGATAAAACCCTGGACTCCATTTAATCATTTCTAGACTCCCAGCACTGAGCCCAGTGTCTGAAACAAAGAAGCTGCTTAATCAAAATTTGTTCCATATTTGTTGAAATAGATCTTCACTCTTTTAAAGGTTCACTCCAAGGTTCTGCTAAACAAGAAGCTTCCCTCCTGTGCTTATATACAATTTAATTAGCAAATAATCTGTTTACCCAGAAGTTTTCAAGGATGCAACTTTATTGTGTGAAAGCAAAGGTGGAAAATCTTTTATAATCGTTCAAAGATAATTCATTCATTCAACAAACATTTGACAGTGAGCTGGAATGCTTAGATAAAAGACAATGTCCCAGTTTTCCAGGAGTTCTCTGCCTACACAGGGAGGCAAACCAGAATGTAAACCCAGTGTGATGTGTGAAGGGCTCTGATGAGGTGGGGTAAGGGGGTTCATAGACCACAGGGAACTCAGGGAAGGAAAATGGCTGGCTTAACTTAGACTTAGGTTATTAATAACCAATTAAAGAAATTTGATTTGGTGAGTATTGCAAATATTGCCATGCCTTTGAATCCCATAGTATGCTCAGTTAGGGAGGAGTGGATGTGTTGGAGGAAAATGGAGCTTTATGGAGAGAGGGACTCAGTAGCTCCTATATTGGAACTAAAGTAAAGAGTTTCTATAAGTTTTTGATTTCTTATTATATCCTGTTCTCTAATTCAGAGATGTCTTTTAAATGCTAGTGAGGCCTGTTAGCCATACTCTTCACTCATTCCTTCGAGTATAAACTTGTAGCAACTCTGCTCTAAATGAAACAGTCCCAGCATCTTGTGAGTATCTCAGCTGTAATAGTGAACAAATAATATCACTCTATGATAGTTTAAACTTTACCCTGGACTTGGATGAATTCTAAATGCTCATCCACTCCCTACCCTGCCACCCCCTCCACCCCTCCCTCAAGTGTACTTGTATATGAGTACCTCTGTAGTAGCCAAAGAATGCAAATCTGAGGGTGAGAATTTGATTGTGGCTCTGAAACCCACTCCAGAGAGAATGCTCAACACCTCAGGCACACACACACCTCACTTTCCTTCATCGAAACACGGAACCTCAGACCCTAGATCAAATGCTTAAAGAGCCCCTACAGTGGCCAGTCAGTCATCTCTCATGTCTTCTCTTCTATGGGTGTTTAGTCAATTCAAAGACATCATCTGGAAGCCAGAGAAAGGCTGGGGAATATTGTGACCCAGAGAGACAGAAATAAAAGCATCAGAAGGCTCAGGTGCTGACAGTATAACAGACCAAATGCTTACGTGTACCTTGCATGTTGTGTATTAGTAAAAATCTCTGGGATTCAAGGCTAACTCATAGACGAACTCCTAAAAGTCTGTCCCTAGCCCTGTCATTTAGCAGACTTGAGTGTGTTGCTAAAGAAAAGAGAGTGAAAGAATACCACAAACAAACTTCATCTTCACAATTTTGCAGATGCCATTTCTGAAGACATCTTTTCTTTCATTTCTTTATTTATCCATTCATCTATCCATCCACCCATTCATCCATACTCTAAACATTCATTGAACACCTACTATATACCAGGTATCACCAGATGCTGGAGATATAAAGATGAATAAGACACCATCCAGGAGCTCAAAGTCAGGTTGGGGAATTAGACATGGAAGGAAACAATGACAAAACAATGCTTTAATTGCTTTAACTGATAAATGAGTAAAGTTTTGTGAGAACCTAGTAGACAAGAAACTCTCAAAGATGAGAGAGTAATGGAAAGCTTTCCAGAAGTAATGCAGGGTCTCTAAAAGCAAGCTGATTTAGTTTGTATCCTCTAGCAAGGCTTTCACCTCCACCTGTGTGTGAGTATGTGTGTGTATGTGTGTGTGTGTGTGTATTGGGGAGGAAAGTCCGGTGGGGCATTATTTCCATTCTCCTAGAGAACCTTGTGATCCAAAATGCAGTCTGGAAGCCAGAACCATCGCCATCACCTGAGTTGTCAGAAATGCAGAACCTCAGGCCCCACTCAAACCATTCCCAATCAGATTCTGCATTTCAACAAGATCCCCAGGGTGACTCCTATGTCCACTATGGTTTGAGAAGCAGTCCTAGAAGCTGAGGAGACCTCATCTCTGGAAATAATCAAGCCTTCCACAGAGTCAGAATCCTTCACCCAGGAAGGGTGGCAAACAATGTCCACCTTGGATGATTCCCAAACTTTTTGGCCTCAGGATCCCTTTACACTATTAAAAGGTATCAGAGACTCCAAAGAGATTTTGTTTATGTGGGCTATACCTACTGACATTTACCATACTAGAAAATAAAACTGGGAAATATTTTATAGATTAGTCCATTTATAAATAACCATCATAAATCCCTATATGTTAACATAAGTAAGAGTTGTTAGGCAAGATCACATCTTTTCAAAAAATATTAGTGAAAAGAGTGCCATTGCTTTACATATTTGCAAAACTTTTTAACATTTGTATTAATAGAACCTATCTGCTTCTGTACTCTGTCTCTTGCAATATCACACATCAAGTAACCTCTGGACTCCAAGGTACATTCATAGAATAAGAGCTTAAAAAAAAACAGAAATGATATCTTAGTATTGTTATGAAAATAGTTTTGACTTCACAAAACTTCACCTGTACCATACTCTGAGAACCACAGATCTACAACATCCCTTGAGCTCTCCTCCCTCATATACCCTTTACCTGTTGCCTCCAAGGAAACAGCACCAACCTTGAATTGTGGCAATTGCAAAGAACACAATTGCAAAGAAAATTATCATCTCAACTGAATCTCTGGGGACAAACAATGGTTTCTTAATAATATAAGTTAAATATTCCACATCTTCCCTTCAAAGATCAGTTGAGGGATCAATACAATCAGATATTACCTTAGCCAAGCCAGCTTACCTGTTAACCGCACTTGAAGATAGTAGTGGCTGCTTTAACATAGGGGCAATGAAAATAAAGGGAAACTGTGCATAGAAAAAAATGCTGGTTAATTATCAAGTACTAATCAAATATAAGGGTATTACTGCATAATATTTTCCACATCTCTTGTCACGCATTTACAAATGAAATGTTGTCACTTTTTAATTGATTTTTCTTACTGGTAAAAAACTAAACTTACTAAAGGAGATGTTAATGATCATCTAGTTCTCTTTGATTTAAAAGATTAACCCAGATAAGGAAAATCTAAGAACATGAATATATGTAAGGAGAAAAGGTAGTGACCAACTCCTTCTGGTAACTGTTGGTGAATCTGGAATTCCTTTCTGGAGGATCTGCCCTAATTTGCATGAAAACCCTCCCTGTCTTCTAGTCCTTTCCTCCCTGCCTTATTCTCCACATGTGCAACTCTTTCACTGACCTCTTTACATGCACAAATTGCTACCGCTGCTTGCTTTCCAGGCCTACACTTCCCCCCATACTTCTCATTCCTGTACCTCCCAGCATACTTCTTACCTGCAGGACAGAGGAACAAAATAAATGGTCAATGACCAGGATGTTCTCTAAAAAAAAAAAAAAACTAGAAACACACACAATACTTTTGTCCACTTTCAACCGTGAAAATTGTGAACACAAACTTACCAAATAATTCGTGAGAGATGCTATCACAGAATAAGAGGCGCTTTTCTCCCACAAGATGTTTTCTAACGCATGGGGTCTTGTGAGAAAAGGCCCTGTAACCTGCAAGTTGACAGCCCCTCTCACTGAGAGAGCTGATGCTCACACATTGCCCCCCCCCAACACCTTCTTTTCCCTGCTCTCCAGTCCTTTCCCTTGATCACAAGTCTGTCTAGAGCCCTTCAGCTGGATTCCAGGCCAGGGGACAGCACTTCTGCCTCAGCCAGTTTGAAGGCATGCTGTCTGGGAGATTTCCTGAGAATCTCAGCAGCTGCATTAAAACTGCATGAGAGTCTTTCTCGGGAGGCCTAATAATACCACGTTTCATCTGTGAGGCACTTTATAAACATGAGCTGATTAAGCCACCCTCTCTCCACAAGCTCTGGGCCTCTTCATACTGGCATTCAATCTCCACTGCACTCACATGACTCCAGGAGGGAAAAGGCTGGGACCAGAAGTATCTTTTCTGGTGTTTTAGGCCAAGACATCACTAATGCTAAAGACCTTGCAATAATAACCCCAACTTGGGTAATGTCAAGGGGGGAGAGGGAGTTTAAATCCGTGTTTCTTCAAGAGAGACTGACTTGAGGTTTTCATCTCCCAAAGCCAGATTAGCAGAAAGAAGCACTTGACTCCATAGTCTAAGGCAGGGGAGGTCAAACTACAGCCCATGGACCACATGCAGCCTGCCACCTGATACAGTAAATGAAGTTTTATTGAAACCCAACCACAAATCCTTTTACCTGTTATCTATGGCTGAGTAGTTGTGACAGAGAACAAATGGCCCACAGAGCCCAAAATATTTACTCTCTGGCTCTTTACAGAAAGTTTGCTGACCTCTGGTCCTGGGAACTTAAAGTCTGTTCTCATCCTGTGTGTGCTCTAAGTATCTTTGACCAAGTCTCTTTCCCTCTCCCAGCTTAAGGTCTGACATCTATAGACTAGATAATCTCTAAATTGACCCAATGCTTTGGGCTTATTCCCCCCATTCTGCTGTAAGTATTAGTAACTAATATATTAATTTAGCCTCATTGTCATAGCTGACTTCTTTGAAGGCAGGGACAATTTTGTGTGCCTCATGAATCCTCCTTAACACCCGGCTATGTGAAGCCCTAAATCAGTTATGGAGTGTAGCCAAACTGACTTGAATTATATTTCTTTTCTCTGCAGAGAGATCTCTCAGAATGATGTCTTGGAAGTGATAGAGGCAGATGTATTCTCCGACCTGCGCAAGTTGCATGAAATGTAAGCCAGAAACCTGCTCACGATCATTCTTGGCAGCAGCCTCCAAGTCCTCTTCTATTCTTGGGAGGCTCCAGCCTGCTCTGTCCTCCGATCCTCAGACCTTCATAATAAGTTGTCAAAGTCGGCCAAAAGACGCTGACATAGGTCTCTCTGCCTGTTATTCCAGGTGCTGGTCCAGAGCCTAGCCTCATCCTGCTCTCTCCTTCTCAGAATTGTTTGCAGAGTAGACCCAAGAAGGTGACCCCGGACTTCCTCCCTGTCCCTGCCTCCAAAGTGATTCCATCATCAAAGCCCAGAATGAGTCCCTCCTGATGTCACTGAAGTTGGGAAGTCCTAGTTTGAATGTAGCCCATGCCATAGCATCCCGATAAAACCATGACCAAGATATTCTATTCTAAGGCTTAGTTTCCACATTTATAAAATGGAATAATAAAATTACATACCTTACAGGATTACTGTGAGGGATAAATTAGAGGATAAATGTAAATTAGATGCAGCACATCAACTGGCATAGAGTATGTCATAACAATCCTCACTTTCTCTACTACTCCAACCAAATTTACTTTCTTTTACCAACATTTCAGTTTTACTTCCACATCAGTACCTATGCAGTACACTATTAGATCCATTTCTGTTTCATAGAAGTCTATAATTTTCATAAATTAATCCATGGAATCATTGAATATTAAGATCAGAAGAGAATTTAGAGACTGCCTGGTTCAGCATTATCCAAAGTATATTCTGTGGCTCACTAGGAAATTATTAGGTATTGAAAACAGAAAAGATGTGATGGTCAAGTAAGGATAGGAAAAACTGGGCAAGTTAGATAGGTTCCTTTATTGCAGAAAAACTTCTCCGTGCCTGTAATATGCCAAGAAGGATATCATATTAAGTGTTTCTCAAATAATGTCACTGAAAAGGTTGTTTTTGTTTGTTTTCTAACATCCCACAAAATTCCCCTGAAAAGTATTTAGGAAAGCTGATAAAACACCCTCGAAATTTTACACATGAAGAATGAAAGGCACAAAGAAGTTGTGAGGCTTCCTAAAGCCACCCAGCCAAACCCATGCCAGGAAAAGTCTTGAACATAAATCTCTTGATTCTTAAAACAGTGCTTTTTTGCATAATTCTAAAAGTAAAGATTCTGGGTGGTTTTTTTTTTTAATTATTTACCAAGCAGCAACAGTATGTGCATATATATATATATATACACACATATACACATACATATACATATATATGGAACTTTTTAGAAATGACATTCAATCTGTCCATTTTGGCAGATTCTCTTCTCCTTTTCCTTCCTCCCACCCTTCTCTCCTCCAACCCTGAGTCTTCTTGGTTATTATTATGCCTCTACAACTGTTGCCTTCCCTCCCTCTCCCTATTGCCCTCTTGCTGATCCCTTTCTTCTCTCCCTGCTTGGCCTTTCCTTACCCCAGCTGGGAACAGAGACTTGACTGGAGCCTCAGAACCCACAGTGAATATCAGAGAAATGAACCAAGGGCAGCCAGTCTTCTAGGCAGGGTCAAGCGGGCATCTGTGCAGTTCAATGGGCAGTAGAGCAAACGAAAGGGAGCTTTCATCTCCTCCCTCCGTGAAGAGGTGTTCACACCCCCGTGCGGCACCCACTGTACTTGAAATGATTAATTACCTAGTACTTGGATCTGGGTAGCTACAAGTTACTGCAGCATAAAAGCTAATGAAACAGGAAGGAATTAATTAACACTGCGCATCTCTGCAAATATACATTGATCCAGCGAGACAGGGAAAGGGCAGGCTCTCTCGGTTGGAATCCAAAGGTGAAGGTGCTCAGCTCCAGACTATTGACCAGGACACAGCTCAGGCCAGCAGGAGGCAGAAGCTGCCACTTCCCATGAGCTGTGAGGGAGCAGCCTGCTCTACAGCAATAGGAAATCACTGTCCCTTCCCAGCCACTGCTGGGATTTCATTGTTAAAAACCAAAGAGGTGTCAACTGTTCTTCACCCAGCCTTTGTTTTCCTTTGCCTCTTCATTCCCTTTTCCGCCATTCTCCTTTTTCCCCCTTTTATTCTGGTAACACATATACAACATAAAATTTCCCTTTTCAGCCACTTTCAAGTATACTATTCAGTGGTGTTAATTACATTCACCCTTTTCCCTCCTCTTCCATCTTCTTTTCACCTACTTTTGTTGTTTCTCTTCCTCTTCCTTCTTATCTCCAGATATAAATTCATTTCCCCATATTAATCTCATCACCACTCCCTTAGTCTGCTCAGACCCCGGGAGATACTGACTGGCTAAAGGCCGGTCTGTGTTCAGAATGAAAACGACACCACTCCCTGCCCCTCCACCCCCAGCTAAGTGCTTTGCTTGCTTCTGCCAAGGCTGCAGGAGAATGTTATTGATGAGTGTTAAATGGGACAGGATGAATATTTAATTTGCACAGTTTTGTATAGTAAAAGACACTGCATGCATGTATGCTCAATATTTGTTGAAACAATGGATGGATGGATGGATGGATGGATGGTGGGTGGATGAATGGATGATCTATTGATGATGTACTCTTTAGATAAACATGAAAAATGCTACTCCTGTGATCACTTGCATGTTCTTTCCTCTTTCACAGTAGAATTGAAAAGGCCAACAACCTGCTGCACATCAACCCTGAGGCCTTCCAGAACCTCCCCAACCTCCGATATCTGTAAGATCTCTTGTCTTCTGGTGTCCCCTCTATGATCCAAATTGTGTATTCATGCCCACTTGCCACTCTTGGGAGCAATTGCCTTTTACCAAGGATGAGGGCAGATGTGTGGGTGGGGAGACACTTGTTGATGAATATTAGTTTAGTTTAATGAGAGAATTCCACTAATATAATTGCATTTTGTTTTCATTTGCAAAAAGAGACATGATAAGGGGTGCCATTTGCATTAATGGGATTCTCGCTCTCTTGCAGAACTCAGTCATAATTTAGTGTTAATGAGATTCAGCCAAAATGTCTGCTAGCATTTGGCTTGTGACCTTGACCTCCAAGACACTGTCTGCCTTGTTCTGCATAGAGGCATTTTTTTTTTTTCCTGAGATAGATTGCAGTGTTTTATTTTGTATGTTTTGGTTAATAACAGACATGGTAGTTTATCAGCAGAGAGATTCCTGGGCCTGCTCCCATAAGCAAAAGCACTGTGCTTCCTCCACTCTGGTGGCTCTGATGGGTGCCCAGCAAGGGACTGAGAGAGAAACAAGGATGTCCACTCCTGAGTGAAGCTCAGAGGCAGGGCCAGCTTCACGGGCATGCAACCTGCATCGTTGCACAGGGCCCTGCGCTCTATAGGACCTCACACTGAGCTCTAGTTCTCTGCTGTCGCCATCTGGAGATGCTTAAACATTTTTGAACAAGGAGCCCTGCATTTTCATTTTGCACTGCACCCTGCCAGCTGTGGGGCTGGTCCTGTTCGGAAGTCAGGGCTGTAATCTCTTCCTGTTTTAGACTTGGGGGTCTTGGCTCCTAAGTCAACTTTAGATTCCAGCACATGGAGGGGAATCCCCAAAGGCCCCTTCATCCATATACTATCATGCATGGATAAGGTGAAGCCGCCCCTCCAGGGAACAGGCGCTCACACCCAAGTGCTGTAGTCCCTGATAACAATAGCATGTCTGAGAATGGTGGTTTGCGAGCAGGTGAACGAGGAATGAGGAGGAAATTAAGGGGTCCAGAATTTGACCCAGGCCTCGAGACCAGCAGCTTTCATGCTTGTGAATAAGCCCCTCTGCCCATGCTCTGAGGCGGGGTGGGGGAGGTGGGAGGTTGAGTGGGGAGGGAGTGGGAGGGGGAGAAATCTGTGAGGTGTAGGTGTGAGAGGCACAGCCCAAGATGGGGAGAGGGGGACCTCGGCAGAACAGAGAGGACAAAACCATGGCCTTGACTCTGGAAGAAGCTAAAACCTGAGTGCCCTATCACCAGGTCCAGCCTCCGCCTTATGTCCTCTTCTCACTTGGAGGTATTAAGTATCCCTTGGTCCCTCCTTGCTCCTCCTATCGTGTTCACCAAAAAAGTTGGAGGAGACAGAGTCCAGCCACATCCCTTTCTGAGAGGAGGTTTTTGTTATAAGAGCATTTTAAACCTTCTCTCTAATTGGGGAAAAAAAGAATTAGTAAGCAATTTCAAGGGATTTATGTCATTATCAAAGGCTCCTCCTTGAAATAATATGTTTATATATTATTGTCTCCAAAATCCTTTCCCATCCACATATATCCCCATCAGGAAGTTGAGCCTGTGATTTCCTGCCCAGCGTGGGCCCTCTCCAGCTGCCCAGTCTTCCTCGGCATGTGGCACAGCCTGGCCTTGGGAACTGGAGCAACTCAGTAGCTCCCAAGGCCCTTCAACCAGCACCACATCCATTCAGGGCTCAGACAATGGTCCTTTGAAAATTTTCCAAACTGCTAAGATGCATCACAGTTGTGCTCTAATCTGGAGGATTATTTCATGGACACAAAGCACAGTTAAGCTGCCATCCCCTTCCATGCTTACGTGTTTCTGAGCAGCCATCAACAGCTTCATGCTCCGGCAACAGGTATAGGTGAAAGGCAACAAGTTCAGATATTCCTTGGGATGATGAACCACTCACTTCAAGGCAAAGAAAAGCACAAAACAGGAGATCGTATCCAGAGGGAACCAGTAGGACTGAGTTGTTGCTTTTTCCTTTTAAGTCAGGATAAATGTTTATCATCATGGCCACCGAAAGCAGGAAATTACAAGGGTTAGAGTTGAGTTGCTCTTTGACTTGAGCATCCTAACAGCTACACATGCATACTTAGAAATATTGTTCTGTAGTTCTCCACTTTGATTCCATTTCATGCTGATCACTTGATGGCTTGGAATTTGAGATAACTAGAAATCAGCGCTCTTCATCTGCCTTCACACTTCACTGAGGAACCTGAAGTGCTTAGGAAAAAAAATTCATGAATAAAGAAATGGGGTTTAACTAGAAGAATATGCATCAAAGGATTCATCTGGGTAGATTTTAGTCAATATTGTATTTGCAGGCAATATTTCTTTCTTTACGGCTCTGCCTTCCTGGAGCTGACCTTTTGTGTTCGAAAGATTATCTATTGATCTGTAAATAAGGTTTACACAATATTTTCTTGCCTTTGCATCCTGTCACCGTAATTCTCAGGCAGTTGGAAGCTACTCTTTGCTAGTCAATAAACCAAATTCCATCTTAGCAAACCTTTCACACAGCTGGGTGGCTCCCATCCCCCACCATTCACTCCCTACCGACAACCATCTTCCACTCACATGTGGGCCTGTGGAAGATTGGTTCCTTAGGACGTCTGTTAATGGCAGCCATGCCATCTGCTTTCTACAGCTGGGGATAAGTCCAGGAGATTCTGTCACTGAGATTCCCCTCAGCAATTCAAGCTGTTGCCACCTCAGCACTCCCCTAAGTCGGACTCTCTCTTTTCTGGGCTCCTCTCTTTCATCTGGTTTGGTGAAAGGAATGAAAGTAGTGTTTTGATTATAAAAAGCTGAATCATTTGCTGGAGATAGCATAGCAAAGGAACAGGAATTAATTTGGATAGGGACAGAAGAGAGATTGTGAACCACTAGTATTCAAAATAAGCATTAAAAGAAAGGGTTAACCACAGAACTGTATTCACAGAGAGGAAACCCTATTGTAAACTGTGGACTTCAGTTACTAATTAATGTATCAATATTAGTTCATCCATTGTAACAAAAGTACCACACTAATGCAAGATGTTAATAATAGGAGAACGTGTGTCTGTGTCTGTGTGTGGAGGGGGTATATGGGGACTCTCTGTACTTCCTGCACAATTTTTCTGTAAACTTGAAACTGCTCTAAAAGTAATGTTTATTAAAAGAAGGCAGGGTCAGGAGTAGAGAGGAAGTGCACAGGTTCCAGTGCCTGGGTTCAGCTCTCAGCCTCTGCCCTTGATATCTTGAGTATTTCACTTAACTTCTCTAAGTCTCAGTTTCCCTTTCTGTAAAATAGGAATACTAACATTACCTACATCATAGGATTTTATTAAATGAGTCAGTACAAAGGAAGTGCTTTGAATAATGCCTGACATTTAGAAAAATTCTCAATAAATGTTAGCAATTCTTATTAAATGCTGGACCCTGACATTTACAAGCTAGGGGAGCCCATGCAAGGGACTTCACTTCCTTTACCTCGGTTCTCTCCTCTGTTAAAATAAACATGATAACAATACCTACCTTTTAAGTCTTGTCAGGATTAAATGAGATACTGAGTATAAAGCCAGTTTGTCATAAGGAGCACAATGAATGTTTCTGATATGATGATGATAACCATAATGGAGGTGATGGCCGTGATTATCTCTCTTCCTCCTTTCAATATTCCTAAAGTTTCAAGGCCTCTTTAACTGATTGTTTTGGCCAGACTCCACCAGTCAAAGGTAGAAATATATCAACTGTATTTCTCAGAGGACATAGGCATCCTTCTTCCTGAACCCTTGGCATATCCAGAATGGCCCTTCCAACAAGAAAGCTACATTATCCTGCAAACTTCTGATGGAGGACTCCTAACCCTGCCTTTTAACGTTTATTTTCAATACTACTGGTCTACCATCTCCCTTCGCATCCCCATGCAAATTAATTCCAGTTCTTCAAACAGACAGCAGGTTGGATTATGCTTACCATTTTTATGTTGATTTGTAATTTAACACCTTTTAACATATTTTATTGTGTTTGAACATCACAGCAACCTGTGTGGTAAGCAGAGCACTAAAAGTATGTACATTTTCTATAAACAGACTGACTTGTCTAGAGTCCCTGATTATAGGGCTCTTCTGATGGCAATGTGCAGTCCCTGTCCCTGCAGATTGGATTCCTCTGATACCATTGGTGCTCAGCCATGTCAACCTTTCTATAGTGACTGGAGAAAGAGCCATACTAGGCTCACTTTTAGAAGTCGTGTATGGTATAAAGGACTGTTGCCTCCCCGTTTTCCCCTCATCATTTTGGATGTGACTTGGTCAGTAAGAACTCATTCATTCAATCAACCTTTCAACAATTATTTACTGAGGACATACTACATACAGGGCTATGCTGGGGCTGTTGGGAATATAACAGATGACGAGGCATGACACTTGCACTCTAGAGAGAGCAACAGTGTTGGATAATGTCAGGTGGTGATAGAGCTATGAAGAAAAATAAAGCAGGGAAAGGAAATCATAAAGGTTTAGAATGGGTGGTCAAGAAAGGGTGGAGAGGAAGTTCTTGAGAGAGACACAGGAGACATCTATAGACAGCACTTCACCTCAAGGAGCTTAATCTCTTGGGGAGAAAAGACTGTCATCCATTCTCTCCTGGAAATAACAATACATCTGTAGAGCTGTATGGTACTGGTGATGGATAAGAGGAATAACCCAGTGCCCTGAGCTAGACTAGTCAGGGACGGCTTCCTGAGGGAGGTGGCTGGTGAACTTAGCTGGAACTTGAGGGATAAAAAAGGAAAAGAACAGCAAGGGATTACCCATGAAAGAAAGGAGTGAGCAAATGCCTAAAATGGGAAAGGATCATAGAGTAGGCAGAGGATGGGGAGGAACTGGGTCCCAACCGAAAAGAGTGGAGTACAATAGGAAGGAGGTGGATGGATTGAGTTGGGCAAGATTGTGAAAAAATTAAAGCAGGGGAGTTTGGGACTAATACAGTAGGAAAGAGTAAACTATAAATGATGCTTGAGCAGCAGAGCTACACAATGACAACAATTTGGACTACAGCTTGACCAACAGCAGGGTACAAACTTTACTCAAGGGAGACCTGTTAGGGGGCAATTTCCAGAGCTCAGGGGGTATAGTAAAGGTAGCATCAGAGGGGTCGGAAAGGCAGTGTTTCACTGGGGGATGCATTTCAAACAAACAGTCACTGGCACACCATTCACATCTGGGTCAGAAGTGGATCCAAGCAACTGCAGTGATTTTTGCCCACTTGTTTCCAATAACCCCCAAAGCCTCTGCCCCCCCCCCAGTGCCTCTCCTAAGAACCTCTCACACAGAGTCATCCTGCAGACCACGCTCATCAAGAATTCAGTCTGGGCCAGAATTCAGTCATATTACACAGGGGCTGTGATTATTAGGAAGAAATTATTAGATATCTCCCTGCTGTCAGTGTTGTAAGTATCTAAGGATGTTGCTATGACTACAAGGATATTTGGGCACAATGGAGATTATGCAATTGCTTCTTTTATCAGTGATCTGTCTGGCAGTGCCAACTTTGCCTGCTAGGATTGACTCTGAGAAAATATGGCTAGATTTTCCTTCTGGAACTCTGGCGTGCTGGATGTGGTTTCAGCCTGAGCGTGTCTGCTTCAGGGGCACAAAGGCCTCCTCTGGTCTGAAGGGCTGGTCCGGTTGACGCTTCCGTGCTGCAGCCTTGCCACCCTGCTCAGTGTGCTTTCCCCTGCAAGCAGCCAAGTCCTTCCCATCAGCAAGAACATTATTTGATCAACTGATTCATATCAATATGTTCAGAGCCTTATATGCTTTTTCCAGGAGGAATTTGCATTTTTAAAAGAGGAGCCTGAGAAGGCAATGCTAAACCTAAGAGTTGCTAAAGATGGACTTTCAGGCACTGGGGCTTCTGAGAGGGAGAGAAAAGTCCCCCAGGACCCACTCAAATAGCACATAGGTAACCATCCACTCCACCCACTTGCCGATTCTGAACAATTATATTTTCACAGGATATGGCTTTTTGTGAGGGAGGTGTATCCTCACCTCATTAATTTTGAAATAAGACCTGTCTCTCTCACCACCACAAACCAGATATAAGGAAAAGGAGAGAGAGGGTTGGGAGAGAAACCGGTCTCACATCAGCTGGTTTCCTTTTCATTGCTAGTATCACCCGGACAGGGATGTCCTAGTCACTGTAGGTCTCAGTTTCTTCATCTGCAATGGATATAAAGATGCTTCAAGATGCTAGTCAGCCAAGGAAAATGGACTCTACACCCCTAAGATCTCTTTTAGCCCCCAGGAATCCCGGGGTCCCAGCTGCTGCCTGTCCTGAGTTGGGCATATTCAGACCCAGCCATGAAGGGCCTTATACGGGAGGACGATGTCCCTCTGCACTGTAAGAAAATCCAGCATTTGGCAGACTGCTTTGTTTCCCAGAGGAGGCTCCTCTTCCCCAGGACTCACGCAGGTCCTTTAAATGTGACAATCTGAGGGTGTATTAAAAAACTTACACCTGTCACAAATTATGCCTAGATTAAATGCAGCAGAAGCTCAACTTTTGGATCTAAAAGACAGACACAGGAAGCGCCCCTGCTACTTTGGTCCCTCACAAGTGAACACAGCCAGCCTCAGCAGAGCCTGAGAGGCCCTGGGAGTGTGGATGAGGTTTCGGAGACAGAAGCATCCACGGCCACTGGAGCCAGCCTGGCAGGGACAAGTCCCTGGTTGGGTCTGCCACCGGCATAGGCAGAATGAGGGGCAGTTTAGACGGTGCAATCTGAAAGGGCACCAGGCTAAGTCCCACTCCATAGAAAATAAACCGCTGCCACTTAGTCTACTTATTCAACTTCCAGCCTCCATGTTGGAGGTTTGAGGGGTTCTTTGTCCTTACAGACTCTTTCAGAGTTGCTGTTATCCCTGGGAAAGTTCGTTCATTAAGTAATCAGAGCTATACAGGAACTGTCAGCCACCACCTCACAGGGGCGCAGCTGGCCCTGGGCAGGGCAGTGGGCAGGACAGGCGGGCCTGGGAGGAGGGCGGGTGGCACCCGAGCACATGTTTTTGTTTCCTAGGCTGAGCAACGCAATACTATGAAATGGCTCAGCTTGAACAATGGGAATTTATTACCTTATAGTTTTGAGGCTGAGAAAACATCCAAATCAAGGCATCATGAAAGCAATGTTTTCTTCCTGAAGACTGGCTGCCAGTGATCCTTGGCTCTTCTGCCACATGGCAAGGCACATGGAGATGTCTGCAGGTCTCTCCCTTCTCTTTTTTTCCTTAATTTCAGCGTCTTGCTTCCATGCCTTTTTCTCTCTCTCACTGTATTCACTCCATTTATAAAGGACTCCAGTAATAGATTAAGACCCATCCTGAATGAGGTGGGTCCCACCTTAACTGAAGGAGCCTCCTCAAAATGTCCTACTTACAGTGGCTTTACACCCACACTAATGGATTAGAGTTCAGAACATGTTTTTCTGGGGTACATACAGCTTCAAACCACCACACCTTGGTTACCAGATTCCACCCTGCTGCAGGATGAGGCCCACGGTTTCTTTATCTTTGTCCCCAGTGCATGGCACAAAGGAGGTGCTTAGTGATTTATTTTTTCTTTTAGATGATCCTGGCTGTGATCCAGACCTTTTGTGCACCTGGTTCTCATCTTACTGCATAATATGTCTTGAGGGACCTGTTTTTTCCTGGGGTACTCTCTTTCATCTCATCTGCTTTGTCTTTTATAGCATGCATTCTTAGGCTACTCACTATTCCATCGAGTGGCCCGGTCCTTCCAAACCCTTGATTTGTCCACCAGGAAAGGACATTGTGGCTGCCGGGGGAATCCAGGGCAGGGGACTCCCCAGCCAGCTAGATCAGCTGACACGGGGCTGGGGAGCAATGCAGGGGTGTCAGGGCAGGGAGATGTTACCACCAGATTACATCACATCCAAGCCAGAAGAACTGACTGTGTCCAGTTCATCTTTGGGCCCTCATGGAGTGCAGGCTGTGCACACAGTAGGCCCATAATGAGAATGTGGGCTTGGATTTGAACCTTTCTGTTTGGATGGTGAGAGCAGAGCAGCTGCTGTTTTTAGAGAAATATCTTGGGGCATGATGGAGTGCTAACATTGAAGTGACAAATGCTCTAAAGAAGAATATTTTCATCTTCCGCAGACATTATAAAAATGTTCTGTTGCAGTTTAATCACGAGCTCGCCCACAGCAAACATTCCACAAATAATGTCTAGTTCAAGAGGTGGTGAGCTCCTCCTTTGCAAGTTTGTTATGCAGAGATCGCAGTGCTAGAAAGAGAGAACAGGCTGTTTGGGGGTCATGCAGAGGAAGCAACTCGGCAGCCACGCTCGCAGCGTTCCCCGGCAGTTTTTCTGTGGACGTGGCCAAACCACAGGGGCCATGTGGACACAGTCACTAGTCAGACACTAGGAAAAGCTCTTCTCGTTAGGGTAAAGTCACAAGATCCAGGCTCGAGCCTGGGCCTGGTTATGAGAACTTGTAAGCAGGCAGCACAACCTCTCTGGGTCTCAATTAAAATGCAGAGAAAAAGAACTGCCCTACCCACTTCAAAACACTGTGGTAAAGAAGAGAAGGGAAGGGAAGAGATGGGACAAGAAAAGACAAAACGAGACAAGAAGAGATATACCAGGGGGTATGGGAGCACTTTGAAAATTAAGCAGTAAGCAAGTACAAGGACAGCTCAATGTACAAAACATTGTTGGATGATAGGGGCTGAGTGAGAATCATAATTTAGACAGCACTTTCACTTTGTACTAATTCACTTAGCCTTACCAATGCCCTGTGAGATATTTACTGATGGCTCTACATTACAGAAGGGAAACTTGAAGTTCAGAGATACAGGCAGAACTGCCCTAACTCACAAAATCAGATTAAGAAATGATCTTGGGGTAAGAGGGACAGAAAATCTGATACTTATTGAGCATCTGCTATATGGTAGACCCTGAACTAGCTCTTTTGTTCCTACAACTCATTTAAACTTCCAGTCTTCCTTAACAGTGAGGCACATATTTCCCCCCAATTTACAAATGAGGATTTTTAAACTCAGAGATTATATAATTGAGAGCACTGAGAATTGAAGCCCGCAGTGTCTGACTTGAAGCCAGTCCATCCTGCTTTCCAGCACACCACACTGGGGCAACAGAGGATGTGGGTGAAGCCCATGTAAATGTGCTCCGTGTTCTAACTACAACGTGACACCAAATGGCACATGTATTTATATGGTTGCTATTTGGAAGGTGTGATCATCTACTTGGCTAAGCTGAAGGGTACCTAAGAAATAGCTTTCTGAATAATTAATTTTAGAAATGAGTTGTGGGGAAGGCTGTGCAAACCATTAAAAATATTAATTCTTTTGCAACTCTCCTATGTAATTTAAAAGTAACTGCCTGCTACAAGTTGGTAGTTTGATTAAAGTTATTCTTAACATTGTCATCCAAAAGACTGTCATATGGCAACCTGGAGAGATTTTAGGTTTTAACGAGTCCTTACGTAGCTAGCATAGTATAGGAAAGCATATCACTGAGAGGCAGGTTATTTAGTAGCTTAGAAGTCCCAGTGCCTGGGTTCAGATTATATTTCTTCCTCTTTCTAAGCAGACAAGTAATGTAAGCTTCAGCTTCCTTGCTTTATTATCTATAAAATGGAACTAATAATGGTCCCTACTTCATGGGGTTGTGGTCAGGCTTAAATGAATTTAATACAGGTAAAGCCTTTACAGTGGTGCCTGGCATAGGGGAAGGTAATTGACGAGTACTAACTATAATTCTTTCTGGTTCAAGCCCAGAAATTTGGGTGAGTCACTTACCCTCTGTGAGCCTCACCTCCTTTATCTGTCAATGGAATCACATTATGACCACTTAGAAGCTCATTGTCAAATGAGATCATATGAAATAATTTTGTTAGCCATGCATGCTACACAAATACAAGGCATGGTTATTTTCCAGCCTTTTCTTCTTGGGGAGAGTAATCTGGTTAGAATTTTGACCGATGTAATGGGCACCTGGGAGTGCAGGTTCCTCTCTACTAGCCATGCTCTGGTCTGATGCCATAGGCCACTTTTGCCATCTTCTCATTCAGGCACAAGTCAGACACTGGTCGACTGTGGGCCCCAAGCAGAAGGGGATGCTATGAAACTTTCTATGCAGCCTTCTTAAAGTCTCCCCACCATTCTCATTGGTGGGGGAAGGGAACGGGCCAACGCACAGCCATCTTCAAAAATTCTCCTCACGAGGTCTCTCCTCAAATCCAAGTCTCCATAACCTTTGTACACCCAATGTGGGCAAGAGGCTATTAATTGTTTTTCAGAAACTTCTTTGTAATCTCTGATAGTGACACATTTCCTTTGGAATAGAGCATCGACCTGGGTGTCTCAGGGAAAATTCCAACTTTGACATTCTGTTTCATGGACATTCTGCCCTGGTCCTGAAGGTACCCTAGACCAAGTTCCATACTGAAAGGATAAATAACTCTAGTAAGTGAGAGATGCACCATAACTTGCTACAAACTATTTTTATACATTCAGACCTGTTTTATCAATGATTTCTTCTCAGGTCAGTTTCCTTTTGATTCACTTTGCCATTTGTGAATGTGCTTTCTTTCTTACCCCGATATGGTTTATGTAGAGATTAATTATTGGGCTAGGAGTAGGAATCTGATCCCAGGACTGATATTGTGTACAATTTACTCTATGGGAGTTATGCTAAGTCTCTCTTCTGGTTGCAGTCTAGAGGGGGTCATCCTAATTGGCTGCCTGGAGTTGTAAACAAAAAGTGCACAAAAAGTTCACTTGACACAGTATTCCCTCCTATCAGTGCCATAAACTTTCTGATTCACATCATGGTAGAAGGATAAGGGTGCTGACTACAGAATATTCTGCCTAAGAGAGAGTTTGCCAACCACGGTCCTAAGAAGTAACAGCACTTTCAGAGAATTAGGATATTAGCATACAATAAAAGAAATCAGCATAAATGTTTCACCCTTTCCTAAAGTGTGGTAGATTGGATTGTGTACAATCCAATTGTATGTTCTTAGTCTTGGTCAGTGCTCCTGTTGGGGTGAACCCATTGTAAATAGGACCTCTTGAAGATGTTATTTTTGGTTAAGGTGTGGCCCGACTGAATGAGGGTGGGTCTTAATCTGAATTATTGGAGGCCTCCTAAGGAGAAGGTCACAGGATGTAGGAGGAAGTCAGCACTAATGGGGAAGAGAAAAGAGAGGACATTGCCATGTGATGAGAAAGCCAAGGAACTCCGAAGATTGCTGGCAAGCCAGTACCACAATGCCACAATCTTCGGGAAGAAAACAAGCCTTGCCGAGATCTAGATACTGGACTTCTTCTAGCCTCAAAACCACAAGCCAGTAAATTCCTGTTGTTCAAGCCAATCCATTGCATGCTATTAGCCATAACAACCTGGAAAACTTGAGACATAAGGGCTCCAAGGTTGAACTACAAAACACCAAAGACAGGAGATGCTCTACAAAAAAAGTGAAGTCCCAAGACAATATGTTTGGGCAAAGTCTGCATATTCTTTCCTTCTCTTGGACATTTATAATTAATATTATCACGGTAAAGACTCTGAGAAGCGTGCAGGAAAGAAAAAGAAACTGTTTAACTTTATTAACCCAGCAGTTTCTAAACGTATTGGACCATTGTAGCCTTTAATTTGTAGACAGTATTAGTAGCCTCTGGACATAGTGGTTGTAGAGAAACACTCAACATTTCTAAGTTGCGACACATCTAAGAGGCCACAGAGTTCAATTCCCTCTGATAAAGAAATCCTTTTACGCAGTTACCAGGGCACATTTCCAGAGGTAGGGAACCAACTGCTTCATGGTACAATACATTCCTCTGATAAAGAGCTGGAATCAGTCATTACGGCAAGTCAGATATTGGTAAGAGCACAAGTTTTAGAATCAGAAAGATCTGGAGTCAACCACCAGGTCTGCCCTTCTTTACAGGTGGCTTTGAGAAAATTACTCAACCGCTCTCAGCCTGAGCCTCCTCAATCCTCACATGAGGATGGTAATGATGCCTGTCTCCCAATGTAGTGGAGAGGAATAAATAAGATAATCAATGTTAAGTGTTTGGTGTGGTGCCTGGTATATGGGAAGTGTTCAATAAATGTTGACCATTATTATTATTAATCCTATACCTGCTTTCCTGAGTAGCACAGCACAAATCTATTACCATTTCCACCTGTCAGCACTTAAGAATTGTAGGTTTCTCTTCCCAAGCAAAATATCCTATGCATTGGGCAATATGGTCTTGGCTTCTCATCCCATTAGCAAAAACCATTTGAGCCAAGTGCCAAAATAAATTTATGTATTAATAAAATAGATAGAGGTGCTACTGCAGTACTAATTGTGTACATTAAAAAACATATGCAAAATAATATTTTAAAGGATGGAATAAATAATGTGCTTTTACATCTTCATCTTGTTTTATTATATACTATTCTAAATGGCACTAAAAACCTGTTTTGCTCTTACTAAATATATTACTAATAACCATATTTTAGAGGAAGCAGAGTCATAGGATGTGCTTCATTATCTTTTCACTCCTTAGTTTAACACTGCTTAAAGCAACTCAATGCTCATTTCAATACTAGGTTTTAATGGCTGTCAAACAAAACTGTGCAAAAATAGGCAGGAAGAACCCCAGAGCTGCACTCCCCAAGTCGTCATGCTTAGTTTCAATCCTATACTTCTTTTATGCAAATATATTTTTTGAAATTCAGCTAGTAAATGTTCTTCCCTAACATCAATCAGACATTCTTACAAGCTACCCAAAAGATGTTGCATTTTCTATTTTTCAGTGAAAGTGTTCAAAGTCCAGTGTAAAGAGTTAAACAACTTAGAAACTTGTATTTTCTTGTTTTTAAAATATGCAACATGAGTTTTCATAAATTATGACATACATCATTTTCAGCAATAAATTAACCATTTCCAAACATGTTTTTTTCCCAAATGCTCTCTCCATAGCATAATTTTCTTTCAAATGCACTTGAAATGCACTTACTAATACATCACCTTTCCATTAATGAGCCAAATTAAATGTATCTAATTTGAAAGTATCTGCTTTGCAGTGTTATTTCTGACAGGCATTTGCCGTTCAAGAAAAAGTCAACAAACTTGTCTTTTTGTAAACAATGTGTAAGTTCTTCTTTAATTTTGTCAACACTTTGCAATAATTTTCCATGAGGTGACCAACAAACTTCTAGGTGACAGGACGTTCCAGACCAGAAAAAGCCAGGATCCAGAGACTAAACTGTTACAGACAGGTGAGAAGGGTGATCCAGGTAGGTTTTATCAGCAGGAAATGGGAGGAAATTAGAGAAAGGAGCAGGAGGAACCTGGAAATTTCAGTTGTGGCTTCCAGAGGTTGCAACAGGGCACAAGGAGCACTGGGCAGCAAATAAGGCTGATCTAGTCAGACATCCTGAAGGTCCCACAGCAGACAACTGGGGCCTAGAAAAGGAAGCAGCATTTTAATACCCAAGAGAACTGGGGGAAAGCAAGACATGACCCAGGTCCTAGCAGAACTGGGAAGTCAGACAGTGTCACATAACCGGAACACAAGGCTGAAACATGACACAGCAATTACAGTGCCAAGGCATGGTGCTAAGTATTTTATGAGCATCATCGCCATTTCCTATGAGGCAAATCTTATTTCCCAGGGATAAAAACAAAGGACCTGAGTCCTAGAGACTTCAACCAAGTTCTTACAGCCACACATCTAAAAAGTAGCACTGCAGGATTTGAACCCAGATCCTCTGGCACCAGAGCTGATACTTTTGAACCTGTCTTCAAAAGTCTGAGAACAGGGCCAGCATCCCATTGCTAAACCTAGATACTAGGTCAAAACAGAATCTGCAGCCAGGGGGATGGGGCTGAACTCTTCAAAATGCTGCCCTTGGGCTCATTAAATTTTTCCTGATTGCTAAGGAGTCTGGTATCCATGGAGACAGAGGCAAGTTTGAACTGAACGTTAGAGTTAAACAATCTCAGTGCTTGGAAGGCATGAGACTGTGAAGGCAAGAAACTAGGCTCTTACTACTGTCTCACATAATCCCTTACATAAAAACATTTTACAAAGAGAGAAACTGAGTTTCTGACAAAGTATGTGACCTGTTCAGCGTCATCCAGCTAGTTAGAGGAAAGGCACTTAAATCCAGGGTCTCAAACCTTACGTCTATACTATGGCTTCTTACATACTCTCATCTAGCTCCAAGAATCTGAGATTGTATACCTTGCCAAATCGTTATTTAATGATTCAGAAAGCACAAGTTAACATCCTTTATAATGGTGTATGTAGATATGAAAATTCTCAGTTAATCAGGATCTGTAGCTAATGAAAATCTCAACATCAGTGAGTCTTATAAAGGAGTCTTGTCATATATGTAACTAGACATAATCCAGTCTTCCCTGTATTCATCATTGGCCTAACTTCTCCCAGAGTGGAGTGGAGGAAGGAGTCAACTTTACCTAGGAGATTAAAAAATAGAAACTTTAAAATGCAAAAAATATGACTCAAATGGCTGAGGTGCAAACAAATTAATTCTATATCATAGAGAAAGGAGTTCAGATTCAAACCTTGAGCCTCGGCTATAGCAAATATGCTTTGGCAAAAATGGCCACACAACTATCAGCATCCACTCCCTAATTAAATGCGCCTAGTACATCTCAGTGGGCCATTCAAGGCATGGCATGAACTCTGAGCCTGCCTCAGTTCAAACTGAAAGGGACCTTCTTCACGTAGTCTCAGAACTGATCGTTCCCTGACGTGGTTGATTTGGGGTTGAATATAGAGGCAGAATTTTATTCCCACTTGGCATGTTCAACAGGGAGGAACGTCTTGTCCTTCTTCCTTCCTTATTTTTCTCAGTCCAGTGGGTTACATATTCACATCCATGTTGGTATTCAGTTACTACCCATTGGCTTAACCTGATAACCACTATGAAATCACAAAGTAATGGGCACCCTGCTCAGGGAGCCCCTGACTCTCACGTATTTCCCCCTCCAATTACCTCTCAAGTCCACACTTCTCTACTTGGCTTTACTTCTTGAGATACTGCCTCCTCCCTCATGTTCAGTTCTGTCTGCCTCTGCTCCCCATCCTCCCATACCCCTTCTGTGCTCCTGCTAGACACACTCATTTCTCTTATTTCAGGCCAGAAGGCTCTACATTCCCTGAGATATATGGTTTGCTCCTTTTCCTACAAGTAGTCTTCCCTGACTACTACACCTCACATTGCTCTCCCCTTCTCTGAACTCTTAAGACACTCACAGTCGATAGAGTACAGTTAAGCACTAGGCAATTCTCTGAGTGTTTCACCTATACTAGTCTTGGTTTCTCAATTCACCTGCAAGCTCCCAGAAGACAGTGCACTGTATTTGGCTTTCTCTCTTGAATGGGATGGGGGTTGCATTAGAAGGAAGACATTTAAACCAGTGTAACATACACAAGCACACAACTCTTACCTTAATAAAAAAACAAGAACCTGCCAGCACTACTGAAGAGTAATGATGTTTCTGACAATGAACCTTAGAGCTGCAGTGTCTCCTCCTGAAGAGAGGCAAGTGTATCATCCTTTCAGATAAAAGGGCATAGCAGGAAGGGCACTAATGGTTCCCAGCAACTGCAAGGACCCCACTTAGTTCATCCTGATAGGAGAGGTGCTCACTTTCATTATTGCAGCCTGAAGACTAGGCAGAGTCGGGCATGAAAGGTGTTAACACAAGCTTAGAGTGTGAGGCTGGCTCTTGAGACGAGAGTACTGTGAGCCAGTTACCTTTCTTTAAAATATCCATTTGCGGAACTTAAATTTGCTGACATTTTACCCTCAGACCTTTACATGCTTTTGAAGATAAGCCGCAGTTGAGTGAATCAAAATAATTTTGCAGCAAACAGTCATTTGACCAAAGCAAACCCATTGAGACATAGAGCAACTTGCTGATTACCCACTTCCAGCCTCCATCAGACGTGAATTTATTGATCAAAGGGGAAAAATGAATTGAAAACTAAGTGTTCATCCGAACTCCATTTCCTGAGTTATCTTGGGGTTATATAGAGTCTCAGCTACAATAATCCATCTCACTAGATGGTCACTAGATCTTTTTAAGTGTCCTAAACTCAGCACTTCTGGAATAATTTCAGTCATTTTTGCAGTGTGTTTGCCTTTCTATAAAGACCAAAGATTTCAATGTGCATCCATAGATATCTATAGATATCCCATAAGTGTAGTGATTATGGAAGCTCATGCTATTGGTATTAAATAATGCACTTGTGCCATTCTCATTGGGCAAGCATGAATTATCCCCCCCTTCAATTACATAAAATTCGAATTGATTCATTAAGAGAGATGGTCAGATTGCTACCTATATAATGTCAAATCAGTTAGGTATGATGAACAACTCCTTGTGTGTTCACCTCTTGACAGCACATAACACACTGCCTGGCATAAAGAGTTTAATAAACATTAAGCACATATTATGTGCCAAACACTGTGCCAATGTTGAGCTTTTAGAAAAATCAAGATTCTTGCCTTCATAGCATTCACAATCTGTTTGAAGAGACAGACCTTCAAAAACTAAATAAATACAAAATTATGTACAGTTCAAATTTTTAAAAATGATGTATAGTTCAGAATTTTGTTGAGTACTAAAATGGAAAAGTGCTAGGAAGGATATGGTTACTGGGAATAAATCAGGAGCCCTAACTTAGATTTGTAGTCAGGGAGCACCTCTCTAATGAAAGAACATTTGTAATTGAACCCAGAAGGGTGAGTAGAAGTTAGCCAGATGAGAATTTGGGGGTGAGCCTTCCAGATGGAACATGTGCAAATGCAGGGAGGCAGGAAAGAAATTAGTGTATCTGAGGAACCAAGTGAAAGCCACTGGGGCTGAAGTACATTGAGGGAATGGCATGAGATGACAGTGGAAAAGCAGGCAGCAAGGAGCATAAACTTTTCTCTGAGAGCTATAGGAAATAAATAAAGCATTCAAAACAGAGGAGTAAAACGATCTGATTTACATTTTTTTTAAAAAAAAAGAATGTTGTGTGCTGTATGGAGAATTGATTGGAAGAAAGCAAGATTAAATACATAGAGAACAGTTAGAAGACTACTGCAGAAATCCAGAGGAAAAATGGTGGTGATACTAGAATAGTAGCAGAAGAGATGGGAGATATTGAGTAGATCCAAGAAATATTTCAGAAATGGAGTCAAAGAAGACATTGACATGGATTGGATGTTGGAGGATGAGGGAAAATTCTGTCAAATATGACTATCACATTTCTAGCAAACAATTGATAGATGATGATGCTGTTCATGGGGAGGAATTGAGGAGGAGGAGTTTGATGGAGATGGTAGTAGAGAGTGGTGCCAATGAGATATCCAGAATGATGTGTCAGATAAGCTGTAATTAGAGATACAAGATTAGAGCTTAGAAGGCAAATACGAACCTGGGAGTTGTCAGCATGTTAGTAGTACCTTAAGTCATGGGATAAGTATGTAAAGATTATAGAGAAGAAAGGCAAAAAGCCCAGAGTACAGAAGAGGAGGGGGAGTCAACATAGAAAGCTAAAAAGGAGTAACAAAGGAAGAGGAAGAAAACCAGAAGAATGCAGTATGACAGAAACCAATAGAAGACAGAGATTGGCAAAGAGGACTAAATGTTCCTGAAAGGTCTAAAAAGAGAGAGAGAGAATTAAAAGGGTTCATTAGATTTGGTGGTTAAGTTGGTAGGGTTTTGACATGATATAAACGATTTCAGTGGAAAGGTGTAGGAGAAAACAGATTGGAACATTGAATATGAATGGGATATTAGAAAATTATGATGGCATATGAAGACAACTCTTCCTAGAAATGTGGCTGTGGAAGAAGGAAGAGAAAAAGGCTAGGGCTGTAACTGGAGAAAAACATGGATTAGAGGGAGACAGCAACCATCAATGAGTCCATGTAAAATGTGAAATTCAGTGCAAATTGGCATCTGTCTTAGCCTAGGTACTCCAAGAAATGTTTGGCAAGGACTTGCATGCAATTAGTTTAATTTTTGTGTTCAAACCCAAGGAAAAAGACTGTTGAATAGGAAGGGGGAAATAGGGAAAGAGGGAAAGCTAAGGATGAGTTTTCAAGATGATCATCCCCAGGAAATTGGGGCTTAATCATGCTAGAGCTCCTCTAAAATGTCAGGCAAAATATATCTCAGAATTGTTCCCCAAGGAATGGAAGAAAGGAGTTCACCTCTATTCAGGAGTTTCCCAGTGGGCATTAACTCCCTCACACTTCCCGATTTGGAAATGCCTCATAATGGTTGAACATGTTTCTATAGGTGTCTGTAAGAGAAGCCCAGGACAGAAACTGAGACACTGGGTGCACATAAGGCAAGTGTTAGACAAGTTAGATCTGAATGCAGCTGGTTGCCATAGTAACAGCTGGAGTAAATGATGAACCAAGAGTATTTGTGGCAGGGCATACCAGGTGTCTGATATAATGTCTACCTTGATGTGCACTTCCTTTCCACTCTGGAGAGATGAGATGGCTTTTGTATAGTTTATGCCACAGTTGGCATGTAGGTTCTCCCGAATCCTGGCCTCCAGACCTCCCTGCCCTGTTTAGGACCTAATTACCCCAGATAGCAGTGATACCTGTCAAGTAAGTTTACTAACAAGGGGGTTTGAGACATTCTTGGCAAAAAGAGCCGGAAAAGTTTTAGAAACATCAACCAATTAACACAATGTTTTATGAGCACATACTACATTCCAAACCTGCACACAGTGGTATAGGATTGCCAGAGAATATTAAAGATGACACTGCTTTGATGTCTCATTAAGGGATACAACATAGACACATGGGAAGATATCTAAAAATAATAGAAGGCTACTATGATTAAATAACAAATGCAGGATAGAAATGTGTCAGGCTAGTGGGTGTTTAAGGTTATGGTAATGTTTCTGTTGGGAATGAGTAGAATATCAGAGGTTATGGAAAGCAAATGTGCAAGCTATTTGTTTTGGTAGAAGTTTCAAACTCCAAAGGATAACAGAAGCTGTCACTGGATGGTGAGACTCTAGGTGATTTTTATTTTCTTCTGGAGGTGTTTTCAATATTTTTCACAAGTCCCACAATAAATATATTTTTTAAAATAACCAAGGGATGCAGAACAACTGGAATTCTCATAAATTGCTGATGGGAATGCAAAATGGTACAGCCACTTTGGAAAGGAGCTTGGCATTTTCTTGTAAAGTTAAACATACACTTACCACATGCTCCAGTAATCTTTCTCCTCAATATTTATCCAAGAGAAATAAAAATTTATGTTCACATGCACACACAAAAAAAAATTGTACACAAATGACTAAAGCAGGCTTTTTTATAAGCACAAAACCTGGAAACAACACACATGTCCTCCAACTGGCGAATGGCTGAACAAACTATGGTACTTCCTTACAATGGAATACTACTCAGCAATAAAAAGGAACTAGTGATACACACAATGTGAAATGATGTCACATGCATTATGTTAAGCAAAAGAAGCCAGACTCAAAAAAGTTCACACTGATTCCATGTATATGACATTCTAGAAAAGGCAAAATGATAAGAACAGAAAACTGATCAGTTGTTGCTAGGGATAGAATATAAAGGGATAGGTCAACTACAGACTACAGTACAGGAGAATTTAGGGCAAGGACAGAACTGTTCTGTATCTTGATTATGGTGGTAGTTATATAACTATATGCATTTATCTTAACCCATAGACCTCTATACCAAGAAAAGTTAATTTTTTCTGCATGTAAATGTTTGAAACAACACAACAAATCCTCCCTGCTGCCAAAAAATGGACATTACTAACCTCTTCCCCTAAATAAAAAAGAGCTATTGAAGTAGCCAAAAGAGTTGACCAAGATGGAGTCTATGTGGATCCTTGGGACCAAAAGGAAACAAAACACCTGAGAGAACCCAAAGGCACAATTCACTGACTGAATATAAAAGCAAAACACAAGACACCAAATCTACTCCAGAGTATAAACTGAAAAAGACTCAAGGGGTCTTCCAAAATGATGGGTATATCAGTGAGGCTTCTTTAGGTTGCAAGAAACCTGAAACCAAGTCTAATTTAGGCAAACCACACACAGAAAACGGAGATGGGAGTGGGGAGGTAATAGGAAGAGTCTAACTCTCAGAAGTGAGGGAAATGCTGAAGACAGGCATGTTAGAACCCTCCATGTACCACTGGCAAATCTTTTTACCATTGCTGCTGCAGTCAGGTACGCCCATATTTCAAGCAAATCAGTGCAGGGGCAACTGGACAATGCCTAGCCTGGCCTCATCTAACTCTCACTTCCTGCCCCAGAGCTTCTCGGCCTCTACTGGATAAGAGGCCCAGCAGGAACTCACTGGGCTCTCACAAATGTGCAATCAAGAAGAGTTAACATCATGACAACTTTGAGCAATAGGAAATGGAAGGCCATGGATACATGCTTCCCCCTAACAGCCCAGACCACTGAGATGGTTTGAGATCCGTTGTGTAATTTTCCTCAGACAAGTCCTTGGGATTAAGGACCAGCCACTAGTTGTGGTGGTCACCTTGAAAACTCATCTTTGTTTGGGTTAGCTTTCCTCTTCCCTGTTTCACTTCCCTTGTCATGAACTCTTTGTACTCATATTATCAAATATACTACCTACAGGCCAGCAATCATTTCAGACTCTCCTTCCTGGGGAAACTAGACCAAGACAAGCAGGATTGGGAGGGATCCAGGATAGCTCTGGAAGTTTCAACTGTTGGGAATTATGGGCCACTTCTTAAGGGTGATGGCAACCAAAGACTCAGCTCTAACCACCCTCCAACCAGTTCCTAGGAGAGGGTTTGATTGGCCGAGCTTAGGTCATATGTACATCCTGGATTCAGAGGGCATGGGATCTCATGCTTGACTCCCAACAGAATCACTTAGTGTGAATAAGGAGTAGTTCTCCAAACAGAATGAAGAGGTTGGAAAGAGGGCGTAAATAGAGGAAAATTCTATTATCCACTTCCAGTTTGTTTTTGGATCATGGTAACTTATTTTCTTCTTTAAACAAAAGTATGCATTGTGGGATACTAACTCCCCCTGTGCTTGAATTTTCAGTTTCTTATTGAGTCTAAGGAATCAATGCTTACTAGACCCTGGCAGAAGCCTTAAAATAGAAAACATAAGCATGTTTCAGGTCTATTATGGGATTTTCTGGTATGCTTTTCTGATTACTCAAAATTGATATTTTGACTTTGGAAATATCATACTCTAACAATTGTTAAAATAGCCAGTTTCATTTTTTTTTTCCACTCCCATTTTGTTTCTCTCTCTAGGTTAATATCCAATACAGGTATTAAGCACTTGCCAGCTGTTCACAAGATTCAATCTCTCCAAAAGGTTCTATTGTAAGTTTTTTATTGAGTGGTTGCCAACTTTTTACTCAGTAACTGTCTTTCTCAACAGCCTCTAAACCTCTCATGTTTTGTGTAGTCCCCATTCTCCAAATGTGTTGCTCTGGATAGCAGGTAAGCAGATCTAGGAAGACAAGGAGCAAACATCCTTGGTTTTACCTACAGGCAAGCTAATCACAGTTTGGAGGAAGTCAACAGGCTTCTCAAAAGAGTTGTCAGTGGAACCAGCTTGTGGCAACTTTAGGAAATCGCTCCTATTTTCACTATTTGGTGATTTATTTTAGTTGCCCCTCTGCAACCCACCTGCCTTCTACCATCCTCTTCTCTTCCTTCAAGAACTCTCATGCTGCCCGAGACATAAAGAAAATATCTGACAAACTAATTCACACTGAAGTGTCAGTGACATAATGCATTTGCCTTAGCCAAGGTACCTGTATTTTGAAAGAGGAGGAGAAGGGCAATGTGTAACAGCAAGTTTATTTTCAATGGTGAAATTTTAAGAATCTGGGCAGAACCAAAAAGAAGAGATAGGGAAAGTGTATAAGGAGTTAGAGAGGAAGGAGGAGAAGAGAGAGAGAGAAAATCAGAGAATCTTCCTTGAATTTCTCAAATTGTTCTGATCAGAGAAGTTCCTACAGTTAGGCGTCAGGCCACACCTGACAGGGAAACATGATGGGAAGGTGAGGCATACAAATGGAAAAATGAGACTTTCTCCATTCTTTCATTTGTAAAGAAAAAAAATGGTAAAATTGTTTTGGGACCCAAGGAAGGAAGGAAACCAGTTTTAAGAAGGATATAGGGATAGGAGGAAGATGAAGGCCCAAGTGAAGAGAGTAGAGATATTTGGCCTGGGGTGAAATGTGTGCTCAAACGTCTTTGTCATATTAAACACCTAGTGTACGGGCAAGAATAATAAAGGAATATGTTAGAAAGAACCTTAACAATGTGAGATTAGCTAAGAAACCTTCAGAGAGAGAACATACTACATGCCTGCAATTCCATTTTTAAGAAAAAATGATGTACTACAGATAAATTAGAAGTCATTGTTTCCCAAACTTTGAGTTCATCAGCTTTCAGACTAATCATTGTATTAAAACATTACCTCAGCTAAAGATCACCTCATGCCAAGAAAACTAAATGTGGGAAGGCTAAATGGTCAGTATGACATAAATATCTAATTTGTCTGTACTTTCTTCTAGAGACATTCAAGATAATATAAACATCCACACAATTGAAAGAAATTCTTTCATGGGGCTGAGTTTCGAAAGTGTGATTCTGTAAGTAAGGAAAAAAAATCCAACCTAGTAGTATTTGATTTTTCACTTAACGATCTCTTTCTCACAACGGAATGCTCCTTTTTTGTTTGGGTAACTTTGGCATTTCACCATCTAAATCGCTCTCTGTTTCTGTGTTTTTCTCTTGTTTCCCATCTTTACATTGTAGAATGGCAACATGGAGTCCTGTTAATAATTTATGATTCTGTGGTGCGATTCAAGTATTTAAAATTGTTCTTTGAATGATGTTCTCCTGTGATGCAACATCTGTTCCAAAGACAGAATAACTCATGCATCAATAAAGCTAGTCATTGCCTGGTAAGTCTTCTGTTGCCCAGAGAAAAAGACTGGGAAGGAGGCTGAATCAGGAAGATATGGCTATTCTCCATATTCCAGCCCAAGTTAAGCATAAGATAACTTCTCATTTTCTTGGAACAATCACTTTTTTAAGCTTAAAAATTTAACATTATTTTATATGTTAATGTTAGTGTTACTCCCTGCATCATTAATAAACTACCTTCTAATCTTTTGTGCCAGTAGCCAACATGGCAGTTTACCCACTCTCTAGGATGGCCGGGAAATAGGGGACTACAGGCTACCAAGTGTTTGCAGGATCCATGAAAGTCAGAGGCACAGAATACCATTTATCCTGGTCATTGCAATTACATCTTTAAGGAAAGCATTTTATCCCTCTATTTTATAAAGTATTGGGTTTTAAAAAATCATACCAGTATGTGTACCGTGTGTCCAAAAAAGTAAGTTCCAGCCAAGAAATAATTTTAGCCCTTTTCAAAGCAATATGATTCAGAGGTCCAGTTGTTGAGATAGAGAGAGGAAAAATATTAGACACAGAAGAGAAACACATTGATGAGTAAAGCTAAGGTATCTTATGTAAATTAATTCCATGAGAACAATGAAAAGCATTGAAAACAGACTAGCAGAGGCATTGGATATGTGAAGGCAAAATAAAATCAAAGGCATGTATTGAAAGCACACAGTATTAGGACAAAGCTTACAGGTAATGCCTATTCCTTTCAATAAGCTCACGATACTTTAATGTGTATGTGGGGGGGTGTTGAAATGAGGTGATGGGGGTGTGGGGAGGATGAAAGAAAGGGAAAGCAGAATAAACTAATAAAAATTCAAGCAGAATGAAGTGTGTGCAAAATATACGTGTAAGCAATTACTTGAAGAGTAGATGAGAAATAATTTCTTCTGACTGGCCTGCAGTGTGAGGGTTGAAGGGAAGCTGAGAAAAGGTGGTTGTGTTTAAGATGGGCTTTAAAAAATAAGTGGGGTTTAGTCAGAGAACTAGCAAAGGGCAGGCAGAGGGAATAGAATAATCAAAGTCATGATGGTATAAAAAATAAATACAAGTTGCTTTTGGGAATGGCGGGTATCTGCATAGCACTGGCCTCCTGGGTTGTAAAACAAAAGGAAATAGTGAAAGGACTCCTGGGCTACATCGGGAGAAGCTCGATGATCAATGTCATCAGTTGTTCTTGGTTGTTTGTGCTTTTAATATCTTGCTCTAAACCTACGTGCCATTTTTAAACCTATTGAATTAAAAATAATGGGTCAACTTTATTAATAATAAAAGATTCATTTTTATGGAAACTATATAATCAAGAGGAAGTATGCTAGTGTCATTCTCACAGCTTTGCATGTTGACACATCCTTTCTGCCCAAACCACAAGACTAAGACAAAGCATCCTGACCTACCCCAGCTGAAAGCAAAGTACCCCAGGAAATAAGTACTGCTTAGGTAGCCTTGCAAAACTGCATTAGCCAAAGAAATGTGCCTACTCCATCCATTCTTCACCGATTTCTGTTCAAGGACACTGAGTGTCCAGAATTTAGGAAAATACTTTCCAAAAGAGGACCGTTTTCTCTCTAAAAGGTAAATTCACATTTATGAGAACAACATCCACTTTTCTTACCTCTGATGGCCCTTAATCGATAGTTAATAGAACCTCAGAAGCTTTATACTCAACATAGCTTAAGTCTTGTACTGCTCTTCGTTTGGGTGCTATATCTGGATGCAGAGGCACCTTCTCCCACTAGGGACATCGAAGAGCATATGGGGAAAAAGCAGGGCAAAATGGCACTGATGATTGAAAAAGCTTTCTATCCACAGGCATTTTTCAAAAATCCTGAACCCATGTTCTAAAAATAAAGTCTTTAATTCAGATGATTCTTTAAAATAGTCCAACAATGAAGGATTATGAGACACTTGGCTAATGACTCAGAGGGAAATAAGCACTGAAAGCCATCCTGTAGAGGTTTCTGAGCCCTTCCATACTTCCACCTGGACCCTGCAGGTAGAACATCTGAGAAAGCACAAAGCTGGGGCTGGCCATCAGAATGGCCTAATTTAGAAAAAAATAAAATGAGGTTACATGCGTGCCAGCTCCTGACACACCCCCTGTGCACAAAAGAGACTTATTTCCTGTGCACTTCCTCCCATGCTCAGTCTGCTTTCATCTCAGTACCTGCCCCTCCAAGAGCTCCTCTCAAATGGACCTTCACTCTTTAGGATGTGGGCAGACTGGGCCTTTTCAGCCTCATGAACCCCTGCTAAGTGAACACATTGGTTTTGTCCCCAGGAATACAGAAGGGTCAAGGAGAGCCCACTATCCAGCCATTACTTAGCTGACGCTTTGATAGTAGTTTGGAAGTACTGCCTAACTTAAACTAGAGCAGGAGTCCTGCAAATAATTTGGTTTTTGTGTGATGAACCATTTTTAACATTAAAAAATGCTACTCACCACATGTTGATTAAGAAAATTCATAAATATAAAAGGCTGCTCTGAATATAATAATCCTTTTAAATTAGTCTGTATTTGATTTTATCATAGAGCTATCTATGTGCAGCACATACATGTGCAGGAAATATTAATGATCTAGTCTACAGAAAAATAGAGCCCGTATGGATTTGCACTCTTTGGGTTAAGGGTCAACCCATGGGACAAAATCTGGCCATAAGCTAAGAATGTTTTTTTACAAATGAGTATTTGCAAACAATTTGATGATAGGAAACACTACTTTATACCCAAATTAAGCAAAATGTTATCCTCCTCCCAAAAAAGAATGTCATTCTTCTCCGTGGCATACCTGTGTTACAAAAAATAAGCTGTGCTCCAATTGTTATTCTATTTTGAATTTTTTTGAATTTTTTAAAAATTGTGGAAATGTGTTTATCTCTTGTTATAGAAGTACCTATATGAGTACCTATGTCCTCAATTTTGCCCCTTGGCCCACAAAACCTAAAATACTATCTGGTACTTTAGAAAGTTTGCAGCCCCATATGTTTAATCCAAAACCTCCAGGGATCTACACCCCACAGGTTGGGTCCAGCTGCCCTGCAACTCTCACTTTCCTGGGACAGGCCATCAAATAAGTCCACATGCCAGATATGCCAGGGAGAGGCTTTTTCATGGTGGGCTGGGGAGAGGGACCCAGCCACTTTGCTGTGAGAACCCACTAATTGTTTGCTAATGTTTTAAAAGATTTACCTTGCTTCTCTCTGGATTTTTTCAGCTAACAGGCTTTCAGGAGGAGGAAAAAGAAGTGCAGTAGCTCTCCCGTGATTTTTTTTTTTTTATTATGGGGAAAAAAAAAAATTCTCACAATACATACAAACATTTGCAAAATGATATATAAATATATATGCATATATGTGTATTTGCTTACAAAAATGTTGTTTATATATTTATATATACATATATTTTAAGAGGTGCTTAGATTACCCAAAATATTACACGGAACCCATTAGGATTCCCATGTTGTCCACATCCCACACCTCCCATCACATCCCACACAAACATCTCCCACAGTGTGGCCCACCACCCTCAATGAACTTACACATCCTGGAGCCTTGCCACCAACCATAGACCACAGTTCACACTGTAGACCACACTCTCTCCCACTCACTTCTGAGTGGTGTGTGCTGATTTAAAATGGCCTACATCCGTTGCCACAACAGTACTCAGGACAACCTCCAACTCCCAAAGAAGCCACTGTATTTCAACTGCTCGTCCCCTCCCTACCCCAAAAGTGTCAACTGGCCACTGGCTCCACCTCGTTGTTATAATTTCTTGCATTGCTAGAATCACCATATGTGAACAAGAGAATACCATCAAGTCCACTCTAGTCCATAGTTCTTCCCCCAATCCTGAGGGGACTGGGATGGTGATGTCCACTCCAACTCCAAGTGAGAGAGGGCTTATATCCCATGGATATGGTGGGTGGGATGATCCTGCCTGCAGATGCAGGCCCTCTCCATTCCCTGGGATGGCCATTGCCCATCGTTTTCTCCTCACCAGGTAACTTGGATGAGTCCATTGAGCTGTAGGGTAGGAGTTGCAGCTCCACCTAGATTTCATGCACACCTGGCACATAGGTAGGTGGGAGGCTCCAGTCTCTGGAAGTATACCTAAAAACTCCAGCATCGCATATAGGTTTGAATAGAAGGGACTGGTGAACCATGTGCAGGGAGGGCTTATTTGAGACTAATTCTGTCACTCTCAGGAGCACAGATTCCAAAATAGAACCCACTGATAAGGCATCAGTCTCTGGGGCCATCCCCCCTTATATAGGACCAGGGTGTCTCCAGAGCTCTCAGGAACCCCACTGAGTGGGGTGATAGGCACTTAGATGTTCTATGAGCTCCTACTGAAGTGTGCGTAAGAGTTACCTCTAGGATGACCTCCCGACTCTCTTTGAAGTCTCTTAGCCACTTGAACTCATTTGTCTTTACCATTTCCTCCTTTTATTCAAGGTCTTTTTCCAGTTGTGTTGCCAGTTGTCACTTGGGAAAAGTTTTCAATTAGCAATAATCGTGCCTTGGATAAACCTCATTGGTTACGATACTGCCACTGCGCAAAGCTGCCAGTTGGCACTTGGTATTAATCCCTCGTTGCCAAGGAGGCTCATCCCCAGGAGTCATGTCCCACGTTGGGGGGAAGGTAATGCAATCATATGCTGAGTTTGGCTTAGAGAGAGGCCACATCTGAGCAACAAGGAGGCTCTCAGGTGGCAACCCTTAGGCACCCCACAACTGCAGGCTAAGTCTCATTTACAAGAGCAAAGACTCACAAGGGTAGTCATCAATTAAAAAAAAAAAAAAAAA
>JAKSZT010054030.1:38533955-38621986 GCA_026826555.1 Tolypeutes matacus
AACGCCATCTTGGCCGTATCCCTCTCCCGTGATTTTAAACTTTTTTAGCTATCCATGGCAGCCCACTGAAAACATGGGCTCTTCTCTGGGTCAGCTTTCTGAACAGAGTTGTTAGCTCACTGAGCCTCGCAGGGAAAGGGACCTGTCAGCAAAACAAGAGCAGGCAGTCCGAGGCTTTTGGGGCAAAGCTTTTCTGACCTCGGACTTCTGTTTTTGTTTGCAGATGTGCCCAGCAGTAGAGCAATGTGGAGCTTTTGGCCCAAGGTGTCCATGGGGTCCATGGGGTCCCTGTCCAAACAAACCTGCACGCTGACCTTCTTAGCTCAATCAGGATGCCTTTTCTATCCCACTCCAGCGCCTCCTTCTGTGCTCACTCACACCACCTCGTCCTGCCACAGCCCCCACACTCTGTAATTGATTTCTCTTCCTTTCTGCTTTAACTCAGAGCCACCTTCGCAAACCTCCAATAACCAGGTCCCTGCGGGTCACGTTCAGGTTGTCTGACAGCTTAATTAGCTCACTTTTTGATGACAGCTAGCCCTACTGCTGTGGGTGAGTGTGAGTGAAAAGATTAAGGCCTTAGGGAAAAGGAACACAAATATTCTTTCTCTGTTGATAGCACTTGTTCAATAATTGTGTGACGTCTGTCCTTCAGGATGGGGAAAGATCTTGGTCTGCCTCCTTGTGGCTTCAAAATTTCTGCACTCAGATGATATGTGCCAAGACCTTCTAGGATCCAGCTGCGGTGCCTGTGTGCCTTTTTAAATATTAAATTTCATTTATTTTTTTCAACAGGTAGTACATGCACATAATACAAACTTTAAAAGTTACAAAAGGTTATGCAGTGATAAATCAGTCTCCCTCCCACCCAGCATTAAGGATGGTGTTTTATTTATGCCACTACCCCATGCTGTCTGACCTTGCCCCAGTGCGTCCAATTATAAAACCCCTGTATGGTTTGCATTTGACATTATTGGTTTTTTAATGGGCCCTTTATTTCAGATGGCTGAATAAGAATGGGATTCAAGAAATACACAACTGTGCATTCAATGGAACCCAACTAGATGAGCTGTAAGTAGCCCTGACTATTCTTCCAAGCCATTTAGAGGGAAATGACTCTTGCAGCAGCGATATTTATGTGGCTTTGTGTTTTGTTCTTTCCTCAACTCTGTCCCCAGCAATCTAAGTGACAACAATAATTTGGAAGAACTGCCTGATGATGTTTTCCAGGGAGCCTCTGGACCAGTCATTCTGTGAGTAGCATCTTCCATTTCCTTGAGTAAGGTCAATGCTTTTCAACTCAGAGAAGCTTCTGGATTACTCAGTTGTTCACCAGAAAAACAGAATTGATGACACGTCAATATTCAGAGATTTATT
The DNA here is from genome assembly GCA_026826555.1 of Tolypeutes matacus. Taxonomy (NCBI): domain Eukaryota; kingdom Metazoa; phylum Chordata; class Mammalia; order Cingulata; family Chlamyphoridae; genus Tolypeutes; species Tolypeutes matacus. The sequence goes on from JAKSZT010054030.1 coordinate 38,535,333, forward strand.
ATAGGAATTGGCTCACACGACCTGGGGATTGGCAAGACCAAATTCCTGGGGCAGACCACAAGCTGGAAACTCTATGAAAGTTTCACTGAATTCCCCAGGAGAAGCTGGATGGATGGAGTATAGATAGAAATGGTTCTTTCTGACTTCTGAGATCATCATTCTCCCTTTAAAGTCTTCAACTGATTGAATGAGGAGACTTCTCTCATTGCTGAAAGCAATCTTCTTTGTTGATATAATAAGCCATAGATGGAAATTAACTGAATTAACTGCCTAATGATTTAAATTCATGAAATACCCCCACAGTAGCAATCAGTCCAGTTCTTGCTTGACCAAACAAGTGGACACCATAACCTAGCCATGTTAACATGAACTAAACCATGACAGCTTCCAAGACAGAGTTAGCACTTGAAGTCAATTTTTATTCATTTCATCTGCAAAGATTTATAGTGACAATTTAGGCTGATCCACATTCTAAATTTTAAAAAAATAACAGCAATAACTAACACTTAATGAGCACTTACTATGTGCCAGACAGTGTTCTAAGAGCTTAAGATGCATTTTCTAAAGTAATTCTCATAATCATCTGTGGTAGGAGCTCTTATTCCCATTTTACAGAAGGAAAAAAACTGACTTCCCTGGAGGGGTTAAAACCCCCAAGATCATGCAGGTTTCAGAGCAAGGATTTCAACACCAAGTGGTCTGACTCATTGTATGGATTCTTAGTCACACTGCTATATTTCTCTTCCCTGAAAGCCCAATTTTTCTTCTTCACCCTCAAAGTCCAGGGGTTTCCCTGAACCCAGTGACTCACACAATACTTTATTTTTAGATCCTCCTTTCCTCTATTCCAGGTCCCTTGGGATGCATTCAGGGCCTCCTACTCCTGCTTCAGCATCTCTCCTTCTACTGTTGCTTCCTCACCTCCATCTCTCTCCCCACAGGTAACACCCCCCTCTTCTCTCCATATCTACTTCACACCCTTTCTTCATGGCTCATTCTAAGCCCAATTCCTCTTCAAAGACTCCCCTGACAAGCTAGGGCATTGGTGATTTCTTCCTCCTTTATGGCTGTGGAGCTCAAATCTGCATCATAATTATGAACTGGGCTCTAAGCAATACCCACAAAATATATTAATAAGAATGCCCTTCAGGAAAAAGAAGGATGGTGGGAACATGGCATAGCATTAGGCAGATAAGGCTCAGCTCTCTCACAGAAACAATGGAGAAAGAGACAAAAGCTGCCCAAGAGACCTGCTTTGGGGGTCAGCAGACCAGGACAGTGCTTCACAACTCCCAGGAGGAGTGAGAGACAGAGAAACAAAGAAGTTGAAATAACAAACTATGAGTTACTAACCTCCCAGCTGCTGGGAAGGGCACCCCTTCCCCACCTGCAAGTATTCAGCAGGGGTAAAACCCCTGGTGCATTGCAGCTGACTGAGAGGAGAATAGACATCTTCCTCGCTTCCAGCTGTTACAAGGGAAAGGGGAGAGGGAGTCAGGGGGCTTTTCTTCAGTGAATTCCGCCAGCAGAGCCTACTTTGAATCTTGGCTCTGGCCAGATGAAAACAAAGGAAAACCAAGAGGGATATACCTCTGTGGAAAGGTACATCAGCAAGCACCATCTGCTGGCAGGTCTGGAAACTACATGGACAAAAACTGCTTTTAGAGCTCTCTAAAAGTCTGCACCCCATTAGTGAGTTCCTGACATGATTTTGGTAACTTCAGCTGGGCAATTTTAAAGACTTAGGATAAGTTGAACCAAGTATCAAAGAGCTGTGAAAAAATAATAACAGTAGGCAAGAGAGATAAGCTGGTCATTAGAATAAATTCATCAATGCATCAGATACCTAGACATCAGCAAAAAGTTACAAACCACACTAGGAAACAAGAAGAGATGGCCCAGCCAAAGGAACAAACCTAATAACTTGAATAGATTCAGGATTTAAGACAATTAAATGATGATAATCATAGAACTCTCCTAAATCAACTTTGAAAATTGAAAGAAAATATGGCTTAAGAGATAAAGGATATTAAGAAGACACTGGGTGGGCATAAAGAACAATTTGAAAATCTGCAAAGAAAAGTAACAGACCTTATGGGAATGAAAGACATGATGGGTAAGATTAAAAATAAATTAGAAGCTCATAAGAGCAGATTTGAACTGCTTAAAGACAGAATTAGTGATTTTGAAAACAGAACAATTGAAGTGTAAAAACAGGAGAACAGAAAAAGAAGAGAATGGAAAAAATGGAAGAGGGTCTCAAGGAATTGAATGACAATGTGTAACACAAAAACATACACATTATTGGTGTTCCAAAAGGAGAAGAAAATGAAATGGGGGCAGAAAGAATATTGAGGAAATAATAACTGAAACCTTCCCTAAACTTATGAAAAACATAAATATCAATATCCAAGGACAAAGCACTCTAAACAGAATAAACATGAATAGACCTACCCCGAGATACCTACTGTTCAGAATGACAAATATCAGAGATAAAGAAAAGATTTAGAAAGCAGCTAGAGAAAAGCAAAGCACCACATACAAGGGAAACTTGATAAGATTAAGTGCTGAACTCTACTCAGAAACCACAGAGGAGAAAAGAAAGTGGCATGATGTATTTAAGGTTTTGAAAGAGAAAAACTGTCAGCCAAGAATTCTGTATCTGGCAAAGCTGTCCTTCAAAAATGAAGTGGAGTTCAAAGTCTTCACAGACAAACAAAAATTGATAGAGTATGTTACCAAAAGGCCAGAATTACAAGAGCTACTAAAGGGAGTACTTCAGCCTGAAATGAAAAAACAAGGGTGAGAGACCTGGAGAAGAGTATAGAAATGAATATTATTAGAAAGGGTAAAAAAGATAGACTATAGTATGATATCACAACAGAAGGTCAAAATGGATGAAGTAAGTAATGCCTTTACAATAATAACATTGAATATTAGTGGCTTGAACTCCTCAATCAAAAGACAGACTGATAGAATGGATTTAAAAATATGATCCATATATATGTGGTCTACAAGAGACTCACCTCAGTGGTAAGGACACAACCAGGTTAAAAGTGAAAGGTTGGAAAAAGATGTCATAAATATATGAAGATTAAACAACACACTCTTAAACAATCAGTGGGTCAAAGAAGAAATTGCAAGAGAATTCAGCAAATATCTTGAGATGAATGAAAATAAGAGCACAACATATCAAAACTTATGGGATGCTGCAAAGAAAGTGCTGAGAGGGAAATTTATTGCCCTCAATGCTTACATTAAAAAGTGAAAAGGAGATAAAATTGAAGACCTAACTGCACACCTGGCAGAACTAGAAAAAGAACAACAAACTAATCCCAAACCAAGTGGAAGAAAAGAAACAGTAAAGATCAGAGCAGAGAACAAAAAAACAATAGAGAAGCAACAAAACTAAAAGTTGGTTCTTGAGAAGATCAACAAAATTGACAAACCCTTAACTGGACTGATAAAGAAAAAAGGAAAGAAGACACAAATAAATAAAATCAGAAATGAGAGGGGGTACATTACCACTGACCCCGTAGAAATAACAGAGATCATAAGAGGATACAATGAACAACCATATGCCAAAAAACTAGAAATTGTAGATGTGATAGACAAATTCCTGGAAACACATGAACCACCTATACTGACTTTAGAAGAAATAGAAGACCTCAACAAACCAATCACAAGTGAAGAGATTGAAACAGTGATCAAAAGCCTCCCAAAGATGAAAAGCCCAGGACCAGATGGCTTCACAGGTGAATTAAAACAAAGATGAACTAATACCAATCTTACTCAAATTCTTCCAAAAAATTGAAGATGAAAGAATGCTACCAAAATCATTCTATGAAGCCAACATCACCCTAACACCAAAACTAGATAAAGATACTACAAAAAAAGATAATTACAGACCAATATCTCTAATGAATATAGATGCAAAAATCCTCAACAAATTCTTGCAAACATAATCCAAAAGCACATTAAAAGAATTATACACCACGATCAAGTGGGTCTTATCCTAAGTATGCAAGGGTGGTTCAACACAAGAAAAACAATTAGTATAATAAACCACATCAATAAATTGAAGAAAAAAAATCACATGATCCTCTCGATGATGCAGAAAAGGCATTTAACAAAATACTTGATAAAAACACTCCAAAACTTAGGAATAGAAGGAAGCATTTTCCATATGGTAAAGTGCATATATGAAAAACTTACAGTTAGCATTGTATTCAATGATGAAAAACTGAGAGCTTTCCCGCTGAGATCAGAAACAAGACAAGAATCCCCACTGTCACCATTATTTTTCAATATTCTGCTAGAAGTTCTAGATAGAGCAATTAGGCTAGACAAAGAAATAAAAGCCACCCAGATAGGAAAGGAAGAAGTAAAACTTTCACTATTTGCTGATTGGACATGATCCTATATCTAGATAATCCTGAAAAATCTACAACAAAGCTACTGACAAGTTCAGCAAAGTGGCAGGATACATGATTAATACGCAAAAATCAATAGTGTTTCTATACACTACTGATGTGCAATCTGAGGAGGAAATCAGAAATAAATCCATTTTTAATAGCAACTAAAACAATCAAATATTTAGGAATAAACTTAACCAAAGACATAAAAGACCTGTATTCAGAAAACTACAAAACATTGCTAAAAGAAACCGAAGAAGTAAATAAATGGAAGGACATTCTGTGTTCATGGATTGGAAGACTAAATATCATTAAGATGTCAATTCTACCCAAACTGATTTATAGATTCAACACAATACCAATAAAAATCCCAACAGAATTTTTTTGCAGAAATTGAAAAGCCAATAATCAAATTTATTTGGAAGGGTAATAGGACCTGAATAGCCAAAAATGTCTTGAAAAAGAAGAACGAAGTTGGAGGACACTCATTTCCTGACTTTAACACATATTACTTAGCTACAGTGGTAAAAACAGCATGGTACTGGCATAAGGACAGACAGATTGACCAATGGAACTGAATTAAGGACTCAGAAATTGACCCTCACATTTACAGTCAAGTGATTTTTGACAAGGCTGTTAAGCCCACCCAGCTGGGCCAGAACAGTCTATTCAACAAATGATGCTGGGAGAGCTTAATAACCATATCCAAAAGAAAGAAAACCCCTATCTCACACCTTAGACAAAAACTAACTCAAAATGGATAAAGGACTTACATATAAAAACAACCACCATAAAAATCCTAGAAGAAAATGAAGGAAAACATCTTCAAGATCTTGTGGTAGGCGGTAGTTTCTTAAACCTTACACTTATTGCACAAGCAACAAAAGAAAAAATAGATAAATAGGGTTTCCTCAAAATACAGCACTTTTGTACCTCAAAGGATTTGTCAATATGGTGAAAAGCAGCCAACTCAATGGGAAAAAATATCTGGCAATAACATATCTGATAAGGGTTTAATATCCATGATATATAAGGAGATCATACAACTCAACAATAAAAAGACAAAGTATCCAATTAAAAAATGGGCAAAGACTTGAAAAGACAACTGTCCAAAGAAGAAATACAAATGGTGAACAAACACATGAAAAAATGTTCAATATCACTAGCAGTTAGGGAAATGCAAATCAAAACTTCAATGAGATATCATTTCACACCTATTACACTGGCTACTATTAAAAAGTTGGAAAACTGTAAATGTTGTCTAGGATGTGGAGAGATAGGAATGCTTATTCACTGTTGGTGCGAGTGTAGAATGGTATAGCCACTCTGTAGGACTTCCTAAGGAAGTTGAATATAGACTGGCCATGCGACCCGGCAATACCATCGCTAGGTATATACCCAGAAGAACTGAGAGCAGTGACACAAACAGATATCTGCACACCGATGTTCATAGCAGCATTATTCATGATAGCCAAAAGTTGGAAACAACCCAGGTGTCCATCAACTGATGAATGGATAAACAGATTGTAGAGTATACACAGATGGAATATTAAGCAACAGTATGAAGAAATGAAGCCATGAAACATATGACAACATGGATGAACCTGGAGGACATTATGTTGAGTGAAGCAAGCCAGACACAAAAGGACAAATACTGTATGATTGCCCTATTATGGACTAAATATATGTGAAATATGAGTATGGGTAGAATTGCATATATAAGACCGTTTTTCTTTGAAGCTGAACAAATGTGAGTTAATAGTATAAAATGTTAATATCAGACAAAAAAAAAAAAAAAACCCATTATACTAAGTGAAGGAGACCAGACACAGAGTACTACATATTGTGTGATTCCATTTATATGAAATGCAAATATAAGTCAATTTATAAAGATATAAGGAGATTAGTGGTTATGTAGGTCTGAGGAAGGAATGCTAAGGGGTGTGGAGTCTTTCTTTTTGGAGTAATGAAATTGTTCTAAAATTTTTGAGATGATGAATGTACAACACTGTGATTATAGTAAAAGCCATTGATTACACACTTTGGATAGAATAGCTAGAAACAGCAGCTATGTACAGTGGGGGAAGCATAGAGAGATTGAGAGGCGAGAAGTTTTCTTGTTTGTGTGTCTATTTTTTATTATTATTGAAATAATGAAAATGCTCTAATAATGAAGTGATGAATGCACAACTATGTGATTATAGCAAATACCATTAATTGTACACTGGATGAATTGTATGCTTTATTAATATGTATCAATAAAATTGATTTGTTTAAAAAAAGAAAGAAAGGAACCCAGAAGGAGCAAGATGCAAGAAGGAACTGTGAACAAAGAAATAGATAAACATGTGAATAAATCTTAAACCTTCCTAGATGATCTTTATGTAGCCTGCCTAAGGTCAGTCCTGGCATTTGGGAGCCACTAGCCTGCACTACTTACTTGGCAGCCAGCATAGGCTATCATGTGTGGTCAGTCGGTCAGTCTGTTGGTCTGTCTATCTATCTATCTATCTATCTATCTATCTATCTATCTATCCATCCATCCATCCATCCATCCATCCATCTGCACCACTTTTGTTTTCACCAAGTAGTTAATATTCTCCTTTAGGTTGGAGCCTATGTATCTCTAGAGCTAGACCATGTGTGGTAGAACAGAACCTCCATAAATGTTTATTATTGATAATAAAGTATATGTTATGATCCATACATGGTAATCTGCCCATTTGAAGATAGAAATTTTTGCTTTAAGCTAGATGTATCATCCTGACCAAGTTCAAAGATTATCCTAGAATATCTTGCTTGAGATAGACAATCTATGCAAAAGGAAGTGGTATCAACATGGTTAAAGCAGAGGTGCCAGTTTCTAGACCTATCTAAGGCCTGGTTTCCTCACCTAAAAATGGTAGGAACAATAATACCTATCTCCTAATAATGTCTGACACTTAAAATAATATATATTCACTTATTGAACAAACAGAATTAAGCAGCAATCCTGTGTCATACACTATGATAATGCTGGGAACAGAGCAGGGAACAAAAGAAAGTTCTTCCTGACATAAAGCTTATGTTCTTGTTGTCGGAAGTCAGACAATAACTAAATATACAAATAAACATACAGCTGTGAGGAACAAAGCAGGACAGGGGCATAACAAATGGAGAGTGGTGGGTGTACTGTCCACACGCGCATGCAATCAAAGGACTTAGAACTAGTGATGCTGGGTTAAGGTTTCCTATTCTTAGAACACTTGAGAGACATAAGGACTTATAGAAGGTGCTTCTGATATCATCGATCACCAGGACAGCAGTCTGTCAATTTCACTTAGCTAAAGGGATTTGAATGTTCTTAAATAGACACATCTCTCTGTTCATGGCTGAACGTATTTGTGATGGCGTTCGTTTCCATATATGACCTGTACGAGATACAAAATCGAATCTATAGCACCTTAATCCACTGTGTGTTCTGGACAATGCTCAGATTGGACAGGCTCCCCAACTCACTCATTATTCTGCTGAGGAAACTAGGGCTAGAGAAGGAAAGCGACCTGCTGAGATCAAACTACAGTTGAAAGTGTCAGAGCTCAGACAAGAAGCTAGGTCTCCTGCCTCACAGTTCTGTGGGTTTCCACCATACCACATTGCCTGATATATTTAAATATGTTGAATCAAACATCTTAAAGTGTACTAGATTGAATAGTGTGCTCCAAAAAAATTATGTCCATCTAGAACCTGTGAATGTGGATTTACTTGGGAATAGAGTCCTTGCAAATGTAATCAAGTTAAAATCAGGTCATAATGGAGTAAGGTGGGCCCTAAATCCAACAAGACTGGTGTCCTTATTAGAAGAGGGACATGCGGATACAGAGACCCAGACACACAGAGGGAAGATGACCCTGTGTAGACAGAGGCTGGCACCGGAGTGATAATCTGTAAGTCAAGGGATGCCAAGTTCTGCCGGAAGCCACCAAAAGCTAGGAGAGAAGCATGGAGCAGATTCTTCCCTAGAACCTCAGAGGGACCATGGCCCTGCCAACATCTTCCTTTCATACTTCTAACCACCAGAACTGAGAGAACAAGTTTCCATTTTAAGCCACCTCATTTATGATACTTTGTTAAGGCAGTCCTGGGAAACTAAGACAAAAAGTCCCCTGATATTGCTCACGAACTGTGATAGAGGGAAAGAAGAATTGCAAACACCAAACCTCCCAGCCTCAGAACACAAGTAAATGACTTGAAAATACAACATAGAAGAATGTCTCCTGAGCTTTCATAAGCTGGTCCTTGGCCAAGGCCCTGCACAATGTGTCTTGTAAGAATGTATAATTTAGAACACAAAACATCAATCTCAGCAGCCCTGGTGTGAATGAGGCAAGAAAAACATATCACCATTAGAAGAAGTTCTGCAATCTCAGGATCTGTCCCTAAGGGCCCTAGAGTTACAGGCCCATTGTTTCATCCTTTCTCCTCTAGGAACAACTCTGGCCAGAATTAAGCACATAAAATTTACAGGAAATCCAAAGGAATTGTGAAGTACTTCTCTACACTTAACATCTCGATGCAAGAGGATCTATGTGCGAGATCCTGGACTTAAGCCCAGCCTATGATCACTAGTTCCCTTCTCCCCTCAGCAGCAAGAGGACAGATCACCTTAACATCAAGCCTCCCTCTTTCTGGAGCTTTCAGGTTAGTCCACAGATGTCCTTCCAGCCTCTCTCCTTACTGCCTCAGCATTCTATGACCTATCCCATTTCCCACTTGTGCACCTGATGCTCCAACTCCAGCTACCCCTGGGCCTGAGGGCTGCTTGTTGGGTGTGCAAAGGACCAGCCCACCTCAGGTACTGGGGCTTAAAGGGCAGGAGTAGGAGCCTACAGGGCTCCTCAGCCCACAGGACATGCTTCTCAAGCTAGGGTTGTGACCTGATTCCCCCCAAAAGTAAGGCTGTGATATGGATATCTGCATGGAGGAAGTTGACTAGGAAGTGCTCTCGGAGTATACAGGGATAGCTTAGCCGAATTGAATTGTGATGCAATTGCAACAGAAGCCTCAGCTGATCCCGTGGGAGCTCTGGAACTAAGAGAGCCCTTCAGAGTTGTACTGAATTTCAGCAAGGAGCCTGGCTTTTATGCCTCTGCCTTGATAGTCATTGGGTGAAGGCCACCCTGGGGAGGGGCCAAAACTTGGGCAAAGTGGCTCTCATCAGCCAAGGGCAATTTCTGGCTGTAGGTGGTTCTCAACTGCACCCTAGGGTGGCTCCCAACAGATGGGTGGTCCCCAGAGTTTTTGATCCACCAGGTCTGCAGTGGGGCCTGAGAATTTGCATCTCCTACAAATTCCCAGGTGAAGTTGATGCTGGTAGTCCAGAGAGCATTCTTTGAGAATCACTGCCCTAGAACCAATGTTAAATCAGGAAACCGACTCCTGTCTCCAAAGTTTCTTCTCCACAAGCTAACTGAATCTAATGAATCTTCCTCCCCAACAGGCCCGGTTGTTTGTCCCAATACATAAGTGCTTGGGATATGAAGTGAATTGAAGAGAGGGCACCTAAACTTATTATAGTTCCTTTCATGAAAGCAAATTTTCAAACTGAGTGAAGAACAGGGGATCCCTGAACACCTGAGGGTACAAAGGTGAGATGTACCATCACAAAGAGAAGAGACCTAGAGAAAAGCCAGGGTGCATGGACAAGCTCCATCAAGTTTTATAGGAGGGGCCCAGCCTCTTGGTAGCCTCTCATTAGTCCTGACCTTGAGCATCAGCAGCCACCTGTGTTTTCACCTGATATTCTGAATGCACTCAAGATTTTTTTTATTTTATTTTAAGCAATCGAGCAATTTCTGTTTCCTTGGGAAACAGTTTCCTGTGGGGAAAATTTAATGCACTGCCTTTGCAGGCTGGGGCCAGTACAATCATATTCTGATGGTTTATCAAATTGATTTGGATATAGCTCAGATTCATATGATAGTTCAGATTCAAACACTGAGTTATTTGTATAAGAATGATTCTCTTCCATTACCACTGTACCCACAGTCCTATAGATAGTAAATTGCCTTTTTATCCCGCCTGGGATCACGAAAGAGAGGCCTTCTAGCCATCTGTCGGTGTAGTATACACCAGAAATGTGCTTGCATTTATGGAAATGATTGACCTGTAATAACATCTTTTCTGGGAAAAATAGAAATTGTTCAAATCAGATTTGTGGTTCTGGCTATAACACATTGTATTAAATGGGGCAAAGAGCAATGTTTAACTCCTGCCTCTCCTGACTCAGCATCGCATTGCCAACTGCTGTCTTCCTTTCTGCTTTCTGTCTCAAAACCAAGAATCCTAACAATGTAGAAACAATTTAGGATTACTAAATCTCCTCAGTGCCAGCCAGCGTCCCAACCTGTCTCCTGTTGGTGCTTTTCAGGATTTAAATTCTCAAACCCAGTCATTGCCAGAAGAGAGCATATGTTGGAACACTGACCAATGTGACAGCTTAAAGGGAAAGACCACAGTTGTTATGCCAGCCTGGAAGGCAAGGATTAAAAACACCAGTCCAAGATTACACCTTACCCCTTGTCCAGCCCGCCAGCTGATAAACAATGTCAGTAATGAAGTAAATATGGTGGGCCTCACAAGTCATACATTTAATAACTATTATGTGCCTGATACTATGCTAGGTGTAAAGGATGGAGGTATTAAACAAAACAAAATAAAAAACAGTACCTGCCCTAAAGTAGCTCATATTCTCAGTAGAAATTCTTACAGGAGGTTATGTTAAGACAGAGCAGATGCCCAATAAATCCTCTTCATCCTGCGACACTATGATTTTTAACAGTTGTGGCCGTGTGTGGAGGAGAGGGCACTTCTTACTATCCTATGCCTCAATGGCTGCAATCGCCACTTCATCCCTTTCTTACCTTCAAGACTTTCTCCTGCCAATTCCTTTAACAAAGATTTTTTGAGCACCCACTATGTGCCAGGTACCCTTTTAAAGTCTAATCTTATAAAAACATGGCTTTCAACAATCCTTCTTCTGCTCATATAATTTCTCAACACTTCGGCCCAATTTTCAAGGCTCAGAGATATGATCCCACACTGTGGTTCCCTTTAGTCCTCAGAATATGGCCCAGTACAACCCACCTGAACACCCCTCACTGCGCCATGCTTTGTGTTCTTGACCTCTGTCCAAGCCCATCTTTAGCCAATAGTCTCCATAACCTGCTTCCGTGAAAATGTGAGAAACTATGAATGTCTTATTTGTTACTCCTCTAGGGATATTTGTATCTGAACAATAGAGGATGCTTTTATAAAGGAATTAAAGTCTAACATTAGATTTTCAGGCCATATGGGAGACTCAAAGCCAGGGAGTAGATGAGATGTGCATGTGTGTGTCTGTGTATTTATCTGGGGGAGGAAGGCTCTATACATGTTTTAGGGGGCAGAGAGCAAAAGTGGGAATCACACCGAATAAATATCCAATTATTTCATCTTTGTCCATGGTGATATAAATTTCTATGAATTTTTCTTAATCTATGGAGCTACCAGAGAAACATTATTTTTCTGCCATTCCAATATTTGGAAGTCTTGATAGGTTCCACGTGTGATCACTCCAGCAAGTATCAAAGAAGCTTTAAGTAAACACCTCTGTAAAGACTTTCATTTCCCTATTACCCAGGAAACTCTTTGTGCTAAAGGCTTTTGCTGTACTGACTTTACACCAACGGCTCCCTCCGTTCAACATCTATCAGCAGAAGATCTGGATTCCAACACACTGACAAGATGCCTTAGCCCCACAATAGCAAAACCACCGACTGCAAATGGCAGCAGCACATGGATTTTATAGCTGTGATAAGGAGGAATCGGAAAATATATGCTGGCTCCAAATCTCTGGGCAGACAGAAAGGCACTGAAACTTCCCAATCTAATGCCTAGGCATTGGATTGCATTCAAATCCATTCACCCAACAAATTACTGTTTATTCCCTAACACATGTCTATCTCCTAAACTTTGCACAAGGTTGCTCCATTCCTTGGTGCCTTTGATGCTCTTGGTTACATATGATTGCCTGCTAAAGAAATACCATTTTGCTGAGCTACTCTAAATCCAGATTTGCACTCAGTCTGTCTTGAGTCCCTCTCCCAGACTCAGCATCCCTGTTAAGACTTGCCCCAGCCTCTCATTTTTATCATGATACTGAGGCATTTCTGCTAATCAGAAAACTATCTGTGGAATATATTTTATGAGCCCAGCCTTGTGCCACATATAACACAGCACACACAAAAAAGTCTTAATCCCTGCTCTTGGGGCAACTGAAATCTGGCTGAAAAAACAAAATAAACATACATGAAAAGTCAGAGAGTATGAAAAAATATAAGAGAAAACACAAGGTAGGTACAAGATTCTTGGTCACAGAGAACATTCAGAAGAGTGATTGATTAAAGAGAGAAGTTAGAAAGATCTCCTGGGGTAGAGAAGAATGTTGGGAAATTCTGGAAAACAATGGCAAGTATAAGAGGAGAGCAAGCCAGGAAAGCTCGGTCATTTAGTAATTGAGAACAAAGCCTCATCGCAGGGTCAGGGGTTCATGGACCAGGCTCTAACCTCCAGGGACCCTGATCTAAAGGACTGTAATACAAAGGAAGGAAATATAAAAGAAACCTTGGAATACTGGGACTTTTATCCCACAGTGGTAGCAATGAACTGTGAGAAGTAGTTAGATTCCAGGTATACATGGAAGGTAGCACCAAGAAGATTAGATACGGAGTGGCAAGAAAGAAAAGTCAAGATGACGTCAAAGGTTTTGCATGAACAATTAGAAAGGCTACAGGTGGCACAGGTTTTCAGGAGCTCAATTTTTAATATCCAAAGGTTGACCTACCTATTAGAAATCCAAGTAGAGATTATAAGGAAACAATTGGATAAAAAAGGCTAGTGGTCAGGAAAGAGGGGCAGCCTGGGCATAAAAATTCGTGATCTATCAGTGTATGTATGGTGTTTAAGTCATAAGACTGGATGAGTTCCCTTGCAGAGGAAGCAAAGATGGAGAAAAGAAATATAGAGGCTGATTCAATGGGCACTCCAACACTTGAAGGTCAGTGAGAAGAAGAGGAAGGAGCAAAGGAGACTGAGAAGGAACTGCCAAAGAATTGGGAGAAAATATTGCTGGTATAAAGAAAGTCAGCAGGAAGATATAAAAATTTTAAATTTTTATGCACCTAAAAATGTCATAAAACATATATAGAGGAAATATTGACAAAACTAAAAAAAGAAATCTGCAAATGCAAAAATCAGAATGTGAGATTTTAATGCACTTCTCTCAGTAGAAATAGAACCGACCAAAAAAATCAATAAGTATATGGAAAATTTGAACAATGGTATTGTCACATTTGATCTAATTGGTATCTAACAAGGATGGGACTAAGTATACTATACACAAACATACATACATGCATATGCTTGATATTTAGGAAATTTTATACTTTTAGAGCTAATAATTACCTTTATATATTATGTATATTACATATATAAAATGATATATCTTTAAGGTTATATACATAATCTCTAAGGATATGTGTGTATGTGTAGTGTAAATATTAGCTGTAAAATTATAAATTTTCTTAAATATCCAACAGGGGATCAACAGTCCAGAGATTAGCAACGGCAGGCAACCACTGCTGACCCCAGGACTTGAGGGGCTAGTGAGGAAATGTCTTACTGGAGCCCAGGAACTAGGGCAGCTGATAGAAGCTGGAACCTCAGCAGATCTGTCCAATGAGAGGTGAGATTCAGCTGCTGCCTGAGGCCGAGGACAGATAAGAACTGCCTTCAAATGTTCCTTGTTCCCACCATCCAGTGTCCCACCTGTGCCTTCCATTCACTGAAGCAGACTGGAAGCTGACTGACAAAGTAGAACCTGGAAAATGGAGCCTGCAGGGTCATCCCTTCTACAATACATGGCAGAGTACAGGAAGGACACAGAATGATCTGAAAGTAACCAGGAAAATGACTAGCACACCACAGTCAGTGCTCTGTACTTCATCCTACGTGTAATGGGGAATCTTGAAGGGTTTTAAGCAGGAAGTCGCAATCTGACTGGCATTTCAGAAATATCACCCATTCTGCAGTATGAAGAATGCATTGGAGAGAGAAAAAGACAGTTGAGAAAAAAAAAGAGAAAAAGAATAGTTACAAGTCTCTTACACTTGTCTAGGCAGAGATTATGGTAAACTAGATAAAGTGGTGGCATAAAAAAGGTGAAGCAGTATGACTTGAAACATATTTAAAAGGTAGGCATGAGAAGACAAGAAACTGATAGGATGTCCAAGTTAGGGAGAGGAGAGAGTCAAAGGTGATTCCCAGGTTTTGACCAACAGGGGGAAATGAAGGAGTCAGTTGCTGAGATGGGAAAAACAAAAGGAGGAGCATGTTTACAAAGAAGATGGTAAGTTCAGTTGTATGCTTGCAAGTCATCAAAATAGTGGGGTCAAAATGGACAGCTGGTTGTCTGAGTCTGGAGTTCAAGAGCAGGATCTGACCTGGGATATATATTCTAAAGCCATCAACACATACCTGGTATCTGAAACCAAGGGACTGGGTAAGACTACCTGGGAAGAGTATTGCAGTGAGAAGAGGGTCCAAGTTCAAAGAAACTTCAGCATTTAAATGACACTTAAAGGATAAGGAACCAGCAAAGAAAATCATAAGGAAGTCAAAAGAGATATAAGAAGAAATTGGAGAGAATGAGATTCAAGAGAAAGAGTGTTTTAAAAGGGAAAAATGTTCTAAGTGAGAAAACGTTCTTGAGAAGTCAAGAAGGTTAGAACTAAGACGTGACCTAAGTATTGTTTCCCTAAGGATGGGGGAGAAAACAGATTGGATTAGAAGATGAAGAAATGGTGGCATCAAGTGTGGACACCTAGTATAAGAAGTTTGATTGAGAAAGGGATGTGAGAGCTAGGGCAGAAGTTGGCAGTGGGTTTTACCAGGCAATAGGAAACCATTGCCGATTTATGAGCAAGAGAATGATGCAGGGAAAACAAGGCTTTGAGAATGTAATTTTTACCAGACTGTGAGAACATATGGGGTAGCAAATTATATCCACCTAGCCAAGTTTCATTGCTGTGAGTGTCCACTACCTTCCTTGACTTACAGGAAATACAGACTTTAAAGGAATATCCTTCCCCCAAATACATTCAAGAGTCCCCAAGGTTGCTGAAATGAATCAGTCCTGGTCATTACTTGCTACCACCACCAGATGCACCCACTCATGGCCAAACAGCTGGCCCCAACATGCCCAAGCTAGTGCCACTTAAATCTCCTCATTCTCATCAGTTGCTCTAAGTTAGGGGTTCTTAACCTTTTTTGTTCCATGGACCCCTTTGCCAGTCAGGTGAAAAACACATGGACCCCTGGTTAAGAACCCCTGCTCTAAGTTTTTTAAGGGTTGCTGCTGCCAAGGGCACTGCTGGAAAAGCACCCACTTCACTGGCACTGGCTGCTGCAAAGGACTTAAATTGCCCCTTTGTGCTGCCCTCCATGTAGACCTCTACCGGTTCATCCAAGCAGTGACTCTCCTTCAAAGCAAGAGAACTGCCTCCCTCTTTGCATAATGTTTATTACTAATATCTGCCAATTACTAAGTGCTTTCTGTTTACCAGGAAGTTCACAACAATGCTCTGAGCTGGGTGTGATTATCACTCCCGTTTTATGGCTGAGGAAACTGAAACATGTAGAAGTGATATAACTTGGTCAAGGTCACAGATCTACAAGTTGAGGAGCTGGGATGCATCTCTCTGCAGGCACATCTGGCTGTGGATGCCATACCCATAACCCCCACGCTACATTGCTGCTTAGGCTTTGTGCTGGAGCTTCCTCTCCTGCCCAGCAGACTCCTCTTTCCCTTATTCTCTTTTCACCACTTTTGAAATTTGGCCACAGATTCCAGACCAGCTCATCAGAAATTTTTATCAGCTAGTTTTATGGTAGAGAAAATAGTCTCAGTCCCTCAGACCTATGTAAATCAGTGGGTACAAATAGAGACACCCTGGAAAGGGAGATGGTTATGCTACCTCCGGCAGCTATTAAGCCTTAGATCAGCCAGGATGCAAATAGATCCAGGATTCAGGTGGCCTGTTATCTAATTCTTCCTACAAAGACTAGGGCTCCTTTCCTGTTGGTGGAATATTGATCCAATGCAGGTGTGTTGGATGAATTTGACTCTCCCTCTTCACCCATATAAGATTATCACTAGAGTGCCTGCTGTTTTGCCTGTTAACCAAGCAGGCACACAGTAATCAGTTTCTGTTTACCTTTTCTCCTTGTAGAGATATTTCAAGAACAAGGATCCATTCCCTGCCCAGCTATGGCTTAGAAAATCTTAAGAAGCTGAGGGCCAGGTCGACTTACAACTTAAAAAAGCTTCCCAGTTTGGAAAAGTTTGTCACACTCATGGAGGCCACCCTCACCTACCCCAGCCACTGCTGTGCCTTCGCGAACTGGAGACGGCAAATGTGAGTCTTCCTATGTCCTTCCTTCGAGTCCTGTTGGGTATTCCCCCAAAGCAGAACTTGGCCCAGAACATCTGCAGATCCATGGCAGAAAAAGAATCCATTTCCAGAGAGATGACCCTGACCAAAGCTATCGGGCATATTCTGAACCAAAGGGTGAGTTTTGTTGCAGGCTAGGGAGAGTTGTACTCTTCTAATTCTTTAAAAATGGGCTCATGGGAAAGGACGACCCAAACGGTAGCACCCCTACCAGGTGTCAAATAAGCCAACATGAAAAACACCAAACACAGTGCCTGACACATAGTTGGTGCTATACACTATTTGTTCCCTTTTTCCTTTGTACCCAAATGGATTTTCCCTTGAAATCTCAAATTCTGCACCACAGAAATGTCCCAGCCTACCACCCTCAAAGTTGATTTTGGAGCGGGAAAGCATAAACATTATACCAGAGACTGATGCACCTATCTGCAAGACATCTCAGCCACTCGAACCCTCTCTTATGGGAAAGACATCGATTGGAATATCTTTCCTCTTTGGCTTTAGAGGAAGGCCATGTTTCCAAGCCACAGTTTAACAGAGTAATCCAAACAGAGCCAAGTCCCAATAGGTAACTGGTTAAAGATCTGAGGTAATCACAGACAGGACCTGGAGAGTGGAGAGGGAGTGGCTTTGGGGATTGCATATATTCCTGACATTTAAAGGGTCTGTTGAAGATAAGAATTGACTGGCTATCAAGAGTCCCTCAAAGCTCTCACCCTCCTCTGAACTCATCGATACAGTCTTCACAATACAGTTGCACTCAAATGATGCTTTATCACCACTCTAATACAGTAGCCCAGCACTAGTACAGATTCCCTGTGCATTATCTCACTCTATTATTTAATCTTTAACATACACTGTTACGTGCACATGTGCACATATCCCATGTTCAAAAGCTAAACCAAAACAAACAAAATAGAGTACACACCATGAAATGTGTTCAGAGTAACTGGGAATCCAAACTCAGACCCATTGGAAAGATTTGCAGAAAAGGGGATACTTTTCAGAATTAGCATGCATCACTGGGAAACTATCCTGGATCACCCACACCTCACAGATTAGCTCCAAGGTCAGGGAATTTCATCCTGACAACTAGAATTTTTAAGGGCCTGGGCTGAGGCAGAAGACATGACTCTTTTATATTGCAGACAAGAATTTCAGCCAGGACAAGAAAGATACAAATTTGCCACTAAATCCCTGGAACTGAATACCCTTCAGGAGAACTCTCAAAGGATGTGATGATCACTGCAAGAACAGCCGTCAGTGTGCCATCTGGTCCAGTGCCCACATGCACAGGAGTTTATCATCTCACTGCATTGCTCAGAATCCTCTCGTCTTGCCACCTGCTGGCAATGCAGACCTAGCTTTAGGATTCCCGCATCCAGAACTTCAGGTCTGCCTTCAGTTGTCTCATGACATGAAGCTTTCTGGATCCTCCAGTCTACCCTCTTCTCAACCTTTCTATGTCCCTGTCATAACTCCCCACCAGGGCTTGTTGGGACAATGCAAGGGGGAAGCCCACCCCTCTTCCAAACATGCCAAACAGAGTAGCAAAATCGCAGTGGATTTTTAATCTTTATATTTAACAAGTTCATACCCACAAACATAAGGCAATATAATTGTGCTATTCAGGAGATAATTGCAGGATTTACTTTGAAAATAGTATCATTTCATCATTTACCACAGGAGATGTGGTGAAGTAATGGGCTTCAAGTTTCAAGTTGTGTAATGAAATTGTTCTTCCAAGCCTCATTTGTAAATATTGCCCAGAGTGGAAATGCTAGGCCCTTGTGACTGTGAAAGTTTGGCCAAATGGCCCTCCTCGACGCTCATCGATAGGCCATTCCACCCGCTCCCCTCATTTATCACTGAACCAGATGTTGCCTCATCACAGTTCTGTGCTCAGCTTGCATTGTCATTTCGCTCTTGTTTTAATTTTTCCTTTTTTCCCACAACCGGATTTTAAATTGAAGTAGTGTGGCTTATGCATCTAAGCACACACACAGGGCTAGGCCTAACAGGACCTCAACACAAAACCATCATCATCTGTCTTCATACTGCTGACCTTTGCTCACCACTCACTACCAGGAGCTGTAATACTTTGCACCTTTATCTTATTTAATCCTTACAATGGTAAAGTCATCATTATTATGCCCCTCTCACAGATGCAGAATCTGAGGCTCAGCGATAATAACTTGTCCAACTCCATCTAAACTTGGATCCAGATCCTCTGGCCTGTCTGTCTCTAAATCTCAGGGTCTGGGCCACTCTGCTATGCCACCCCCTTAGCATTTATTTATTGATTGATTGGGGTCCAAGAGGCCCACTTTCTAAATGGACCCTGGATGAATTCCCAACTCCTTAGGATACTTAGAAGTTGCCGTAGTACTGCAGAGGTGAGCCTTTTTCCCTCAGTTTCCACTTTTATTTCTGTTCTTTTCTCAGAGACATACTGTTTACCTTTTCCCCACTCATGCCCTTGGGTGACTTCTGTTTCATGAAAGGGAAGAATAAATATTGAAAATGTTTGTAACAACATCAACAATAAGAATCTTCACAGAAGCCAATCACAAGCCCGGGGAAGTTAAGGTCATCTCTAGATGGTTATGTGAAATCCCATTCCAGTGAAGTTAATCACAGTCAGAAGACACCAGCTTACTTCATTTCTGTTTCTAGAATTGGGCCACAGCTAATCCATGACAGGAATTAGGGGTTTGGAGTTAGACTAAGGGTCACCTAATGGCCCTCTTGTCCTCTCTATGCCCATTTCAGAGATTGCCTCACCTTTCTTGTAAGATCTATGACTAAACCAAAACATTTTCTGAGCTTTGGCTCCCATTCACTTTCAATTACATGTATGCTGATCATTTAGTCTCTTTACTGCAACCCATAATTGATGTGAGAAGCTGTATCACACATTCTCCAACAAAGAGTTCTTTGGGTCAAGAGAAAATGACTTCCTGGCAATCACTTCCCAGAGAGGTGAAAAGGAGAGGATTCTACCTTAACAGCCCTTTCTTATCGACTTTGATGGTGAAAAGTTCAGTCCATGTCTTCTGGAACACTCAGCAAGCACTCAGCCTTTGCTATCAAATGTAGCTTGACCTCCTCCACTCCCCCCCCCAGACACCTCCCTTCTTCTTATGGGTGTCTTTGAAGGGTTTTAACACTCACTTCCCCATTTATATCTGAGATAATGAGGTTTGGAAAACTACAATCACCAAAATTTCTGTAAACTTGCCCCTCAGGGAGAGGGTGTGTTTGTGTGCATGCGTGTGTGTTTGTATATGCATGTGTGTGTGACTTCTTTCCATCCAAAAAGTGTGAAACATCCCCATTCCTTTAGCCTTTGCTTCAAATCCATTTATTACCCTCTTTCTCTACATTTACTAGCCATCTGTCTGGTTAGAATATTTATCATTTAGCTTTCATTCAAATCCCCTCTGAAAGTGTCTCTACTCTGTTGACAAGGTCTCTTGCACATTGGATTTAAAGGGAAAACTACGACAGGGAAATGAATTCAAGCAGCACCAGACTCCCCAGGGGATGAGTTACAATCTTGGAATAAATTAGGCCCCTTTGCAACCTGCATTTGCTCTTTGGGGCATTCACTAAAGAACTATTTAATGTGAGAGAGCCAGGCTTACCTAGCAGACAAATTTATGCCTGAGGCCTATTGTGGCCCCTGGCAAATGAGATAATAAAGAACAGGGCCCTCCATAACATTTTAAGTAAATTAGCTGGTCTCCCAGCAGCTTGGGTACCAAAGAGCCAGCAATTCCAAGTGAAGGGGTTGGCTGGGAGCTAACCACAGGCTCTGATCCTCTAAATTATGTCGATAAAAGGAGCAAAGAAACTCTCTTATTTGAATCAGAAAGCAATCTAGATCTTCCAGTGGTTGGAGTGGAGTAGAGGAACAGGGATATGTCCTGCCTAGGCATGTTCAGAGATAGCTGAATGGAGATGGGGGAAGAGAAAGGGTAGAGATGATACCACATCTGTAAATTATTTGCACTTAACAGCAAGGCTTAGCTAGTCCCAGGCGCCTTCCTCCCCACAATCAGGTTGTGGCCAGATGGTTTCCCAGTGGGCTATCCAACTGTAGGAATATATACACAAGTTATTCTGTTCATTTACAGTAAGCAGCATTAACCCTTGAGCTTAGCCCCAAGGGCAGACAAGCTGCTAGAGGAAGGGAAAAAAAAAAAAAAAAAACTTGAGGAAGAAACCTCATCATTTCTACCCTGTACAGAGTCAGATGACATTTGCTGTTCTGAATCTAGAATGTTGATTCTATTTCTTTTTGTATTTTTCTAGCTCTGAGCTTCATCCAATTTGCAACAAATCTATTTTAAGGCAAGAAGCTGATGATATGGCTCAGGCTAGGGGTCAGAGAGTCTCTTTGGAAGAAGAGGCAGAGTCCAGTAATGGCAGAGGATTTGACATGATGTACAATGAATTTGACTATGACTTATGTAATGAAGTGGTTGATGTAACCTGCTCCCCTAAGCCCAATGCATTCAACCCATGTGAAGATATCATGGGGTACAACATCCTCAGGGTCTTGATATGGTTCATTAGCATCCTGGCCATCACTGGGAACATCATAGTGCTGGTGATCCTGATTACCAGCCAATACAAACTCACCGTCCCACGGTTTCTTATGTGCAACTTGGCCTTTGCCGATCTCTGCATTGGCATCTACCTGCTGCTCATCGCATCAGTTGATATCCACACCAAGGGCCAATACCACAACTATGCCATTGACTGGCAAACTGGAGCAGGCTGTGATGCTGCTGGCTTTTTCACTGTCTTTGCCAGTGAGCTCTCAGTCTACACTCTGACAGCCATCACCCTGGAAAGATGGCACACCATCACCCATGCCATGCAGCTGGACTGCAAGATACAGCTCCGCCATGCAGCCAGTGTCATGTTGGTGGGCTGGATCTTTGCCTTTACAGTTGCCCTCTTGCCCATCTTTGGCATCAGCAGCTATATGAAGGTGAGCATCTGCCTGCCCATGGACATTGATAGCCTCTTGTCACAGCTGTATGTCATGTCCCTCCTTGTGCTCAATGTCCTGGCCTTTGTAGTCATCTGTGGTTGCTACACCCATATCTACCTCACAGTGAGGAACCCCAACATAGTGTCCTCCTCTAGTGACACCAAGATCGCCAAGCGCATGGCCATGCTCATCTTCACTGACTTCCTCTGCATGGCACCCATCTCCTTCTTTGCCATCTCTGCCTCCCTCAAGGTGCCCCTCATCACTGTGTCCAAGTCAAAGATCCTCCTGGTCCTGTTCTACCCCATCAACTCCTGTGCTAACCCCTTCCTCTATGCCATCTTTACCAAGACCTTCCGCAGGGACTTCTTCATCCTACTGAGCAAGTTTGGCTGCTATGAAATGCAAGCCCAGATTTACAGGACAGAAACCTCATCCACCGTCCATAACTCCCATACAAGGAATGGCCACTGCACTCCAGTTCCCAGGATCATGAATGGTTCCAATTATACACTTGTCCCTCTAAGCCATTTAGCCCAGAGATAAAACAATGTGAAAATGTATCAGAGCTGAATGATAATTAGGACTTGTGCTTTTGAAGAATGTGATAGCTGACAAATGCTTCCACATACTTCATCTAATTTAATCTCCCTGGAACACTTATAAGGTAAATTGGCCAAGAACTATTAACTCCATGTGATAGATGAAGAAACTGAAGTGATAATAAAAACAACAATAATAATTAAAACAATACAATACTGCATGATGTTTGTTTTATGGTCTATGATGTTCAAAGTGTTCAGATTACCTCAACTGATCCCCCATAAAAGTCCTATTAATTAGGCAGCACTGATAGGAGTTATTTTGGGAGGTTTACAGAGGAGGAAACCAAGACTCAAAGAGTGATTTATTCAAGATTGCTGGGCTAGCAAAAAGCAGAGCTGGAACTAGGTGTTTTGACTCCCAGGTAACTGCCAAGAGAAGCAGCATAGTGTTCATTCATTCAACATATATTTATTGAATATCCATGGCTTTGTAATGTGTCAACTTGGCTAAGCAGAACTACATTTCCCAAAATTCCCTTTCTTGTTGGTTACCAGCTAGAGTGGAACACAAGAAAGATTCTCAGGAAGAATAGGAGGGCAGAAGCTGCAGCCATTTTGTAGCTCACACACTTTGTTGCTGATTTGGGGGTTCAGCTACTCGTCAATGTGAAGCAACAGCTGGGCCTGCAATCACTCCACCTTCCCTGGGCCTCCTTCAGTTTCTCTGACTCCTGAGCCAGGCGTATGTGTTTAACCCCACTACAAAAGGCCCCAGCGTCTGAAGGGACCCTGGTCACCAAAGTCAGATACAAGAGACACAGTTTGCAGTCCATCCTCGTGGGGTTCCATCTCATGCCTGTGAACTTCCCACCCTGACTGCCTGCCCTGTGGACTTCAAGATCCAGCATCACATCTGGACACATCCTTAGAGAGTGTCCTCTCTCAGCATATCCTCTTCCAACGTTGAAGCCAATCTTTTATCCTCTTGCCCTAAGGCAGACCTTTCAAAATTTGGTCCCAAAAGCATTAAGAAGGAAACCCTTATAGAACTAGAGGAAAAAGCAATCATCTCTGCCCATCTCGATATATTGTGAGCATCAAGTGAAAAATAAAATAAATATTATTGTAAATAGTCTAGAACTATGGCTGTCCAGTAGAGTAGCCACTAGATTCTATAGGTGGCTATTGAGCACTTGGAATGTGGCTAGTCAGAACTGAGATGTGTGCCAAGTGTAAAACACATAGGGATTTCAAAAAATTAGTGCAAAACAAAAGAATATGATATCTTAATTTTTTATATTAGATTACATCTTTGAAGATTTTTCTTAAATAAGCAAACATGTATGTAGGTAAATTCAGTGTTTCTTTAGAGAAGTCTCAAAGTAAAGAAGCACTTCCTCCTCTTCCTGTATTAAAATGCAAACTGAAGTCCAGTGTATCAATCACTCTTTCCCGTAAAGAGCGATTACACAATAACACCTCGAAAGCTGAGCCTTCCAAAGTCGTGGTTTGTCCCAAAGTGATGGCCCAGATGTGAAAACATAACCAAACGAAATTTCAAAATCACACAAGTTGGCTTGGTTTCCTTTTAGCTTTTAACCTAAAATCTCAAACACCACAAAGTCGGCCACTGTCTCCCAGAGATTTCTTAAATGCCCATGTCTCCAGGGATGATATTCAAAATATTAACAACTGGTGCAGCCCAGATGCTGATCTCTCAGAATAGACACTGACCGTGAACAGTCATTTGCCCATCTTGGTGCAAACTGGATGAACACTGGCCCTGGGTGTTTCCGTCTCACCCCCGACATTGCCCTGGACCTGTTCCCATGTCTCTTTCCTCAAACTGCCACCCACCAAAATGTTCAGTCCCATCCTAACCAGCGTCTCATGCCATATGCCTCCCCTATTCATTTCTCCAGAGTCTCCTTCACTGAATCCCAAGAACTAGTCAGACAAGGTTGGATCCTCCTTGGAGGGGTCAGAGCAAAGAGACTGAGTGAATAAATTCAGAAGCTTTTAGGGGGAACAGTGAAGAGATGGACTTGATACACACATTGTTTTACAATTTTTATCTTGCTACATACAAAAGTAGCAATAGGTGGTGTATGGCACTAGAGATTGTTGTTTCATTACAGGGCTCCATGTGTTCAACATGGAGAACCCTTTAGACATGGCATCTGGGAGAAATAGAGGGAAGAAGGGAGAAAGCAAGAGAAACAGTCCCTTTGCACTTGCATCACCGAGATGGGGCAGACCTTAACAGAAGTAACACTCTGCCTTACTTAGCCTCATACAGCACACCCATTAAAAATCAGAGAAAGATCATTGAAACTGATTTTCTTAGTCTAGTGTGATGGCCATGAGCTTTGGGTTAATAAAGTATTTTAATATTTTATTTTAATTTTATTTTATTCTATTCTATTAGGAAAATCTAAAGGCACTAACAAGGAATTGACCTTTCAGCTTCTGAACTGTAAGGGGCATTTGAGGAAAAAGACATGTCCCCAGTTATAGGATGTTTTTGTTTCTTTGTTGAAAATATAGCTGAATCCATTAAAGAAACTAAACAAGAATCAGCACAAAATAAAGCCCAAATATGATGTTGTGCTGCTGGTTCTCATCAAAAGGTTTTCAGCTGTAAGAGGTAGAAACTCAAACTTTACACAGTAAAGCCAATGCCATAAGATGTACCAGGCATCAACTGGAAGCTCCATGATCTCAAGAACTCAGGAACCTTCTCTCTTTTTGCTCTGCCATCCTTAGAACATCTTCCCTCATGGTAGCAAGGTTGCTATTGCAATTCCAGATGCTACATGCAGACATGACCAAATCCAGAAAAAAGAAGAGCGGTCTTCCCTTCCACGCACTCCCTCCAAAGAGAAGGAAATTTCTCCCTTAAGACCCTCAGCAGATCTTTCTTTCTACTCATTGGCCGAGATTGCTGCCTTGGCTACGAGAGCAGCTATAAAGTGAAGATCTGCCATGGTCAGCCTCTAGAGTGGGGAGTGGGCTCTGCAAGGCAGGAAAGGGAAGGTAAACTGGAATGGGTGAAATGGTTGAGTGGGCAACCTCATCCCATGACCAGAGTCAACTGAAATCCTCTCCCACAGGACAAAGTCCATGAGGCACAAGGTCTAGATGTGTGTGGTACCTCCACACATCACATTTCATGCCCTCATCCCTCTTGCTGTCCGCTCCTTCTCCTGTAGCCTGAGGTCCAGCTTGTAATCCCCATGTCTATCTGCTTCACCCCTCCTTGGTGAAAACCCTAGAAGCTGCTCAGAGCTGGAGGCCAGACATTGCCCAAGAAATCCCTTAGTAGAGGCAGGGTATGAGAGAAGAGAAGGAGAAAGAAGAGAGAAAAAAAGAAAAGAGAAGTAACAAAACTAATGGACTAGGATCAGAAGAGGGGAGACATGAGAGAAAAAGAGAAAGAAGAGGAAGGCAGGTTAAAGAAAGAGGCAATGTGAAAAGCAGGCAGTCTCTGACTGTGTTCCTTTGTGCTGGAGCTTGCCCATTTCTGTCTTAATTTTAAAAACAAACAAAAACCTTCAACTCATCACAAAGAGTTCAATTCCAAACACTAAATGAGGGCCTGTCCCAGTAGAACTGCACCCCTGGTCATACCGTGAGGTTCTAGGTTTCCTAGCACTCCACATACCCTGGTCTGGATCCCCAAGATCTAGTTTGAAGGTTGAATAATGGAAAATATTTCTAAAGGTATTCAAAGCCTCCTCATTTCAGACCTCAGACAATAGAAGGCAGCCGGATCCTTTTCATGACCCAAGGTCTTTATCATATTCTGTTTCCTTCCAATACCATCACCTATGACATGTGTATCCCCCAGAGCATTCTGTTCTGGGATAGATGGGCCTCAAAAATGCACTAAATCCCAAAGTTTGTAAAAGCATTTTCTTTATTGTGCTCTTGCTTCTTTTCTTCTGTTTTCTTCGCAACACAGGATTGCTTGGATCCTGAGACATTCCTTATAAACACAAAAGGGAAAGAGTACCATAAAATTCATCTTATTTTTAGTGATATTTCCCACATAATAAGATGCAGAAAACATTTTTGGCTGTGCATTTAGAGAATGTTCAGGCAATTTTTCCCCCACGTATCATTAGCTAGGGTCATTTAAACTGCCAGGTATTAATGAGTTGCATAACGATGTGCTTTGGCCAGGGAAGATTTTATGTTGCTTCATAAACAACACAGGCTGTACCACAGGGATCCTGGCTCCAAAGAATGAATCTACCAAATGGCTATGTGTCTTATTATGGAAGTCAGGCAGCCAGGGGGAGTGAAGGTGAAGGGGGCCCAGGCTACCTGGTGAGATTCTGGCCACCAAATAACTCCCTGCTTCCTTGTATTTACTGAGGCCCAGGGTTGAAGCCTGATGCACGTCTGCCCTTGCCAGCCTGACAGCGCTAGCCTGAGAGGCGCGAGAATTGTGTCCAGCCTACCCAGGACAATCGGGTTTAACTCTCCATTGTCCAGGAAAATATAAAGGCACAAACAAGGAATGACCTTTCAGCTTCTGCATAATAAGGCACATCTGAGGAGAAGACACATCCCAAGATATAGGATGTTCTGTTTCCTTGTTGAAAATATAACTGAGTCCATTAAAGAAACGGAGTTGTGGGAGGGACTCTAATCAAAAGACTCAAGAGTTAGCATTTGGGATTGTGCAAACGGTATTGAATAAATTATATCACTGGTGGCCACCTCCAGAAACCAAAAACTAACTGAAGAAGCCCACATGTTTAGATAGGCAGTCATGGGATTTTAGGACAAAAGTAAACTAGGGCCTTATTTTATCCAAGGCCCTCATTTATTTAAACATGGAGGGGAAGGACTTTTCCAGTGTCATATGGCCGGCTAATAGCAACCAAGCCAGGACTATTCCACTGTGAATTCCAGAGCACTCTGCTTTATAATCCCCTCCTCAAATCAAGGGTGGGAAGGCACACATGCACACTCACAGGCACCCCAGACTTAACCACAGCTAACATCCTACCCAGTCGGCCTGAGGAAACCACCTGCTGTGGGTAATGAAACACCGGGTAAGGTTTTCAGCCTTAGACTGAGAACCTTTAAGGAGCTGTGAGAATACACATTCCTCCCTCTCAGTTTGTATTGAGTTCCAATCTCTATTCTCACAGAATGCCCCACTAAGAGGGAAAAAGATGGGTGTGCCGGTTTCCTGGAGGCCACCACAGTAGATACGGAATCCTGGCCTTTATTGCCACCCTGGCATGCTCCTCTAAACCTCCTTAGACAATTGCAAGTCCTCTACCTTCTAATTCCAATCAGATTTAGGTCATCCCCTGTGTACACACACACATACACACATGTGCACACACAAAGGGAAGGGAGAGAGGAGGAGGAGGGGGGAGAGGAGAAGTGGAGAGGGAGGGAGGGAAAGAGTACTTTAAGAGTACCAATAAGAAGAGACTGCCTCTGTCTGTGGTGTGATGGGAACCCTTCAAAGGCCACATCCCTGCAATGACCCCAACAACATTCTCCTCCCCATCTATCCCCTGTGCAGCCTGAGCTGCTTCTGGCCTCGGCTCCCCAATACCACAAGCCAAGGTGCTGTTTACTCAGGAAATGGCCCAGAAATACCTTGAGCCACTTGAGCTTAGGGAGCATTGGCTGTGGGTCAGTCAGGCTGGTAGACTGAGCCCCTCTTCCTAGGAAGTCTGGCATGCTTAAGGCGTCTTAGTTTTCTATGTATTTCAGTGAACAGCTTTAGATCAAAATTCAAGAACCAACTTAGTTGTGGGAGGAAGTCTAATCAAAAGACATAAGGGTTAGCATTTGGGATTGTGCAAATATTTGGTGTTAGAATAAATTATATCACTGGTGGCCATCTCCAGAAACCAAAAACTAACTGAAGAAGCCCATATGCTTAGATACACAGTTCTATGTTGCATTCATTCACTCACTCACTCAACAAATATTTATTGGATGCCTACTATAGAACCAAGCACTATTCCAGTTACTAGAAATACAGTAGTAATAATCAGAAAAAAACTCTGCCCTCACAGAGTTTACATTCTAGTAGAATTGACAGATGTTATAGAAGCTAAATAAGTGTGATGTGTTATATGCTTGACAGTGATAAGTGCTAAGGATAAAGAATAAATCAGGAAAGCAGGATATGAAATGTCAAGGGATAAAAGCCTCACTGAGAAGGTAACTTCTGACTACAGACCAGAAGGAAGCAGAGAGTTAGACGTGGATATAAGCAGGGGTATTCCAGACAGAGGGAACAACAAGTACAAAAGCCCTCAGGCTAGGATAATTCTGGACTGTTTCAGTAAAACAAGATCAGAGGACAAAGCAGTATAGGGATGCAGATCATACTGCTTTCCTTATTTCTAAGAAGGTGGGGGTGGGGTGGCTGAAAGGCTGTAGTAAATATTAGGTGGGCAAGCCTGTGCAGATTGCCTGGCCTGATGTGTAACCCTGAGAGAGCCTCAATTTCTCCACCTCATCCTCCCCCTCCTCATCCCAGGCCTCCCAAGTTCCCAGGTTCCCCCACCTCCCCCTCTGCTGCTTTCTCCGACATCATCTCTCTGCCTTCCCTACAGCAAAGCAGCTCTCCTGCAAAGCTGTCACTTCGAAAAGGATATGATAAATGGTTCACACCACAGTGATAATAATCTCTTAAATTTCAGTGGTCTTTACACGTTCCAAAAGACTTTGACTTGCATTGGCTCATTAGATCTTCAAAACATTCCCGTGAAGGATGGGTGAGGGTTCTATTGTTATCAAAGCAGAAATAACTATTCAGAGGTTAAGTGACCTAACTAGGGTCACAGGCCTAACCAATGGCAGAATGAGACAAGAATTCAAGTCAGGCTCCCACCCTGTTTGTCCCTTTAATGACTGTTCACAACCCAGTGCACCCCCTTCCTTGGCCTGGATGAAGGCAATGACTCAGATCAAACTCCTGTGGCAGCAGCCCAGGGCCAGCAGCTGGCCAGCCCCTGCTGGGTCTCACATCTGGGTCTCTCATGGTGAAGCTCTGATGGTGTGAAGTTAGTCAAATGAATAAGGAAAATGGCACAACCAGATGCTCAGGTGAGCAGAATTTGTCACCAACTCCCTGTAATACCATTTCTCCTGATCCCAGGGCCACCCTGACTACACGCAGCTGAGCTCAGCGAAAGCTGGGGAGAGAAAAAACGTAAAATCCATCAAGTGTGCTCAGGCCCAGGAGAGCCCTAACTCAAGGGCCAAATTTCATTTTTGAAGAAGTTTTGGATCACAGAAGGGTTACAACTATGGCAGGGGAGGATCAATGGTGAGGGGTGTCAGTGATGGGGGATACATGGGAGGAAGTTCACCTGGGCATACATATAAGGTATATAAACGTGTTCAAATGTTTATGGGGCATTGCCACAGTGGGTAGAGCCTCACACAACAGCCGAAGGATTGCTGAATTCCCATCCTGGGGAGCTATGCCACTTTCTCTAATGGAACAACAACAATCTCCCAAGTACAGGGACAGTGACTAGTGAAGAAGGATGGTCCATTGATGGGCTCTTGATATTGACAACTATGCTTATGAGCCTTTTGCTTTTGAATTTGCAACTTGGCCTAGTGTTTTAGGGTGCCGAAGAGTTACCTCCTGAGAGCCTCCTTGTTGCTCAAATGTGGCCTCTCCCTAAGCCAAACTCAGCATGTGGATGTATTACCTTCCCCTCAGCGAGAGACATGATTCCTGGGGATGAGCCTCCCTGGCACCGAGGGACTACTACCAAGCACCAGCTGGTGATACAACTGGAAAAAGACCTTGAATAAAAGGGGGAAAAGGTAAAGACAAATGAATTTATATGGCTAAGAGACTTCAAAGTGAGTCGGGAGGTCATCAGAGAGGTAACCCTTATGCACAGCTCAGCAGGATATCATAGATGGCCAAAGTGGACACTACCCAAACAGTGGGGCTCCTGAGGGTTCCGGAGACACCCAGGTCCTGCAGTCATGGCAGATAGCTCCCGAGTTTGGTGCCTTCCCTGTGGGCCCTACTTTGGAGATTATGCTCCCGAGTGTGACAGAGCTGGACTCAGATGTGACTTCTCTACACATGCCTCTTTTGTCCCATTTGTGTGAATCATAGTTGGTGCTGAAGTTGGTAGATGTACATCCAGGAGACTTGAATCTCTGGGCTGTCCATGTGCCAGCTGGGCCCTGAGCCTCAGCAGAGTTGCAGCAACTACTCTCCAGTTTATTGGACTCACCCAGGACAACTAACAAGGAGGTAAGGATGGACAACCACCACACCAAGGAACCAAGAGAGTCTACAACTGCAAGCAAGAGAGTCCCATCCATCAGCCATATGGGATTGAAGGCCCCTCTCAATTAGAGGTGGAGTGGGCATCACCATCCCAGAATCCTCAGGATTGGCAAATAAAATATGGACTAGAATAGACTTACTGGACTAGAATGGACTTATTGTGATTCTAGCAATGGAAGAAATTATATCATGGATGTGGAAACAGTAGCCACTGGAGGTGCAGAAGTCAGGGAGAGGGAAAAAGATGTAATATGGAGGCATTTTCAGGACTTGGAATTGATCTGGATGACATTGCAGTGACAGATAAAGGCCATTATATATCCTGCCATAGCCTACAGAATTGAGTGGGAGAGAGTGTAAACTACAGTGTAAACTGTAATCCATGCTTAGTGGCAATGCTCCAGAATATGTTCATCAATTGCAATGAATGTACCACACTGATGAAAGAAGTTGTTAATGTGGGGAAAGGTGGGAGGTGTGGGGAGTGGGGCATATGGGAATCCCTTATATTTTTTTATGTAACAATTTATGTAATCTAGGTATCTTTTAAAAATAAATAAATAATATATTTTTTTAAAAAAGAAGTAGTTTGAAAACTCTAAGGTGCTTCTTCAAGGGGAATAACCTTTAATTTAAGTGTACTTTTGTTTATCCCCAAAAGAGCCAGTTTGTTCAGAAAGATAAGATCATTGCATGGCCTGGCCCTTTTCTCTGCCACAATCAATCATTTCACAAATGGGTGCTTGTGGGGAATGAAACAGTATGAGAGGCCCTGGGCAGCCAGGCCCCTGCCCTGGACCCCATGCTTTAGCAGACCCACTCTAGCCCTCCTCTGGCCATGTCCCACCCCATAGGCAAAGCATCTGGGAGGCCAGGAGGCCAGGGGGGCAGGGGGCCATGGCTACCCAAGCCTGCACTGAGCACACTTTGATAACCGTGACCCTGAAACCTCCTGCATTGACCCCCATAGACGAGCTGCCCCACCAGGTGTGCACCACAAGGCCTGAGGGCGGCTTTTTTGGGGTGCTGATGCAGATTAGATGTGAGTGTACAGGTGGGAGTGCCCCTAGGTGTGCTCTATGGGATAAGGGTGGGAAGAGCTACAGGCCAGTGTCTCTGCCTCTGAGTCCTGCTGATGTCAGTGCTGGCCTGGGTGAGGGAGTAGAGATGGATCAGTGCCCTCTGTCCCCAGTGCTGAGAGACAGCACTCCAGGCACAGCTGGCAGGCCAGTATTGTCACCTTCTCTGGGGACACATCCTCGTGGACCCGGCTCTGCACTTCAGATGGCTCCAGCACATTGAGCAGGATCCCAGGCACTGCCTCAGTCTCCATCTCTGTGGTCCTGCACCTTCCTGGTGACTTCAGCATCCTCATGGATCACCCGCCCTCGAATGCAGCCTCCTGGTACTTTGACTTACTCAATCCCGGCGGCGTACAACTTCATGGGCTTTAGTAAAAGTAGCCACAATCCTGATCTCACAATTCCCACAAAGAGACACCTCCCCTGTGAAATCCCACTCCCTGCCTCCTTTTCTCCAGATTTTCCTTCTGGATCATGCCTCGGCTTTCCAGCTCCCTGGCTTTTGCACACATTCTCCTCCCTGCCTGGAAGGCTCTCTCTATATTTGACTGCCTGGTTAAGTCCTCCTCATCTACACAACCCAGCCCAAACATCTCTTTATTCATTCAATGTACACTTATTTACCTCCTTCTTGGGAGCAGACACTGGGCTAGGCAGTGGGATTA
The DNA here is from genome assembly GCA_026826555.1 of Tolypeutes matacus. Lineage (NCBI taxonomy): Eukaryota > Metazoa > Chordata > Mammalia > Cingulata > Chlamyphoridae > Tolypeutes > Tolypeutes matacus. Next base: position 38,567,883 of record JAKSZT010054030.1, read on the forward strand.
CAAAAATGAGTGAACTGCCTTCCTTACCCTACAGAGACCATTCTGTTTCCTAGTGCAGGGCACAGACAAGTAGCATTGAATTCCAGCCATGTGGTCATTTAAACAAGCAACTGGGGAAGCACAGGATGTGTGTTTGTTTTTTTACCAGACTCAATTTCACCAGGCAGTTTGCTATGCCCAGAGACAGACTGGGATGCCCTGCCTAGAGTTTTATGCCTTCATTTATCTTCTTTTTAATATATGTACATTATAGGCAAAATATGAGTACATCTGATCTCTTCTACTGGATTACCACCCACTTGAAGAGAGGTTCATCTTAGGAACAAAAAGAACTAATATCAGTTCAGCTCTTACAAGGTGCCAGACAAAATGCCACAACTTCACACACATGATTTCAAATAATTCTTCCAGCAACACTGCAAGGCGGCTATTCAGGTGTCACCTGATTTTGCAGATGCACAAAATGAAGTTAAACAATTTTCCAACAACACACATGGCTGGCAAGTGGCTGAGCAAGGATTCCCTCATGCATTCATTCATTCATTCAATAGTTCTTGCGCCCCAAGTATGTGCTAAATTCTATGTCAGCTCCATGGATACACCAAACAAGATGGCCACTGCCTAGCTGGAGCATGCATTCTGGTGGGGAGGACAGATAATAAACAACTAAGTCATGAAAGAAGAAACATAATTTCAGGTGGTAACAGGGCTATAAATAAAAGAATAGAGGAATGTAACTGGGAGGATCTGGGACATGAGTGGATGCTGAGACAGGCTGGTCGAGAATTTGTCTAGTTGCAAAGTGCAGCTCTTTCCTCAATCCCTTCCACCCCTCCACGTGCCTCTGCAGTTTATCCAGCAAGCAAGTCTGCTTCCACATAGTCCACCATTTGCTCCAAGTCTAGCAAATATTTCCAAAGCTTACCAAGGCTAATGACTTCCAGATGCCTTTACTAAGATGCTGCAGAATTCACAACAAATGCTTCTCACCCTTGGCAAAATAAATAGTGATCTGTGCGTGTACTGCTGCCTGACAAAGAGGAAGCTCATCAGGAAACATTATTAACGTGCACTGTGCCTACCGTGGACAAATTAGTCAGGTCACGGTGATCTGAAGGCTGCAAATATGTATAGGGAGTGCCCCATGAGGTGTGATTTGAGGGAAGTTAAAGCTCACTTTCCCTCCACTCTCTCTCTCACACCAAATCAAGCATGTCCTCACTCCTAGTGCCCTGCGATACCTGAAATCCCCACCCTTCCAATGAAACACATCACGGAGCGAAGAGCAAGGAAGAACAAGTCCAAAGACCTAGTTTGAAGTTTGAACTTCACCCTTCACTGGTTTTGTGACCTTGAAGAAAACACTTCATGTCTAGGAGTCTCAATCTCTGCAACCATAAATTGGGGGAAATACCCTATTTTTGGAGAGGATATGTGAGTTAAAGTGTGTGAAAGAATGTTGAAGACTTACCCTGACATCACAAATACTGGGCCAGTTGAAATGCAGAGGTTACTTTGGAAAGGTGTCAGTCAGTGTGGTGTAATTAGCTGAGCTCCTACCACCCCTTAGGGCTTTAGTCTTAGGGAATGGGGGGCTTGTTTGCTGGAGGAAGATCAGGGTGGTGGGGAGCCAGGCTGGACCCATGGGGTAGCCAGATGGGCAGCCTTAGAGCCTTGGGCATGGGTGCTTGAGGAGAGGAAACAGCCAGGAGGAAAGGAAGGAGCATCGAGGAACAACCCAGCTCCTGTCCCACGACTCAGAGTCCCTGAGTGCCGGCGTACAGCCTAGAAGAATACCAGGGTCCCTTGGGGTGGTCACAGAGGATCCTCAGCCAGGTGTGATTATCAACAGAAATCAGCACTTCAAAACCCTCAGCGGTACCCCACAGTGCACTACTGTGAATCTTGTCTGCCAGCACTGCTCAAGTTCCAGGACAGAACCGACTTTCCAGAATACAATGACGCCTGTGTATTTACCCAATATAGATGAAAACCTACATCACAAAAAGATTTGTACAAGATTGCTCATAACAGCTTTATTCATAAAAACCAAAATCTGGAAATGACACAATTGTTCATTAAAAAGTGAATGGATAAATGTATTTTGGTGTATTTATACAATAGAATACTACTTAGCCATTAAAAAAAACAAACTACTGACACATAACATAGCATGGATAAATCTCAGAAATGTACTAAGTGAAAAAAGCAAGACCTACTGTGTGATTCCATTTATATGAAATTCAAGAACAGGCAAAGTTAATCTACAGTGATAGAAGTCCAAAAGTGGTTGTCTCAGGGGTAGAGATTTACTGGGAAGGAGAACTTTCTATGGCGATAGAAAAAGTCTCTATCTTGTTTTGTGTCGTGGTTAGACCCATGTAAACAATTACCAAATTCATCAAACTGAACACTTAAGATCTGTGCATTTTATTGCATGCAATTTATACCCCCATTTAAAAAAAAAAAATCTACCAAAAACGTCAAGTGTGTTCCTATATTCAAGTAACAATTAGAAAAGATAGTAGAGAGAGAAAAAAAAAAAACCACTCACATTAACAACAAGAAAAAGCATAAGGTACATAGGCATAACAAAAGAAAGGCAAGACTTTCATAAAGAAAATTATAAAACTTAATGAAAGACAACCTAAATAAATGAATATATACCATATATTCATCAATGTAATATACTATATATATATATATATATATATTCAATAGTGTAAAGATATCAGTTCATCCCCAGATTAATGTATTAAGTCAATGAAACTCCAATTAAAATCCCATGTTCATGGAACTTTAGAAGTCAATTTCACTAGATGTAATAAAGATGAAGATATCATAAGGCTCAGAATTTCTACCTCTAGCAATATATCCCACGGAAATCCTGTCATATGTACTAGAACACATGCACAGGAATTACCATTGTACCATCCTTGAAGAAACTCCAATAAATGCATAAATTGCTTTTATTTATTTCTGATTACTGAACTGTTTCTTTGTAGTTGGAAAACTAGTCAGTATGAGGTTGATTCTTTGGAATTTAATGATTCATCCTTTGTAGCCTAGTTTCCTGGTCAAGTTGTTAAAAAGCTGTAGACTTTCAGGCAAATGGCTTGTCTTTTTTTTTTTTTTAAGATTTTATTTATTTATTCATTTATCCCCCCCTTGCTGCTTGTGCTCGCTGGGTCAGCTAACCACGCCGTGCGGGCGGGCCTGCCTTCACCAGGAGGCCCTGGGAACCGAACCCGGGGCCTCCCATATGGTAAACGGGAGCCCCACTGATTGAGCCACAGCCGCTTCCCATGGCTTGTCTTTCTTCCCGGGGCCTCTGCCATGTCTAATCGAGCCTTTTCTCTGCTCCTCTGTGTGCTTACTTTCCGAGCTCCAGCACGAAAACTCCAAACTCCCTTCTCTGCAGTGCAGTTTCTCTGTATGTCCCTGCCCACCAAGAGAGCAGGGATGCAACATCCTACCGATATGGTCCAATCAAAGCCTTAATCGTTATTTAATCAAGTAAAAGTGAAACCTCTGACTCCAATATAATCTAGTATGGCCGGCGGGACAGACCAGTTTACAAACATAATCCACTATCTAGTTTTGGAATTCATAAACAATATCAAACTGCCATACTTGGTATCTCCACAGGTTCTCCTTCATAATACCTTTTCCTGCTTTATTTTTCTAAAGTCCTCCTTTATCTCTCTAAGGATAATTACTATACTTATTTTAAATAATTGGTATTTCTGTTTCATCAGTTTTGCTTCCTCTGATTTATTTTGTTGAATTTTTTCATAGAGCATTTACTCTTCACATGTCTCACCATTTTTCCTTGTAAGCTTATCTTTAATTCCCTTGGGACTATTAATTGTTTTTGCCATAATGTCTACCTGGGAGAAGGGTAAAAACTTAGGTCCTGCTTGTTCTCCAGGTTGAGGTAAAGGAGGATAGTCTTCCAAGTAGAATGTCTAAAAGGTTGCCATGTTAATTCAACCATCCCCTGACACCTGATGCCTACCAAGCATCCCCCTGGTTTCCAGAGAACATCTCATCACCTCATGTCCAGGAATGTTCTCATAAGCGTAGACAGCCTCGATTATAATTGCCTAGCCTATTGGACAGGGTTGGAGGAAGAGGCAGGGATAAGGGGATGCCCAGAGGCATCCAGGTGTTGTGGCTACTAGCTTTTCACATAGCTCCAAGGCTGCCTTGATGCCACCCTGCCCTCAGAGACAGATAAGGGATCACCCAGAGTGATGTGGGGAAGAGAAATGGACACAAATAGAAAGCTCTCTGCCAGCCAATCTGCTGGATGCCCCTTGCCTTCCTCCCCTCCAGTCCATCATTCCTCCCACCCTGGCAGCCAAACACATTCCTCTCCCTGAGAGTGACTCACTGCTTTTGTGTTAGTAAAGAAAAATGGCTGAGATCCACCAATCTTACTTTTCTGGTGACATCTCCATGGTTGGGTTCAGAAAAGAAAGCCAACTCCATGCAAAGACTGAGCCACATGAGACTCCAGTTATATTAAGGCTACACAATAAGAACACTGTCAAGAGTAATTTTTTTTTAATACATTGTAAGACAGAAGTTATTGATAGCTCAGTTCAGAGCTAGATTACATGTTAGCTCTGAACTCAGGCTACACAGCTTTACCCCTATCCCCTCCTTTATTCCCAACCTGTGGCAAAGACTCTTGTCCACGGCTCTCCCAAAGAGAGGAGCATCTTCTACTAAGGTTCTATCCACCGAGCCACAAGAAAAAGTTAAAAATCAGAAAAAAGTAGACAATGATCAATCAAGATACTTCACTCACTTCCTTCCTCTCCTTTTTCCAAAGAAACTCTAAAGCTCAACCTCTGTGGCAATTTGAGATTATTTTATGAATCCTAAAAAGGGAAAGATTGTTTGTAATTCCTCTGAGTGTGATACCCTTTGATTGTATTACAGTCACCTGAGGTGTCTTTGATTAGAGTCCCTGTTAAGATTAGGACTTTTGATTTGACAACATCAGTGGACATGACAGATTAAGTCCCCATCCCCTTGGCAGGTCTATATAAATGGACTCACAGGGACAGACACAAAGGAAGAGAGCTCTGACATTTTCAGTCCTACCATGTGACAGAAAGGAAAAGGCTCAAACAGCTGAGGCCCAGGGGAGAGCTGAGTCATTTTGCCTGAGAGCTTACAGCTGAAATCAGGAAGCTAGCAGACCAACCAAGCCTGATATAGAAAGCTGAGAAAGAAACAAGCCCTATGCCAGGAGACAGAGGAAGCCCTAAGTTGAAATCGGGAAAAAAAGCATAGTAGCTGAGCCTGAGAGAGGAAGCCCAGAGGGGAAGGCTGAAACCTCACAGAGATTGGGGGCCATCTTGCTTCACCACATGCAACACACTGGGATCAATAATAGCTGACTTTGGCGAGAAAGCTTCTCTGCTGATGCCTTGATTTGGCCTCAGAACTGTAATGTTTTACCCCCAAATAGATCCCCATTATAAAAGCCAAAAGCTTTCTGGTACTTTGCATCAGCATCCCTTTGGCAGACTAATGCAACCACTTTTCCTCTTCACTGATAAATAGATACCTAAAGCAGGAGAATATCTTGAAATCTGGCCCAGTCTCTGGTAAGTTAGATATTGTCTTACATTTTACAGATGAAATATCTGAGATCTCTAGAAGTTAAGTGACTTACCAAATATACCGCAAGCAAGTAGCAACAGGTGAAATCACAATACAGGTTTTGTGCTTCCTAGAACAGTACTCTCTTCCTATTCCCAACACTATGGGTTTTTAACTAGATACTCAAGTATTCTTAATTCATAGTCTATGCAAACACAGAAGGAAGGACACAAGCATTCCTCAGTTTTTCATTACTTCATATCTCAATCATTTTATTTTATAATATAAAAAATTTTTTTCTCTATTTCATTGTCAGGTTTAGTCACGGATTGTTGACTTTCTGCCACGCTTTGTTAATGAGCAATTCGTCAGACCAACGCAAGATCCCCATCTAGTGGTAAAGAAAATTAACTACAGGCGACACAGTGCATTTTGGTACAGATTTCTCTTCACCCCTCAGCCCCCACCACTAACTCCCACTCCTGCCAAGTTATTTTCAGCAAATTTCCAGAAATAATCTACAAAGGAAATCAGGAGTATCCCATTATATAAAACAAAGTAATTAAAAATTCGTTTGGAGATTTAGGCATCTGCTAAGTTGATAGACTTAGACTTACATACTATCTACCCTGCCAGCAGACTTCTAGTAGCAGCCCTAGGGCATGACATCCAAAGAGAGTCCATGTGATCACTAAGAATGAACCAGATTGCAGATAACTGTGGATAATCACAACTTGAGGTGAGGACTAGACTCTATTTTAGACTGAAAAAAGCTCTATAGTCAATCTCAACAACATCCTAAGAATTGTGCAAGTACTCCTTGACCAAAAATAGCTGCTTCTAAAAAGGATATTGTGGTGGTTTGAAGGTGTATGTCCCAGAAAAACATGTTCTTAAACTTAATCCATTCCTGTGGGTGTGAACCCATTGTAAGTAGGATCTTTTGATGATGTTATTTAAGGTGTAACCCAGGATGGGTCTTAATCCTATTTCCGGAGTCCTTTATTAAGTGGAATGAAATTCAGACAGGGAGAGAGAAAGCCACAAAGGGAGCAGCCAAAGCTGAACATCAACAGAACCCCGAAGAGAAGGGAGGGATCAGAAGATGCCACCTGTGCCTTATCAAATGCCAAGCTAAGTACCAAGGATTGCCAGCAGCCAGCCCCAGAACGTCACAGTGTTTGGGAAGAAAGTAGAGCCCTGATGATGCCTTGATATCTTAGCCTCAACACCATGAGCTAACCAATTTCCATTGTTTAAGCCAACCCATTGCATGATACTTGCTTTGGCAGCTAAAGAAACTAAAACAGATGTGCATTCTGATTTCATGCTACAGCAACAATTATTTAACACCTGACACAGGCTAAAAACAATGAATAAATAAGTTTGTTAGTTAAGTAGTACTGAGCTGTTCTGTGGCAATTTTATTTTGCCCACCATTCACTATTCTATAGAAACTATCTCTATATTAAACAAATATGTCTTAAACATCAAATTTAGCGATCTTTTTTCAGTCTTAAACATCATGAGCTTCTCTGCAGCCTTTAACACTTGGCCAAGTGCCCTTCCTGAAAGTCTCTTATCTTTAATTCCTTGACCTGTACCCTCTAGGTTGTGTGTATGCCCACCTCTCTGATTGTCCCTGGTTTTTAGTCCTCTTTTTGTCCCCCACCCCCACCCCCAAGGTATGTGTCCTCCAAAGATCTAGCTTGCGGCACCTCTCTTCATTCTTTTCATTTTATCTTGGCGATCTATAGCATTTGTGGCCTCATCTATCACCTTTATACCTCTATCCTTTAACTCTAATTTCCCATTTCTAACCACCTACTGGATATCTCCTCCCTAGAACGGCAAACTCAGCCTACCTAAATCAGAGATCAGCAACTTCCCCTCCAAACCTCACTGCTTCTCCTTTGTTCACTGTCTCAATCCAACAGGCCCCCACTTTTCTGCTCCTTTAGCTCCTTCCTTCTCCAATTCCCTCTCAACTCATCACTTCCGAAGGCAGTCAATTCTGTAACTGCAGTGATCTCCCACCACCCCATTTTCTTCTTTCAAAAGGTCACTGCCCTGATTCAGACCTTCTTCTCTCCCACCTTGACCACGTCTTTCAATAAATATTTGTTATAAGTATATTTGTTGAGAACCTACTGTGTACCAGGCACTGGGGACATAGCAGATATCAAACAAGACAGCATCCTTGCTCTGATAAGAATTTATATGTTACTGTATTGAAAGAGAAACCAAACAAATATGAGGATGAGGAAAGGCATAAAGACAAACTTCTCAACAGTCTCAATTCTTATTCAACAGAACAAGATGCTCTATCACTATCTATATAACTCGAGTCTTTTGGTTTCAGAATTATTCTGAGCTATCCATTAAGTGACTTGTAATGAAACTTAGAGAAATTTGAAGAAGTTTCACATAGTTGATGGCAAAAAGGGAAAAAGAAAAGGCCTGAATTATTTTCCTAAGCCTTAAACTCTTGCTTAACTTTAAAATCATTTTGATAAAGTAAGAAACAATTTCTAAACTTTTGAAGGTAGATGGAGTTAACTAGGCAAAAACATTCTACATGTGTCTTGCCATAGCTAAAACTGTGGAACAACCACCTTTTGTTTCTAGAAGGCAAATTTGAAGCCTGTTTTGAGGTGGAAATCTGAAAGTCTAAATTATGTTCATTGTCCTTCCTAAGAGGTGTTAGCTCATCAAATTGATGTTTACTGAGCCTAAAAAGCAGCCAATGAGATTTGTCTTTGTTCATATTCCCAATATTAATTGCTGATTTTTAAAGCCTTATATATTTGCATGATTGCTTCATTATTTTATTTAATAAACATTTATAGGAAGACTACAATATGCCAGGCGAGGTGCTGGTTTCTGAGTAGAAAAATAAGACATTGTAATTATCCTTAAAGAATTCACACTCTAGCGTGACAAAGAATTGTGAAATGGTGAGGGAGACAAGAGCTATAGTAGAAACTCAGACAAAGTTCAGTGTGGAAGGTTCTATGGGAAGAGGACGGATAGGAGTCAAGCAAAGCTTCACCAGACAGGGACACCTGGGTTGGGTCTAAAGTGTGAGTATTTTACAACCAAAATGGAGAAGAATATTGCAGACAGAAGGAAGATGTGCCCCAGGCGTGACACAGCAGGACATTATCCACTGGGGTAACTGTCAACACCTGGCTTGATAAGACCCCCTACTTTAGATAACAGAAGAGGACATCAACCGTCATATTTGGCCAGAAATGTCAAAGCAGTGTTATATTTGCACAAAATTAGCAGATATTAGCCAGTGTCTGACTTCCAGTTTGTTTGACATGTACTCAAATGACCAATGACCATACAATATGGATATGAATGCTCATGAATCTACTTCAAAAGCATAAGTCACTGGTAAATTTCCCTACTACTAACTCTGCCTTTAACCATTTCACAATTCCTCCAAGACCTTAAATTAACATACCGTCAATGTAATCAGCTTCCCCAAGGCAACCATGAATTTATTGAGAGACTTTAGTTCTGCCTGCTGGTTTGTGTTATCTAATGTTTGGCTGTTTGTGTTGTTACCACAGCAACAAGTGGACAGTTAAATTTGGCCCAGAACATATGGTACTGCGAAAATAGTGCTTTATGGGGTTCTTTCTGGTATGATTCTACCGGAAGAGTTAAAGATAATGTAAGTAGCCATTCTCTGAGCAGGGATCAAAACAGAAGAAAATGGGGTAAAATAAGTGACTAAGCTAGATAGGGGCTTCACAGACTATGTCTTCTGGCAAGTACTCGACAGCTCTTACTGGAAAAGTCCCTGAGGCAAACAGGGAATTAAACAGTGATAACAATGCCAATGTGAACTTGATCCCGCAAAGGAAGAAAGAGCATCCAGGTTTTCTGCCTTATTTGACCATGGATCACTATTTCACCTAGTGGTTCAGGGACTAGTGTTCCATGGAACATATAGTTAGAAAATGCAGAGTCATATACTCTCATAGCTTTAAAAAACTATATTATATTTTACATAGGAAAACTACAAAATTAGAGAAATATCCTCTCATGTGCCGTGATCCCCAAAGCCCCTTCTCTGGATGTTGAAGACAGTGCTTCAGGTACACATGTATATTTATCAATCAGCAATTACTGACTGAGCCCTGTACTAGGCAATGTGGTGAAAGCAGGAGAAGCAGAAATCGTGGTTCCTAAATACAAAGAGCCTGCCATCTGATTGGGAAGAGGAAAAAAATTAGATAGAGAAGAGAGAGAGATGATAGATGATTGATAGATGATAGATCCACACATATGTATACATTAGAGTAATTAGAAAATACATTAACATTTATCGGGTATACTCGTATGCTAGGCATGATGGCAGGCTTAGGTATTTGGTAATGGATTGTGCTCCTTTTCATCATGAAATTGACAGTCTAGGTGGAAAGACAAATATTAAAACCACCGTAACTATATAAGTGATAAGTGCCATAAAAGAGAACACGTGTTATGGTCTAATAAACGCAGCTTAATTTAGTAACTGGTATAGACAGCTTTTCTGAAGACGTGACATTCAAGCCAAAACATAAGATACTAGTCAGTTGAAACGTCAAGGGAACAGAGCCCTAGGCAGAGGAAGCACATGTACAAATTCCCTGAGTTGGGAAACAGCTTTCAGCTCCACTGAAAGATACAATTGCAAAGGGGAGCATATATGAGAAGAGAATGGAGAAGTGGGCAGCACTCAGCCTGCATGGCTTTGAGGATAGGTTAAACAGTTTGCTTTTTCTTCCAATGGGAAATGTGAAGCTTTTGGAAGGTTTTAAGCAGGAAAGTATCATGATATGCTTTATGTTTGAACAGTATAAGATGGTGTGAATCACTCATTTGTCAAATTTGCTGATGCGGTCACTGCTTCATTTTCTGTGAAATGATTATAGAAGTCCACAGATGAGTGAAGGAGCCTCTTGAGGGGCAGTTAAGGTGTGGCTTCCGCCAAAAGTTTCATCTGGTTGGGGGTTGGGGGGGGCTCATTAGGAGACATCTTATCCTACAGTTGTAAGGTTCTGAACCCTCTGTCAGTGAAGCAGCATCTGTGTGTGTATATGGTGGGGTGTGTGTGTGTGTGTGTGTATGTGTGTGTGTGTGTAGGTTTTCAATTCATAGAACATGCCTTGAGCTAGCAGGAGAGAAAGATTATGAATAGGAAGGGTGAACTGAAATGCCATGCTCTTTCCTTAGCATCAGGGCATTTCTTTTTATGTCCAAGCCTCTGCTATTATAATACAATTTTCTCTGAGAGCTGTAATACCATCCCTTGTGACCAACTAATGCCTTAGCCAGGGATTAGTTAGCTAATAGTTAAAAACAAGATAAGTTAACAGACCCAAGTAAATGGTACTCACACAGCAGAAACAAATTTGATGATTTGGTACAGGCCTCCATTCCTCTGCCCTTTTTTTTTTTTTTTTTTTTTTTTTGCCAGTGCTACCTAGAAATCTGGAGACCCAATTCTAGACCCTACTGTGTCACAATCTTGCTGTGTGACCTTGGGTAAATCACTCCACTTCTCTGAGCCTTTTTCCTCATCGGGTATAAATTGCGGACCCTGAACTATATGCTCATGAAAGCCCTTTTCCATTCTTTGAGTCTATGATTCTCTTAACCAAAAGAAGCCTGTTCTTGAGTCCTCTCACAGAAGAAGCGGGTGGGTGAAGAGGGAAGGACAGTAGGGCAAAGGAGAAAGGAAGAGTGAGGGTTCTTAATTCGAACAGCTCCTGAGTTCACATCAGCCTTGTAAACTGCCTGTGTCACTACCCTGGTGACAGGGACTGGGCTTGTTAAAAAATAGTCCAGGGGCTGTGAGAAAACAAAGAAGCAGAAGCAGTCCGTGCATGCTACACATGGCCTGTTTCATTTTTAATACTTCTAGCAAATCCTTGATGTGCAATTCTACCTCACACTGACACGGGGAAGATCCATCTACCTTAAGAGGCAGAGATGCTTTCAGAGTGTGAGTTTAGAATGCCTGTTCCCAGGAGTCACTGATGGTAATCAACTAATATAAAATAAGATTGCTTTTGAAAATACCAAAAGTTTGGCATTTATAGATTAAACGATATCCTATTTTATTAAGTGATTTTTGGAATGGGTTTGAATGTTGACACAATGTTCTCATATATTAAAAAAAGAATAGGGAAGCAGATGTGGCTCAATTGGTTGGGCTCACATTTACCATATGGGAGGCCCTGGTGGTAGCAGACAGGTGTCTGCCCACACGGTGTGGTGAGCTAACGCTGGAGCAGCAAGATGACGCAACAAAGGGAGACAAGCAGACACAGAAAAGCGCACAGCAAATGGACACAGCGAACACAAGCAGCAAGGGGGGAATAAATAAATAAAATAAATCTTAAAAAAAAAAAAAAAAAAAAAAAGACTATAATGGGAGTGGTTGAAATAATATCTGCCTTATATTGACAATTGTTGAACCTGGGTGATGGGTTCATGGGGATTCACTATACTATTCTGTTTACTTTTGTGTCTGAAATTTTGCTAAAGTTTAAAAAATAAAATGAATTTGGTTATTCTATAATGTGCCCACAATGGGTTTTCCAGATATATCATATTTCTAAGAAAACTAGATAGCTAGATAGACCTCATTATAGATCAGGGGTTGACAAACTATGACCCATGAGACAAGTCTGCCTATTTCCATAAATAAGCTTTTATTTGAACAGAGACATGCTCATTGTTTCCTGTCTGGTCTATGGCTGCTTTTGCCCTCCTATGGCAGAGCTGAGTAGTTGCAGCAGAGACCATATGGCCTGCAAAGCCAAAAACTTACTGTCTGGCCTTTACACAAAACGTTGGCCGACCCCTGATCTACAAATTGCAGATTTAAGCAACCTTTGGCTTATGTGTACTGTGGGGACTACAAATACCCAATTCTAATCCTGAACTCTAAGACCAAAGCACAACATCAAAAGTCCAACAGGACAATAGAACTTTCTGTGATGGAAATGTTCCATATCTATGCTGACCAGTTCAGTAGCCACTAGCCACCTGTGGTTATTGAACACCTGAAAAATGTGGCTAGGGAAACTGAGGAAGTGAATTTTAATTTTATTTAATTGTAATGGATTTCAATTTAATTAGCCACAAACAGTGACTGCCATATTGGAGAGCACAGAGTTAGAATTTTGATGCTTCAGCCAGTTGTGTGCCCATAAATGTTTAACAACAGGGTACACACACATACCCTCATTTGCAGCATTTGCCAAACTTACCCACTTTCATGATATAAATGCTCCCACTGTGGTAGATTTCAAACAACCAATGTGATCTCACCAAATGCATAGTTGAGACGTGATACACAGAACTAGCTCTCCATGGCCAGTGCTAGCCAGTGCCAGCACACCAATGGCTAGCCTTTCGTTTTGGACTAGAGCCACACGTGATAAAGTATATCAGGTGGCAAAGAAGCTCAGAAACGCCTGGGTGAACACAGAAATAGGATGCATTTGTGGCTCTGAATTGATGCAGGAAAAGGCAACAAGTATCAAGAGCAAAACTGCCCAAAACATAGGGAGACATACTAAGTAACAACGAGGATCCTAAAAGGCAGCACAGGGAAAGAAGCTAAATTTCTGCTGAATAGACTTCTTCCAATTTAGCCTCATCATTTTTTGAGGAATACCTGTGGTGAGCAAGGTAGCTTTCTCTGGGTCTAGGATTCCTGGCTCCCAAGAAGACCAAGAAGAAACAATGTCATCCATCTCTCAAACATACAAGATGTTTGACGATTCAAAAGAAATTCATTGTTAGCAACAGAAATCATCCCAGCAGCCATTCTGCTTCAAACCTAGTCCATTAAAAGGACCAAACTGCAAAGGGAGAATAGCAGAGGTAAAGACATACAAACAGGCACACCTGCTAAAGGTCATTTGTCACCCAATCAAAATAGGTGTAGGCTGGCAAGGCCTAGAATCCCATTCCTCTTATTCCAAAAATCATGTAATGTGGTGACTTTAATTGTTGGGGCACATTGTCACAGAAGGAGCCACCCACTCACCTATGCACTGTTTTAAGATGGGGAAAGAATGAGATGAGAAATTGAGGTGTCTAGCACAAGACACAATAAGAGCTAGGGAACAAGGAGGAGAAAAGAAAAGAGTGCTTGATGGAAGAACAAAGGAAGAGAAGGAAAATCAGGATAAGGAGTATCAGAGGTCAAAACCGAAGGAAATATAGGCGAATAGACCACGAAAGGGAGGAAGCAAGGGAGGGAGGAAGGCAGGCAGGCAGGATAGATAGAAGTCGTATTCAATAAGTAAATACTGAGCCAGGAGGTGTGCTGCAGGGCCAAGGTGAACAGTGCACAGCACCTGAGCTCCACGTGCACACTGCTGAGGCAGAGAGAGCCTGAAACAGAAAATTACAATCTGGTATGATAGCTGTGATGGGGTAGGGGAAGTTTGGGGAGTAGGGAGGAGGGAAATCTAAACCAACCATGGGGGTTCAGGAAGGATTCCTAGAAGACGTGTCATCATCTAGATGAAGACCTGAAGAATGAGTTGCAGGAGCTAGCAAGGGAAGATGGGGGAAGAACATTCCAGGGTCCCAGGACGGCATGTACCAAGGCCCATGGGATGGCTTCAATTTGTTCTTGTTCAGGTACAATTATCAATAACTAATTATTAATAGACTCAAAGTGTCCCCATTTTGGATAATAAATTATGTAGTTTCCCTATCATCTGGCAGAAACTGGAGGAAAAAGAAACCTAATAAAGAGACAGTGGCCACTCCTTATTAACTGCTTTACATGCCAAAGGAATCTATCCTGTGTCCTCAGGGCCTGGCCATGGAGCAAGTGTGTTCTGGAAGGGTAGACCAGTCAGAATGATGACTGGTAAGTCAAATTCAGGGCAGGGACTGCCAGTACAGGAAACAAAAGGGAAAAGTAAGAATGAAGGGAAGAGCATTGTTTCTAAAGTCTGAAAGAAGACTAACCCCGATTCTCCCAGAAAATGGCTTGAAAGTGGCTCTAGGCAGAACCAGAAAGAAACTTTACTACTATCTATCTACCAGTTAGTACAGGATTTTGACCTTTCATCTAAATTATTTGGAGCAATTTTTTCAGGGGAATTTAATTTTAGAAAATGGGCAATGAGAGTCATATCCAGAGTTCTTCACCCAACAGGTAGAGAGACCAGAGGAGAACTGAAATTTCTAAAATGACCTGTTGCCACCACAACAGAAGAGAATGCAACCTCTTTATTACTAAGGCAGGCAATTATGTGAGTGCTCTTCGAAACCTACGCCCTTTTGTGAATGGAGTTGATGGAACAATAATGAAAGAAAGAAAATTATTTTATCACCAGAAAATAGGTGTTAGTTTTCGAACAACATTTACGCAACAGTGATATTTTTCAGTGACCATCACAGAGCTTAGGAGAAAATGGTGCATCACCCTATTCAAGGAAAAGAGAGGTGACCAGGAGCTGGTCTTGCCCCCAGGGTTCTTGTGGGTAGAGCCGAGCTGAAAAGACTAAGACAGGATAACGGAGGTCCTGGGTCATTGGTTCCAGTTGACACTGTCCCTCAGCAAAACAGGGAGCCAGAGAAGCATCTTTGTTTGCCTTCTTTCTGTACCCTCTGGGGAATCTCTTCTCGCATTCCCACATGTCCAGTGACCTACATGCTCTGTTAGTTTGGTTCTTTGGAATTCCCAACCAAAAAGTTCCCAGACTACCACCATTACTAGGAATGTGACCAGTGTCAACCTGCATCAATGACAGTCCTACCAGTTGCCATCGTTATACTAGATTCTACAGATCTTGACCCATTCTGTGTTCATGTGCACCCACATTTCTATTAAGGGCCCAGGAGAGATATGGGCAGTGTGTGTCCTTTACAGACAAACTGTAATTTGCCAAAACATCCAAGGAGGGGGGACTATTTGCTACAGTTGATTAAACAGAGGATTCAAAACCAGACCCAAACTGTGAGGGATGCATGATGCAGAGATGGAGGGAGACTCTCATCATCATGGACTCAAAGTACAAAAATATTTGAAAATCGCCTAGTCAAGCCCTTTCATTTTGCAGTTATAGAAATTAGGGTCTAGGGAGATTAATTCCCCCCAACTAATTAGTCATATAATTAGTTACAACAAAAGGCTATGTTACAACAGGAATGCCATACTTGATAGACAGACATGGATCCCACATTGAGCTGCTTCTGACAGCTTGTAGTGTCTCTTCTTGCCTTTGGTGTATAGTTATCTGTCAAGAGTCTAAGGGAAACAGAATACTTACAGCTGCAAGCAAGACAGTTCCATCCATCTGCCCCATAGGATCTAAGCCCCCTCTCAGTCAGAAACCAAGTGGGCATCACCATCCTAAAATCCCCAAGTTAGAGGAATGAACAAACATAAGGGACGAATGCAACTATAGACTAAAGTAGACTTATTATTATAGCAATGGGAGATCTTGTAACATTGATAAAAAGATGGTGGTCACAAGAGGTTCTGAGGGGAGGGAGAAGGAAAACTAGGTGCAACATGGGGCATTTTGGGGACACTGGAATTGTTCTGAATGACATTGCAATTACGGATGCAGACCATTATACATTATGTCAAAACCTATAAAAATGTGCAATGCAAAGCATAAATTATAAAGCAAACTTTGTCCATGGTTAGTAGCAATGCTTCAATGTGTGTTCATCATTTGTAACAAATGTACCACACAAAAGACATTGCTAATGGGGAGAAGTGTGGTAGGGGGAGGAGGTGGGGTACACAGGAATCCCTCTATATTTTTGATATATCATTTATGGAATCTAAAGCTTCTTTAAACATAAAATAAGATAAAAGGGAGGAACAAAGGCTGGTGCTCAGATGGAGAAGTAACCTGTGGATCTTGGTCACTCATCCCAGCATTCCCAGAAGTTTTTCTATTTGGATCAGCTGGGTCAACCCAATTTTCTATTTGGGTTATACTTTCTGCATTGCTGGAAGTCTTCCGGAAAATATCGGCCCTGATCACTTGTTCTTTAGTCAAAGAAAAAGACAAAGTTGTTCCTCTAATCCAGGGGTTCTTAACCAGGGGTCGGTGGAAAGATTACAGAGGGTCCGTGAGCTTGAATTGAAAATTCAAAAAAACACTATTCTTGTGGAGACGTGTTGGTGCGGGTGTGATATATTTATTAAATTATATACAGTATAGTGTGGACTTAGTAAGGGGTCCGTGGTTTTCACCTGATGGGCAAAGGGGTCTGTCAAACAAAAAAGGTTAAGAACCCCTGCATTGCAAGTAAGGTAGGTCCAGTAAAATCAGCAAGGGCATGGACTTCAAGCAATAGGAAAAAGTTGGAATTTGCTGCTGCATTGCAATATCAACTAGTATTGCTATCAGAAATGAGAGGAAAATGGGAAATGAGGAATAGAAAATTAAGGATGGAAACAATATGCTTCTGTTTTCTGGTTTTTACCAAGACTTCATATCTATAACTCCTTGAACTGACAATCAGGCCCACTTTCCTGGTTAAAAATGTTCATTCATACTGAAGTGCAATGCCCTTTGGACATGCCATTTCAAGTGTTATCATGATCAGTAGCAAGTTTGCTGGTGGAAAACCCCAAAGCACCTTTCAGAGAGGAATCACAGAGACATCATCTAGTAAACCAAAATATATTTTCAAAATAACTTTACTGATGTTTATCAAACACTGTGGATGGGGAACCATACATTTTATGAGGTTCCCTTTCCTCTCCTATCCACCTTCTTCCTCCTTACAATTCATACAGTGCCTCTCTAATCCAAACCTTTAAAAAAAAACTATTCCCCCATTTCCATCCCAAGCCTCTTATTTCCTGTATCATTTGACTCCTCCACCCAACTGCTTCACAAAAGTCTACAAAATCTACCGGGCAGTGGCAAAACCCTGTTTAGGAAAAAGGAAGAGGAGAAGAAACTAAAGATGGACCCCTCTTTTAGCAGACTGGATGAAGGAAAGGTTTGGACTTTCACTTTTGAATAAGTTTGACCCATCAAAAGTGAGATATGGATATGTTTGCTCAACTTTTAAAATAAAATAAGAGACAGTAATTGGGTAATTTTTGGAAAAAAAAAAACCAAAATCTTGACTCTCATACAAATACAAAATAAACATGTTTCAAGGATTTTATTTAACCCATTAGTTAACGAGGGAACCAGTAAGATGTCACATTTGGTTTAAAGGAGAATGCTGAAATGAATTTGCTAATAGATGCCAACCCCTAAAGAATCAGATAACCCAGAAGGGGGCGCTATACCACACCTAGCAATCCACTGAAAGGAACCTGTATTTTACTTATTTATTTTTGCCCTTTTCAAAGTCATTCATTATTTTTCCTGACAAACCCTAGCGAATTTCTATATTGACAAGGACTCTGCTGTCTCAGCTGGTACCCACCAAAGGCTTCTTTCAGCTGATATTTGCCTGATTTCTATGACAAAATGGCCAATCCAGATGTGGAAAGAGTTGTTGCTCATCTTGGCAGAATTTACTGATAGCCCCAATACTCTACAGTCCTACCATTCTACCTAAAAAAATAAATAAATAAAGTAGAGAGGACTCCCTCTCCCTAAACTTCATGTGTATTTTTCTAATGAGGTCCCCAAAAGGGGATGCCTTTTGCCTCCAATGACATATGGTGATCTTGGTGACACCCCTCACCCAATCTTTGTTTTTAGCGCTATCTTCCTAACTCGCAGGCATCATTTCATGGGAACTGGACCGAGGAAGGCCTGAGAGTCCACCTGAGCTATACTTAAAAATCAGTCTGCCAGTTTAGCTGGGAGACTCCAGCCCTGGCTGGCAGGACTCTATTCTCTCTCTCTCACTGAGAAGTTCTTGCCCAGATGCAATCTGATTCCTTGGGAATATAGATTTTTGGCGGGCGTACTCCACCAGTCCATGGAATTGGTCTGACTCCTGGGGTAAGAACAGTTTATCCTCAAGCTAAGATTCCTTCTACTGGGAAGATGTCTTCCTAGATAGGCAGTGCAACACTGGGGAGAGTTCAGCCTTCCGCCTCAGGAAGACCAGAACTTCAACCCCGGGTGTATAAAATCAGATTAGTAATAGCAACTTTGCTGGGTTGCCATGAGGACAAAGGTGGAATAGTGTATGTAAAACTCTCAGCAAGGGTACCTCTTGTTTTTATTTTTTACATCAACTTGGTCACTATAGGAGTCGGTTGCTGCCCTGGCTTTGCTCCCATTGATATCATTTATCAGTTGCACTCCGCATCTCATCTCCACAGATGGCCTCCCTTCTCCCCCTCCCAGGTGGCTCCTGCATATTTCCTATCTCCCCTCGCTCCAGGCTCAGTGTCTCCAGCTACAATCGCTGATGAATACCCGAGGCTGCCGATGATCTGCCCTCTGTACCTGCACTGACACGAACCCTCAGCAGTTCTGCTTCAATAAAACGGAAGCTGCCCCCATCCCTTTTGCCCGACGCCCAAAGCAGCCAGTCCCTGAGCCACTGAAATTGCTTTGGTTTTGAATGGAGGTTTGTCAAAGTCCTCATAGAGGACTCACATGCAATTCCATTATCAAGAGACTTGTCTAGAAATGACAATAGTAATGAAAGATATTGACTAGAGCAGCAAAGCTCAATTTTTTAGCAGTCAAAATTATACCTTTTCATTAAATCAAGGTCCCAGAGAGCAAAAAAAGATAATTAAATGGACTTATGATGAAAAATTACAGATAACATCTGCCTGTTCAAAGTAATCGAAAGTGCAGACACTCAGAGAAGGAAGCATGATGTGCAAGAGTCTGAAGGAGCTGCCACCACAGGTCATTTAATTTGTCACTGCTCCCCCAACAGTGGTATTCCCTTCACAATTCCTCTGCGGCAACCGCAGTCAGGGTCAGAGCATCATGCAATGCCTCTCACCTCCAGGAGAGATGCAGGAAGCTCAACAGCAACAAACGGGGCTCCAGGACAGAAGCTCTCGGTCTCTGCTCAAAACCCACCAGAGGCCAGCGGTTGCCTATAGTGTCAAGTCCCAACTGTGGGTCCCCTCCAGGCCAGTACCAGCCTTGCTCCCCAGCACCACCCTCCCTGCTGGCCAGGCCAAGTCCTTCCCCACACCATGCTCCTTCCCACTGCCTCACCTTTGTGCACACAGCCATGCCCACAATCACCTTTGCCACCCCCCACTCATACTTCACTTCTCTAACCTCTCATTGCATTTATGTCTGTATTTCTCCACGGTCCATTAGTCCTTTCTCCCTAACTAGACTGTGCATTCTTTGAAATCTGGGATGGGAATATTTACATTTATATACACCCCCATAGTCCCTACCACAAGCCAAGTTCATAATAAAAGTTCAATAAATATCACTGAGCAGTCAACTCTTTTCTAAATAAATAGAGTTGAATGTAAATAAACCTATTCCGTGGCAAAAGGGAAGGCGAGGGAAAATAACTTTTTGAGGAATCTGAGAGCTATGCCATTCAAGGTGCCTTTTGTATGTTATCTTATGAATTACAATAATTCTATGAGATAAACGCGATCCATTTTATAGATTTGAAAAAACAAAAACAACCAAAAAAACCCACAAAAATTGAAATCTAAGTTCCAGGGAGGTTAAGTAACTTCCAAGGGTACACAATTTGTTAATAACAGTAGAATTCAAACTCAGGTCAGTCTGACTCCTGGTCCTCACCGTCATTATCATCTTAACCAAGCTCACCTGCAGTAGCGTTGAGCCCTTCAGCTGCAGAGAAACTTTCTATCTTTGTGGGCCACAGATCTAAGGTACACAGTAAGGGAAAAAACCTACTCATGACAAGGAATAATCTTCACATTTTCCTTTAACGTTATCCAGAAGGGTGCATCAAACAGGCAAAGAGCACCAGTGCCACAAGGCCTTTCCACATGTCGCTTCTCCTCCTCCTTTTAACCAACTCACTGCCTGGGGAGATAGTAAAGGCCTGGGTCATTAAAATACACAGATAGCTAAATGGTAGCACAAGAAAACATAGCCAGGCCTTGTCTTTCCCTGTCCTAGCTGTGTGTCTCTAGGTAAGCGTCTTCATTTATCTGAGCTTTGAAGCAGCCCTTGCTCCCCTGACCTTCCCTCTCCTGAGGGAACTTACCTCAGCATGCTGTGATGAGAGCCCACACTGCATGAGTGCATCCTTCCCTGCCTTAGCCCAGAGTCCTCTCTGAAGGAAGTGCCCAGGGAGGGTCTAGGTTTAGGTCCTTGCTGCTCATAGCATTGTCCAGGGACCAGGAGCAGCTGTATCACCAAGGGCGGGGGGGGAGAAATACAGCCTCCCCGGCATGTCACTGACCTCCTGAATCAGAATGTTTTTAAAAAGATCCCCAGGTGATCTGTGTGAAAATTAAAGTTTGAGAAGCACAGATTTAGGCAATCATCTCACAGTAATTAACTGTGCCACTCTGAGCAAGTCAATTCACCTCCTGGGTCCCACTTTCCTCATCTGTAAACTAAGGCTGGGTCCTGGTCTCTTAATCACTTAACAAAGGTTCTCTCCAATATCAACCTCCAAAGCCAATGCCAAGCCTCCATCCCCTGGAGTTTTCCATGGGCCATGCAGAGATTTAGCTAAACCCTGTTTAAATTTGCCTCTTGTGTCCTTCTCTGTGGAAGATAAATTGACACAGGGACTCTAATGACATTAACCCTCTTTCCTTAGCACCAACAATGGGCCAGGATTCCCTGAGAGCCAAATGAGTATGAAATCTCACCATCTGCTTTCAAGTCAGGAATTTCCACAGTTTTGCTCCCTGATTGAGCATATTGCTTTTAAAGTCCCAAAATAATCAATTCTGACAAGAAGGATTCAGATATGCTTTTCAAATTATGAAAACACATATGACACACAAGTTTCCTGACAACCCGGTAAAATGAGAAAGCGAATTACCAGCTTGTTATTTTTAGCTTATTTGTTTTCTTCATGCAAGCCTGCTTGTTCTGCAGGGAACCTCTGACCCCAGTTTGGAGCATATGAATAGAGAACTCTGCAAAGCCCTGTCTTCACCATGACAACACAGAGCCTCCTCCTTAGTGAGCCAGAACTTAGGGCTATGCTTGGGGTGGGCGAGGGTTGAATGAAGGAACCCCATAAAGAGGCTTAAAGGTGGATGCAAAGAGTGCTGCCTGCATGCAGATGAGGGATTTTCCCCATTGTCCTCTATTGCATGCCCATTGCTACTATCTCAGAATTCATTCTGATAATGTTGAATTTTGCCTGAATCTTGTGATCCTGAAAAACAGTGTAGGTTAAGAAGGCCCCCACTCGGCCTCAGCTTCTCCTTAGCTTGTCTAAACCTCAGAAAAGCTTCTCCTTGTCTCCACGCCTCTGACCTCCCTCACCTGGGCCCTTATGAATCCAGCTAGAATATGTTCCACCTGTCTTTGGCAGTAAACTCAAGCAATAACAACACGTAATGGACACACCCATTGCTTGTCCTTGCCCTTCAGTCCTCTTCCATTAGCTCATCCCAGACCTTAAAATGCCCCCTGCCCCCTGCTCAGCAGAGCTGAGCCCTCTCACTCCCCTACTCTGACAGCCTTATGGTCTCTCTCTTGAATGACTTGAATAAAGTCATCCTTGCCTATTTCACATTGTCTGGTGCAATTTTTTCTGGGACAATTCCCAACCAAACACAATGCCTTCTTAATGTCTATTGTAGCCGTTGGGCAATTTGATGTAATTATGAATTCCAAAAATATAATTGGATCATGCTTATAAACTGATCTGTTAATCTGGGCATGATAAAGTTATGATTAGGGTGTTGACTGGACCATATCAGTAGGGTGTTGAGCCCCACCTCTTGGTGGGTGGGGGAATCGAATATAAAAGGCAAGGCAAAGGCCAGAGGGAGCAGTTTTTTGAGAAGCAGTTTTGATGTTGAAGTTTTGATGTTGGATAGAAGGCCCCAGGAGAAGAGAAGCAAGCCGTTCGCCTGATAGTCTACAGCTGACCTTGTGGAGGAAACAGGAGCTAAGCCTGGAGAGACACGCAGCCCCCGGAAGAGAGGAACCCAAGAAGCCTGAACCCTGGCAAATGTTGGCAGCTGTCTTGTTCCAACACGTGGCAATGGACTTTGGTGAGGAAAGAAACTTATGCTTTATGGCCTGGTAACTGTGGACTTCTACCCTAAATAAATACCCTTTATAAAGACCATCCAATTTCTGTTATATTGCATTAGTGCCCCTTTGGCTGACTAATACATCTATGTAGGGCCCAAAGATGCTTGACCAACGGGTCTCATAGCAACATTCAAGCCTGCACTGGGCCTACAGGCATCACTGCTCCAATCAAGAGGAACCAGTTTGCAGTCATTTCCCACCTTTGTCATTCTGTCCCCCTCTGCCCTTTAGTGCCAGAGCCCTCCTGCTGCCAGACTGACCCCCTCTCTCCAGTTATCCAACTAGTCAATGAAAATTTATGGACTGCCTACTCTCTGCCAAGTCTTATGCTTAAAGCCTGGGTTTTGTTGTTGAAAAAGACACGTAGTCCCAGATCTCTGGTGGAGCTCAGAGTTTGATGGGACACACAGACCTTCCAATGATAGAGATACAGTCCCTTCAGCGTGCAATTTCAATCTATAACAGTGGGACCTAATCTGGTTCTGATATCAAAGGTGGTGGATTAATTTCCTAAACAAAGCACTTCCTTCGGTAGCAGACATTTTCTTGTTTGTGACCCGCCCCCATAAAGGCAGAGACATCCAGTGCTCTAAAAAAGGAAGATAATTTTTTATAGCAAGAATGCTGTGGCTATTATAAGTAGGACCTTTGGATGACATTACTTTAGTTAAGGTGTGGCCCAACCGAAATAGAATGGGTCTTAATCCTATTCCTGGAGTCCTTTATAAGCAGAATGAAATTCAGACACAGAGAGAAAGCCACAGGGAGGAGCCAGAAACTGAAAGTCAATGAAACTGGGAAGCAAGGCAAGGCCTTCATGTACATTGCCAAGTGACAGAAAAGCCAAGCACCAAGGATTGCAAGCAGCCAGCCCCAGAATGCCACAGTCTTCTAGGAGGAAGCATCACCTTGACAACACCCTGATTTTGGACTTCTCCTATCCTCAAAACTGTAAGCCAATAAATTCCCACTGATTAAGCTAAATCATTGCATAGTTTCTATTTTAGTAGCTGGGAAACAAAAATGCATGCAAAGATAAGTAGCCTCTTCTCAGCTTTTCAGTTTCAAAATAGATTTTCTTTTAGTTTGACCCAGGCTTCTTTATTTAAGAAAAAAGTGATGAGTGATATGGGGATTAAAATCAAGAACATCACTGAACTTCACCTTCTATCCAACTGGTTTCTCCAAAACTCCCTGCCCCTACCCTTTGTGTTCCTAATTCCATCCTTAGTGAATGAAGATCTTAATACCAAAAACCCTGGTACAAACTCCAGGGTCCCATTCCTTTAGCTTCTTCCCTTTCCTTTTTCCCCCACCCCCACCCCATGTGTGGAAAACTCATGCACCTCAGTTTGAATGCATGGGAGAGCACAGACTGGTGACCTGGACAAAGGGGATGGCTTCATCCTCGGGGAAAGGGATGGGGAAGTAAGGTTGCCAGAGGAAAGGTCACTAGCACCCCTGGGAAAGGAGTCTCAGTAGCCTCTAAATCCTCTCCTTGAGAATAGTCACTGCTTGATCATTTGCTCTTCTGGTGCAGGTTACAGAACCACACTCCAACCACGTCCTTCTGTAGCCCCAGCTGTTTGAAAATATGGCTAATCTGCTGCAGTGTGGCTTCCTGGTACTGTGGGAACATGTTCTCCAGGTTGCCTCTCAAGCGGTTCTCAATGCTAATTTTCGCTTTCAGGTCTGCTGCAGGAGGATTTCCGTTTTGCATATTTCCTGAAGATTTTCATTACAGTCAACTTTCTCCATCCATTTCTGCAGCAGGGGCCACAGCTCACCTATGCTCTTGAAACTTGGCTGCAGAACCTCAAAACAGCAGCTGGTCATCTGGCTGAATACATTTCCAAAGACAGCCCTCAGGATGAGCCCCACACTGGCCTGGGTATAACCCTGGGTGGTCCTCTTCTGCCTCAGGAGCTTGGCAAATGGCTTGAGTTCTTGAAGCAGAGCTTTGACATCCTGAGGCAAGTTTCTCCACATCCAGCTTCATGGCACCAAGGCGATTAGCAATGCAGGGCTGAGAAGAGGCTCCCTCAGAGTTGCTCTCAGTCTGGCTCTGACTCTCCTTGTGCACTGCCTCCACTGGCCAGCCAGATGAGAAGATGAAGTTCAAAGTCAGGTGTCCCACCATGGGGAAAGCAGGCACCACATGCCAGGGGCCTAGTGGAAAGAGGCTCAACATAGGCTTTTAAATCTGCAGTGAGAGCAAAATGGCTTGAAAGTCAAAGCTTTACTGGCAAATGCTGGGCTTCTTGAGAGATAAAGTCTTTTTGAGTTCAAAAAGCTAGTGTTAAGTTTTAATAGCAAACCTTCCAAAGAATCAGGGTATCAGATTATCCCATGGCAATTCTTCAAAAAGAGAATAATTGGTGAGTCCATTTGCAGGGTCCTCGGGGATTAGCCATGAGGAAGAAAGTCAGCTGACCTGTGGAGACCTTCTGAGGAGGAGAAGCCACATTTTCACAGAAGTTCTGTCATAGATGGCCCTGCCATTGATAAGATGAGAACACTGAATAATGACCACCTTCCATGGCCAGACAAAGGGTACACCTTGATAGAAGCAAGAGGGACAAATGTCAGTAATCAGAGAGGAACCACATAGCAGTCACAGAAACAGACATTGCATTGCTAGAGACCAAGGACCAAGGACTTGATGCCCTTCCAAAGGCCTTCACAGCTTGCAAGCACACCCACAAGTTAGACAGCCCCATAGAGACCCAAAGGTGGGGCAAATGTCTGAATTGACTAAGTTTAATTCTGGAATTATACAGAAAACCCTGGAAGTGAGTAGGTTGAACGGAATGAATAAAATTGGGGTTTTCCCTACCATTAGACAAAGCAGTGCTCAAAAGTAAGATAGATGAGATGTAGAAAAATAAAGAAACTTTGCTGTACACCTGAGTTTTGTGGCTTAACATAGTATACTTGTTATACTCCCCTGAATAAATGACCATTTAAATGGGGAACTGTGGGATGAGTAGGTATTTGTCAGGTACATCAAACATTCCAAGAGTGCATTTGATGCACTGAGGCCCTGAGTCAAGAATGAATTTGATTTGCTTAAGGAACAAAAGAAGGTCAGTGTGCCTAGAGCAGGATGGGCATGTGGCATGACCTGAGGCAAAGTCCAGGCCAGACAGCAGCTACTGGCTAAAGAGTGTGGACTTCATCCTCATAGAAGGCAGTGGGGAGGCACTAAAGGATTGCAAACACCATCATCTTGATATCTTCATAAGATCATTTTCTTATTTCAAAATGACCATTCTTTGCTGCCATTGACCTCCACACCCACACCCTCTCACACATCCGTCTGCCCCAAAGGCTCTCCTCCTAGTCCAATGCTCTTGTTCCCAAACTGCTTGCTCTCTCCCAGCTGGTGGGATTTCTTGCATCCCCAGAGAGTATTCTTGACCTGGTCTTCACAACATCCTAGTGAGGTTACTTTCTTCAGCAGTTAAGATAAGCGTGCCTGGTGCTACTATGATGATATTATGGTCAGGAACCAAAGAATGACCTAATCTTGCTTTGTCAAGCACCCTGACTTACCAGCTCCCAGCAAAGGTCTAGGGAAGTATAGACAGCGAACAAAAGCAGAGTGGAAATCGGAGTGCCATTTTATTCTCTGCTGCACAAGTGAGTTTTACCCCAGCACATAGCTCTGATTAAAGGATGAGTTGGATCAAGATTCAAGGCCACAGTAAGGCCTCCTATTTACTCCCTCCCTCCCAATTCTAAACCTTGCAGCAAAGATACACAAATATGTCAGCTGGGAATGAGAGAAAAGGCTAAGCCACAAAATAAGTTTAAAAGAGAAGGTGGAGTCTGGGTCTAACCTTTTAAGGCACAATGATGCCGCACACTTTGAGGCCTGATCAAGACTCAGTCTTTAACCAATCACCTCAGCAAGAAGAGGTTGACCCTTAAAGCTCAAGACAGACTAGGGGAGAGAGGCAGGAGTATCCACTCCTCACATTTATTGCCATACTTGAATCCAGTGGATTGACAGCCACATCTAACATCACCCATAGATATGGCTATCACTTTTGGGGGAAAAGCCAGGAAATTCTCAGGGCAATCACACTCAAAGAATTGTTGTAAGAAGCAAAAGAGAAAAAAGAACAGCTATTAGTCAGCTCAGTATTGATTTAAAACTTGTCCTTGGTGCATTGCCTCACCCATGAAATCTGCATTTTGGCAAAGGACCATAGGAGTAAGCTCAATGGGATTGCTATCCTTGGCAAGTCAAGCAGGAAGAAAAACCCATGGAAAGCACGTTTTTAGCTGGGGTTGGCTTTCCAGAGCCTCTCAAAATCACACCCCAGAGATATGGTTGTTTTACCTTTCTGGAAAGGCCAGACCTAGGATGATTGTATAAGAAAAGTTTATTTAGGGGGGAAAAAAAATCACAAAATACTTTCTCTTCATTTGCTACCAATTAAGCATGACCAAAGTCTAAAATTTATTTCCTAATTTCTACCCAAAACACTAACTTAAACAATGATTTTAAATAAAGCAGATAAATAGGATCATATCCATGATCATTGTTGAAGAATCTACTAGAAGCCAACTTCACCCAAGAGATTACTGGAAAAAAAATATGGCAAAAGGACTGGTAGAGCTCAGACTCCTCTGCTTAAAATTATTATCAAGACTAAAACAAATGTAAGCATAAATTGACAGAATAAATGTTAATGTTTAATCCTGATGATGTAGAATTATTATAACTAACAAAAATTGATAAAGGAAAGAAAGAAGAGAATGAGAGGTAGGGTAGATACACTGAGGAAAAATGATATCATTTAAGCTAAAAATAAAATGCAAGTAACAAAGACCTAATTTTATGGAATACTATAAAGGCAACTCGTAAAAAGGTAATATAATTGTAGTGTCAGGAGGTAGAGCAGGAGACACGGAGAAAAAGATAATACACGAATTCTATCACTTGGTCATAGGAGGAAATTAAAAGATTCTGTATAAAGATAGAGAGGATTGGAATATTATATATTTGTCATATCAATAAATGCGAATGTGCTAAACTCACCTCTTAAAAAACATTTTCAGATTGGATCACAACATAAAATGCAAGTCCATGCTGAATACAGATTCTCAGAAAACTTGAAAATAATAGAATGGATAAAAACATATGAGGCAAATGCATACAAAACAAAATAAGTCACAATCATCTGAATATTATACAAAGTTGAATTGAGGCCAAAAAGTATTAAGCAAGGCAAGGAAACATATTTTATAATACTGAAGGGTGCAAATATCAATGACGATAAAAGCAGTCTGAACATCTATGCATTAAATAACACAGAGAGTAATATTCATAAAGAAAAAACTTCAGGAGATTCAAAAAGAAATAAAGAAAAAACCCATTAGCATTAGGAAACTCTACTCTCTTTCAGTGAATGACAAAAGAAGGGAACAAAAAATGGTAACAAAGATGTAAATAATAAAATATAAATGTTTGTCCCTTGAAAACAAATAATATACCTTCTTTTCAAGTGCTTATGGATCAGTCATAAAAGTAATCATCTATTAGGGCACAAAGAAAATGTCAATAAATTCCCCAAACTAGAATTTGTATAAACAATATTTTCTGATCTCAATGCAATAAATTGGAAATTAATAACCAAACCAGAAAACCAGAAAAAAAAATTCTTAAACAACTCTTAATTTGAGGAGAAAATCCAAACTGAAATTGCAGAATATTAGAAAATAATAAGTACACTATCTGTCAGAACCAACAGGATAAGAATAATTATTCCTTAAACACTTTTGTGTTTTTATAAAAAAGACCAAAAACATAGAATATAAAGGAAGGAATCTTCCAACTCAAGAAGTGAATAAACCAAATAAACCAAAGAAAATTAGAGAGAGAATTAATAAAGATAAAGGGAGAAACAGGAGTTAGAAAATAGAGGCCAGTGCAGTGGCAAAAAGCTGACAAAGAACTCATATCCAGAATAGACAAGGAACACCTACAGATCAATAAAAGATAGAGGACCTAGTATAAAAATAGCTAAGAAATTTATATTCGTAACAAAAAGGATAACCAAATGGCTGATAAACATACGAAAAAGTGCTCAACCTCTTTAGCTACTAGGGAAACACAAGTTAAAAACACAATTAGAAACACACATACACACAAATTAGATTTCCCTTCATACCCATCAAATTAGCTAAAATGAAAAGGTTAATAAGTATTGGTGAGAATGAGGAGCAAAAGGAACATTCATACCTAGCTGGTAGAACTGTCAACTTGTATAACCCCTCTGGAAAACTGGTACTACTTCCCAACAATGCAATTCCTAAATATATACCAGTAGAAAAGGATGTTTATGTACACAAAAAAAACCTGCCTAAAATGTTGATAGCAGAACAATTCACAGTAACCCAAATAGCTATCAACAAAGGATGGATATATTTTGATGTACTCATGCGATAGAATGTCCTGGAGCAATGAAAATGAGTGAATTACTGCTACATGTAACAACATGTAATATATAATCATGAGCCAAAGAAGCCAAACACAAATATATACATACTACCTGATTCCATTTATGTAAAGCATAAAAACAAGTCAATCTAATTTATCGTATTAAAAGTCAGGATGGTGGCGACTTTGAGGAATTTAGAAGGGAAGTTATGAGTTACTCCTAGGATGCTGGAGATGTTCCATTTCTTGACCTGGCTGATAGTTACATGAGGTGTTCACATTTTGATAACTTAATTGAGCAACATGCTTTTAATTTGTGCATTTTTCAGAATGTATGCTATATTTCAATTTTAAAAGTATATTTAAAAAAGAAAAAAGTTACCAGCCAAAAGTATTTTTATTTTTTTAAGTATATTTACTTTCATTGTGTTAAGCTACTGGAATTGTAGAGTTGGTTACTGCAGCTAAAACTGTCCTAACACACACAGAACCTTAGAGGTATCAACCTTTATTTTACAGGTAAGGGAACAGTGGTCTAAAAAAGTAAGGGACTTACCCAATGCCACAGAGCTAGCGAATGACTAACCCTAGTCTGTGAGGCTCCAAATCCATTGGGTCACTTTTTTTTTACTATATCACACGGCCTCTCCTTATGTTCACACCATTTAACACTCTCATCCACTTGGCTTCCAATAAATAAATCATAATAACAGGAAGTGAAATCTAACCACTCAGCAGACAATTTCAGACGATAGTACATACTCTGAAATTGCTCCTGAAATTACCCAAATGTCTTTCTGCAAATCTTGGTAGTAGAGTTTGGCATACAAGACACTTTGAAAAAGAAATACTTTCCCCAAAATGAAAGCTTCATTAGCTAACCCCTGGATTTGACTACCCCCAACATCATAAGTGTATTTTGCAATTTTAAAAAAAGCTATTAGCATTGAAATGGAATGGATTACTGCGATTAAGCTAAATGATGCCCTATAATGTCCCTAAAAAGTAGTATGAATGAAAGTCATCTTTAAAATGAACATGTCTGGACAAAATCCAAATATATAAACAAAGAAAATGACATTTTAGCCCCCCAAAAAGAGAAAACCACATAATCTTAAGAATCCTTAAAGGGAACCAGGTAGTATTTCTGGGTTTCTCTCTCCCAGGGAAAATCTCAGGTAAATCTAGGTAGCGTTCCTGGGTTTTTAGTTTATGTGAGTGTTTTCATTTTCTGGACTGCTCAAGCAAATACTACCCAATTGGTCAGCTGAAACAATGAGAATTTGTTAGCTCACGATTTTGACACTGCCCAAATAAAGGCATCATCAAGCAAATGATTTCTCCCTAAAGACTGTAGCGTTCTGTGGCTGCCTGCTGGTGATCCTTGGTCCTGGATTCCTCTGTCACATAGCAATAACATGGCAGCCTCTCCGGGCCTCTCCTTTCTCTTCTGGATTCCATTGATATTCAGCTTCTTCCTTGCTGTGGCTTTCTCTCTCAAGTTGTCTGAATTTCATTCCACTTATAAACCCAGTGATAGATTAAGATCTATCCTGATTGAGGTGGACCATACCTTAACTGAAGTAACCTCATCAAAATGTCCTACTTACAATGGCTTCACACCCACAGGAATGGATTAAGTTTAAGAACATATTTTTCTGGAATACATACAGTTCCAAACCACTGTAGTGAGATACCCATTTGCTGTCCTATGCTACAGTCTGAAAAAGTGGCAAGAGAGCACCCATCCTCCTACCCTCCCACTCCAGCTTCTGTGATATGGGAGTCAGGTTCAGAAACCTCCAGATGAGAGCTGTACTGATCTTACCACAAAGAAAATTCAAGCAAAATAGGTTTAAGACATAATGGTGAAGCTGGCCTTTCTGGTCTCCACTTTTAATCTCTCTCTGTTCCTTGTATCTTGTTTATCTGGACAACTATGTTGCTGCCAGATAAGCTCTGGGCAAAATCCTCCATTGGTGTCATTTGCATTTTGTGAGGAAGCTCTTACCTGAAAGTCTTCAGTAACCAAAATTATTAATTCCTAATGGTGGAATTCCAGGCATCATGACAGAACTTGCAGGGAGTTATGTGTAGGGAAACAGGGTGGCAGGTTTGGGTAGGGACAGACTGGAGAACTTCAATTGCCCATAAAGAAGTGTGAAATTTATTTCAGAGACAATGATGAGTTACTGAATTTTTTTTGAGACAGGGATATCATGACCAAAGCTTTACTTTGGAGAAATAACCTCCAGCAATGTAGAAGATTGTTATTATTACCATTAATTTCAGGAGTTTTTATAATAGCTAGTATTTATTGACTTGGCCAAACACTCTGTAGGTATTATCACTATTTAATAAGTGGAGGGAAATTGTGAGAAAGACTTTGAAATGGACCAAAAAGTTTACTTGGTGTTTTTGATAAACTAGGCATAGTCTGGGTTCTGATTCAATGGGGTCTTTGAGCTCTTCATTGTCTTTGAGCTATTCTACATATAGATCAACTTTGTAACTTAGAGAAAACCGGTAACAATGCAAATAAGTTTGTCCATTGAAATACAAATGAAATGTATCCAATGGAATTCTATTGATCATTGCCGTGTGGCTAGACACAGTTTGTATCTATTTATAAATTCACTTCAGCATTCTTTATTGCCTGTATATGTATGTTACTTTGAATTCTTCTTTGAACTGATTGTAATATCTTACTTAACTAATGAGTTGAATAAAATATTTGACACGTGTTCATTTTATATTTGTATGTCATGATTTTATCTTTTTTAAAAAAATTATCCTTTAACAATTCTCACAACAACCTTATGAAATTGGTACTATTATTATCGCTAGTTTGAAGATAAGGAAACTAGGCTTACAGAAGGGAAGTAACCTGCAAAGGTCACACAAGTGACTTTGAACCTGGGATTGGGACGAGAGACGACTTAGCTGTGTTAGTTTGCTAAAGGCTGCCAAGGCAATATACCAGAAAAGGGTTGGCTTTTACAATGGGGATTTATTAACTTATAAGCTCACAGTTCCAAAGCTGTGACAGTGTCCCGATCAAGGCATCATCAGGAGATGCTTTCTCCCTGAGCTGCAGCTGTGGGTGATCAGGCTCATAGCAACATCCACTCATCTCTCCCCTCTCTTCTGGGCCTCTTTGCTTTCAGCTTCTGGCTTCTGTAGCTCCTCTCAGCTTCTGTGTTCCACTGATTTCAGCTTCTGGTTCCTGGGGCCTTCTCTTTCAGCTTCTGGGTGTTTCTCTCTGTTTTATCAGTTCTGCCGATTCCGGTTATAAAGGACTCTAGTAAGAGGATTAAGACCCACCCTGGGCTATGCCTTACTGGAGTAATTTAATCAAATGACCCATAACTGGAGCTAATCTAATCAAAGGTTCACAATATGTTCACACCCACAGGTAGTTTGGTAACTCCATGTAGTAGGTACCACATTGTTTTTTCTGATTACACCAGATTGCCTCTTGCACACCCAATCCCTAGTGTCTGGAATATTCCCCATCACCTTTCTGCTGAGGAAGACACCCCCCTGCTGTATCACATTGTCCCACCATCCACAACATTCCTACCATTGTCTGATCCATCTGATCAAGTAATCACTGTAAACCAGTAATAAAAAAAATAATAGCAAGAACTATTATTTTTGTAACTGGGATTTAGGGAGATAGTCTCCATTTTTCTAGTAATCCTGTTAGCCACCATCTTGTGTGTGTAAGTGGGTGGGGATGGCTGTGGAGCAGGGGAAATGGATAGCAGAAGGTGATTAGTTATTTGGTCTGCTGATAGACTGACACTGCCTACCACCATAAATAGAGGTGTACTTCACTGCTTTCATAATGACATAGGAAGTAGTAAAGATATTGTTAATGATGGTGATTCCTAATCACTCACTGTCAGATCCCTGCAGCACTATGGATTTGCAAAAGAAGTTACTGTCAGACTTCCCAAATGAAATCATTAGATGACAATACCTCCTTAACTGTGTGTAATACTGTGCATTTTAAGCCCTTTCATATATACTATTATGAAATATCCTTGTAAGCAAGTTTATATTATTATAATCTCCATTTTGCATGAAGAAATTAAGACCCATACAGGTAAAGTGACTCACCCAAAGGAAGCCAGTAAAGATATTGCAAAAACTGGTTTCCTCTCCTTAATCCACATTCAGTCTCTCTTTGCTACTTCAAACCGTCCCTACCCCATCCCACTGTTCGTCTCCCTTGTGCACGTGCACACACACAGCTTCAAGCTTGACTCATGTGTAGCAGTTTGGCAGTTTGATATAGTTATGAATTCCAAAAATAGATATTGGATTATGCTTGTAAACTAGTCTGTTAATCTGGGCATGATTAAATTATGATTAGGGCATTGACTGGGCCACATCAGTAGGACATGGCAAAGGACAGAGTTGGAGGGGTTTTGAGTTGGAGCTCTGATGTTGGAGTCTTGAGCTGGAGCCCAGGGAAGTAAGAGAGCTTGGTTGTGAGGAAGGAGAGAAGGCCCCGGGAAAAGAGACGAGGCATTCACCTGAGAGTCTACAGCTGGCCTTGTGGAGAGAGGCAAAGCCTAGAGAGCATCATAGTCTACAGCTGACCTTGTGGAGGAACCAGAGGAGCTGAGCTCAGAGAGAAACAGAGCCCCGGGAAGAGAGGAACCCAAGAAGCCTGAACCCTGGCAAACGCCGGCAGCTGCCTTGCTCCAACACGTGGCAATAGACTTTAGTGAGGGAAGAAATTTATGCGTTATGGCCTGGTAACTGTGGACTTCTACCCAAAATAAATACTCTTTATAAAGACCAACAGATTTCTGGTATTTTGCATCAGCACCACTTTGGCTGACTAATATACCATGTAAGCGTGTCAGTACACACAGTGTCTCAGCTGCTCCCTCTTCTTCCCTCAATGGCACCCTAACCCTCACCCAACTTCTCTAGGCTAATTCCTCCTTCTCACACTTTAGGGCTTAATTCACACATCCCTTCTTTCAGCAGCCTAGACTGGATTAGTTGCCCCTCCCATTCACTCCCACAGTGCCCTCCACTTCCCCCATGAAAGCATTTGTCACACTACAATGTCATTGCCACTGTACTTGTCTGTGTCACACAATAAATTGTGAGCTCTGTAAAGGCAGAAACATGGCACATTGAAGATGATCAATAAATGCTTGTGAGTGTTGCAAAGAGCCCAGATGTTGCCTCAAGAGCAGGTGCGATCTCAGCTAGGTCCCAAGACATATGTAAACCAATAGCTGGGCTCCGGCATGGCTTTAGGGAAGCAGGGAAGGCAAGCCTTCTGAATTTCCAGCAAGTTATTTTCTAAAAGAAACAAAAGTACCCCCCTCAGAGCCAGCATTTCCCCAGGTCCAAATACATTCCCAGGGAGCAAATTAAGCTATTCAGAAAACTGTTTTCATGATCGCAGCCACCCAGGGAGCCACTCACTTGTGCCTCAGGGAAGTCCACAGGAAAACATTTTGCCCTTGGCTGTGTCACTAGTGAAATGGGATGAGTCAGGCCTCCTGCCTTGGCTGGGAGGGAGCATAAATTTGGCCTGAATTCTCTCTCCTGCCTCTAAGATCTGGTTTCTCTTTTCCCAAATCTCCTGTCCTCAATAACAAAGAACTAATGAGCTCTTACTCAGTGCCAGGCACTAATCTAAGCACTCAAATGTACTGACTCATTCAATCCGCATAATAATCCTATGAGTAGGTACTATTATTATCCCTATTTTATAGACAAGGAAACTGAGACACAGAAAGATGAAGAAATCTGCCTAGTTCATATAGTTCTAAGGAGTGAGGCAGAGATTCAAGCTTTTATCTGACTTGAGGACCAATTAAGGAACCATGTCCTGCAAAAAGCCTACTGACCACCCTAGCCTAGGGTTAAATTCTGTACCTCCTCTGAAGTCCTCTAGCAAGCCTTTTCAGTACAATCTATTTGGTTATTAACTCCCCATCTGGTATTCTTATATGGAAGTCAAGGCCAAAGATGCTGTCCTCTCTCTATCTATCTCTATCTCTCTCTCTATCTCCCGCCCCAAACAGAGACTAAACACCATGCATAGTATTTTGTCTCCACAAAGGGAGCTGAGGGCATAGTGGATCAAGGCCTGGAGTTGCTGGCTAAGAGAACACTTGCCACTCAGCAGAAGAGGATGGGTGTACTCCTAAAGAAAATTTCTGCAAGATCATTCAGCAAGCTCTCTCAGCTCTGCAGGAGAGGAACCTCTAATGTTTCTCATTGACTCAAAAAACAAAACAGACAACACACACTTTGCCCTCTGTTACTTAGGACAATAGCCCTCTAGCACCGTTAGGAGGCAGTAGAAGATGGGAGTTAAGCTCTGGGCTCCAGAGCCTGCTTCCTCATCTTCATTTTATAAATGCCTCATAATTAATGATGCAGAGATGACAATCTCTATCCTATTAAATAGCTGATTCTTTTACAGAAATCAATAGTCTGTCAGAAGAAATCATTTTGGGCAGAGACTGTTTAATCATCTTCATTATCATCATCATCATTATCACCATGATAGATAACATCTATTGGATTTTTATTATGGGCAAGGTACTATATATGAATTATCCCATTTTATCCTCCCTCTGTCGCTGGGAAACATTTATTAACAATCGGCCACAAAAGGCACTGATTCTTCAAATTAAGCCAAGCTGGTGCCTGTCCTCAGAGAGTTTTAATTCAGACAGTCTAGCAAAAGGACCCTTTGAAAATGGAATAACGAAACTTCCATTATGCAACATTGATGAGAAACAAGGATCTTCAAACGTGTAGGTGTGAGTCAGTGTGGCTTAAGAAGTGGGTTCAAATTCTTCCCAAGGCACTGACTGGCTGTGTGACTAAAAGCAAGTTACTTAATCTCTCTGAGCCTCATTTCCCCAAAGGAAAATGGAATAACAATACCTTCACCAGGGCTGTGATGATCAAATGATACTAAAGTTGAGAGCTTCTAACACAATGAACACTCAGGAGAAGTCCACCCCCCCAACCCCTCTCATGTGGACAACCAAAGCTTACCCTTTAGGTATCTGTACCTTCCTGACCAGCTGACAGAGAAACCTTTCTAAAATTCTTCCCTAATTTAGTGAACAGAACAAAGCACATATCTTTTTAGCCTTTTCTTGATATCCCAGGGTCAAATTCAAGGTGCAAAGCTGCTGTTTCCACCCTGAGGAGCCCCAGACTGTTGATTCTGCTATCTCCTTCCTCTTTTCAGGAACTGTTTAGAGTGTCAGCTGCAAGCAGTGGTCCCTCCCTCCACCCCCATTCCCCCTTTCCCTAGCTTTGCCTCATCAGCAATCTCAATTTTCACAAAATTATAACTCAGTACAGATTCTGTCTAGAGGATGACTGTCGTGTCTCCTGCAGGGTGATGTTCACAAACTTTGTGGCAGCTCCTCTCCCTCATCCTCAGGGGTCTTTGGGTCTGATTTTTCAGATTTACTTATGATTTCAAGATTATTGAAGTGCCCCCCCCAAATTCAGAGATACTAAATTCATAAATAACTTACAACTTTTCTTTTTTCCCTTGGGCCTGCATTCGTTACGTGGTTCTTAAAGCTTTACGTGGGAGGGTCGAAAGGAGGCAGAGGTAGAGACAGCTTCCCTAGGCTTTTTTCTTATGTTCCCAAACACTTGGTGTGGGTACATGCAGCTAAAACTGAGCGTAGATCTGAACTCTGCAACCATTCCCCGTTTCAAAGGCAGACATGAGATCCACAGCAAAAGGAGGGCTTTAATATTCCTCACTTGAAGTGTGGCCCTTTGCTCTTTGCCTGTCCAAGTAATATCCATCCTTGCAGGCCCAGTTAAAATCCTGCCTCTTCACAAAGCCCTCCCTGTCCACCCATGAGCCTGACTTGGCCTCCTCTGAACTCCTCACACTTACTCTTTATGCCATTCATGTGGTGGTTACTCACCAGGCCCCTCAAGACCCCCCGAGAAAGTTGCCAGAAAGTACTGGTATTTAGTTCTTCAAGTGTGACCTTTGCTCATCACTCCACCCCCCTCGGACCACGTGTAGAGTTTACACTGCCTGAAAATCTTATAGTAAATCTCCTTGGGCATTGAATTTTCAGAACTAGCTGCCCCACCCTACCCCCAACATCTCTTTTCAAGTGGTTGAAGCTTAGGGCTTTCTGGCTTGGTCTGTATGGATAGGAATACCTGGGTGGCCTCACCATGGTGAAAGAGGCCCCCCTAGAACACACACACACACACACACACACACACACACACCTCCTGGAGACTATAAGCCAAAGGGGAAATTGCTTGCAGATGAAAAGCTCTTGCCTCCAACTGGCCTACTATCTCAAGGGTGGAATTATTCAGCTGGTTTGGGTTCACAACTAATTCTGGGTTAAAATAAAACTCCAGGCTTCCAGAGTGTGAAGAACTAGCTCATAAATCCTTAGTGAATAAGACTTTCCAAATTGAGTTTCTTTTACGAGGCCATTTGTGAGCACTTCTGGCTTTTTCAACTGGAGCAGCAAACTGGGACTATAAATATTAACAAGATGGTAGATGGGGTTGCAGGGCAGAGATACTGGGAGCCAGACCGTCCATCTCAGCAGGGTTCCTTCTCACTGCCCCTTGCTAATCCAGGCTGCTTATAATTCCAAGAAAGAACAATCTGCACTGCCATTGAATGAGACAGCATTCCACAGTGCTAAAGCCACATGGCATGAAGATTAGTCTGTCCTCAAGCCAGATTCTCCCACTACCTGGTCACCTGTGTAGTGTGTGTGTGTGTGTGTGTGTGTGGCTGTGTGTGTTTCGTTGTTGCTATTTTTGTGCTTTGGGATGGTTTGTTTTATGGCAAATAACACAGGGCACCTTTTTCATTAATTTTTTAAGAGTTAAAATAGTTTAACGTTTTTATTGCAACTAACTCATTTGGCAATAGTTTTATGTGCCACAGTGAAAAAAAATGTAGGGAGGCAAGAAAAAAGAGAGACGTGAGTCTCAGAAGGTGTCAGATTGTTTGCTGATTGCCAAGAAGTATTTTTCTGGGATCTCCACAGGGTAATAAGAGTAATGGTTATAGAGAGATTGTTATATGCTACATGGCTTATCTCATTTAATTGTGTAGTTATTACTCCCACATTACAGATGGGAAAATTAAGGCTCAGAAAAGAAGTCACTCGCTCAAGGTTATACAACTTGCAATTCAAACTGTAGATATCAAAACTTAGGTGCTCACTCCAGGGACAGGATCCCTAATCCCTGCAAAATGCTGCTTTCCACCACAAGGAGCCAACAGACCAAAGCCTTGTGGATCTGAAGGAGTTTATGAGCCTCCTTGGAGCATGGCCCTAACTGAGGCTCTCACTCTAATAGGAGAGGCAGAAGACCCCGCAATGCAGGAAGTAGTTTTGGCCATGGGAACATCCCCTGGGATTTGCCAGCCTGGAAGCCAAGCAAGCTGCACTTTTCCCTGGACTCTGACCCTGAGAACTGCCTAAGCTAAGATAGCTCAGCCCATCTTTATACTTGGTTTCAACAGGACACCATGATATAACTCAGCAAGAAGCTAAGAAAAGGCCAAATGTAGGAATGTAGGAATTGAGCCAAGGAAATGTAGGAATTGAGCAAAGGGCAACTGCTTGGTGGGAGCTGAGAGAGGGTTGCTGCATTGGAGTAGTTCACACTGACCTTGTGAACTACCTGTGTACCACACTGGAAAGAAACCCAACATGGGGTCATGCCCAGACCTCAGAGGGGCACCTCTAAGGAGGAGAAGACCTCAAGTGAAAGAGGCTGGAGGTGTATTCATACCTGGGAGCTGAGGAAGGGATACCCAGGGAATACCAGAATAGAGATGCAGGAAGAAGGAATCCTCCAAAAGCCCACAAAAGTACTCAACAGAAAATCACTTTGCTCTAATCACTTTCCAGGCCCAGAAAGCATGAGGCCAACCAGCCAATTAAAATGATCCTATCCCCTTTCCTCCTTACCTCACCCCAAGCACTGGCAGATCAAAATAGCAGCAAGCACAAGGGGAGCGGGAAGGGAGGAGGATCACATGGCTAGGTTCCTGTTCCCACCCGAAGTCTTCCAAACTTGGGGGTCGGCAGGGCATATTTAATGTTGGTCAAGTTCACAGTTTTGATATATATCTTGGACTGGATATTCTGTTTCCTGAATTGAGTCTAGAATTCAATTCTTTTTTACCTAAGGATGAGCATAAAAGCCATAGGACCTGTCAGAAGTTTACCCCAGGGGCACAGAATAACATGTAAAGGATGTGATAGACAATATAGACAATGTGCTGTTCTCTTTCCTACACAAGTCCCTTTCTTCTACATACTAGTTATAGTTTGCAATGAGTATCCTCTCAACCAAATCCTCCACGACAATTAGAACAAAATCCAGTGGGTTTTCTCTCCATTCCTAACAAAATCTTCTGCCCTTCACACCCCAGTACCCTCTCCCCTGCCACCCTCACCACAAGCATGCCAGCCTGACAGCAGCTTTCTGAGGTATGCAAAGAGCCTGCACAGAGCTAGAGAAACAAGAGGGAGACAGAAGACTCTTGAAACTCCCTAATATGCTTTCAAATCCCTCATTGGACTCCACGGGGTATAATTTAGGGGTGCTGGCCAAGTAACCCTCCTGCTTGTAAAACTTTTTCTCCCCCATCTTTCTCATTGGCCAGTCCCATTGTAGGAATCCCATCATCCTTTTGTCCCAGTCACTCATTAGAATTAAAATATTCTGAGAAGGGTAAAACAATTTATTGTCTTCATTCACAGCTTATTGTAAATTATTATATTTCTCAAAAATTTTGCCCATTCTTTTTTATAAACATAAACATTTTAGGCATTCCTTTAATATTATTTAAAATTATTACAACTACTGTGGCAAAATAATTTAAAGTTAATTAAATATTGAAAATGCTTTTTAAAAAATACACAAAAATAATAATTAAAAAAAAAAAATACACATGCTTTCCTTCTGACCCTTCCATCTCAGAGGGCTCACACAATCACAACCCCATCCCCTGAACTGAGAATCCCATCTTAGAATTGGCTAAGACCACAGGTCAGAGAACCAAGAAAGTGAAACTGCCTAGAATGGGTTGGTCAAAGAGCATGGGGAGGAGCAGGCTTGCTGAGGATGGTACCAAAATAACCGGGTGTTATCTGGTAACAGCAATCTTAGGCCAAGGAGACACCGTAGGCATGTTGGTATCTTAGGGTTGAATTTTTTAACTACTGCCACAGAACCATAATTTTTCAGAAGGACAGAGTGTGATATGTTTGATTCAGGACTGTAAAATTCTGCCCCACAAAACAGCATCCCATGTCTTATATATAAGAATTCATTGTTCATTTACAAAGATGTTTTTGAAAACCAGCTGGGGATCAGGGCAGGGAGGAGGCAACTTGGAAACTAGACAGTCCCACTCCTCTTAACCAGCTACATGGCCCTAGGCACATTCCTTACCTTCTCTGAGCCTAGTTTCTCAAGTGTAAAAATGAGGTACAAGTACAAAGCCTGAATGACCATTGTGAAGCTTGAACCATCATTAGATAATGTGTGCCAAGTGCAGTGCATTGCACACGCTGGGTGCTTGGTACTTTTAGCAACCTGTGTGAGGAACTACAGAAACTATACCAGCACACTCTTGCATATAAAGAGAAACAAAAAGATAAGGGCTTAAGGACACCAAAACGTAGGCCATATGGTGAGCAGAATTTTCACAGGGGGTATGGACACTGTTGTAGTCCTGCCTGGAGCATTAACAGAATTGTTAGCTCTGCGACCTGCAGGACTAGTGAGCAGATCCCTGCCTCACCTTTGCTGTCTTGAGATGGTAGAAGACAATCTCCCAGAAGAGCATGGAGTGATCCCAGCCCCATCTCACTTCTGGTCCCTCCTGGTTGTGGTAGTATCCAAAGGTCCTGGGCAGCTGAAGAGGAGTCATGGAGAGAAGGAATGGAAAAGCCCCAAAGGCCTCTCTTTGTCATTTTCCCAATCCTGCCCTGGCCTCCCCCTCCTCCAGATGCCAAACCTTGCCCCCACCACGCACACACACACTGTGCACACATACAGAATTTATTTGGGTTGCACAAAGCCAGACTTGTCACCCTCAAGGCTAGGAACTGGCTGGCTGTGTTATCTGCACCCAGCTATTCATTTGCCAACATTCACAGGACAGCTTCCTGCAATCTCCGCCATCTCCCCTTATCCGCAGCCACAGGCAGCAGCCGCAGCAACCCCAGCAGGCTGCCTCCTGGCAGGCTCAGCGCAAGCCCCTACCCTGCTCAAGCATTCCTGTTCCTGGAAGGGGGTCTCTCACCTAA
The DNA here is from genome assembly GCA_026826555.1 of Tolypeutes matacus. NCBI lineage: Eukaryota > Metazoa > Chordata > Mammalia > Cingulata > Chlamyphoridae > Tolypeutes > Tolypeutes matacus. The sequence continues at coordinate 38,609,465 of JAKSZT010054030.1, forward strand.
GCTGCTGAGGGCTCTAGGAGGAAGGTCTCTTCTCACCGTTGCGGAGGGGGAAATACAGAAGAAAAAGGAAGCAGCTCTTGGATCCCCTGGACTGTCAAGAGGATCCTCATTCTCAACTTTCCATGAGTGCCCAGCCCTGTAGGGGGAGGCTGTTCCCATCATTCCAATCTGATAGGGGAAGCATGGTCCCAACCCACTAGGACCTCTCAGCCTCCCTCCTCACTCCCTCATTCCCTCATTCCTACCCACTACAGGGAAGCTGATGTGGCTCATGATTGAGTGCCGGCTTCCCACATACGAGGTCCTGGGTTCAATCCTACCCACGACGGAGAGTCCCTTCCTCCTCCTTTCAGTGAAGGGAGAAGATTCTACAACAACCTCCCACCTGCCCCACGCCTGTCATTTCAAACACCATAGTAGACATTATCTTATTTAAGGCAAGATAGGTACTTTTGTAATATTATTATAAAACCTTTCAACATAAGTGTAATTATACATATTTTACATTTGGGGAAAGTGAAGGTTATAGATGTTAATTAACATGCTCCAAATCACAAGTTTAGTAAGCAGTATGTGAGGATTTTAACCATGTTCACCTGCCTGCAAAGTCTGAACTCTTCATTACAACAAAACCAAACTGCCCTATAAGACCAGAATGTAGACAGAATGTGGGGTGACCATGGCTCCTAAATCCAGGACAATCAGGAGCTACCCACTCCCCGCCCCTCCCAAATACACACACAAGGAGAAGAACTTCTATCTCAAAAATATCTCCCCAACAGCTCCCACAGAGCCTGAAATTTCAGTTTGCTATTAGCCCTTCAAGGTAAAGCATTTCACACCAAGGTCCTCTTATAAAGTTAGGATCCCCGACAATAGCTCCAAGATTATAGCCACAGGTCATTCTCCTGGGATCAGGGGAAGTCAACCTGTCGGGCCCTTTGACACAGATGGCTAACCTACCAAAAGTGCGTGTATCCCTTTCATAGTACAGAGCCATTCCTGGAAACATCAACTCAACTAGGGACCACATCTTACAACCCACCTTACATGGCCATATAACTAGTTCTTGCCAACAGGACGTAAGCAGAAATGTTGTCCATCGCTATGGACTGAAGCTGAAGATTTTAAGAAGCAGATGTAACATCGTCACTGTCTCTTTCCCCTTCTGATGGCCAAAGCAGAAGAGTCCAAGCCATGATGGCGTGGTTTTCAACCTTGGCCGCACACTAGAGTCACTTAAAGCTTTTAAAAATCCTGATGCCAGGGCCATACCACAGGACAATTAAATCCAAATCTCTGGGATGGGAGCCAGGTTTATGTTTTTAAAGCTCCTCGGGCGATTCTAATGTTCAGCCAGAAATGAGAACCACTGCCCTAGAGGGATGGTAGAACCACATGATGGAAGAAATCTGGGTCTCTAAACACTGCAAAAAGAAAAACCACCCACTGACAGTGAACTCGTGCATCTGACTGTTAAAGAGCAAGAAATAAAATTCTGATGTTTTATGCCACTTTGGGGGTTTATTTGTTACAGCAGCCAGAATTACTCTAACTAATATAGCCCCCTAGGGAGCCAGACTTAATGAAAGGTTTTACTCTTTTATTCCAAAGGAGGCTCAAGATGCTATTTGCTGGTACTATATGTTTTGCCATAGGAGGAGGTTTATCCCTTGATGTCTAGGAACTAAAAAACATCCTCTCTGTGTCCAGAGCTCCATATGTTCAGGTTAACCTGTGCTGAAACCACACTCAAGCAACCATACTTCACATTCTTACAGCACAAATACTGCTTCAAATCCCCTTCTCATTCATTATCTTATTTTAGCCTCATAAAATCTCTAGGAGAAGAACTTATAAGTGATGGTTAAGACTTAGAAATGGAGAAACTGTAGACCAGAAAGGAAAACTGACTTGCCCAAAACTTACAAGACCCAATGAGCAGTAGAGCCATGTCTAGGACTCAGTTTTCTCATTTTCCAAGGCAGTGTTCTTTCTACTATATCCTCAAGCTCTGGTCCATTCTTTTAGTCTCCCAGGACAAAAGTCAGGAACTAACTTGCTGTTGGAGAGGACAAGAGAGTGAGTCAGGTAAGAAACATAGGCCAGGCTTTGGACTTTTCTTAAATCCCTGTGGTGTCATGAAATCCTGGAACAGGGGATAATCAGGTGGAGTCCTCATGCCCAGAAAAAGGACCAGTCTATAAACTCTAATGTGACAGGCACACTCTAATCAGCAAGACTTAAATAGCAGCCTCCTCCCTTCGGGGGTAAGCATTACTATTTACCTAAGTCTTCTGCTAAAACTCGAGGGCCCCTGTCATTGAGTCCTTGCCTCCCAGGGTGATGAGTTTCACAAGCTACCCTCCCCAGTAGGAGAGACCTGAGAAAGCAGGAGAAGACTTGCAAAAATAAATTAACTAAAACAAAAACCTGCCAACTTCAATTCCACAAGGTTGCCAAGGACTGGACTTGAAGCCTACCCTTTTAGACCACAATGTGGTGCTACGTGGAGGGGATGGGGCAAATAAATGGAGCCTAGGGTTGCATATAGGGAAGCCTGGAGGTTAGAGTTATGTCCCTGGGGATGTCAGTGATGTTAGTGTGGCCTAAGTCCAACTAGGCTTAAACAGCGACAGGACCGCAATGAGGCTCATTTCCTTTATCAGTGCAGTATGTTCTCACTGCTTACTGGACCATACCCTGGCTCTCCACTCAGGTCACTGGGTCCCAGAAAATGCATTGCGAGCCTCGCTCAAAGTCTTTATCTAAATCAGGGGTTCTTAACCTTTTTTATTCCACAGACCCCTTTTCCAGTCAGGTGAAAACCCCAAGCCCCTTCTCAGAATGTAGCAGCAAATAATTTTATGACACTCAACATTGGAGGTCAGAGAAAATAAAGATAATAAGCTGATTTTTTTTTCAATTCAAGTTCACAGATGCCCTGAAATCTTTCCACAGACCCCTGGTTAAGAACCCCTGATCTAAATCATCTGCAACCTCTCAGGCCCAGAGTCAAATGATTCAGAGGTGGCTTTAAAGGCAGCTGTCACAGGGCTGCCACATGGCACAACTGTGAGGGCACCATTCCCATCATAGTCTGCATAACGACACCCCCTGGAGTTGTGCAGTGCACAGCCTACACAGCAAAACACTTCCAGCCTCACCCCTTCTGCCTCTTTGCAGGAAATTGTGTATCATCTAGCTGAATACAAATTATCCTAATGGACAGGAAATTGCAGCCTGGAGAGATATCAGGTAGTAGCACTAAATGAAAATCAGGCAACAACCCCAAAGAAAAGAGAACCCCTCCATTCACCCCAGCACTAGGTTGCACCCTTGTATGCATCTTATTGAAATTGAGTTACTGGGTCACAGGTCTGTTTCCCCCATCCAACTATGAGCTCCCCAAGGTCAGAGTATCTTATCTGAGCATCTGGTACAGAGCCTGGCACATAGTAGATGCTCAATACACTTCACTGACAGAGTGAATGAATGGATGAGTGAGTGTGTGGATTCCTTCATTTATGAATTATCAAGTGCCTATTCTGTACCAAGCACTGTTCTGAGCTCTGGGAATGCAACAGTAAATAAAACAGGCAAAAATCCCTGCCCCTCTAGAAAGTGGATAAGTGAACGAAGTAAGTAAAATTGCTCCATAAATTGAGGCTCTATGACAATGGTTGACATTTACTGAGTTCTAACCACCTGCCAAGGACTTTTACTCTCATTATCTAGGAGTCTGCCTGGTAAACTGGTTGACATCATGGCTACAGAATCATAGGGTCAGAGCCACACCCAATTCTGTCACTTGCTAACTACATGACTGTGGGCCAGTTACGTAGCCCCTCTGAACCTCAGCTTCCACAGCTGCCAAATGGAAATAATACAGCTATAAGAATCAGATTACATAATTCCTGAAGAGATCTCTTCTACTGGTTCCTGGTGTACACTAAGTGCCCATAGGTAAATAGCTATTGTTGCCATCTCATTTAACCCTCACATTAACTCTACGAGGCAGGTACCACCTGCACTTTGGTAATGCAATAACTGAGACTTAGAGAAGTAAAAGAATTGATCTAAGTTCACACAGATGGGAACTGGCAAAGCCGGATCAAAACCAAGCCAGTTCAATTCCTCAGTATATGCTCTTAACCATTCTGACTTGTGCAAAGAGACCAGCCTTGCCAGAGTCGGCATCACACAGAGCCTGGAAGGGCGCTGGGAAGAGCATCTACCTCTGACTATCTCCCCACCAGCCAACCACAGAGCCGGAAATTTCACTGTTTTATTCTTAGCCCTTCACGGAAAACCATCTCACTCCAAGCTCCTCTTATAGGGTAAAGTTCCCCTAACCAAAGAAAAGCATTACGTCAGCAGATGTCCAACTGTGAATGGAATTCTGGGATCACTGATTTTATTCTAAGGTTTGCTTTGTTTGGGGGAGTTGCAGTGGAGACCAATGCCTCATTTGGGAAGATGAGGCTTGGGCAGGAGCTACACTGAACTTGTCACAGGAGAACTCTAGACGGAGAAGAGGCTATAGAAGGGAAAATTGCCACAAGGGCTCTGCAGGTTGTGTGCACTGCAGGTTTTTGTACATTCTGCAGCAGAAATAAAAGAATGTAGAAATGGTGAGGAGCTGGTACTCCTGGACACACATATGGGTTAACTCATTGTATATGTTGCCTTTCAGAATTGCCCCTCTTGGTTGGTTCTTTTAAATGACTTGTGAAGAGAGATGAGATGACTTTTCCACCATGCTGTAAGCACAGGCCCTTTTGGCCTTCCCATCTGTTGCAGCAGGACAGGGACCAAGTTTACAGGTAAGATGGAGTCTGAGCTGGCCCAACCCTCACCCACACCAAACAGGAGACACGGGTGACCCTAAACCTGGCCAGTAGCTTAAGTAGGATGAGCTGGAATGGACCAGTGATTTAACTCCAGCAGAAAGAGGGTAGAAGAGGGGTAGGAAGGAAGGAGAGGAAAAAAGAAAAAAGAGGAAGAAGAAAGAAATAGAGAAAGAACTCCCACCATCCCAGACCTAAGTAATTTGGCCATGCTGAGTTTTCTCATTTTCTTACTTTGGATGCCTCCACCTCTACACATTTTCCACATTTCCCTTTCCAGGGTCCAGAATGAAAACTCCACCCACAAATCAGCCCCTCCCCCCCAAATGGGACTCAATTTCCCCATAGTCACCCACCCTTATTAAAACGATTGATTACTATATTTTCCATGGACAGGTGAGGTGAACAAGTTCAAGACCCAGGGGACAAAGGAGGAAGGATAGAATTACTGAGGGACAGAAGGAGGGGAGTACCTACAGTTCACTACAGAGGTTGATGAAACATTTTCAGAGCTCTGAAGGCTCTGAAATCCCTCTTCAGCTTTATTTCCCCAGGGGCTATAGAAGTAAGAAGGAAAAGTTTCAAACATCAGTTTCAGGGTTTAAGACTGTTTGTCAATTTTGCTCCAAATAAAATTGAGTTTCGCTTTAATATCAAGTGTGTTAAGCTTTATCAGTAGTGCTTTAAAAAGTCTCTGTTTCTTCATCTATCCTAGAATAGCCATTTCATAAATGTTGGAAAGATTACGGGTCAGTAAGGGCATGGGAAGGTAGATGAAAGGATGAATGGGAAGGTGGATGGGTAGATGTATCAGTGTATGGATGGAGAATTCAATAGACAGGTGACTGAATGAATGGGTGGATTTCTATATCACACATAAGAACCCATCTTTTGCTTTCAGACAGGAATATTTTTAAATGGGGTTGATTAGGAGCTGATGAGTGGCATTGGAAATGGTACTATAACTAGTTTAGTTTTCTATGTCACTAAAGCATATTTAGACTAACCACTAACCACATATAATAGTTTCTTATCAAGTCACCTTTTTCTGTCATTCTTTTATATTCTCTGCAATCCTCCCTCAGATATTTAATTTGCTCCCACAGCAACTATGACCCACTAGAAGAGAACTCTGATATCCCCACCTCCAGCTCTGGCCTGCCCTGATTTCCATCCTCTGTCTCTCGCACTCTACTCTGTGAGTTCATCCAGATGTCCCAGGATCAATTTAATCTCAATATGTCTACAATGAATGTTGGTATGTCCCCTCCCCACCTCAGTCTAGCTACCTTATCTAACTCCTCTATTTCTAAAGACTTAGTTTCCCCATTCTCCAAAGTTTTAACAATAAACTGTAAATTAGTTTTTATTATTTCCTTCTCTCCATATGTGACCAATCACCATGCCATTTATCTCACTATTCTAAAGGTCTTTTGAACCTTTGAGTGTGTGGATGCATTCATCAAATGTTCTTTGCCTCTGATTTCTCCTTTCTACAATCAGTGTCATGCACATGTTTTTTCATGTATTTATTCATTTATGCTATTCAAAGTGTTCAATGCCCTTATATGCTAGGTACTGAGCTCCACACTAAGGTTTCAAAGATGAATAAATCACAGTCACTGACCTCAAGTATCTCAAAATCTCAGTAAATACTCCATAAAATGATATACTGACCATATCTTCTCCCTCCTCAAATTTTTGGTCTGGGGTCCAAAATCATTGCCAGACTGTCCTGTCCTTGGTCTTGTATGCTGGTTTTTTATGCAGACTCAATTCAGGGCTTACAGAATAATTACTGTGAGATGCAGCCATGCTGGAGCCTGGACCAATGCCCTGTACTTCTGCTTCTCAGAGTTGTGATGCTGATTTGGGATGCTGACTTGGGGCTCTAAGAAATAGCATCATTGGCTAAAATTAAAATATGGGTGATAAATCAGGTAGTCACCTGGAGCTAGGAATGCTGATGCCAAGAGAGCAGGAAAAAAGAGTACTAATAATAATAGCAAAAATACTCTCCTAGAATATAAAAAATTGAGATGCTCAAGACACTTCTAAATCATACTGGACATGGACCCTAAAAAATATTAGAGTGGCTCCAAGGATGACCTCTTTGATCCATCCTGCTTAGCATTCCCTATGATAGGGGTCCCAAAAGAAAGTCCTCAATAAATACCATAGGAATGAACAGAAAAAAGAAGGAAGAGATGGAGAGAAGGAAAGGAAAGAAAGAGAAGAAAAGGTAAGGGAAGAAGGAAGGGAAGGAAGAAAATTGTCCTCCTTCATACCATATGAAGCCCCAGTAAACTAGAGAAGTAAAACTGGCTCTTTTCAGATTACTGAGAATTTCCAGTCTCTAGGAAAACACAATCTCTCTCCCCCAATAATTCTGAAACTCAAGTCCTAGAAACCTGAAGTCTGAGGGATGAGGAGGGAGAGGGGGGTAAAAAAGAAGCTCAGTAGAGAATGTGATGGGCTAATGTCCCCTTCTCCCCCATACTCTGGATTTCCAGCTGTATCAAGGACTCTGGGCAGGAAATCTCCCAGGGCTATGATTGAGGCTATCCACAGGAAGGAGGAGGTAGGCTGGGTAAGGACAGAGCTCTGACAAACACAGACTAGAGATAGGAAGCACACACTTAGTGCATGCCTTTTCTGAATAGGGCACAGGGGCCAATCCCAGGTAGGGATCAGCTTAGATGATTTCAAAAAATGTTATAAATAGAAAAGATCTTAAAGTTCGATAATTCCAACCCATTTACCACATATCTGTGGAACAGGATGCCATCGGTTGTGGACTGCTGATGGATGAGGGCTAGAACCCCAGACTGATAGGCTGTCCAAGGCTCCGGGAACAGTTACTTCCCCGTCCCCTACCTCCCCCGACCCCAACCAAGTCATTTCACCTCTTCTTATCCCTGATGGTCTTCCAAAAGGAGATTAAGAGATTAATTTAATTAATCTTCTTCAAAATTCAACATGCCCCCAAAGGATTGGATTTGTTGGTCCTTTAACTCTTTGAGAGATATTTATCCTAATTAGATGTTGCTAAATGTTTAATCCTTAGTCCTGGGAGTGAGTGATGACTCACTAGAAATATGAGCTGCTGGGCACCTGAGAAAGAGAAAGGGCAGAAGTAGAAGTTGACAGGGTTGTAGAGGAAAACATGAATATTGCCTCTGCCGCATATTTAGTCGCTTAATCCTGAAGATGTTTCTGAATGTCTCTGAACCCCAGGTTTCTGTTTTGTAAATGGGAACTCTCCTTACCTACCTTGCAGAATTGTTAAAAGGATTCACTGAGACAACGTACCAGGCACAGGCATGGCTTCTCTTTCCATTCCTTTCCCTACTTGACTTGAGATTTTCCCTTGAGCCAGTCCTAGGTGAACACTGTAACTCCCAAACTTAATTTTGAACACATTTTTGCCCATCAAATGTGGACCAGCTCTGCCCACCAACAGTGAAGAAGATAGGTTTAAATTTACTTTTCCTTCCCAGCTGCAATTTCTCTCTTGAGGAATAGGAAGGAAGACAAAAAGGAGGCTGAGACTCTGCATCATCCATTGAGTTGGTAATGCAGCCAACTATGGAGCATTCTTTGGCCAACAGGCCACCACTTTAGGGATCAGTCCTGGAAGGTGAATTTGTAGCTGGAAGATGCCTCCTGACTCAAGCGAGAGCTTTCCATCCTGGGACGTGGCTGGACCCTCAGCCAGGAAACCTGGGTTCTCGTCCAGGCTCTACCATTGGCTCACTACGTAAACACGGACAGCTTATTTATCCTCTGAGAATGCCATTTCCTGCTATGTAAAATGGTGATAGAAAAACACATCTGGCCCACCTCACTGAATGGTTAAAAATGGCTTCTGAGCGTAAGACCTTATAAATGTTTCTATTTGGGCAGCTTGCAGGATGAAATGAAAACTATTTGGGGTGAGGGCACTGACTTCAAGAAGAGCCTGGACAGGAAGAGGAAGGAAGAAGAAGAGGGAGGAAGCAGGGACAGGTTGGGGAAAACTCTACCCCATGTGCTGACAAGCTGCTCTATTTCTACATGTGCCTAGCAGAGTTGGGAAGATCAGAGAAAATGTGTATATTTATAAGCTAAGCAAAAAGAAAAATGCCACCATAAAACTGAGAGGGAGGGATAATAAAATAAAACAATACAGAGTGTCCTATAACCACACAACAATAACAATGCTAAAACAGAAATAGCTTATTAAGTTAAAAACAACAGTAAATCTGTCAGAACAACCCATAGGAGCTCTCATCTTATGATAGTAAAAAGCCTCTACCAGGCCTATTGTCTTACACTTTCATTAAACTACAGTTTTATAAGCTAAATTATTGCCAGCTCTTGCTCAATTCCCAGAATGAAATCTAGTTAAACTCTTAATTTGGGAGATACATCTTTTGCAAGTGGCAAGTCCTTAATGGACAGTTCTCAAAGCCTGACTTAACTTTGGAAAGCAGGGGAGAAACCAAGGCATAGAAGGACTGATCCAACAGTTTGTATTTGGGACCCTAACAAGATGTTGTCAATTATGACTGCACAGAGGAGACAGCCCAGGCCACTCCCTTACCAGATCCCCAAGCGCTTTCTGACCAAGGAACAGTGGGCTGATGTCCCTCCCCACCTAGGAAGGTTCAGATCTCAGGAAAAAATGAAGTTGAAACCAGGCAGCTCTATTCCCTCATTAGTAAGCTAGGTGTACAGTCATGGCCAGTCTTCATGCCATCTAATACCATAGACCAAGCAACATATAAATGAGAAATTCCAGCATGCCACTGCTGGTGAAGCCTTGGGACTGGACCACTTACTATACCCTATTCCTGGCCTAACTTCTTCCTAATTCTCTTTGCTTCTAAATGGACTGTGTGTTTGCTTTGTTGTCTGTTTCCAACTTGCCACTTGGGACTCGATATTGACTATAACTGTGTTTCTCCCACTATCATATGCTGGAATTCTCCCCCCAGCAAGCCTGCCTCCAGCTGCAACCATCTTGGTCAATGCAACTCCAAGAAGCTCAGCTTGGCTCTGCCACCACCCATTCCACATTCACCACCATCCCCATCCCCCACCACCAAAGACCACCCCCACCCACCCAGGATTGCCCAGGGGCTGGAATTTGTACCAGCACAAGAAAGAAGGAGAGAGGGATCAGGGTATATGAAGGGACATCTCATCAATACCTGGTGCCCACATCCTTGGTGCAATGGAGAATTCAGTGCTGGATAAGATCATATAAGGCACTTTACCCAGGCCCTGTTTGAGTATGACATCCTGGATTTTCTGTCTGGTATCTGGTGAACAAGCATTTCTGTGGTAGTGTCTCAGGAAGCAGACTTATTTTCAAGTGCCACACCCACATATCCAGTTTTATAAGCAAAATTATTTCTATTACTTACAAACTGCTAAAGATGAGCTTAAGTACTTGATCTAGTGATGCTATTTTTTATACTGCCTAGCACCCCATACCACAGCCACGCCCCCCCCCCAATCCTCTAGCCCAACTCTCCCCCCTTAACCACCCCATGCACACAACAAACATTCTCTCCCTGGTCTATCTCCACCCCACCCCTGCGCCCTTCCCCTGCAAGCCTGACTCAAGCTATCCCCCCTGCCTGAAGTGGCCTGGCCCACAAAACATGTTCAGGGTAATTCCTCTCACCCCTGGTGTACCAAGACACTTTGCTTTAGAATCAGCAAAGCATTTAGCCCCCTCTACCTCATATCACTGTATGAAGTGTTGAGGATGAAAATAACTGGTGTACACATTGTTTTCCCCACATCCACCCCAGGATAAAAAGGGCAACATTGCTTTTTTTCAAGATGCTCCTTACTGATCTTTACACACATACACACACACGTGCATGTGCACGGACTCGTGCTCATGCAGCCACCTACACCCAGACACAGAAGGGAGAGAATTACTGTTTCGGCCCCAATTGAGGAAGGCTGAGCTGGGATTACTGAAGTGGGGGTCACGTCTGTGAGTGCTCTGAGGAGAAAGGGAGAAGGCACTGGACTTAAGGGAAGTAAAATTTGCTTAGAGACAGCATTAGGGTAGGATACTATTGGCCTCACTTAGAGGCAGCACCTTGGGTGGCAGAGGTAGGAGATTGGGGGCTATTGGAAGGTAATCTGGATTACTGGAGGACCCCTGGGAGAAGCATCTCTGTGACTTCCCCAGAGTATCAAGACTGCTAGGCAGAGGGACAGGACCATTCTCGCTGGGCTGTGGTGTCTGCAAAAGGGCGAATGGGAAGATGGAAACACCATGGATGGAGAATCTGGCCCCTGCCTAGCTTTTGGCACCAGGTAAGCCCAGGATTTTTCTATGATCTCATAGAATCAGGGAGAGCATCCCAATACTGATTGAGATTTCATTCCCCACCAAACAGATAGACGGAGACCCACAGCAGATAAAATTTGGCTTAGAAGAGTAAAGGATAATGACATGAATTGCGTTAAAGTTCAAACCCACCACATTTGTGTTCAATCACTCATGTACGTGCCTGCCTTTCCCCCTAGACTGGGAACCCCTGGAATCAGGGCTCTTTGCCTCCCCCATCCTACCATCCCTCCACCCCTATACCAGGTGCTCCCAGACTAAATTATTGAAAGCAGGCCCCGAGGCCCCAGAATGAAAACTAAAGGAAATGATGCCATTTTACTGGCAATTTGCAATCTACGAGTGGCTGGGCCATCTTTCCATAAATCCCCAATTCTGCTGGAAAAGCAGACAAAGGCAGCTGGGGATCCAGGCTACTGCTTTGTTTTTGCAACTCTTTCCATTGCAGTGCCCTTTATATATGCAGCCCGGGTGGAATGCATCATAAAAGGTGGCATTTTATCACAGCAGTTTGTAAATTTTACAGAAGCCGACTCCCTGTAAATCACCCAGCTTATTCTCTCGCTGACTTTATTACAGCAAATCCAGTCATGGATAAACTGTATGCCAGTTTACTTGAAATTTATCTTTTTTATTCAGGCTGAACTGAGTCCTTTTAATATTCTTCTTTCTTCTAATGATAAGGCATAATGATAACCTTATTTTCCATTCAGACAGCTTTAAGGACTCTTATTTCTCTGGGAAATGTAGTTCTTATTCGGGGGCTCTTTTCTCCCAGAGCCATTTACAATTTGTTTGTTGTGTCAGGAAATGTGGATACCTCCCAGCACCTAGTATTTTTAAGCCCCCAGAACTTATATTTTATTTTTATTGCTCATTTTCCTATCGCATGTCTACTTCCTCGGTTCCATTGCTTTTCTCCCCTACAACAGTGGCACCCTCTCCGCACGGAACCCACCCCAGAGTCCAGGCCTCCAGATCACACACACGGGGCTCACACAGAACTGTGCAGGCTCCCCACCCCCGGCCCTGCCTGTGCTGTCCAATACATGTGGCCATTGTATTTGACAAGTGACTAGTCTGAATTGAAGTGTGTTGCATGTATAAACTGCACACCAGATTTCAAAGTCTTTTTACAAGAAAAAAAAAAAAAAAGAATGTAAACTATCTCATTTATAATTTTTTATATTGATTACATTTTGAAAGAATTTTTTGGATATGCTCAGTTAAATAAAGCATATTAAGATTGCTGTCACCTGTTTCTTTTTAACTTTTTTTTTTTTTTTTTTTTAAAGATTTTATTTATTCATTTAT
>JAKSZT010054030.1:38622086-38883206 GCA_026826555.1 Tolypeutes matacus
AAACGGGAGCCCCACTGATTGAGCCACAGCCGCTTCCCATCTTTTTACCTTTTAAATGTGGTTAAGTAGAAAACTTATAATGACATTTGTGGCTTGCACTGGATTTCTATGGGACTGTGATGCTCTAGGCACTTCCTCTCACCTTGCCAGATGATGAGGCCCAGGAGAGCAGGGACAGTATTTTCCTTAGTGCCTGTGATAGTTCTTGACACACAGTAACATGCACAGAGAATAGATTAATGAATGAAATGCAGAACAAACAAAGGAGACTTGAACTTCTCTGGCATAGCCCTGGCAATTGGTGCTAGACAGGAACACAGCTACTTACTAGATAATGATCTTCTTGAAATGAGGGGTCTTGTCCTGATTGTCTCCATATCCCCTACAGTACCTAACTGAGTGGTGCCAACAAAGAAATGTTTGAGTGTATTGACTGAGGTCGCATTGTACAAATAGAACCCAACCCATGGGGGAGGGGGGAGGGGGGGTGTACATTAGTGCCAAAGAACCAAGGACAGACCCAGAACTGGGCTCCCCAGGCAGCAGTCACAACTATAAGTTAGTTCCTTGACTAACAGTACAATTGCTTCCTCCCTTCTCTAGACCATTGTGCATACTTCCATCCCAAGCTATTTTCACCGACCAATACTTTTACCCAAACCCAGCCTCATTCAAGTACCTACCATGGCTCCCTGTTGTCACAAGCCAGTTTCTAAACTCTTTAATGTGCAATCTACCATCCCACTCGCTCCCACTCCCCATGACTTTCCTTCCAGTGTCAATATTTTAGTCCTCTTGAGTAATCTCAAATAGTACAGGATGCTTGTCCAAACTGTTCCTTCTTCCTATATCGGTCTCCCCTTTTATCTCTGCTCATCTGACATCTACTTGTACTTAGAGACTTGGCTTAAACAATACCAGCTGCTCCCTGAAGCCCACCCAACTCCTCCAGTCTACTCCATTCTCCCCTTCCCTGAACACCTATGATCCTATTCAGAATCACTACTGTGTTTGCATCGTGCTTTGCAGCCAGATGGTAAGCCACTCATCTGCAGGAACCACAGCTCATAAACTCTTGCAGAGTACTAGACATGCGATAATGCTGAGTAGATTGAGATCAAATTGAATTAAGCCAGTTAGAATATGACTACCCTGAAAATGGTCATATCCAGGGTCTCCATGGGACTGGTGGGCAAGGAAGCAAGTCCCCGAAGTGGGAATGAGGTTGGTCTACAGCACCCTGGAGGGAAAGAACTTTGTCCTGTGCCTGATGAGGGGAGTTGACAAGGGCTAAACAAGAGCCCACACCCAAGTGTATCTCTGTTGAAGATGATTCTGAGGCCAGTTAGAACTTTCTCTAGTCAGGGCAGCCCCAACCATGTCGTAGGAATTTAAAACTGTAAGGAGCCAAATATACTCTTTAAACAAATCCTGTATTTTAGAGATGTGAAAACAGGCCTAGCGAGGGAAAATAATGCTCCTAAGAGTCCAGGAATACATAGTGACAGAGTGCAGCCTTGACTGCCAACTTGGTGTGACTTTTTTTCTTTCTATGCATCAGGTTACCACATGCTAGTTCAAGAACCAACTGCATCAATACCCGCTAAAAACTTTACCAAATATACGGTGAATGGGGCCCCCAGCTGCAAAGATTTCGAATCACTAGATCTGGGTGATGCTGGGAATCTGTATTTTCATAAAGCTCCCCAAGTGACTCTGACATGTTGCTATGTTTGAGAATCCCTGGGTTCCACCACACTGTGCTCCTGCTGAAACCTTCATGGAATTAGTGCCCAGGGAGACCTACCTTTTTAGGGAATGCCTTGTGAGTGGAGTAGCAGAAGATGGGCATGAGAAACCCTCCCCGTGGCACACGAGCCAGAACCCACCCACGAGACCACACAGCGTCCATCTGTGCTCCGGAGAAGGCAGGGCTGTGAGGGCAAGCAAAGTCTAAGGGAGGCTGAGTCACCTCCGTGTCCAGCCCCATCAAGTCCCTATCTCCTGGCATGCACTGCCCATCCTTAAATGCCAGGTCATTAAAAGCTAAACACCCCAAACCAGGAAAGCAAATAATAATTATTGGGAAAAGTCTTGAAAAGCTATTAGATTCTGAAAAATTCAGAGGATTAAGTGGTCCAGGTAATTTAGAGAAAATTATAAAAATGGTGAAAAACTCTGTGAACCATCAAGCCTGCTTCCATGTACAAGGTGCCTTGCCTCCCAGTGGGGCTCTTGGCAACTAGAACCAAGCTGCACACATACCCCTTGCTGCCTGCTCCTCCAAGCAGCCCAGCTGAAAGCACTGCAGACCCGAGAGACCAATCTTGCCCTTAGCGTGGTAGAGACCTGGGTTTTGGCATGAGAAGAAATCAATGTGAATTCCAGCTCTTCCACTTATCAGAAAGTTGGTTATCCTCTCTAACCTCAGTTTCCTCAGCTACACAATGGAAAAGAAAAAAACAAAAAACAAAAAAACCCTACTTCTCACATGAAGATGAAATAACAATATGCACAGAAAATATCTGCTCCTTGTCTATTTTTTTTCTAGAGAAGCGGAATTTAGAGAGATTCATACATGTTTACACATGCACCTCAGTCGCTAAAAATGATCTAGCATCACTGGGAAGCTTCTTAGAAATGCAAAATCTCTGGCCCTGCCCCACCTACTGAATCAGGATCCTCAGGTGGTTCTCACATATGGTAAAGTTTGAGAAGCCCTAGGTGGAGCAAGTTGCTACATGGCCTGTCATGGAACACAGGCTCAGGCACAACAGAAACTTGCAGCAAATGACAGTGTGGTGGAACCCAGGGATTCTTTTTCACTTACACAGTCAGGGGAAGAGTGAGAAAAGGTAATGAAGGGAGACTACGTAGAAAGGAAAAGCTGGCAGTGAGATCAGTTATGCCCAAGCAGAGGATTAGGATTGGAGAATTATAGAAAATTAAACAGGAAAAGGGACAGATGGTGAAGGGCCTTGAATGCTAAGCTAAGAAGTTTAGATTTCATCCCATGGGTTACTGGGGCCATCAAATATTTATTTGGTTTTGGGTTTTGATTATTTGTTTGTTTCAGACAAGAGAAGTTGCCTATATATATGTTAGGAGATAATTCTCCATGGTTCTGGCATTTCTGAATGTCTCAGACTATCTTTTCAAGGATGTTTGAATAGCAAACAACCTTAGAAGCTAGAGATAGCATATTCCTCCAAGGCAGAGGACAGATTTGTTTCCTGGCTGTACAGTAAATTTTAGAGATGTCTCCCTGCTTAGAGATGTTCCAGGATAATAAAGACAAAGACTTCTCCATCTGCAACCTGAATAACATTTGCTTGTTTTCCAGAATAATGGTAGGTCTCTCTCGCGCGCGTGCTCTCGCTCTCTCGCTCTCTCTCTCAAGGAAAAGATGGGCAGGTCACCAACAGCCTAGTTTAAGGTCATTGTTTCCTCATTTTGAGGCTCCCCTCCTGTAATGCACCCCCACTGCAAATGCAGGTATCAGCAACCTTCACCACGTCACCCTGTGGAGATAGGGCTCAGAGAACCAATGCTAAGTTGCTCTGGCTGCAGCTTTTGCTATGTGTAAAAAACTGTGTTTTTCTCTACCCAGAGGGCTTCTGTTTTCTATTAGTATACACACACACTCAAGAGAGAGAGAGAGAGAGAAAAAAAACCACATAGCCTGTGGCAGGCTAACTTGTTAGCCTGTAGGTAAACTCTCAGACCCTTCGCAGTTTCTGACTTACCAATATAGTTGTCTTAAAATAATTAAATGGAGAGCACAATGCTGTTGACCCATAGTAGACAAAATACATGATGTCACTGTTCAGCAAAATCAGATGATAAAAGAAGTTCATGTAATTTGAGGCTCTTCTACAAGTCAGTGACAGCTTCTTGGCCATTGTTCTCCTCTGGCCAACAAGATTCAGGGTGGAGAAACCTCTTATTGTCACAGCACAAATATGAGCAATCTAGCCCTGCACAAAGATGCAAACCCTGGGGGCTTTGCTAGTATCAGGAAAGTGGCAGGAATTTTTAAAAGTGTGAATTAGAAGTTTTAGCATTACATGGAACAGTAGGAAGGGGAATTAGGTCATTAGAGCTTTAGAGAAGCAGTCCGTTTAGAATTGCAGTCTGATCTTGAACAATTACATGCGAAGAAACTGAAAAGTCTTCTTAATTGATATTAAAGCCCATCATTCAAAAAGGAGACCACTCTAAAGCAGATCAATATGGAATGTAAGCTAAAGTTGAACATAAACAAGCAATTTAAAACCAAAGTGTTAGAGGAAGAAAAGCAGAACAGAAACTAGGAATGGATAGAATTTTTTCCATTTCTTAGTAAGGAGAGATAAGATAAAATCACACAATATAGTGATTGTAGTTCTGGCTATAAGTTATATTTAAGTTTAAATTATATATTCATTCCTTAGAGTGGGCTTAGTCATTCAAAATGAATCTTTTTTTTTTTTATCTTTATCAAGTCCTGAGAGAAAAATACTCTTTCCACCCATCATAAGAAAAAATTTCTGAAGCAGATAGAGTCAACCATCTCAGATAAGAGTTAACAAGTGGTAACCATTTAAAGCTGGAGACATAAAGAAGGCATATTCCAACTTGTATTACAAGGATATGATAACTAGAGTAACTCCAGACTGTAGTTCTGGATTTACCACCCAGCCTGCACTATGCAAAGCCACAAAAAAACAACCTCTTTTCATAGGATGAAAAAACTACCTGACACCCAGTGTCTCCTGCACAGTCCTAACAATCTCCCCTCCACATTCTCATCTCAAGCACCCAAACTACCATCCCTACATGCTGTCTAGAGCAGAGCCATTTGTAATAAAGCAGAGCAATTTCATCCTATGCTTTCATCTTTAATCCAAGTTTTGCTAATTCACTCCAGAAAGCTTTGTCTTAGGTAACAAATGCAATTCTTGCCTCCTCTCATCTTTTAGGAAAGGGAGCTACTAAAAAGGATCAACATCCAGACCTCCCCTAGGGAACATGTCAGTGTGAGAAAGGATCTGCTGTTCTCCTAGAGGTATACCAACGAGGAGAGATGATGTTCTCAACTTCACCCAACCTGTGTTAGTCAGGGCTCTCCAGAGAAAAAGAACCAACAGGATATATTTTTATATGTAAATATTAAGGGAGGTATTATAGGAATTATAGGAATTGGCTCACATGACCATGGGGATTGGCAAGTCCAAATTCCATAGGGAAAACTACAAGTTGGAAACTTGATGAAGGGGTATTGAATTCCCCAGAAGAAGCTGGCTGGTGGATGTAGAGGCAAAAATTCTCTCTGACTTCTGAAATCCTCAGTTCTGGCTTTAAGAACTCCAAATGATTGGATAAGAAGACTCCTCTCATTGCTGAGGGCAATCTCCTTTGTTGGTTGTAGATGCAATCAGCCAGAGATGCAATCAACTGACTATACATGCAAATCAATCAATGAAATACCTTCACAGTAGCAATTATGCCAGAGCTTGTTTGACCAAACAACTGGATATTATAACCTGGCCAAGCTCACACATGAACTTAACTATCACAGTATGCATATGCAGTAAGGGTGATTGTAAAGGGTACTTGACTAGGAGTCAAAAGAATTGCATTCTAAAAATGACTCTGTTGCTAGCTAACTTTGAACTTTAGGCAAGCCACTTGATCTCTCTGGGCCTCAGCTTCATCTGCGAAATGAGGTTGTTTCATCAAAGACCCCTTCCAGCTTTAATAAGCTGTAACTTGTATGAGTAATGACCTACATGAAGAAAATGGAAAGGCACCCAAAAGATCCTCTCTACCTGAAATAACAACAGAAAATAAAACCTAACACAATACAGAGCTTTATAATTTTCTTTGACCTTTCATAAACCCTCGTCCATTTGACGTTCACAACTAAAAAAACCAAGGACCTCTTTTTAGGGACATATCCCAGGTGAAAAAACCAAGGTATAGAAAAATCACAATGCAGTCAGTGGCAGAACTAGTACTAAAATCAATATGCTAACTCCCAGCCTAGGACATGTCATCTAGCTCTTAGGGGCTGCTGGGTCAGGCTCTGAGGAAGGGAAGCATAGAGGCCATATCATATTGCTTCAATGCCTCTCAGATATGAGTCGCTGTGATTTTTAAATCTGCCAAGATGGTGGTTGAACCCAGATCCTAGCCCATTCACAGGAAAAGCAAGGCATGCTGTTCTTTAGAATAGAGAAGAAGCAGAAGATTCCCTGAAGCTTTTTATATGCTCTCTAATGGCCCATTCTTGCACACCCATTCTGAAAGCTGTGAACCTCACAAACATGGAGCATTTCCATCATCTTGGAAGCCCTGTAATAAATTTCTCAAAGGAGAAAAATAATGTATTCAAAATACCTGAAAGATTAGTCAAACTCTAATTCCAAAGACTGACAATGTGACTTCAATGTTACTCATAAAACACTGCACCCAGATTTCCTTTTCCAAAATTCAAGTCAGTTTCTAAGCCTGCCACCCTCTATTTCATAAGCTCTGAAATGAAATTGGGATTTCTTTCATTTTTAAAAAAAATCTGCTTAGTTGATTTTTGAGTCATAAGCTGCTCCAGCAAAAGGGAAGGAAAGAAACATAATTTAATTATGACCAAAAAAATGTGATTTTAAAAATAAAACAAAATGATTACAACCTACTAGAAAAAAAGTGAGTGTTAATTTATAGGAATAAAAAACACCCATTCAACTGAGGAGTAAAGTGAACTTCTTAAATGATCTGTGTGTAGATTTGAGACAATTTCTTGACAATTAGAATAAGGACTCTAAAATAGCAATGCAATTTCAAGTCTCTAATTACAAGATGTAATTATACATTGTTGGCACCTGGTTACACAGAGCTGCACTAATTTTGTAATTGTGCTTAATTACACTAATTAAGCCAATAATCAACCCACAAAGAATTTGGTGTGAAGAAAATCCTTAGTAAACCATATTAGCCTTACCAAGAAAGAATCTTTAAAATCAGAGATATCTGTCCCACTTGTGCCATCCACAACTTCCCAACCTGAAACTAGTGCCCCAAAGTATGACTCTACACAGATCTGTCCCCAGTATAGACTCAGTCATAACATCAGAGAAATAATGACTTAGAGCAAGGGAAGGAAGCTTTGACACCTATCCCAGCTCTCTCCCTTTACAACTATGAAGGGCCAGTCTCGCTCCAGACTCCACATGCGGTTCCCTGACACTGTTGTGGGGCTGCATTGCAACTCAACTTCCTCTGCCCACTCCTGCTCCCCTCCCCAATATAGATATTGATCCAAGGGCACTCCTTAAAAAAAAACACATTCTGCATATACTAAACTCTATTTCTGAGTCTGCTTCGTGGGAAACCCAACCTACGAGAGAGTCAATAGCCTGCCTGCTCTTTCAATCTCCCCCTTTCCTGTTCCCCCAACAGCTCCTGCCTAGGCTAAATCCTAGCAATCCAGCAGAAAGCCAGTGCAAAAACTACTCAGTTGAACACTTCAAAAGCTCAAACACAATGATGCCACAAATCTAACTGGGAACATATGATCCATAAAGCTAGAGAAACACAAGGAAAGCTGGAAGCTGAGAGGGCTGGTCTAGAAGGGCCTTTTTGGGAAAGGTGAATTAGAGCAAAGAAATGACAGAGAAAGAAATAGCAAAGACATACCCAGAAGAAACAGTGTTAGGTAGATATAAAGTTACAGTGGCAAGTTCAGAGCTTGGGATACCTACACTTCTGACCAACTGGCTACAAATTTAGTTTTTTTCCTCACCCGCTGGGGTTTGATAATTTGTTAGAACAATGCACTGAACGCATTGAAATTGCTATACTTACAATTATAGCTTTATTTTAATAAAAGGGTACAAATAAGAAGAAGCCAAAAGAAGAGAGACATAGGGCAAAGTTTGGGAGGGTTTCAAATGTAAGCTTCTTTGTGCTCTCCACGTGGAGCCAGACACATCATCCTCCTGGCACAGAAATGTATCTTATCAATTGGGGACACTCCCCTAAGCTTCAAGTGTCCTGAATTTATATGGGGTTTCATTACATAGGCATGACTGATGTGATCAATTCCCAGTGCTGGGGAGGTGGGCTGATGTGGACTGACATAGGCTGATAGGAGTGGCTCAGAGGCCCAGCCCTCTATAATCACATGGCTGGTCTGGTGTGGCCAGTCCCCACCCAATGGCTGCAAGTGTGGCAGGCCCCATCCCATAACTATCAGGTGTGGTCCTGGGCCCCTATGACATATCTATCACAGGAAATCCCAATGGTTTAGACACAGGCACAGACCAGCCAAGTTTTCCATTATACTACAGTGGAATACTATTTGGCAATAAAAAGGAATGAAGTACTGATACATGCGACAACATGGATGAACCTTGAAAACATTATGCGAAGTGAAAGGAGCCAATCACAAAGGACAACATTTTGTATAATTCCATTTATACAAATTTCCAAAATAGGCAAAATAGAAAGTAGATTGATGGTTGCTTAGGGCTGGAGGGCATGGGGAAAACTGGGGGGGGGGGTAGGGTAAAGGCTAAAGGATGTGACGTTTCTTTGGGGGGTAATGAAAATACCCTAAAATTGTGGCAATGTACTCAACGAATCTGTGAATATACTAAAAGCAAAAGAATTGTGCATTTTAAATGAGTGAATTCTGTATATATGAATTATATCTCAATAAAGCTGTTTTGAAAAACAGTATGTGGAAGGATGAAAACTATAGATTCAGTAACTCCTGGCATTTGCAGAGTGCTTTGGTGGGTACAAAATGCATTCATATATATGCATCGATTTCACAAAATTCTAGAAAAATAATAATAGTGACCATTGGCCATTTGTTTTGCTTTGTATTTGACCAAACACCCTCCTGTTGAGAGGAATTCTCTACTATGGGAGCTTTGGGAGCCCTGCAGAGGCTGAGAGGACAGGCATTCTTTCTCCTGCCTTCACAGCCTGGGCTCAACACACAGCCTGGATGCAGCAACCAATCACCCTTGCCTTGGAGTGGCCCGACAGGCAGCAGGAAAGCAGGGTCCCCAGCAACAGTAAGTGGAAATTGTCCAGAGGCTGCTGTTCCAGCAGGAATATTCTCACCAGCCTGCTCTGGGGTGTGACCTTGGTTGGAATATCTGTTTCCTACCACCTCCTGGTTTCTACCATTCTTCCACTGAATCTGGGAGCAGCCCTCTTCCTTCTAATACAATATTTTCCTGTGACCATCAGTCAGAATCTAAGTTGTTTTTGGCAGGGAACTCTAATCGGTGCAGGCAGGTTTGTTTAATTTGTGTTTGTTTAATTTTTATTCTAGTAATATATATACACCCTAAAATGTCTCCTTTTAAACACATTCAAATTTATAATTCAGTGTTAATTATGTTCACAATCTTGTACTATCATCACCCCAAAAGTTTACAATCAGCCCAAATAGAAACTTTGTACAATTTAAGCATTAACTCCCCATTCCCTAATCTACCTTGGCCCCTGGTAATTTAAATTCTAGATTCTGACTCGAATTTGCTTATTATTCTAATTATTTCATATCAGTGAGATTTTAAAATATTTGTTCTTTTGTATCTGGTTTATTTCAATCAACATGATGCCTTCAAGGTTCATCCATGTTGTCGCATGAATCAGAACTTCATTCCTTTTGTCTGTTTGTTTGTTTGTTTTTTGTTTTAGGGGGGTTTTTTGCAGGCAGGAAGTTTATTGGGAAGCTCTCCCAGTGGAGGGGGCCTGAAGAATAGACTTCAGCTGCCCCGCCAACATGGTGGGGGTCTGAAGAGAGACTTTAGCCCCTCATTCCTTTTTATGGCTGAATAATATTCCATTGCATGTATATACCACATTTTACTGAGAAAGTATACTTAAGAAAGTATACATTTATACTAAGAAAGTATACTTAGGACAAAGGAGCCAGAAGAGGGAAAAGATTGGATGTGCTGTGCTTTCCTGTGTAGGTGGAAGGATCCTATCCCCAGGTTTCCATTCTTTTTTTTTTTTTTTTTAAGATTTTATTTATTTATTCATTTATCCCCCCCTTGCTGCTTGTGCTCGCTGGGTCAGCTAACCACGCCGTGCGGGCGGGCTTGCCTTCACCAGGAGGCCCCGGGAACCGAACCCGGGGCCTCCCATATGGTAAACGGGAGCCCTACTGATTGAGCCACAGCCGCTTCCCCAGGTTTCCATTCTTGACCCCTCTCCAATCTGGATTCCACAGAATGACCACAGTAATCTTTTGAAAGCCAGTCAGACTGTGTTACTCCTCTGTTTAAATCCCTTTGATGGATTCTGTAACAGTTTGGTATTATTCACAAATTCCAAAAATAGATATTGCATTATGCTTGTAAACTGGTCTGTACCTCTGGGCATACTAGAATGTATTGGACTCGAGGTTTCACTTTTACTTGATTAAATTATGATTAAGGCTTTGCTTGGGCCATGTCAGTAGGATGCTGAGTCACTGAGAAAACTACACAGCAGATTAGAGTGTGAAGTTTTTTGTATGCTGGAACCCCAGGAAGTAAACACACAGGAGAAGAACACAGAGGAATAGAGATGGCTCATAGACATGGCAGAGGCCCCCAGAAGAGAGAACGAGCCTGATAATCTACAGCTGACCTTGTGGAAAGAAGAGAGCAGCTGAGCCCAGAGAGAAACAAGCCTCCGGATAGAGACAAGGCTTATCCCAGCCTATAGCTGATATTGGAAGAAGCTGGGACCACAGAGCCTTAAGAGGAAGAGTCAGAGGAACATTCATCAGGTGACTTCGTGGAATGCCTTGGGTGAGCCAAAAACTCGGGTTCTTCAAAAGTGATTGTGAACAAATAGTTACACATGCGGGTCAGGTGAGTCAGATGCCAGATACTTCATGCTGAATGTGGCCACCAAGTGCAGCTATTTGACACAGGCCAGGCTGTGTGTGTCTTACTGCCTTGTGAAAGAGGGAGCAAGCGCAACACAACAAAGGGAAAAAAAGAGATTCAGACAGGACATTGATACAGATTACTTGACATTTTTCACAAATAAGGACTGTCACAAATTACAGGTTATTCCTTGCTATAATTCTCAGATTGAGAGCCCTTGCTCCCTTCAAAGCCCAGATTTCAATTTTTTTTTTGCCCTGTTTCCAAATTCTCCTCATCCTCCT
Source organism: Tolypeutes matacus (assembly GCA_026826555.1). NCBI lineage: Eukaryota > Metazoa > Chordata > Mammalia > Cingulata > Chlamyphoridae > Tolypeutes > Tolypeutes matacus. The sequence goes on from JAKSZT010054030.1 coordinate 38,633,251, forward strand.
CTAATTTATAATTGCAAGGACAAACCTAAGCCAGCCTCCTTAGTTCATATTTAATGAGGTCTAAAAGCCATCTTTGTGATTGCTTAGGAAAATGCTTGCCAAATAGCCACTCTTAACTGCCCCCAGCTAAGATCCAGCTGGAGAGAAGTATGAGAAGGCTTTACCACTGAGGTCTCTGGGGTTTGTGGAGGTAAGTACAGCCTTGGCCAGCCCCATCAAAGACTTTCAGCAGATAAGCCCGGTGGAGGAATCTTCATCTCTTGTAACTGCAGCACCGCCACGTGGCTTTATGTATTTAAAATCCCTCACATACATAGGTGGCAAATACTTCTAACATCAAGTTAAACCGTAGTAACCACTTCTTTCATCCTTGCCTCTTGAACAACTTGATGCCCCAGGGAAGAGAATTTTCCAAGGTTTTGGGCGACTGAAGGACTTTCAGGTAGATAATCCCCTGTCCCCATTGTTAGGGAGAGCAGACGGTGTGGCATGCAGAGCTGCTTCAGGCACAGACAAATTTGGAAACCAGGGTGTCAACTGGGCCATTTCCTCTGAGCAAGAACGGAGGTGGGTTTAAAGTAAGCCAAGATGGAAGAAGAGGACAGGCCCAGCACCAGAGCTAGAAACAAAGAGCCAGAGGGTTTGTAAGCTGGAGCTGGGACTGCTCAGCACCATCTTCTCCCCAAAATCTCTATTATAGGGCAGGAGGGGCCTTCCTCCTCCTGATACATGCACAGGGTTTCAGTGGCAAAATGTTCCTGAGGCACCCCTCTGCCGTGGCCGAGCAGACACTCAAGGTGTCTCTTGCTACAGCCTCTAGTTAACGTCCTCTAGTCTTATGCATATTTTCAAGGCCAAATCTGGATTTACTTCCTTGGAATATAACAAGACAGCACCTCCATCATTGTTAACTCTGAATTCTTCCAGGTATTTAGTTTCTTGGATTAATACCAGGGGCCTTAACCTCTCTCCAAATTTTTCCTCCCGGGTAAATCTAAAACAAGTCTTCATTCCATGAAATCATGCCAAGACAATCAGTAGAATATACATTACACACATGTCCAACATCAAGTGATTAGACCACAAAGAGACACAGGAATTCCTGGGATCAGGCAGCAGCACCCTGCCTTATGGTCTCTCTTTAAGAAGCAACAGCATCTGCCAGTGCTAATTCATCCCTCACAGCATGGGCTTCTCTCTGTGGTAGCTGGCGCCTTCTGGAAAATCTGTGAGCCATGCCCCCATCATGACCTACTTAGCTGACATCTTTGGTCCATGGTTTTTCATCATTGAACAAGTCCTGTTTCTAAAGGTTGGGTGGGAGGAATTTAATTCACTTTGCCGGAATACTCTCTTTTTTCTCTATCTTTTTCTTTTTTCAGAGAGTCACAATATCCACTGAGGCTACCAAGGAACCCATGTCATTGCAGTCTTCCATTTCACTGTACTAAAGCTGTTGATTCCAGGGCCTTCCACATGGCACAGCCCAGCCTCTGGTACCTGCTCAAGGCACAGACATAGGCAGCCATGTTTTGTCCCAGAAATGCCCTCCACACCCAGTCCCTAGCCATAGCTTATGGGGCCTGAGATGAACTCCCAACCCAAAGACAACCAATCAGTAGTAGGGTCAGCAGCCTCTGTAGACCCTACTTAAATTTAATTTGTAGACCCTCTCTTAAATTTGAACTAAGAAGCATGGAAAAGATTGCTCCATTATTAGTTGGAGCCAAAACTGAAAAGATGACTTAATGTCGAGGTGTGGTTGAGGCTAAAGCCACATGCAAGTCACATAGTGATGAGGGAAAAGAAACTATGAGTAAGGAACAGAGAAGCTGGTGATGAGGAAGAGCCCGAGCAGTCACACAGTAGGAGGCAGAGATGCCTTACAGAAGAAACCATGTGCCCAGATCCTGGGCATTTTCTGTTCCAATTTAAGTCCAGGTACTTGAATGTAGCCTTATCGTTTTTCTTATTCCTCAAGACTCCGGTCCTTATGTTCAAAAGAGCCCTATTGGAGCCACACACACCCTGATTCCTATCATAACTCCTATATTTTGGTCTTTTAACATTCATTTACGCACCTATATAAATAAATTTAAATATACATATGCACTCCGGCATGGAGAGATGTGCACAGAGCTGGTTCCTGTTCCAGCAAGATCATTATACCAGCTTTGGTATCTGGAATGCACTCTTAATGCAGAGACCTCTGCAATGCCTTCATTGACCAAGCACATAAGGCACAGCAGAGACGACTTCAAAAGTCAATTTAAAATTTTAAATATATTTAAAAATGAATGAGCTCATGCACACTTAAGATATGTGCTGTTTACAGAATGCATGTCATACTTCAATAAACAAACAAAATTTTAATACAAAAGAATGAATTCAGAGAGGCCTACAACCCTAGAAATATCAAAATAATATTCCACATTTTATACTTTTCTAGGCAATTTCATGTTCACTATGTTAACAATTTTGGGGATTGGTTGATACCAATGTAAGGCTAATTTTTAGAACAGAAAAATGGAGACTCTCATGGTATGTTGCTGGCAGTTTCTGCCCCAGAACCTTTGTCTCCACCAATTCCTAATCTATTAGCAGCATTTTGATTATTCCCTGGATAATCCTAATATTATTGAAATTCAACAATGCAGAAATTGACAAATATTTCTAACTACTTGGGACAGGCATTTCTTAGTGATGGGACAGATGTCCTGACATCCTAGCTGATTTATACTTAGTATTTGCTGAATCACAGACTTTTAAGACATCTAAGGAGTATGTATGGAAGCACCTTTTGCCCAGTTGATTACGTGGCTTTATGGTTTGGGCTGTAAATATCCCATGGTACTGGATGCCTAGCACTTGAATGACCAGTGATGACTTTGGCAGCTCCACAGCAAGTTCCTAACTTCTGCTGTCACCATTGGAACCACCATTGTCTACAGAGCTGTGATTCTGCAATTGTCTTAGTTTTGATTGGCCACCTCCCGTGTCTGTGGTATAGAAACATGGGTTCATGCATACATTTAGTTGCCAGATGAGAGATTCCTGGCTACCACATGATTTTGAAAAATAAAAACTAGATCATTGTCAAGAAGAGAGAAAATTCCAAATGCCACTGCTTTTTATTGTTAAAACTTTATAAATATGGTATTTACTTTGAACTGGGCTTCTGAAAGTTAGATACCAGTAAAGACTGTGATACATTTTTCTACCATGCCCTTCTATAAAATACAGGCCTAAAATAATAGTGTTGTTTGATTTGGATTGGACTTAGGTTTTGCACAGAATTTTCCCACACAATTCCTTACTTGACCCTCTCACAGACTTTGAAGGTGGGGGGTGGGGGTACCATCCTATCTTACCAGGTCATAGGTGAGAACCAAGGCCAGTTCACAGTGGGTAAAACCAGTATTAAATGTTTTGTCCAAAGTAGCACAGCTGGCTAGTAACAGGCAGGATTTCAGACATCAGGAATCCCTCTTCGAACCCTTTCGACTACAGCAAGTTGAATGAGTTTTTGGCCATTATCATGAGTTCAGTTGTGCCTCCCAAAAATGACATGTTCAAGTCCTAATGCCCAATCTTGTGAAAGTTATTTGGAAATAAAGTCTTTAAAAATGAGGTCAAACTGTATGAGGGTGGGCCCTAACCCAGTATGACTGGTACCTTCATAAAAAGGAGAGGATTGGACACAGACAGGAGAGGGGAGAATGCCACGTGACGACTGAGGCAGAGAACAACATGGATTGCCGGGAAACCACCAGCAGTTAGAAGAGGCAAGGAAGGGTTCTCCCCTACAGATTTTGAACTTCTAGTCTCCAGAACTGTGAGACAATCAATTTCTGTTGTTTTAAGGCAATTGGCCTGTGGTACTTTGTTACAGCAGCCCTAGGAAACTATGAAAGCCATTCTTCCAGAATGTCTCTAAAAGGAAGTTTTAAAAACTATTTCTGGACCTAAGACAGTAGCTAAATTTTCTCCTGCCCGTTGAATAAGAATGTGGAGTTGGCCTCCTCCAACAACATAATAAATCATCTCTAAACATCATGACAGGGCGATCTTAGGTAATAATAATAATAAATAATAATAATACAGAATTGAAGTCCAAGGCTAATCTAGAATCAGCACAGCCAGCCAGCAGCATTACCCACCTCTGGCTGCAGCAGCAATGAGAAGAGCCTGGACTTCCAGAACCACCCTCAGCAAGTGCAATAAGGAGGGAAGTCCGATGTAGCCCACCACTTTCTTGGAGAGAATCAGCTGAGCCTCCTTAAGCATTTCTTCTGCTCTACACATAAGAGAAGAAATGGTTAAACACTGAGGTCTTTTCAAGACAGTCTCTTCATACCTTGGAATCATTTGCTATTCATATCGTCATTAGATGAAAACATTGTGAAGGTTTTTTAGGGTTTGGGGGGATATCACATTGCAGCAATAATGACACAAATTGGAATAATATCATGCCCTGTTGTTCATTCAGTCCACAGTCAACAGCACCAGCAGCCACTATCAGTTTATAGAAAAGGATTTTAATTCCTAAATGACAATCCCTGCGACTTACAGTCAAGATAAATGAACTCTCTGTATTTGCAGACAGACAAGTGTAGAGCCTTGAACTATATGCCATATGTGTATGCATCTTGCAAATTAAATCAAATTATATCCTTCCGTTACATAAGTTAGTGCCCACGATATAGTTAGAAAGTTAACAGAAAGTTCATGTTTAGCTAACAGTTGTCAATTCATGTGGATATTCTTCGGACCTGATATTTTTAAATACCACTTCAGATTAAGATAAATAAAATCCAGTTTTAGGTTTTATGTAATGTAAGGCAATACTTGTCAATGGGGCCCACAAACCACTGAGTCAGCCTGGTCTCTAACTTGAGGTTGAGGGTTTTTAGTCCCAGCACATGTGCATCTCCTCAACCCACAGTCCTGAGGGCAGAGCACCCCGCCGCTCCCCCACCCCACCCCAGGCTGCCCGTCCATCTCGGCTTTCCACAGAAGGAGATGGAGCCTGACCTTCTGACCTAACCACTGCCAGCCTTTCCTCTGGCTGGGCTCCACTTCTGGTTTCCTCTGTGTCACCCTTCACTAGCTGCTTGAGAGATCATGGGAGAGACATGGGTTGCTGTGTGTGCGTATTTTCATTACCTGGATGCTTAGGACCATCATCTTGTCAGATCTTACAAAAGAGAAGAAGACACCTTGCATGAAAGGGCTAGGAGCTCACCTACAGGCAAAGTCACCTTTGGCTTTAATTAGTTGGGGATGTGACCTACTAGCTTTCAGATTGGAAGCCTGAACAACCCTCAGGAGAACTGCAAAGTGATAAAGTGGCAGTGATAAATCTTGGAGGCAGGTATTATTGTCACCTCCAAGTAAAGATAAACAAAGAGCTGGAAATGAGGAGTTCAAGGCCTGCAAAGTTGCCCCAACCCTCCAGTCTCCTACATTACTCCCCATTCCCCAAACTACTAGAATATACGCTTTCAGGAAAGTGTCATAGGAGAGGGGCAGAAAGCCTTGACTACAAACTATTTGGGGCAAGATCAGAAATCTGAAGTATGAAGTATGTTTGTATCCTTCTGTTTTTATTTCCTATTTGTTCTCTCCTAATATTTAGTAGTAGTTGAAAATTTCCAGCTGCTTCAGCTGTGCTAAAGGAAATCAAGAGAAACGATTTTTATTCTCTTGGTAAAGGTGCCTTCCTACAGAATGGACATAATGTCCACTTAAATCTTGCATACATAAAAGTTCAAAGCTGAATTTTTAGTATATCCAGGCTTGGGATTGGGTAATTTAATGTCAGGGGATGAAGGAGGGAGGATATGCTCCTGAGGCTAGCAGGACGGTACCAGCAATAACTAAATTATAAGAACCCAAATGGAAAGGTGAAATACACCAGGCAAATCCGAGCTTCTTGCTACAACAGCCTCCCCATCTGCACCAGGAAATTCTTTATTTCTTTGCTTAATTAAAGGAGGGGGGGTATACATGTATGGGCCAGGGTAAGCCTGCTGGTTTTAACTAAAAGAGGCAAATTCCCTTATACACTCATTAGGAAAGAGAAAGAAGTTGATTGAGAGTCAGTAAGGCAGCAGGTGTTTTCCTAAACCTTTGCATACATCATCTCTTGTAAACCTACACAAAAATTCTGGGAATTAGGTATTATATTGATTCCACAGAAAAGAATATTGAGCCTCATAGATTTGTAAGCAAAAATAACCCCAAAGTCAAACATGTAGTGAGATGCAAAATCAAAACTCACTTCCAGGGCTGTCAGATTCCCAAGTGCATGCACCTTCCACTATGCCCTGTGACTTCCTCCCAATACACACCTAACCCAGAGACCAACCAGAATCACCACTGCTCAGCAACACTGATGCCAGGCCTGCCCCATAATCAGACCCTTTGGACAGTGACACCAGCCAGACTGGGGGGATGATCATAAGCCTGGAATCCTATATGAGTCAGGGGTCTTCAGAGGAACAGAACCAACAGGATATATGCAGGGTAACCTGGGTAGGAGGCTTGATAGACAGACGGGCTACCCTCAGGAGGGCGGGTTAAGAATAAAAAGAGATACAGTGTGAGGAATTGCCTAACATGATTGTGGTGCTGCAAGTCTGAATCCTGTAGGGCAGGCTGAAGACTGAAAACCCCAGGAAAGTTGATGTTGAAGTCCTGAGTCCGAATTCCTTAGGGGAAGGTGGAAGGCGGAAACCCCTGTAAGATCTGATGTTGAAGACTTGAGGCAGATATTTCTTCTGACCTCTGGAACCCACAGTTCTTGCAGTTCTCCAACTGTTTGGATAAGGCCCACCCACATTAAGGAGGGTCATCTCTTTTACTTAAGGTCAAGAGATTTTAGATCCTAATCTCATCTGTGAAATACCTCCACAGTAACAATTAAACCGGTGTTTGACCAAATAATTGGACATCATAACCCAGCCAAGTTGACATAAAAATTTAACCATCACAGATCCCCTAGATCAGAGTGTTGACCTCTGCTGCCCTGGTCAGCTTTCCTTGTCCCACCCACTGTTTGCTGGCACTTAGTGATAATTCACCCATCGCCACCACTGAACAGCCCATCATGCTAAAAAGCCAGGGATGGACAGTTTATGGCACATAAGATGGTTTCACCCATAATAGATGCTGATGTGTCTCCATGAATTCAAACACACAAATTAACAAAATTCTCCAACTTCTCTAAAACCAAGACTAATAGAAAATTTGCTTTTACAAAGCTTGAGTGCTGGGTTGGTTACTTTGTTTAAAAAAAAAAAAAAAAAGCCAATGCTATGCATATGGATGAGAATTTCTTCAGCTACATTTTCTCCAGCAGCACCTTTTCTAAAGGGTCAGCCTAGGCCATGTGGGAGTAAAGAAGTAAAGATGCATTGGATCATCTGAACTCCTGACAGCATGCTCCAAAGTGAAACAGTCATTTACAGGAGAATCTGCAATTCATCTTTCTTTCTTTCCCACCCAGAGAATGGTTTCTTGCTCTGATTGAAAAAGATGTGTTTGCTAATGCCACATTGCTCCACATTTGAAGGAACTATCTAGATACACAGTAATCCAGATGCTAAGCGGCCAATGCAAAGCACAGGCTAAGCACTTACTATGTGAGAGACAAGAGATGCAATGCCACACACCAGGTGAGATCCTTTGCTGTGGAGACTGCTAAAGAGACTGTGGACTCGATAGTCACATGAGGCTTCATGACAACTGAGACTATGTACTATTTTCCATGACTTTAGGCTGTTTCCCACATGGCTGTGAGAGTATCTTCCCAGATGCATGCTTGATAGTTAGATCACAGTCGGGGCTGGTATCTTGGAAAATGAACATAGAGGGGGAATGAGGTGTGTGTGTGTGGTGCTTAAGAGATGAACTATTGTACACTTTTCACTTGTTAGGTTGTCCTTCCCAGTTTCCCTCCTGGCTGAAGCTGCTCTGCTCACAACCCCTGCTCTAGGGAAATGGTGCTAGGGCTGGCTTTGCACAGAGAGGGCTGCTGACTGCAGTAGAGATTGAGGGCAGCACATTTGGGATGACCTGGCACAAGACTCTGCCCAACCAGAGACAGTAGTTATTAGCTAATGCAGAAGATGGATTAACTTCCTCGTGAATTTGAACTGGAGATACACAGAGATTTTGTAATGGTAGTAGCCCAAGAGTATACTCCAATGAGTACGTGAGTACTGTTTACAAGAGGACACCAGAGTCTGTGGACTCTGGATGTGAACAACTTGAATGTCATTGAAGCCTTCCAGTTCTTCAACAACATTCCAGTCTTCCTAAGACCAGTAGTGTTACTGTCTTAGTTTTAGTGAGATTCATATTTTCATTTTCTCCCATGTATCCCTACATTAAACACCACTACCACCACCATCACCACCACCACCCCAATACGGGAGGTAAAATAACGGATTTTGAAAAATGCTGCATATTATGTTCTCCTATTGGGACATTCACAGAGCTCAGTAGTACATTAAAGGCTCTGATAAGTCCTGCAATAGCCACTCCTTTTCCCTTAACTCAACATTACCCAAGAATATGTATACACAAAATCCCCCCTTCTTTCTTAAGATAATTCTTAGTATCTTGAGAAACTAATAGGAAACCCCTCCCCCAATGATTAGCACTCTTACAGATAATACTGACCTGGCAATTGAGATAGAGATATTGGTTTAAAGACAGCTTCTAGGGAAATGTGGAAATGAAAAAATAATGCGGTACTGGAAAGCTCTGGACGGGGCCAAGTACAGCAGAAGAAGTGAATATTACGGGCAGAGGCACAAAAATGGAGCAGGTACAGGGGGAGAGGCAACCTTTGGGTCGAGTAAAAGAAGGTGTGTCCAAACCTTGCCATTAGTGTTACCATTACATCCCCAATTCTTCAACAGTAATATTTATTTATTTACTTACTTTTACCCATTTTTACACCCCTCCCCCACGTTTTTGCTGTTTTCTGTGTCATTTGCTGGGCAATTCTGTGTGTGTTTCCTGCCCTCTCTTCTCATCCTTCTCCTGTCTTCACCAGGATTCGATCCTTGGAACCTCCAATGTGGGAGAGAGGCATCCTACCACCTGCGCCACCTTAGTTCCTGTTTTTTTTGTTCGGCGCGTTTTGTCTTGGCTCTCCCTTGTGTGACTCTCCTGTTACGTCATCATCTTGCTGCGTGGCTCAGCAGGGCCTGATGGCGCACCCACTTGTGGGGCCTGGAGGCCCATGCACTTTCTATATTTTTCTTTATTTTTACAAGGAGGTCCTGGGGATCGAACCCAGGTCCCTCCAAATGGGAGATGGACGCCCAACCATTTGAGCCACATCCGCTCCCCTCAACAATAATCTTTTAAAATATCCATGATGGTGCTTGGTTTGTTTTAGTCTATATCCACATCCCTGTTGTTTTAAATTCGCTGGGGATAATTTTAAACTAATCTTCTAATCTTTTTCCAAGCACCCTCATCAATAACAACTGAAAAGATAATTAAAATAACCCTTCATGTAGAACGAACTAAGTCAAAATTACTGTGGGGAGTAAATTACTCTAACAGAGATATAATGTCAATGCTATAATTTATAAAAGATTTGTTGCCTAATGCTACCTCAATTCAAAAGTATGCTTGGGATTATAGCCTGGTCTTTGCCAGAATATCTAGGGAGAAAAAAAAAAGATAAATGAGGTCTGGATTTTGGTCCCCATGGGTCCACCTGTGTTGTAGGAAAGACGTGGGTGGAAGAAGCAACAGGCCGCGTGCAAGTGAAGGAGGCCCTGACTCCCCTCCAAGCCCAGCATTGTTCTATAAACCCAGCCACCTTCCCCAGCTGCGATCAGCTCCTACCCTAAGACAATCCCCTTCTGAAAGGATTTAGCTCAGAGGTAGAAGGCTATTGCTGAGTGTTGAGAACAGCATGGGGGACACAGCTACCAACAGCCTCCATCAGTGGGACTGGCGTCCCACCAGGGTACTGCAGGCATTTTCCTCACTGCTGGCTCCTGAGCCCCAAATAAAGCAGCTGGTGGTTAGCAGCCAACAAGGCAACATCTGTCTGAAAAGTGTAGTAGCAAAATGGGGTCAAGAGTAAGTAATGAGCCCCAGAGACTGATGCCTTATCAGTGGGTTCTATTTTGGAATCTGTGCTCCTGAGAGTGACAGAATTAGACTCAAATAAGTCCTCCCTGCACATGGTTCACCAGTCCCTTCTATTCAAACCTATATGTGATGCTGGAGTTTTTAGGTATACTTCCAGAGACTGGAGCCTCCCACCTACCTATGTGCCAGGTGTGCATGAAATCTAGGTGGAGCTGCAACTCCTACCCTACACCTCAATGGACTCATCCAAGTCACCTGGTGAGGAGACAACGATGGACAATGGCCATCCCAGGGAATGGAGAGGGCCTGCATCTGCAGGTAGGATCATCCCACCCACCATATCCATGGGATATAAGGCCTCTCTCACTTGGAGTTGGAGTGGACATCACCATCCCAGTCCCCTCAGGATTGGGGGAAAAACTATGGACTAGAGTGGACTTGATGGTATTCTCTTTTTCACATATGGTGATTCTAACAATGCAAGAAATTATAACAATGAGGTGGAGCCAGTGGCCACTTGACACTTTTGGGGTAGGGAGGGGATGAGCAGTTGAAATACAGGGGCTTCTTTGGGAGTTGGAGGTTGTCCTGAGTACTGTTGTGGCAACGGATGTAGGCCATTTTAAATCAGCACACACCACTCAGAACTGAGTGGGAGAGAGTGTGGTCTACAGTGTGAACTGTGGTCTATGGTTGGTGGCAAGGCTCCAGGATGTGTAAGTTCATTGAGGGTGGTGGGCCACACTGTGGGAGATGTTTGTGTGGGATGTGGTGGGAGGTGTGGGAGGTGGGTAACATGGGAATCCCAGTGGGTTCCGTGTAATATTTTGGGTAATCTAAGCACCTCTTAAAATATATGTATATATATATATATAAATAACATTTTTTGTAAGCAATTACACATATATGCATATATATTTATATATCATTTTGCAAATGTTTGTATGTATTGTGAGAATTTTGATTTTTACCCATAATAAAAAAAAAAAAAAAAGAGTAAGTAATGAAAAAGACCTTAGAAGTCATCTATTTCATTCCCTTAAATTTGCAAAATGGGAAACAGAGGCCCAGAGAGGGTTAGCAATTTGTCCAAGGTCACACAAGCTAGATGGAGCCAGAGTTTTGCCTAAAGTGGGATAAGGTTTTCCACCCACCTTTCTCAAAATTCCAGCTTGATTGACAGGCTTGATTTTACTTCATATTTTGGTTCTAAATTGTCATTTTAAATGAAATCGTCCTCCCTGACTTCGGAAAGGACCACTGACGACCAGCCTGACCTCTCTCAGGGAGACCAAGACCCTCAACTTGGCAGGGCTTAAAAGGCTGGCCACTGGTGACCGATTGTGGCAGCAGGTGGCTAAGGATGTTTAACTGGAGCACAGAAGACCAGGTAACAGGGCTTTAACTAAGGATGCACCTGCAAGGGGCTGAGCCCCTGCTGAGTGTCCATCTGTGGGCTCAGCAGAGGGAGCAAGGTCTCAAGTCAGAGTTCCTGGGTCCCTTTGGTGATTCTGGCTATATCAGAATGGAGGAGAGAGCCTCATCCAACATGTTTTTCAATATGAGGAATTTATTTACAAACATATACGCTGCACAAGGAAGGCCATATGACCAAATCCCAGCTAATAAAAGAAAGACAAGTAGTTCATTTATTTTAAATAGTTGGATTATTTTAAAATTATAAGCCTGTCACAGGAGAATCTCAAGTATATAATGAATTTTTTTCTGGTCTTCCAGTTTACGCACACACACACACACAAAAAAAAAAGTCCTGAGAAACCTAACTTGCCTACAAAGAATAAATTACCCCAAAGGAATTTTGAAGAGACATCCAGAGAAAGGAGCACATAGCCATGGGATCAGAAAGACACAATTTTGAATTCCAGCTTGGGCACTTACCAGCAGCGTGACCTTGGAAATATTAACTCCCTGAGTCAGTTTCTGCATCTTCACAGTGTGAATGGCAAGGCCATGAGTTTGCCAAGGGGATTAAAGAACAGAAAGTATGCACAGTAACTGGCACATTGCAGGCACCCAGTGATGGTCCCTCCCCATCGATGAGTCTCTAAACACCCACACTTGAGACCTTTACTCTAAACTAGAAAGGCATTATAATGTCCTGGGCCAGCAGTTCTCGATTCTGGAATCATTTGGGTAGCATTTAAAAATCAAGACACACAGACCTCACCCCAAATGAATTAAACCAGAATCTTTGGGGTGAGACCCCAAAGTATTTTTTACAGCTCCATGGATGAGTCCAATGTGCAGCCAAGGTTAAAACACTATACCCAGACTCCTTCTCCTAAAGATTACCAGAGAAACTACATTATTAACCTAAATGAGCCTACAACTTGCTTGCCGCAAGGATTTTACTCCTAGAAAAAGCCTTAGGGAAGCTGCCTATCACCTCCTTGATTTCCCATTCCTCCAAGCACCTCGTACCCCAAACCTCCCCACCTGGCCCCCACACAGTCTGTTCTCAGGAAAGGCTCCGAGGTAAGTCAATGGCATACTCATTGTTTCTTCAATCAGGGGTCATCTTAGGCTTGAGTGCTCACCATACAAGAGAGAGTCAATGAAGCAGGCCAGCCTGGGGGAACTGCCCGTACCTCAGAAATCACCCCCAGGAAAAGATCACCTAGAATCCAACACAGTCTCTGTTTCTGGAAGTTTTCTGTCCTGGGAAGACAAGACAAGGGCTTTAAACTGCCAGTTTCACCCTACGGTAGGTATCCCCACAACGTGATAGACTGTACCCTTCTAAGCTTACAGCAGGAGGCCATGGCAGCTCGGACAAAGGCTTGACCTTGTGGAAACCAATCTCTGGTGCCAAAGAGCAGCACCTCTGGCATGGTCACACGCTCAGATCTACTGTGTATGCACTAAGCTCTTCTCATCATTATCTCATTGACCCTCACCACAAGTCTATGAGGTGAATGCTAATATCAAGCACACATTACAGCTGAAGAAACAAGTACATAGAGATATTAAATTACCCAAGTGCAAATAAGTAACAGGTAGAACTGAAACTCAAACCCGAGTTAGGCTGACGCCAGCACCTTTGATGGCCCCGCTGTACCTCGTCCTCACTTTAGCCCAAACTGCCCACGGTGCCAACCACAGGCTGACCCTTAGTCACACTCAGCCTTCACGCTAACAGATATGAGTTGTGTGGGCCCTAGAGGAATTTGAGTTGGACAAAGTGACCAGATCACTCTAACCGTTTCCGCTGCTGGAAAACAACCCAAAGAATAATCTTACTTATGTTATCAGTCAAGGTCCCAGCAAGAAACAATTCTAGTCAGATGTTTCAGATGAGGAGAATTTAATAAAGGGACTACCCGCACAGGAGGGGGCAGGGAGGAGGCCATTTCCACCCCGAGGCCTGAAGGGCACCAGGGAAGTAGAGGTGTTGTAGCCCAGTGAAGGAGGGTGGCCAGAGGAAGCTATGGTCACCAGGGATGCAGCCCTGCCCGGGACCCCAGCGTCTCTCTCCTCCCACACTCCTGGCTCCTGCTGGTTCCTCCCACTGGTCGGACTCCACCAGAAGCCCCCCAGCCAGAGTGCCTGGGGCACAGAGCCGTGAAGGACACCCTCTGGGCACCCAGAACAGAGCAGGGAAGGGAGGTGGAGGGGTCTGAGGTAGGGTGGCAAGTGGAGAATAATCCAAACGAAAGAAAAATGGGGTTTTCCTGGAGGAGTTATGTACAATGGAAAGGAATTCTTCACTTTCAAAGAGGGCTTTTTAAAAGAACTTTCCCAATAGCAATATCAGTGGTTTCGGGTGTTTGCTACATGCCTGCTGCTTTACAGATGGGGTGGGTATGAATTTCAATCCAGACTCAAGGGTGCAGGAAATAGTGTACCTTTTTGTTTTCTGTAAATGAATTTAATTTTCTATTTCAAGTTCCCATCCTAGCAAGCTAGCAGGAAACTTCACCTCAGTCATCGTTTGGGTTTTAGCCAATGCAAGAGGCTGTGCACAGTGCCAAGGTACTAGGAACCTTGGCCTGGGCCTTCTGTGCACACAGGCTCCCAGCGTGCATGGGCCGCCAGCTCCAGCTGCTCACTGCTGCTCTGGAGGCACACTCAGCGGCCCCTTTGCCCAGGGCCTCACCCACCCGTGGCCATTCTTCTCTGGGGTCCTGCTGCCCAGAGACATGCCACCCCTCTCTCCTCCTCACCCCCAGCCTGGGGAATCTCCGTTTAGTCTGAGGAAAGCAGTACCCTACCCTGCACTTCCTCTTGCTTTTTCTAGCCACTCTGATCCTTCTACAGTTCCTCTTCTCCTTTTTTAGCTCAACTGGAAAACCTCTATCTTCTCTCATAAGCTTGAGCTTTTCAAAACAAAAGCTGACACCATAGGACTGTACAACACACAATGAATCCTAATGCAAACTATGGACTATAGTTAATAGTATAATTATAATCTTCTTTCATCAATTGTAACAAAGGTACCACACTAATGCAAAGTGTTAATAATAGGGAAAACTGTATGGTGGTGGTGGGAACTCTATATTTTCAGTATAATTTTCTGTAACTCTACCACGTCTCTAATTTAAAAAGGGAAGCTTTCCTTCCAACCACAAAGCTCCTCTGGGAGTTGGGAGGTGGGGAGGTAGAAGGGGAAATCTAGGCAGGAAAGGACATAAATTAATAGCACAAAATATGATCCAACAGCACATACATTTCTTTAAATTTTAAGACAGCATATGCAGTCTATTAGCCCCTTTTTTACCAAGGAAACTCAGAGAGGTTCAGTTATTTGCCCAAGGCTACACAGTTAAAAAGTAGGGAAGCAAACTGTGAATCTTCATCGAGCCGCCTCCATAGCCTATCCTACTAACTAGCCCAGAGATGGCAAACAGATTTCACCTTGTGGACAGCTCTGATGGGCTGGTATGGCTGCCCAGAAGCTGTGTTGAGTAGGATTCTGATCCATAAATAGCTCATTGGAAAACTATCATTATTGTTTGGCAATGACCTCTTTAAGTGCAGGAGGCAGATGTGGTGGCATGTATTTTCTATCTATTTACTAGAAATTAAGTTATTTTATATATAACGAAATGAAATGAAAACTCTTTTGACTTTAGAAGTATTCACTTTACATATATAACTGTGAGAGTACATCTATCTTGCATAATGTATCAACAAGGCCACAAAGAGAATTCATCAGAAGGATTGCCCAAGAATCAAGCCACAGGTGGAGGCAGAAAAGGAGCTTGTACACACAGAGGCTCCCCACACCCAGAGTGGAGCTAGGAGCACAGAGATGAAATAAGTTTCCAAGCCCTTCACAGCACACTTTTTCTTAGGTTATGTTGTCCTAGAGACAAATTTGTCCTTTTGATACTTTTTAAAATCTATTACTTATTTTCATGTTTCTTTTATTCAAGAGGTGAAGGGAAACAGCAATTGTGCCAGGATGTCCCTAGAAATTAATTTGTAGAGCCACTATCTTTCTGCCCCTCCTTTTCCCTCTCCATCCTGACCAACTGATCAACCACCTATCCCAAGGACATCAAGTCAGCAAGGCATGGATTATTTCATTACTTTTCTTCCTTACATTCTCCTCTCAGCAAGTCTTCATGTCCTTCCTTTTAGTGCTGTAGGTTTGTTGTTTTTCATCAATTTATGTGGAACTGGGGATCGTTGTCAGTTTAATTATGAAAAAACTACACCGCTATATTTGCTCGTCAACATAATTTTCAGATTTGCCTCGTTTTACATTATAAACTTCGGGGACAATTTGTTCCATCTTTAATCAACGCTTGCCAGGGTTTTTTATTTGGTTGGTTGGTTTTTGTTCTGTTTTGCGCTTATGCTTCCAAGCCCAATGTGGATGAAAATGCTTCGCATATTCCCTTGTTGCACAACCTGTACCATCGTGTTTATATTCACTTTGCTTTGAAGATAAAGGCAAACCATTTGGGTTTTTTTGTTTTTTTGTTTTTGTTTTTGTTTTTGTTTTTTTATGAGAGGAAGCAGTTTGAACATAATATAAAGTAGTCTAAAATTTACTCAACAAATTATCAAATGACCTAGAGCTAGTCCCGGCTCCACTAGTTTTCTGGATGGCCTTAAACAGGCCACTTACCTTCTTTTCTCTGTAAAGTAAAACTAATTGATCTTCACAGCATAGACATGACGCCCATGTTTGCTTTGAAATTTCTAGATGCTGTCTTAATTCGTGTTATTTGGTTGCAAGCAACAGAAATTACTCTGGCTAAGGTAAATAGAATATTGGAAGGAGCCTGAGATAATTTACAGAACTGTGGAATAGCTGAAACGCCAAGCCTAAAGAAAGACACTAACCAAAGAAGTGCTGAAAATCCCAACAGCAGAAGGCATTACCATCAGATGATTCAACTTTGACAGTGTTCCTCCTCCTATACCTCAGCTCAGGTTTAGAAGTCTGGGAGACAGAAATCAATTGGTACAACTTATCCATGGAGCCAGGGCATGGAATATTATTTGGAGGCCCAGCCTGGAGCAGTGTTGGGAATATAGCATCTGTTATCAGAAGAAAGGATGGGAAGGGGACCAGGAAAGCATAATAGGCAGATAAAAATAAATGCCTACCTTGGTACATTGCTTGGTAGCTGTCCAGGATAATACACACATACACACATGCACACACATAGTTCTCTAGGCCCAGAACTCCTGGAAAATTTCAATTCCTCCCCTTGCTCTATCATGATCCTTTGTGCATGGCCTATACTTATGGAGGAAATGGTAAACAAATGATAAACAATTCCAAGTATCCTGAGAATAAGGGATGAAATGAAAGAAAAACTATTTTTGTGATGTTATACAGCAAGCAAGAACAGTCAAGCAGAGGGCATAACTTCATTTTTCCAGCTGTTCATCAAACTACACAGGTGGCTATGGCTTGCCACCACTTCCACCAGCCACTCTGTGTTCCTGTGACGTTTAATCAGAACCTCAGCTGGTTGGTGTTCATGACAGGAGAGGGATCTGAGCCCTCAATGGTCTTTCCTGCAGATGGATATAGCAATTGCACAATGACCCAGACCACGTGGCAAGGCACAGAATGTTCTCAAATGGTGTGAGGAGCCTAACATGGCCAGGTGGCAGGCTCAACTTCCAATTCACTGGACCTATTACAGCACCTGATGAGAGAATTTTGCCTTTGGATGCCAAGACCTCTAAAGCAGCAGAAAACAGGAACAGGAACCAAAAACTCAGAAAGCAGGTTACTAGATAAAATCATTACATCCTCCCCACCTCACTGGATAGACAACAATGAAGGATGAGGATTAGTCATCTGAGAGTAACAAAAGCCTCAGAAGACAATGGCTTGGGAAGCTGATGTGGCTTAACCAGTTAGGTATATGCCTACTACATGGGAGGTCCAGGGTTCGGTCCCAGTGCCTCCTAAAGAAGACAAGCAGATGCCTACACCCAGCCGCAATGAGCAGAAGCCTAAACATGCAGATGGCACAGGCCAGCAGATGCTGCCACCCACAGAGAGTGGATGGGGCTCAGGCCAGTCGGCATTCCCCCTGGGAGGTCCCAGTTTCGGTTCCTGGCGCCTCCTGAAGAAGGCGAGCAAATACTGAGCAGACAGAAAAAGAGAACCATCTGGGGGAGGAGGAATAAATTAAAAATAAAATAAATAATGTAAAAAAAAAAAGAAAAAAATGGCTTAATGGCTTAAGCAAGACAGGAGTATATTTCTCTCATGTGAAAATCCAGGTAGGTGGCCCAGGGCTAGTATACCACTCCATGGTCTTAGGAACCCAGTTTCTGTTATCTTGTTGCTCCATCATTGTACTGAGTTGAAGTGTCCCCCCAAAATTCATGTCTATCATAACTATGTGAACTAATTTGGAAATAGGTCCTTTGCAGATGTCACTAGCTAAGTTTAGATGGGGTCTTGCTGAGGGCCCTTAATCCAATCTGACTAGAGTCCTTATAAGAAGAGGGAAATTTGGACATAGAAACACAGACACACAGGGAGAAAGCCATTTGAAGATGGAGGCAGAGATAGGAGTGATGTATCTACAAGCCAAGGAACACCAAGGATTTCTGGCTAACTCCAGAAGCTAGGAGAGGCAAGGAAGGATTCTCCCCTTCAGGTTTCAGGGGGAGCATGGCCCTGTGGGTACCTTGATTTCATATTTCTAGCATTGGGATCTGTGTTCCAGAGACAATAAATTTCTAACTCACCCAGTTTGTAGGAAACTAAGACAATCATGTCCAATAGGCTCTTGATGGCCTAATAGACTGATTTGGTTCAAGCTATCATGTTTGAATTCTAGCCAGGAAAGAGAAAATGGAAGGGGGGGCATATTCCCTGTTGGCCACTCATATCCCATTGGCCAAAGTTTAATCACACGGTTTCCCTGAGCTACAAGGGAGCTGGGAAATGCAATCATTATTGCGGTCAATCATACGCCCTGCAAAAAAATTAGGAGTTCTATTTCTCTAGATGAAAGGGGACAACCAATGGTCTCTACCCCGAGTGAGAACTGCCAGTTTTCTCCCATAAGAAAGGGGCAGCAGGATGTGTCCCAGAACCGTTTGGAGATTCAGAGTTCTCCAGATGCCCAGGATCTTCTTGGATGTCCTCCTCTCTGTCTTCTAGATTCCACTCCTTCCCAAACAATGTTCTAACTTGCCAGAGCCCTGGCAAAGACAGAAATTCAAGTGATATTTTAATCTAGCAATTGCAAAATCCATCTATTTCATTTTCAGCAATCCCAACGCTGTAGAGTTAACAATCAATAAAAGACTCTTTCATCCTGGTCAAATAAAAGTTTCAAATGTCTTCCCATGATTGATGTGAAAATTTTGAGATATGAGCTTGTCAGAAGAGCTGGCAGAAGAAATCATCTTGCCCCCAGCCTCAGTATTTATCATCCCTTTGCATAGGTCCATGACAGCACCCCTCTTAGCCATCCCCCAGCACTTTGTGAGCAATGTTGATAACTTGAATAGTGCTTTTATCTCTTAATTCCATGAGCTATTACTTTCCCATCCTAAAATAAAGAAGGGGAATTGAGTCTTACTCCCTTTGGCCCTATCTTAGCCCAATAACCAATTCCAAATGGCCCACATGTATTTTGCCTACAACCCACTTTCTGGTACTAATTTTGGAATCAGTTAAGGTGCTATAATGGAGAGTTGATGGGAAATATCCTTTAAAGCTGAAGCCATTTATCTCCATAGCCCTCTATCCTCCTGCTGTCAGTTTCTGACCACCAAGTGGCCCCCTTATTTAGTGTTATCTGGACAAGTGCCAGTCACCCGAAATGGATGCAGACTTTGGTGTGTATGTTAGATGTATATTTTCCTAGAGAGGGAGCCTATGCTTTTCATGTTATTCTCAAAGGAACTCATGACCTCCCCCAAAGATAGTTAAGAAGGACTTCCCTAGATATTAAAACTGCCCTTAGTATTTTTCACCTGTGAAGTTATAAACTCCAATGTCCTACTCTCAGTCCACAGCCCACCATCTTTCCAGCTGCTTTCCTTACCTTCTCTTCTGATGTCTGGGTCTCCACCAACCCCATCAAGGTTTCACATTCATCTCCTTCCAACTTAAATTCCATTGCCCGTCCTTTCAACAATTTCTTTTATTCATTCATTTGTCACTCCATTCAATCAATATTTATTGAGCATCTACTATTTGTTGGGGACACAAAAGAGAACAAAGACAGATAGGTCCCTGCCCTAATAGAGAAAACATTCTGATGAAGGAGTGAAAAAGAAAATGAATAACCAAATAATTTAGTAAATGTAAATTTTTTGCTAGTACCATTAAAGCAAGAACTAACAAGAGAATATAGGGTTATTGTGGTAGTGTGGTAGACAGAATAATGGCCCTCAAAGATGTCTATGTTCTTGTTCCCAGAGCCTATGAATATGTTATGCTACAGGGAATGGGGGATTCAGGTTGCATATAGAATTAAGCAGACTAATCAGCTGACCTCAAAATAGGGAGATAATCCTGGACTATCTGGGAGGACCCAGTGTAATCATGAGGGTCTTTAAAGGTTGAATAGGGAATCAGCAGCGAGAAGAAAAGAGTGTGGCAGTGTGAGAAGGACTCCACCTAACATCGCTGGCTTTGGAGATGGAGGAAGGAGCCACGAGCTGAGAAATGCTGGTGGTTGCTAGAAGCTGGACAAGGGAAGGAAACTTATTCTCCCCTAGGACCTCCAAACTGTACACAGCTTGGCGGACACTTTGGATTTGGATTCCTGACCTCCAGAACTGTATGATAATAAATCTGTAGGGTTTAAGCCACTAAGTTTGTGGTAATTTGTTATAGGAGCAAAAGAAATCTAATACAGATAGAGGGAATAGGAAAGGCCTTTCTAAGGTGATTACATTTAAAAGAGATCTAAAAGGTGAGTAAATGTTACAAGATGAATGGAGTAAAGTGTTCCAGGCAGAAGGAAGGGCTTTTACAAATGCTGTGCAAGGGGAGCCGATGTAGCTCAAGTTGTTGAGGGTCTGCTTCCCATATATGAGGTCCCAGGTTCCATCCCTGGTACCTCTTAAAAACAAGCAAACAAACAAAAAACAACTCTCACTGGGGAGTGGGTGTAGCTCAGTGGTTGAACACCTGCTTCCCAAGTATGAGATCCTGGGTTCAATCCCCAGTACCTCCTAAAAAAATAAAATAAAATAAAAAGCTGTGAAGTGAGAGGAAGCTTGGTGTGTTTGCAGAACTGAAAGTTAACCTGTATTTACTTTCATCTGCAGAGTTGGAGATGCTTCCCTGCAGAGATGGAGGGGAGAGCTGCACACAATAAGTTATAGAAAGTCAGGGCAAGATCCTGCAGCCAGGTCACATAGGCCATATTTAGAAGTTTGGATTCTATTCTAGGTGTATTCTAGAGTGAATTATAAGGTAAGGCCATCAGCTAGAAATGAGGGTAGGAGAGTGAGTTTTAAGGAAAGAGGAGGTGTGGGAGAGTCCTTTCAAGGAATAGGAAAGCAAATCTAACATTGAAATACAATAGGATCGACGGGCAGGGCGTCATGATCACAAATTTCAAGTGAAACAGTTTGGGGGTGTTTTTTCCCCAGCAACATCCAGCTAACATATATTGAGTTTCTTTCTGTATGCCAGAGACTGTCATAAGCAGTTTAAGCAAATTAACCCTTTAATTTTCACAACCCCATAATGTCGGTGCATTATCATTTTTATCCCTAATTTGCAGGTGAGTGATTTTAAAGATAAATATGAAATCCAGACAGGTCAAAAAGGGGTACAAAGCCAGGAGTTTGGATGAGAGTAAGAAATTGGTGGAGACAAGGAAGGGAGAGAGGATTAACCTAGGCAAGGTTTCAGAGAGGTTGAAAATGGAAGCAATGGGCATACTTCAGCAAGTAAGCTGGAAGGATAGGAGTTAAAGGCTGAAAAAGAAGATATATGAAATTGAGGTTTCATTTGTGATAGCAGCTGCTGGGCTTGACAGGGTCCAAGGTGTGACCATGAAAGTCTGTGGTTAAGGACAAGACAAGACAAGAAAATTTTTTTTTGAGATGAGTAGGTCTTAAGCATTGGATGATTATCCATGTGGATGACAAAGTCACCAAGAATTATATCAGAAATTAGACTATAAGCCAGATAGTAAAGTTGATGAATAAAGGAGGTGAAGAACAAGGATGGGGAGAGTGTAGAGAGCTGGGCAACTAAGCCCCAAACAGAATTTTTACAACAGAGAAAGGAATTAATGGCCTGGACACAAGAAGGATACTAATCCATCTTCTGCCCTGAGATGTGTGGGATACGGAAACAAAACAGTATTCACTGAGATATCGTCAGAGGCAACCAGGTTCTCACACTTGGTTGCACATTAGAGTCATCTGGGGAGTATTTAAAAATATCCATGCTCAGGCCATAGCCTCACACAATTAAATCAGAATCCCTTGGAATGGGTCCTAGGCATCAGTATTTTTTAAGCTCACCAAGGGAGTCTAATGTGAAGCCAGGTTGAACACCAATAAGTGAAAGCAAGAAATGAAGGAAATGTTTTAAGTAGAGGTTGAGGATATAGGACAGAGGCCAGGAAACTTTTTCTGTAAAGGGCTAGATAGCAAATATTTTAGGCTTTGTAGGCATATGGTCTCTGTCACAACGACCGAACCCTCTAACCTTGAAGTGCGAAAGCAGTCGCAGAAAATGCGTGAACAAATGTGCGTGGTTACATGCCAGTAAAACTCTACCACAGGGGGCGGATGTGGCTCAAATGGTTGGGCGTCTGTCTGCCATGTGGAGGGACCTGGGTTCGATCCCCGGGACCTCTCAGTAAAATAAAAATATATATATATAGAAGGTGCATGGGCTGCCAGGCTCTGTGTGCCGGTGAGGCTCACCGGGAGCCATGCAGCAAGATGATGACATTACAGGAGAGAGACGCAGGGGAGAGACAAGACAAGATGCTCCGAAAGCCCTGAAAACCAGGAACCGAGGTGGTACAGATGGCAGAACACCTCTCTCCTACATCGAAGGTCTCCAGGATCGAATCCTGGTGAAGACTGGAGGAGGAGGATGAGAAGAGATGGCAGGAAACAGACACAGAGAATTGCCCAGCGAATGGACACAAAACAGCAAATGGGGAAGGGGGGATTTAAAATGGATACATAAATAAATAAGCCTTTTTAAAAAAATTTTTTAAAAAAAACCTCTACCACAGACACTAAGACTTAAAGTTCCCATAAATTTCATGAAATGAAATATTCTTTTTAAATTTTTTTCAACCATTTAAAGATGTAAAACTTCTTAGCTTTTAAGCCATACAAAAACAATCAATAGACTCATTTGTCCCATGGGCTGTAGTTTGCCAACCCCGATTCAGGGGAATTTGTGATCAGGACCATAGAACAGATCAGTAGGGCTTTCCAGGGTCCCATATCCTTCAACCTTCTGGACAAAATCCTGATCCTGGATAAATCGAACTATCTTACACCTGGGCTGCTGAGCGCTAGTGGCAAAAATCACGCACCTGTGTAAACTCTTCATCTGTCTCCCTGCCTCCACCCCTGCCCTGCTCCAATCAATTCTCCACGGCAGCCAGAGTGATTTGTCTAAAACACAAAACTGATCATGTCACATCTCTGCCTAAAACCTTTCCAAGGGTTCCCAGGGTTCCACAAGATGATCCAATTTTCTCAGCATGTTTACTACCATCTGTCTTCCTGATCTGGCTTCTACACTACCCCCTTTCTTGCTTTCCAGTCATATTGCACTTCTCTCTTCTTCTTAAAGGTCCCATTTACTTACTGTTTTAACTGCCTGGGACACTTCTTCCCTGTGTCCCAACCTGCTTCTTCCCTTAGGTTCCACCCTTGATGTCATTTCCTGTGGGTTTGGGCTGGGCCTCCTCACAGGTGCTTTCTCAGCACCCAGGCCTTACTCCCAACCAAGTGCTTATCACGCTGCTTGGAACTGCTTGTGTCACCTTGGACAGGCACCTCTTGCCTGAGAGAAAGAGGATATGGTTGGCTTCACCTCTCTTTCCCTCTCTGGAGTAGGACCATCAGGTAGGGAAAAGGAAAGAGGGTCTTGAAAAGCTCTTACCTGACCAGTGGAGTCTTAAATTGGCATCTTACTCTTGGCCAGGCTAATATTTAAATCTGATTCTATTTGTGAGTGTCTTCAGGGTTCTTCCCAGCTGGGATGCCCTGCCTTGCAACTCCAATGACAAGGCAGTTGCCATTGGTTCCTCTGCTTCTGCTTCTCCCTCCCCCTCAAGCTTACCGGTGGATCACACCACCCAGAAACTGTCCATCACCTGTGTCTCCCTGCCCTGTAGCCTACTTGGTCAGGAGTCAAAACAGTTCCAGGCAGGTTTCATCTCCTGTGTGGCCAATATCTGGTCCACATCCCTTTTGCCCTGACAAACTCTTGAGAGTGCAGAATAGTCTCAACCCAACAACCCTTGTTCTTCTACCAGAGACTTGTCCTCCAGATTTCTAGGTCGAGGGTCAAACCCAAAGCCATGTGTCCCCCAACTGCAGAGAGCATATATTAAGCTCTTCAGGTGGTCCTACTGAAGTTCCTCTCTCTGGATTTAAGGTGAGAAGATGTAATTTGTTAAGATAATATAGCTGCTATAACAATTAAACCTCAAATCTCAGTGGCTTATCACAATAGAAGTTCTCATCAGGGCTGGGGCAGTGGATGGGAATGTCTGCTCCATGAAATTATTCAAGGTTCCAAACTAATGGAGGCTTTGCACCCTACAACACACAGCTTCCAAGGTTGCCCTGGGCATCAATTTCTAGTTAGTAAATGGGGGGAGAGGTTGAGGCTTGTGGGGGTATGTTTTTATGGGCCAGGACTGCGAGTGGAATACTCACACTTTCACCCACATTCCATTGGTCAGAATTCAGTCATACAGTCACACCTAATTGCCCAGGAAACTGGGAAATGTAGGCCAGCTAAAGAAAGAGGAAATGAGTTTGGTAGGCAGCTAGCCAGTCTCTGATCCTATATGGGGCAGGAGGGGAGGGGTGTTCCACTGGACTCAGAATCAGGAAAACCTGGTTTTAGTCCCACTCTACCACTACCTACCTGTCAGGCCTTAGACAAGCCAGTTCACTAATCCCTCAGCCTTGGTTTCCCCATCTGTAAAATAAGGGATTGGATTAAAAGATCCCACATTCCCCATACTGCCAGCTCTCTTGTTCTGTGGTTCTAAGGGGACCCAGACACAATTAGGGGCAGAGCCATAACTCAAAGGGCAGCTGTGCCATGGCTAAGGCAAGGGAAGATGTTCTGGCCAGGCACAGAGAACAACTGTCCTCAACTATGTTTTATAAAAACTGAAAGGTTGGGATCTTCTAGGAAGGCAGCACATAAACAGGTCAAGGTGAGAGACTGGAAAGTTCAAGGTATGTTCAGAAGTGCACCATTTCTCACCATCTCAATCACCATCAAGCTCATGTAAATCACCTCTCTCACACCTGGATTATTGCACTAGCTTCCTAAGAAGTCTTCCTCTGAGCAGCCTCTTTAGTTTCAAGCTGTTGGATTGCTGTTGTATTACTCAAAATGATCATTTCAATTCAATTCAAAAAGTAATTAAAGGACACATCATTCATATTCCTAACTCACTCAAGCTAATCTCCTTGCTTGGAATGCACGGCCACTCCCCCTCATCACCATCTCACCATACCCCAGTCCTTCAACTCCCCACCCAAACCATTCCACCACCTCCTTAAGAAATAATTCCTGGCAGAAGTTCTCTTCCCCTGCTCTCAAATCCTACACCCCTTACGATTTGTCATCACTTATGTGCTCCTATTGAAAGTTTGGTTATTTGTGTACCTCTTCTCTGCTAAACTGTAAGTTCTCTGAGGGAAGAGATAATAGAGTATACTATTTGCATTATGCACCTAGCTAGATGCTTACTTATTTA
Organism: Tolypeutes matacus; assembly: GCA_026826555.1. Taxonomy (NCBI): domain Eukaryota; kingdom Metazoa; phylum Chordata; class Mammalia; order Cingulata; family Chlamyphoridae; genus Tolypeutes; species Tolypeutes matacus. The sequence continues at coordinate 38,658,780 of JAKSZT010054030.1, forward strand.
TTTAATGAATGAATGACTAATGACTAGGGAGAATTGTTAAAAGGCATAAATAAGGCAGACCGGTTGGAAACAGCAGTGAGCCTAGTTTCTTCTTGGCAAGTGTGTTGTTTTCTGATTGTTTTTCTCAGAGCCCACTGTGGCTGCACAGAACAATCTGTAGGAAGAATGTAGGTGTGAATCTTCAGCCAAGATAATGATTGCACTGGGGTCTGATTCAATTCAGTCTTGCCCAGGGGCAGTATTATGAAGTGAGTTAAATGAGAGATCATATTCTGTCAAATCCTGAGAAAATGGTTGGGCGCCTTCCAAATGAGAAATTGCAGCTGGACAGTAATTTTTTTCTCTCTTTCCTGTTTTTAAATGTGAAGCTGTATGCTCTGAAACAAAACACAGGAGCGAGATGAGAAGTTATTTGGAAAATTCAATCAATGTAGACAATTGTTCTGTTAAATTCAGACAAAATAAGCCTTTTCCCCCTCCGTAGCAGGAAATTATGAGCTATTTATATGAATCCATGTTTCAGCCTCCATTTCCCTTTGGCCTTCCTGAATTAATGGCCATCAGTAGGGCTGCAGTCAGTTAGCTTAATTGACTAGAGCCTAGAGTTTGCATGGCCTCAGCCATGAGCCTGGTGTTCTAGGCGCCCACTAGCTGCACTTCCTCCCCATACCCAACCACAGATTCACTGCATTCCATGGGCACAAATGGGTTCAGGTGAGGTGAAGGATCAGCATGATCCCATCCTCACTATTAGAGAAGTAACTCAGATGACACATCCTATCAACACTGGTAGCACTGTCTTACAGCACCTGGCCCAGTATCTTGCCCATAGTAGGGCTGCCATAGGTATCTTTCTAGTTATGAATTCACCACAATGGCTTACAGAAAATAATAGTCATCAGTTATTGATCTTCCCCTCTGGACCACACACAGAGCTGGCAGCTTCATATCCATTGTGAACAATCCAGAGCAGTAAAATTAACCCATTTCACTGATGGGAAAACTGAGGCTCAGGGTGGTGCAACACATGGTCCAAGGTCAGACAGCTAGTGTGTGGTGGAGCCAAGATTCCAAGTAAGGTCCAATTTCAGAGCATGCATTTTACACCTGAGCAGCCTGGCCCATTCCTTTACCAGACTCTACCCAACCCATTCTTGGGGGATCATCTGAGTTGCGGGGATAACGGCACTGCAAAGTTCTTTCATACATATTTTCTCATTTGTTCCTCATCACAACCTGGTGAGATAGATAATGCAGATAGGAGCACCACTTTACAGATTAGAAACGTTAGGATTGTGTGAGAAGTGCGAGCTCAGTCCCAGTTCTTTTTACTCCAGATCCTGAGTGTGCCCACTTTTAAATGATGCAGAATCTGAGGCATGAACCTGAGTTATCTTTCATTTTCATGCCCAATTAGTCACACTTGCCTGTTTCAAAGCCTCCCGTGGATCCCCACGACTGTAGGATTAAGTCTGACAACATCATTGCATCCCAGAAGGCCCTTCACAAGCTCCGCCAGCTGCCTCACCTCTCCCCTCCTCTCAGCTCCTTTCCTGCCTTTCCACTCTTGCACTGTCCTCTCCAGCCAAAGCTAACTCTTCTCCATTCTCTGAAGAGGTCCTGATGTCACTCCTCTGGGCCCCTGCCCGTGCTGGTCTCCCTGCCTGGAAAACTCCTCATGCTTCCACACTCAGCTCTTCCCCACCTCTCCCCGGCAGAGTGGGCTGTTCCCCACCAGCCTGGCCAGGGCACCTGTTGTAGCACTTACCACATAACTGGGCACAAAGTGAGTGTCCACCTTTATTCAGGAAACTCCCTCACTAGTTCTTACTGTCTTCTTCAGCTTGCTGACAGGAAAGCCAAAGTGCTTACAAAGGACTACAAAACCCTACACACTCGGTTCACCCTTTCCGTTGCTGTGCTCACGCCCCCCTGTCGGCTCGCACTGCTCTGGCTCTTCCCCAGCATCCCACCAAGCTCACACCTCAGAGCCATTGTTCTTGCTCGTCCCTTTGCCTAGAATTTCCTCCTCCCAAGCAAATCACAAGGCTGCTCATTCACTAGGGCCTTTTCAGTGAAGCCCTCCCTGAAGCCCCCTAGTAAGTTTCTACCCCTATTCCTACCCCAGTACCCTCTATTCCCCTTACATACTTTGTTTTTTCCCCCAAGACACTACTCAACATCTGACAGACTATGTAGTCTATGTATTTCTTTTTCATCTTTTGTCAAATGAGTGAATGAATGAGTAAATCTTTGTAGCCCTAATTCCTCGTGCTCCCAACCCAGTCCATAGCACAATACCCGGACATAGCATTGTGGTCCCCTCCTCTGTCTGGGAATTTCTAAAGAGTTGGCCAAGCCAGTTTTGTTCCATGGACCAGGACAAAGCTAGAGAACCAAAGGCAAATCACAGTTGAGAAACAGAGCTGTGGGTCAGGGCTGGCAAACTGTGTCCAGGAAGTCCCTCAAAGCAAGGGCGTCCTGGAACACTCAGGATGAGGAGTAAGGGTGCAGGATCAAGGGATCAGAGAGCCAGAGAAGATGAAAAATGCCACAGACAAGTCAAAACAGGCAAGGGAGTTTGAGAAAAATCACAGAAATGCTTGTCTCTGGTAATTAATTCTATGGGCAGCCCAGAGTGAAGAAAACTAAAAAATATTTTCTGAATAAATGCATAATCAACAGAAAAGCTGGGAGGACAGTCCCAAGTTCTGGTGACTGGAGCCTTCTGGATCCTCTGTTGGACAACCTGCCATGTGGAAGCTGTGCTTCATGCCCCCAGAGGTCCAGGTCTCCGCCAGCACCAGACTCTAATTAGCATGAGCTGGTGCAGAGCACTGAAAGTGCTCAAAGCAGACTATTCATCTTGTTTCCTAGAAAATAAGGCCAACATCCCCAACAGACTCTTTGGGCGGAACTGTTCCATGTGATAAATGAAGTATGGGCTTTGCCTTCATGCTCTGTGGTCCTGGCTTCCTCCTGGAAACTCTTCTTTGTAGTTCCACTAAGCAAGTACAAAGCAGAGCTTAAGATAAACTGCCCTTCTACCTAGAGAAAGCAGGCGTGCACCCTGGGCATTACTGGGGATGGTAGCTGAGCATCGGAGAATGAGACATTGGAAAACATTTCAAATTGGCATCATCTACATTAGCAAGTATTATGATTCCAGGTGTATTTTCATTTTAGAAGTCAGGGGAAAGGTTGGACGAACACACAAAGGTGCAGTCAGAAGCTCTTTATATGTTATATGGGAAAGATGGGGTTGCAGGGAAGGAACCAAAGCCGAGAAGCAGCCATTTGTTCCTTTCAAAGCCTTTCATGCCATCCTCTTCATTCTACCACAAGTGATTATTTTCTTAGAGTGGAGCAAGCACTGGGCTGGAATGCCAGGGCTTTAGAAATGTTTCCTTTACTTAAAAAAAAAAAAAAAAAAAGAATGTATATTAGGTTAATACTATATGAATTTAAAGATTGAAATAATATAAATATAAACATCAATATAGATATAGAGGATATAGATATAATATGGATATGGATATGAATACGGACACAGATACTGATATAGATATAGATAACTAGTATAAAATTGAACATTGTCCCATATCCCCGACTCCCAAATATACTCCCCTTTCCAAAGGTAACCAATGATGACAATGTAGTGTTTCCTTCAAGTTATTTATGCATTTGCAATTAAATATGAACACATATGCATTTGCTTTTTGCATTAATATGATCATTATATATATTTTTCATGCCTTTTGTCACTTAACAAAATGTCTCTGTGATCTGCCCATGTCTGTTCTTGAAGATGTTTTTCACTTTTAATTGCCACATGGTATCCACAGTGTGGATGCATCATATTGTATTGAATCTCTTTTCTTTGGGAGAACCTTTAGGAAATGCCCAATTTTTCAGTATTGGAAAATAATGTAGCACTAAACATCCTAGTACCTACATCTTTGTGGACATGCGTGTGGTAGATTGAACTATGTACCCCCTCAAAAGATACGTTCATAATCTTAATCTACATTCCTGTAGTGTGGACTTATTTGTAAATGGGACCTGTTGAAGATGTTATTTTTGGTTTAGATGGGTCCAATTGAACTAGGGTGGGTCTTAATCCATATTATTGGAGGCCTTAGAAAAAGAAGAAACCAGAAGCCAGAAGTAAGAGAAGGCCACACAGGATGAAACAGAAGTCATGAGAAACTGGAAGAGTGGGTAGGAGGACAGAGAGGTCACCATGTGACAGGAGGCAGAGATGCAAGCCAAGGAACCCGAAAGGGTGGCAGCAAGCCAGCACCAGAACACTATCGACTTCAGGGACAAAGCATGGGCTTGCCAATGCCTGGATTTTGGACTTCTAGCCTCCAAAACTGTGAGATAATTCCTGTTTTTAAGACAAGTCCTGTGCAATATTTGTCATAACAGCCTAGCAAATTAAGACAATGCACAAATATTTCTTTAGACTTTCTAGAATTGGAATTCTGGGTCAAACATGAGCACAATTTAAATTTTGAAGGATAGCGTGACTCGAGTCCCCCAAAACTGTTTACCATCACCCACTTCAACCAATATTGTAGGAGGAACCTATTTCCTCACAATGCCCTGTGTCCTTTTCCACAATGAATATCATCAATCTTTTAAATATTCACCACTCTAATAAATAAGAAATGATAACTTGTTTTATTTGCACTTATGATTACTAGTGGGGTTCATCACCTTTTCCTATGTTTATTACTCATTTGAAGATCTTATTCTGTGAATTGTCTGTTGCTATTCTTTGCCCATTTTTCTATTAGATTTTCTTTTTCTGAGTAGTTTGAAGGAGCAGAAATGTTTTCTCTATCTTTTTTCTACCTTCTCCTCCATACAAAGAAGAGCTCTGTTTTTATGATGACTTTTTTTCTTCTTTCTACAGTTGATAAATAGGTTCATCTGCCCAATTTCAATCAGTAGATACATTATTGCTGCTCTTTTAGTAATATTTTTTACCATTGTTAAAACCATTTAATGGCCACCTAGTCTGTCACCTATCACCCTACCTCTCCTGGCACCTTCCCTGGCACCTGGCACTGGCAGAGTGGACACAGCACTGGACTTACAACCAGGGGGCCTGCCTTCATGTCTCATCTCCACCACTCACCAGCTGGGCACTAAGTCAAATCTCTTAACCTCTCCAGTGTCACTATCCTCTCTTAGTCCTCTCAACCATCTCAGAGGGATATATTGAGGCACATACTTCATACAAATATGAGTTTCTATTACCAAAGGCATTCCATAAATTATCATCCAAAGGATGATAATTACAAGGCTTGAAGGATCTATCAGGTCCCATCAGAAATTCTGAGATTCTTTCATAAGAAAGCCTTATAGTCTGGGTTGTTAGATGTCTGGCCTGAAGTAGGGACATTTGCTGTTTACTGTAGTATATTCTGTATACCAGAGGAAAAGAGCTGCTTTATAAGTAAGAATCAAGACCCTCACTTCAGAGAAAGCAAGATGTACAAACATTCAGGACATAAAGGACTAAATATTGGTTGTGATCTCTTCCCTATAAAGACAAGACCTCTGCAGATATTAGGAGATAGCCCTCTATGAATTCTGCCACTCTGGAGTCCGCAGGCCCTACCCTTGAGGCTACAGCCATAGCCACAAATTTCAATCCCTACTCACCTAAGGAAGCTACCTGCCTTATTAACGACTAGACTCATTCCAATGAAGCCTGAGTTTAATTAAACCATTCAGGTGCTGTTGCAAATCGATGCAAATTCCATTTCTCTTGCATGCTCACACCTCAGCAAGTATGATTTTCCTGGGGAGCCTAGAATCTGTAAGAATCCATGAGGGAGAATAAAAGGAACATATCCATAGTAAGATCATATGTAATAGTCAAAAGTAACAAATATTTTAAAATGTAATATTATCATGGAGACTTAGCAGTATAGTTATAACTTAATCTGAGTAGCAAACATTAAGCCTATTGCTAAAGATGTCATCCATCAAAACAAGAGCAGGGGTGCCGAAGCCTCCTTATGAATTCCTCTGATGAACTATTACAGACTTTGACACATCATCAGATTACTTCCTTCTGTCCTCTGGCTCATTCCTGTGTTTCAAAAATGCCTCTTCCCCAATCATTCAAAAGCTCATTGCTGACCAGAGTGAAAGGTCCAGTGGCCTCAAGCAGCATCCAGCACAGCTTTGCCTCATAGTGTCCATCATGCTTGACTCAAGCCCAAAACCCTGTGTTTTATCACCAAAGCCAAATTCAACATCAGTTACTTGCATACTGCACTATGGCCCCTAATAAATTTGAGAGAAACTTGAGATCAGGAACTTTGCCTTATAGCAGCATGAGAGAGATTCTTTCATAGCCAATGGGTTTTTGTTCATGGAGAGGAATCCTCACTGCTACTGTTGCTTAATGTCCAATATATTAAATTTATAAATCTATAAAATAATTAACAGCCCTTTAAATATTAAGCAATCAACAGTTCTCAAAATTTATATTTTACTTACTCAAATAATAAATCAATGTTTATGATTTAACAAATTAGATCGCCCTAAACATTCAAATATTGAATAAAAACAATTTTACTCACTCTCTGAAACATTTCATTACAATCACAAACTTAATATGTCATATTCTCATAAATGCTTTAAACATTTTACATAGACAAAACCCTCACAAAACATAACAAGGATTATTTTTAAAATACAATTTTTATTTATTTTAAAAAGATACTTAGATTACACAAAATATCAAATAAAAAAATTTAAGGGATTCCCATATGTCCTACTTCCCACACCTCCCACTTTCACCACATTAGCAACTTCTTTCATTATGTGGTACATTCATTGCAATTGATGAACACATTTTGGAGCATTGCCACTAAGCATGGGTTACAGTTTACACAGTAGTTTACACTCTCTCCCACTCAATTCTGTAGGTTATGGCAGGATATATAATGGCCTGTATCTGTCATTGCAATGTCATTCAGGACAATTCCAAGTCCTGAAAATGTCCCCATATTACACTTCTTTTTCCCTCTCCCTGACTTCAGCACCTCCCGTGGCCACTGTCCACATCCATGATATAATTTCTTCCATGAATAGAATCACAATAAGTCTATAGTAGAAAACCAGTAAGTCCACTCTAGTCCATATTTTATTTGCCAATCCTGAGAATTCTGGGATGGTGATGCCCATTCTACCTCTAATTGAGAGAGGTCTTTGATCCCATATGGCTGATGGATGGAACTCTCTTGCTTGCAGTTGTAGACTCTCTGGGTTCCTTGGTGGTTATCCATCCTCACCTCCTTGTTAGTTGTCCTGGGTGAGTCCAATGAACTGGAGAGTAGGTGTTGCAGCTCCACTGAGGCTCAGAGCCCAGCTGGCATATGGACAACTCAGAGATTCAAGTCTCTTGGATGTACACCTACCAACTCCAGCACCACCTATAGGTTCAAATAAAAGGCACAGAAGAGGCATGTGTAGAGAAGTCACATCTGAGTCCAACTCTGTTACACTGGGGAGCACAAACTCCAAAGTAGGGCCCACTGGCAAGGCACCAAACTCAGGAGCAATCTGCCATGACCATAGGACTTGGGTGTCTCCAAAACCCTCAGGAACCCTATTATTTAGGGTAGTATCTACTTTGGCAGTTTACAATATCTGCTGAGATGTGCATAAGTGTTACCTCAGGGATGACCTCCCGACTCACTTTGAAGTCTCTTAGCCATATAAACTCATTTGTCTTTACCTTTTCCCCCTTTTATTCAAGGTCTTTTTCCAGTTGCATCACCAGCTGGTGCTTGGTAGTAATTCCTCAGTGCCAGGGAGGCTCATCCCCAGGAGTCATGTCCCACTCTGGGGGGTAGGTAATGCATTTATATGCTGCGTTTGGCTTAAAGAGAGGCCACATTTGAGCAAGGAAGCTCCCAGTAGGTAACTCTTAGGCACCCTACAACACTAGGCTAAGTTGAAATTTCAAGAGCAAAGGCTCATAAGCATAGTTGTCAATATCAAAGGCCCATGAATGGACCATGCTTCTTCACTAGTCATTTGCACCTGTACTTAGGGATTGTTGCTATTCCTTTATAGAATGTAGCAGAGTTCCCCAGGATGGGAATTCAATATTCTTTCAGTTGTTGTGTGAATCTATACCCACTGTGGCAATGCCCCATGAGCATTTGAACACATTTATATACCTTATATGTATGCTCAGGGTAAACTTCCTCCCATGTATCCCTCATCACTGACACGCCACACCAATGATCCTCCCCTGCTACAGTTGTAACCCTTCTGTGATCCAATACCTCTTCAAAAACGAAGCCAAGAATATTGCCAAATACAATTAATAGGAAAATGAAATAATGATAGGTTTAAACATAGGAAATAAAATACATAATAATTTAGAAAAACTAAAATAAAGTAAAAAAAGAAATTGGGATATTAAAAAATAATGAAATATATTTTTAAAAAATTTTTAATAAAAAATATATTTTTTTTTACTTTTGCCTTTCATCACTGTAATATCTGTTGTCCTGTATGTACAGTGGTATTTTTTTCAATTTCTTCCCCGGTGTCTTGCTTTTTTTCATTTTGTCTTCTAAGAAGTTTTAGGTCACAGTAAAGTCACATACAGGATATAGGGGACTCCCATATACCCAACATCCTCCCCTTTTTCCTCCTTCCCATATTAATAACCTTTTTACATGTGGATGGTACATTTGTTAAAACTGATGTACAAATATTGAAATATAGCTACTAACCATGGTCAATGGTTTCCATTATTGTTTATATTTTAGACCTTACACTTTTATAAATGTTTGATGACATTTAACATGGCCCATATCCATCATTGCAAGATCATGCAGAACACTTCCATTGGCCCCTTAATACCCCCACTTCCATCTTTTCTATTCCTCCCTCCCCCTCCCCTTGGGGCCCTTGGCGACTGCCAGGCTTCACTCCTTGAATGACAGGATTCAGAGATACTTGCAAAAACGCTGAGGGCTTGACACATTAGTCTGTCCTCCCCTATTAGGAACTGCCCATACTCTCAAGAGACACCATCCCCTCTGTTTGAGAACATATCGGGCCTCCCCAGGGTGGGAGTCCAACTCCTTCCCACTCATTATGTGGGTCACCACCAACTGATACAACACACTATGACAAAATGATCACTCACACATTCTCTAGAAGACTGTCCCAGGTCACTCCATGTCCCAAATATCCCCCCATCCAACAACCTAAACCAGTAACCCTTCCTTGTCATATTGCCAAAAGAGCTTTCGCAACATTGTAGTTTCAACCACGTACCCGCCAATCCCCAGTGTTCACCTGCTCCAACTGCAACCCTCCCTCCAGTTCCATGGACCATCCAACACATCCTCCCCACCCTACCCTCCTGTCAAGCTTGCACCACCCAACCCAATAGTATCACTACACCCCTGTCTTGTCCCTTCACTGCACAACTATTTACTTCCACTTCATCATAGATTTTGATCATATGGGCATTGGCTCACAACCTTCTTCTCCCTTTCTATTTCCTGTAAACCCATTTTCCAGACTCTAGCTCTCTGAGTCTGCTCAATTTGCTTAATTCATATCAAAGAGATCATGCAATATTTGTCCTTCAATGCTTGGCTTGCTTCACTCAACATAAGGTCCTCAAGATTCATCCATGTGTTAGCACTGTATTCCTTCTTACAGCTGAGTAATATTCCATTGTATGTATATACCACATTTTGTTTATCTATTCATCTGTTGATGGGCATTTGGGTTGATTCCAACTTTTGGCAATAGAGAATAATGCCGCTATGAACATTGGTGTGCATATATCTGTCCGTGCCTTGCTTTCAGTTCTTCTGGGTATATACCCAGCAGTGGAATTGCTGGGTCATATGGCAGATCTATATTTAGATTTTTGAGAAACGGCCAAACTGTCCTCCACAATGGCTGGACCATTCTACATTCCCACCAGCAGTGGGTGAGAGTTCCCATTCCTCCACATCCTCTCCAACACTTGTAGTCCTCTGTTTTTTTAATGGCCGCCAGTCTAATGGGTGTAAGATGGTATCTCATTGTAGTTTTGATTTGCATTTCCCTAATAGCTAGTGATGTTGAGCATCTTGTCATGTGCTTTTTAGCCATTTGTATTTCTTCTTGGAGAAGTGTCTGTTCAAATCGCTTGCCCATTTTTTAAATGGGTTGTTAGTCTTTTTATATTCAAGATATTGGATTTCTTTATATATGCTGGATATTAGGCTCCTATCAGATATATGGTTACTAAATATTTTCTCCCATTGGGTAAGCTGTCTTTTCACTTTCTTGACAAACTCCTTTGAGGTGCAAAAGGTTTTAATTTTGAGGAAGTCCCATTTATCTATTTTTTCTTTTGCTGCTCATGCTTTGGGTATGAAGTTCATGAAGCCATTTCCTATTACAAGGTCCTGTAGGTGCTTCCCTAAATAATCTTCCAAGGACTTTGTGGTCTTGGCTCTTATATTTAGATCTTTGATCCATCTTGAGTTGATTTTTGTATAAGGTGTGAAATGGTGTTCCTCTCTCATTCTTTTGGACATGGATATCCAGTTCTCCAAGCACCATTTGTTGAAGAAGCCATTCTTTCCCCATTGAGTGGGCTTGGTGGCCTTGTCGAATATCAGATAACTGTATATGCAAGGATCTATATCAGAGCTCTCATTTTGGTTCCATTGGTCAGTATGTCTATCCTTGTGCCAGTACCATGCAGTTTTGACCACTGTAGCTTTATACTATGCTTTAAAGTCAGGTAGTGTGATTCCTCTGATTTCATTTTTCTTTTTCAATATATCTTTGGCTATTAGGGGCCTCTTGCCCTTCCAAATAAATTTCATAGCTAGTCTTCCCAATTCAGTAAAAAATTCTGTGTTGTTTTTTATTGGGATTGAATTAAATCTGTATATTATTTTGGAAAGGATAGACATCTTAATGATGTTTAGTCTTCCTATCCATGTACAGGGAATATTCTTCCATTTATTTCAGTCTTCTTTGATTTCCTTTAACAGTGCTGTGTAGTTTTCTGTGTATAAGTCATTTACATCTTTAGTTAAGTTTATTACTAGGTACTTGATTTTTTTTAGTTACTATTGTAAACGGTATTTTTTTCTTGATTTCCTCCTCAGCTTGCTCATTATTGGTGTGCAGAAATGCTAATGATTTTTGAGCACTGATCTTATAGCCTGCAACTTCACTGAACTCATTTATAAACTCTAGAAGCTTTGCTGTAGATTTCTCAGGGCTTTCTATGTACAGGATCATGTCATTTGCAAATAGTGAAATTTTACATCTTCCTTTCCAATTTTATATCTTTTTCTTGCCTTAGTGCTCAAGCAAGTACTTCTAAGGCAATGTTAAATAGGAGCAATGATAGTGGGCATCCTTGTCTTGTTTCCGATCTTAGAGGGGAAGCTTTTAAGATTTCACCATTGTATATGATGTTAGCTGTGGGTTTTTCATATATGCCCTTTATCATTTTCAGAAAGTTTCCTTCTATTCCTATCTTTTGCAGTGTTTTTATCAGGAAAGGGTGCTGTATTTTGTCGAATGCTTGTTCTGTATCTATAGAGATAATCATGGGATTATTTCCTTTTGATCTGTTTATGTGGTGTAGCAGTTGGCAGTTTGATATAGTTATGATTTCCAAAAAAGATATTGGATAATGCTTGTAAACTGGTCTGTTCATCTGGGCATGATTAAGTTATGATTAGGGCTTTGACTGGGCCACATCACGAGGGCATTGAGCCCCGACCCTTGGTGGGTGGGGAATCAAAGATAAAAGACATGGCAAATGACAGGGCTGGAGTTTTTGATGTTGGAGTTTTGATGCAGAGTTTTAATGTTGGACCCAGGGAAGTAAGCACACAGAGGAGCTTGGTCATGAGGAAGGAGAAAGAGGCCCCGAGAAAAGAAATGAGCCATTTGCCTGATAATCTATAGCTGGCCTTGTGGAGATAGCAGAGGCACTGAGCCCAGAGACAAGCAAGCCCCGGGAAGGGAGGAACCCAGGAAGGCTGAACCCTGGCAGAAGTTGACAGCCATCTTGTACCAACACGTGGCCAGAGACTTTGGTGAAGGAAGTAACTTATGCTTTATGGCCTGGTAACTGAAGTTTCTACCCCAAATAAATACTCTTTATAAAAACTAACCTATTTCTGGTATTTTGCATCAGTATCCCTTTGGCTGACTAATACATATGATGTATTACATTGATTGATTTTCTTATGCTGAACCATCCTTGCACACCCGGATGAAACCCACTTGGTCATGGTGTATAATTCATTTGATGGGTTGTTGAATATGATTAGCAAGTATTTTGTCGAAGATTTTAGCATGCATGTTTGTGTGTTTTGTGTTGTCATTCAAATCCCTAAGTCCCTGCTGGATTTTTTTCATCTCTTCATCTATCTGTTATACTATCTGTTTGATTTCAGATGTATTGTCTTCCACATCACTAATTCTTTCTTCTGCCTGTTCAAATCTGCTGTTATGTGCTTCCAGTATATTTTTGATTTCTTGGATTGTGCCATTCATCACCATCATATCCATTATCTTTTTATGTATGTTTACAATTTCTTCAGTATATTCTCCCAGAATGTATTATTAAATATAAACTTAAGCTAAAACTTTCAGTGTTAATAACATGAATTTAAGTTAACAGGCACTTCCGCTTCCCCCCTAAAAAATCTCAAACTAATCAAAAAAAGCACAATAGCATTATTCATGCAGCTTCTCCTCATGGGATACTCACTGCTTAACCCCAAAGAAAGAAGAGGTCAAAGAAATGTGCCCTGAGTACATGGTTCTTTGATGGTCTGGCTTGATCTGGGAATAAATTTGGGTTCCCTAGAAGAATTAATTGCCTTCCAACAGTCATCTAAGAGTTTAATTTCTCCCAACTGAGTTTTTGATAAGAACTGAACAACAGAGTTCAAGTTCATGGTCTCCCGCAGGAACCTAGAGTACAGATATCCCAGGCATATTTGTATCCTCAACAATCTACAAGGGGGAAGACTTGACATTCTTACAAAAATTAAGTCACCTGAATGTGACTGCACCTGAAAAGATGGCATCCTCACCTCTGCTGAGAGAGCACCTACTGGGTAGAACCAAAATCTTTCCTTAGCCTTTAGTTCTGCAGATTGTACTAATGCACAAAGTAAACAGCTGATAAGGCCTCTGCACTCAGGGTGGCCATGCCTAGGTGAATTTAGGAATTTTGGTAACATGACATTCAGAGTAGATAATTATATGCCCCTGGAATCCTAAGTATGCAGGGACAGCAAGGAAGACTGGAGCAAATGGAAGCAGGAAGAAACTGTCTAGAAAGCAAACACATTAATTTCAGAGTGAAAACATGATTGAAAGGAGGCAAAGGACTTATTTGGTTTGTTGCTAAAAACAATAGAACAGAAAGCCCAAATATAATTCAACTCAAAATCATACTATCTCTGTTCTCACTTCCTTTTGCAGGGTACAGACATATTCTACCTTCCCTAAGAGAATGCTTAGCCTAGCAGGCACTGCTCCTTGTTGGCAGAGGCCTACAGTTGGGTGGGACCAGAGTGAAGTTCTGGAAAGCCTATGGGCCAGTGGTCCAAGTCACATCCTTTGATATGATTTCATGAATAAAGCTGATATATGATTTTCCTCTTTCTGACTCCTGAGAACTAGGTGGAAATAGAGGATTATTTACTGGTCTCTGAAAACTCTAATGCAGAGTGGGGACAAGAAAAGTGAAGAATGAACTGATGGACTACAAACCCTTTCCAAGTATTTTCTGACAGGCAACAGGAAATGGTTAGAGCAGACCAGGGAGAGAATAACCTAAATTAGCTAATGAGCTGCTCTTTGTTCTTGCACAAGTTAGAAAAGAGGGACATGTGTATATGTTTACTAGTCTTTTTTTATAATTTTTGTAATGAAACAAGGTGTCAGATGTCTTCATTTCTCAAGCTGAAATTCAGGGTGACTAAACTATCAGCACCGTTACTGCTTTGCAATAGTCTTGTTCTCCAGAATCTGCTCTGCCTGCTTTTAGCTTCTACTCTCAATTTTGGACTGGAAACTCAAGAGCCCCTCAAAAGAAATCCATGCAATGATGGGAAGGATTGAAGGAAGCAGAGTATAAACCATTCCTGGCATTTTCAAGTATAGATCCAAGAAGCTTCAAGAGGAAAGAAGGTCCTGAGACTTATCTGCCCATGATAACTATACACAAATGAGGGGAATGAGTTCCCCAAAATGAAATTAAAGTGATGTTAGAAAGGGGCAAGGTATGCTGGGTAGCAAAGCATAACAAATGTTCTTCACAGGAATGTTAAGGTCAATTCTCTTTTACAGTTAAGGAAGCTGAGAACTAGAAAGGTTGAATGCCTTTTAAAGGTCAAAGAGCAAGTTAGAAGCAGAGATGGAGCCAAAATTCAGACAATTACTTTATATTCTCGCTACTCAAAAGTGTGGTCTGTGGAGCCACAGCAACATATCACCAGCAGATCCACTGAACCAGAATTTGTGTTTTAACAAGATCCCCCAGTGAGTCACATGCATGTTAAAGTTTGAGAAGCACTGTTCTTTCTATATAGGTCTCACCCTTTGGGGCACCCAATGAAAGCTGAGCTCAGGTATTCCTCACCTGAATTTGGTGATGATCATTCCTCAATTTATAGGGAAAAAAAATACACAACTGCTTCTTCCATCATTTTCTAGCCTCTGGAGTCCATCAACTGTGTGCTAGATAGTATACCCAGACTGAAGGCAGCTGATGTGGTCACATGAAATTTAAGAGATTCCAACATAGCTCCTGGAGGAATCCTTGAACACAACACTTTATAAAGCTGTTGAAAATGACCAGTCCTCACTTGAATAATGATCTGAATTGCTCCTTGGCACTTGGGTGCAAGAACTATCAAATTTCTTTGTTGTCCTAAATCAAATTAAATTTTGTTCAATCCCACCTGATGGGCAGAAAATCCAGTCATGTTTACTTTGAAAACCCACTCCTTTCCTTGGTTGAATAAGAACCAACAGGAATTGGGAAGGGGCCCTTTGTTCCCAGTTGGCCATGGCCATGGGCTTTACCATCAGCCTCTCCATTCACGGTCACCGTTGGGGAAGGGCTACCACCACACCATTCTCTGCAGACCCTCTTTCACAGTCAGCAGGCAGGAGAAGTCCTCCTCCCCTCCTTCTACTGAGAGGTACTGCTTCATTTTGTATTGATGGAGATGTACTTTTGATAGTGAGATTTTATTATATACATATAATATAGGCATGATTTCTGCTAGCAACATTGCTCCTTGTGTGCCTACTGGGGTGAAACATATCATCATTTTATGGTGCTCCATAAAGAGCATAGTGTAAGCAAAGAGCACCAAGATGTCTGGGGCTCTATCACCCAGTCTAGTTTGAGGGGCATTGCTCTTGGCTGCCTGTAATACAGATGGTGAGCTTTGTAACTCAAGTACTGCAGCCATTACTCCTACACCAACTCTTTTTTTTTTTTTTAAATATATAAATATATATGCATATATGTGTATTTGCTTACAAAAATGTTATATATATATATATATACATATGTTTTAAGAGGTGCTTAGATTACCCAAAATATTACACGGAACCCACTAGGATTCCCATGTTGCCCACCTCCCACACCTCCCACCACATCCCACACAAACATCTCCCACAGTGTGGCCCACCACCCTCAATGAACTTACACATCCTGGAGCCTTGCCACCAACCATAGACCACAGTTCTCTACACCAACTCTTAATCTTGAACCTATACTGTGTTGTTCAGCCATCTGCTTTTTACCTCTCCCCTACTACCACAGAGTGTTTCTCTGCTAGTGAACATGATGGGAGTGTGGTGAAGTCTTCATAACTAAGATTATTTGGGGAACTTGGTAAAAGAGGGTTTGCCCAATGAATGATGATTGTTATTAAGCCATTCTAGGCTCATTATACAGAAGCCAGTTACAGCTGTGTGTGTGCTGAGTGTGAAAAGGATGGTAGAGATATTAAGTTGCACGATGTGATTTTAAACATAAGCCATTGGTTCCCCCAATATCACTTCAGTCTCAGACGCTCAGACTATCTTTACTATAAAACTAAGTTTTTCATGCTGTAATTAGAAATGAATATTAAATTGTAATTAGTTCTGGAATATAGAATAGCCACTCAGACTAAGGTCTAAATAATTTATATGAGAGATTTCCCAGAGTGGATTCTGGTTAGGAGAGAGGATACCCGAAGGCATATAATGTCAGAGAAAAGGATGCCTGGAAAGTAGAAAAAGGGAGAGCAGAGACACCTAGGACACACTCATCATCTTCGCAATTTTGCCAAGATCTAGTCTAAGTGCCAGTCCTTTACTGCATCACCAAGTAAGGTGAAATATTGAGCATGGCCGGTTTCCTTTACTCCTTCTTGATCAGAAATTTCAGGGTCAGTAAAATTCTAGAGATTACGCCAATAAACGTACTCACAGATCAAGAGGTCTTCCAGGGTCATCAGGTTCTAAATGACATTGGACCGTGTTCTCTCCAGAATGTGTTTTGCAGCAACTAGAGTGGAAAAGAATAAACTGTCCTCTTGGACTCCCACACATGCCTGATTGTATTCTTCGACAAACCAAAACAACATCCACCGAGTTATATACCATTCCAAGAGATGCATGGCAGGGCCTTACCTTCAAGGAGTTGCCAGTTTATTTGGGGAAATAGGACACGTTCATAGAAAGGAAAACAACAACACACCGTGGTCTTCAGTAAGTGCCAAAAGAATGGAATAGGCAGTAATTTCAATGGCGTTCAGGTGAGGGAAGAAGGGACAGAGGAGTTATCACCATTAGCCAGGGAGATTTAGGAAAGTTTCGTGGAACATCGGTGATTTCAACTTGACCTTGAGCAAGGCTTCTAAACTTGATGTCAATCTTCCATAAGGGCTGCATGAATGGAGCTTCAGGGGTCAGTGAACTCCTTGGATATGTGTTTTTCTGGGATGAAGTTCTGTAGCCTTCATCAGAGTCTCAAAGGGTAACTGAAAAGTTACAAGGCTTTGCCTTGCAAGAAATTGCATAACCAAAGCAGCATCCTAAGTAGGAGAACAAGTAAACAAGGGAATGGTGAGTAAGGCACAAGCCAGGCTTAGCAGAAAATGAGCAACGCTGGTCTGGTGTTTGTAGTGGACACATGTTTAGCTAGGGCAGTGTCAAGAAACGGAGCTGGAAGAGCAGGGGATAAAGGGCCTTGCCTGTCAGGATTATCCTGCGGGCATGAGGTCAACCCAGGGAGGACCGTGGTCAGGTGAATGACATAGCAACTTGGGGCCTGGGTAATTAATCTGAGCACTTTGGGCAGGATGAGGCAGTAGGTGGGGAACCTGAAGTCAGAGAGACCCCTAGCCCCAGGGATGAGGGACAAGAAAATGAGTTGAGCTGGTGGCTGTAGCTATAGAAAGATGTTGAGAGGAGAACTGAAACAAGTCAGTAACTTTTTTTTAATATTGGAGAAGAGTACAAAGAGCCAAGGTGGACCCACAGCCCCAATATGGGTGTCTGGAAGAATGAGGACATTTGTAGAAATAAGTAAGAGAGAATAGAAAGCTGGCTTCAGAGGAATGGTAAAGAATTTCTATTTCCAGTATGCAGAGTTCTAGGTTCTGCCCCAGGTGGGGTGGGTGGGTGCCCCTTTATCAATGTCACCAAATATGCACACACCCAAATTCAAGATCAGAGAAGTCTCTAATTGTGTTCTTCCAGCCCAGTGCCCTCTGTCCTAGACAACTGATTTGGCCTGACTTCTTGGGGGACTCTGGCATTGCTAACTTGAGGCTGTATCACTTTTGTTCTATATTAGCAATCTTTCCTGAAGCATTTTCTCCAAATGACGTTACCACAGTGTGATTAGGAGACATGCAAGGACATAAACATTCCAACAGATAAAAGCAGACCTGCTTTTCTAGTACTTTCACAGCACTTCAACTTCATTAGGCTCCATGTTGTTTCATTAGAGTCAATGCCATTTAAATTTTTATGCTCATTTCAAGGCTATTTGTTTTGACAAAGGATTTTTTAAAATGCAGTAGGAACTGTCTGGGTTTTATTTAACTTTATAACCAACTAATTTGCTCCCCAATAAAGGGATAACTAAGTATTCCTGTTAGACTGCTAAAAACATCTTTGCATAATCTTGAAATACAACGCAAGATTCTACAAGGAGGAAATTCGCCAAGGAAATGCTGCACAAGCTATCTGGTATTTGGTGTGGGGGAAGGGGGTCAGGGGCCCCACATTTCCTCTTTTCATTAGCGCACGCGCGCACACACACACACACACTAGGACCCTAAGCGCATCTTCTCTTAACATACCGTTACTTTTCTAAACAAATGCATCCTTTACTTCTCCACTTATAGAAGAAACCTAGCAGGGAGCTCCCCAAAGCCTAGGAATGCCAACAGACAGGAGACAGCAGTGAATGTATGGATTAATTGTTTCTCATTTTACCCCAGGATGAAGCTCTAATTGATGTAGACAGATCTTCTCACTCGACCCTTCATGAATCAAGCCAGTGCTCACCTCCTCATTTTTCTTCAATGTTCTCCCCAGCTGGGGACTTCCCTCTATCTATGTAAACTGCAGCTGATCTTTCCAGATCTAACTTAAAGCCTGTCTCCTCCCTGAATCTCAAGGCTCCCCCCCATCATTCTCATTCTCTCCTCTTAATCACCCAACTAATAAACGCTTTCGAGCACCTACCAGTTGCAGGCATCAGAGTCCAACTGTACCTACTCCTGTTTTCCCTCTCTGATCATTCTTGCATATTAATCTCATCACTCTAATACAAGTGATTATTTCACTTCTTTTGTATTCTCCATAGTACCAACCCAATTTCTAGGCAGGGCGTTAATTAATGCTTTTATATAGACTAAATGTGCCTGGTATGGTCTAAAGAAGAAGAAGGAAAAAACATTTAGGCAAACCCAGAACTGTCATTTCAGCACATTAGAAAGAAAACTTAGAATAATGAAAAATATGTGGCTTTTTAAAGCAGAAGAAAGGGAGGCAGCTGTGGCTTAATCAGTGGGGCTCCCGTTTACCATATGGGAGGCCCTGGGTTCGGTTCCCGGGGCCTCCTGGTGAGGGCAGGCCCGCCCGCACGGCGTGGTTGGCTGACCCAGCGAGCACAAGCAGCAAGGGGGGGATAAATGAATAAATAAATAAAATCTTTAAAAAAAAATAAAAATAAAAATAAATAAATAAAATAAAATAAAGCAGAAGAAACAAGAAAATGAGCCCATTGAACAGTGTTTCTAATAGGATAAGCTGCGGAATGTGTTTGGATCTTGGTGAAGCACAGGCAGTGAGCAGATCCAATTTCCACTTGGATCTCTCGAAGGGTTACAAGCACTGAGAGGGCTGTGCAGCCCTGCGTGCAGGGGGACCTTATCCCCGACGCCTGCCAATATGCAGTCCAGAAATAGGCCTGGGACTCCCATGTTCTAAACACTCAAGCCCAGTAAACTTCCCTTCAGGTCACCCTATAAGCCCAAAAGTAGAACTCCCTGGAAAAACAGCATCATAAGCAAAAGGGAAAAAGTCATTATCCGTAGAATAGTTTTTTGAGACAGAATTGCTGTGTGTTGGTGCATCCTCATATTGAGTTTTACCTAATTATGAAGTCCCTGCCACTACACCCGTTTTCCCTAACACAGACAAAGGTCTCCCTTTTTTTTTTTTTTTTACTTCATGACTCCCAAAGAGCTCGCATTACCTTATAGGAAGCAATAAATACATACCCACCTGAACTGCTAGCTTTCCACATGAACATCTGGTAAGTTTTGTGGCCCTCTTAACCATGAAATTTCAATACCAAGCATGTTTCCTATTTAAAACTTTTATTTATAATACTTTCGTGTAGATCCAAACCAATAGGATATACTCTGAGGCAAAGAATTTAGCAGATGAATAAAATTTTTAACACTTACAGCTTTCATAGTCCAGTTTTTATAACTCTGAAAAAAGCCTAGCAATTAAAAATATTGTCTGTGGACTCAGAAGGAAGAAAGAAAAAAAAGGAAAGTCTTTATTAAAGTAGCCACTGAAGAAACATTTCCTCAAACACATGATTTATCCTTGTCCCAGAGCACAGAGAAAAAGGCATGAGTGTGCTTTTTAAATTAGGAGAATCTCTGTGAAGTACTTATAAAGAAGATTATCTTTGGTTTCAGTTCTAGGAAGCCATGGAAATTTCAATGGTCAGTCATAGACACTGAGGAAAGGGTTATCAACATGCACTCTTATGGGCTCTGAAATTATATAGTCCTGGGTTTGAATATCAGCTTTGTCATATGTTACATGAAATGGGCTCATTTATAGTCTGATGCACTGTGTGACAACGGAAAATTCCATAGCCTCTCTTAGCATCATATGTACAATGAAGATAAAAATATCAACCTCACAATACTGTTGTGATTAGATAAGATCACATGGCACCCCTGGTACAGTATCTGGCTGTCTGGCATACAGTAGAAACTCAATGTTGGTTTTCTACCTTCTATTGTCCCAACCTTCTTCCCATCTTATGGACACAAACTACTTAGAAATTGGGGACTCCATTCAGATCCATCCTAAAATAGCATTTATTTAAAAGGACTAATAAGCATAGCTCTTCACATCAGTTTCTCCATCTATAAAATGGAAATGATATTACCTACCCTGCCAACTTAGTAAAGATGCTGTGAGGGGGGAGTGGATGTGGCTCAAGCAGTTGGGCCCCTGCCTACCACATGGGAGGTCCCGGGTTGGGTTTCTGGTGCCTCCTAAAGAAGACAAGCAAGACAGTGAGCTGATGCGGTAGGCTGGTGCAGCAGGCTGCTGCCACAAAGAGACACCATGAGCAGGGAGCAGAGGTGGTTCAAGCAAGTCCCGGTGCCTCCTAAAAAGATGAGCAGACACAGCGAGCACACAACAAACAAACACAGAAAGTGCAAACAACGAGGAGGGGAAGAGAAACAAATAAAATAAATCTTAAAAAAAAAAAGATGCTGTGAGGATTCAAAGGATGTGATATCTCTGAAAATAGATAGGACTATGGAGGGAAATGTCAACAAGAAAAGGGAAAACCCTGGATGATCTTCAATAGACTGGATTCTAGCTGTATGACCTTGGGCAAACCATTCAGCTTCATGGTCTCATTTCCCTTACATTTAACGTATGGATAATAATATCCTCATACTTAAGTCATAGGGTTGTGGTATGCCCTCTTTTCTGTTGTCTATCTTGATTCTTATACTTGTGAAGACAGTTTTTGGTTTGAGACACACAGCTAATATTTAAGTACAGATTTTGGGCTCCAGATTTTCCCACTGGATCATGCTGAGATTGATTGAATTACTAGATCTATAGGTATAGACTCTGCCTGGAGTTCCAAAGTCGATTGAACAAGTATTTTTTCTCCACTTCTCCTAAGCTCCCATTAAAAAATAGCAATGCTTAGATTGTAGAAGCTGGAAAGTAGAAGGGCAAGTGGCTAATGACTTAGACTAGAAAAAGCATAACCCTTTACAAAAAAGCAAGCAGGTTTGTGATGCAGACTCTAGAAAAGCTTAAGAATTGGAGTTACAAGTGACCTCTGGAGACTCCTTCCCTTTCAGGACAAAAGAAAGGAGAGGCTTGCATAACAGACTATGGAATTTAGTCACTTTTATGTTTTTCAAGGAAAAAAAAAAAGCAAAGAGATTAAGTGGGAGTTAACATCCAAATGGTTAGACACCACCCCCACCATCATCTCAGCTCCCACAACTCTGACAGCAAAGCTTATACCTCCCAAGCAGAAGTTAGGAAGGTTATTCTGCAGACACCGAGCAGCACAACAAAAGAGCTACAGATGGTGGTATTTAGGGGTCCTGCAAGGAAATAGCTAAGTCCCAACACAATCACCTTCCATTTGGTAAACCTCTCTCCTTTCCTCATATAGATCTTCCAATCATTTTATAAGCATTTTCCTCTTAAAAATAATGGAAAGCCATTGATTACCAGATATCTGAGGGAAACCTCCATGATAAAAGAGAGAGATCAAAACAAAAAGGAAAGATAAGATACTCAATGGAAAAGAAACATAGTAGGGGACAGAAGAAAATTTCAAATGCATGCATTAAGAACAGTATCTCAAAGAGAGAAATACTGCACCTATGAGAGAAGAACAAAATGCCATACAAAAGAACAATGAGAGAACAAGAAAGTCTTGTTGGAAATAAGTATATAAAGGCAGGTTTTTAAAATTCAGTAGATTAGAAGATAAAATTGAAGAAGTGCCTCAGAAATTAGAACAAAAAGACAAAAGAGATGGAAAATAGAAGACAAAAGAGAAAATAATTAGAAAACCAATCCTGAAGATCCAACATCTTACTTACTTAAGTTCCAAAATCGAGTACAGGAAGATCAGAGGAAAGAAAACACTCAAAGAAATAATACAAAACTTTTTCAAGAACTGAAATAGATGAGTTTCCAAATTGAAAGGGCCTACTAACTGTCTAGCACAATAAACAAACAAACAGAAAAGGTGCATAGCATCCTCGTGTAATTTCAGAACACTGAGGGTTAAAGAAGATGCTAAAAGCTTCCAGAGAGAGGAGAAACACAGCTGTAAGAATATTTTCTGACTTCTCAAAAGCAGCAGAAGTTAGAAGATAATCAAACAATGCCTACAAAATTCTGATGGAAAATAACCTCGAGCCAAGAATTCTATGCAAACCAAACTATCAGTCAAGGGGGTAGGTCAATAAAGATATTTCCAGACATTTAAGGTATTTAAAAATAGAGGGAAGCGGCTGTGGCTCAATCAGTAGGGCTCCCGTTTACCATATGGGAGGCCCCGGGTTCGGTTCCCAGGGCCTCCTGGTGAAGGCAAGCCCGCACGGCATGGTTAGCTGACCCAGCGAGCACAAGCAGCAAGGGGGGGATAAATGAATAAATAAATAAAATCTTTTTAAAAAATAAAATAAAATAAAAATAGAAAATTTCCCATGTGTTCTCTCTTAGAAAGCTCCAGGAAAATGTGTTCTAGTCAAACAATGGAGAAACCAAGGAAATAAGAAGATGTGAGATTCAGGAATAGGGACTCTAACAGAGGAAGGAAGCCTGAAGAATCCCAGGATGATAACTGTGCAGCGTGCTGAGATATCACCCAACCAAGACTGAGGGAGCTGAATGGAATGCTCCAGAGGGGATGACTCCAAGAAGGAAGAAAGGAACTATCTGATTATTTCATGTTTTGAATGGATTTAAAAATGTTTTACAGCACTAGTGGAATATTTGGGGATGAATTATTAACAGAAGCATAGAAAACTACACAGATGAAAAGGTAGTCAATTGATAATTCCAAAAAAAAAGTTAGAAAAGAAAAGAAATTGTAGAACGTTATATGTCTCAGCTTTGAATGATATTTACAAATTCACAATAAGTAAAAATAGTGACATACCTATATTTGAGAAGTGGAAGAAGTTTGGGAGATGTATAAAAGGAAGTGAATTAAGAGAGCAAAATCCTCATCTTACAGGTCAGAGTTGAAAGTGGCTCCCTGTGGGAACTTTGTGGGAGAAAGAATCAACAAGAAAAGATGAGAGGCAAGGAACTACTGCTTTTTTTTAAGCTAAGTCAATTAAGATGCTTTTAGCTAAGCTACTCACAGTGGCTTATCACATAAGGATATTTACTGTTACATAAAAATATGTGCAGAAGTAGGAAGTCCGAGAGTTGACTTGATGAGAGAGCTCAGAGACATCACACAGGACTCATTTCTTTTCACCCTTCTGCTCTAGTATCCCCAGTGTGTTGCTTCTCATCTTTGTCCACTCAGGGTTGCGAGGTGGCTGCCCAGCTCTAAAGATCATGTTTCCACGGGCCAGACTGTGGCCTCCATGTAACTTTCTCTTTTCATTGGTGTGTCAGTTAGCCGTGTACAGGAGCCTAGTGTAGGAGCCTTGGCAATGAGGAACAGAGACAGAAAACCAAAATAAGAGTGGCCAGAATAAGGCAGAATGCTATTTCATGTAAGAGTCTGGAGGTAAGTGGTAGAGCTGGAGTGGCAGCTCTGCTCAGGGTCCCCTCAGAGAACAAGGCTCCTTCTCTCCTGTCGCTCCACTAGGCATAGCCTCTAATCCCATGATCCTCACGGTTCCAGAGAGTACTCCAGCTCCAGCTCCAGCTCCAGCAATCAGAAGGGAGCACAGGAGAAGCACCAGCTTTCTTTTAAGAAAATTACCTAGAGTTGCCACACAACACTTCTGCTCACATCCTGTTGGCCAAAATTCAGGTACAAAGCCACAATTAGTTACAAGAGAGGCTGGGAAATGTAGTCTTTGTTCCTGGCAGCCAAGTGCTCAGCTAAAAAGGGTTCTGAAAAAGGAAGAACAGATATTAGGGTAGATGCCTGGTAGTCACCGCAATTAAGAATGGAAAATCTTTCCTGAAAAAACCCTAGAAGAGTCTCCCTTACATTTTATTGGCCAGAATTGGTCATATGACCACCCTTAACTGCAAGAGAGACTGAGAAAAGAATGGTCTGGATTTTCATCCTCTATAGTGGGAGACAAGCAAAAGAGAAGAGGATTGAGAATGGCTGTGAATAGCCAAACAACAGTGCCTGCCTCACAAGCCTTGCGGTGCTATTTGGTTTTTAAAACCACATAGACAGATTACTTTTATTTATTTTATTATTATTATTTTGTGTGTGTGTGTGTGGGGGGGTAAAAATCAAAATTTTCACAATACAAGCCAATATTTGTAAAATGATACATAAATATATATGCATATATGTGCATTTGCTTACATAGATGTTATTTTATATATATATATATCTTTTTAAAAGATGCTTATATTACATAAATGTTACACAAAAATTACAGAATCCCCAGGAGTCATGTCCCACGCTGGGGGGAAGGTAATGCATTCATATGCTGAGTTTGGCTTAGAGAGAGGCCACATTTGGACCACAAGGAGGCTCTCAGATGGCAACCCTTAGGCACCCCATAACAGAAGGCCAAGTTTCAATTACAAGAGCAAAGACTCATAAGGCTAGTCCTCAATAACAAGAACCCATCAGTGGGCCATCCTCCTTTGCCAGACACTGCCCCTGCACTCAGGGGACTGTTGCTGCTCCCTTGGAGAATGTGGCAGAGCTCTCCAGGCTGGGAATTCAGTATTCCCTCATTTATTGAGTGATTGTCCACCCACTGTGCCCGTGCCCCACTCCTTGACATTTGAACAATTTTATATATCTTTCATGTATATTCAGGTGAACTTACTCCCATGAATCCCCCATCCCAGACACCCCCCACCAATGATCCTCTGCAGCCCCCATTGTAACCCTTCTGTGACCTAAACCTTCCTTGAAGATGAAGCCCATATAATAACCAAATACAATTAATAGGAAAATGAAATAATAATGATAAGCTTAAATGCAAGAGATAAAATACAAGGAAACTCAGAAAAACAGAACTAAAAATAAAGTATTATTAACAGATTGAGACATTCAAAAAAAGAAAATGGGAAAAAAACAAAAAAAAAATTTTTTTTAATTATTTTTTTTATTTTTTTATTTTTTTATTTTTTTTTAATGTATAAAAATAATAAATAGATCAATTTAAGTTTCTTTGAGAAAATTATGGGAAAATTTGTCAAGAACAGCTGCCACCCCTCCCTTCATTTTCTTATTGGATAAATAAAAAGAAAAAAAAGTTATAAGGTCAAAGTACATACAAATAAATGATAACAAAGGCTGCTCAGTCTGTTGAATCATACTCTGCCAGATTGATCTTGTCATTCATTCAACGAACATTTATTGGACACCTGCTCGATTCAAAATACAAAGGATTATGGATGTGATTAAGTCTTGGTCCATGCTTTCGAAGGTCACAGCTTAGAAGGGGAGGAAGACATATAAACCATTTTTTACAATATAGTACGATAAGTGCTAGGATGTCGGAATGCACTGGATGATACGGCAACAACCAATGAAGGTTTCCCTGAGGAGGTGACTTCTGACGTGTTTGAAAGACAGGTAGAAGTCTGCCAGATGAGGAAAGAGGCATGAAAAGGACATCAAGCAGACAGAAGAGTGGGTTCAAAGGCGTGAATCAAATTGCAGCTTCAAGGGATAAGCCACATTCTTACCCTGCCTACCACAGATACAGAACTCTGCCAGCTGAAGGCTGGGCACATACTTGGCACTCAGTAAGCATTTGGACTGAATCAAGATGGATTGGCCGTCTCTTAATCTGCCTCCACTTAACCAGTATTTTAGATCAGGAATCGGCAAACTGCAACCCTCAAAAACAAGCTTGCTGCCTGTTTTTTTGTAAATAACATTCTAAATGGAGCACAGCCACACCCATTTATCTACACATTGTTTGTGGCTGCTTTGCGCTACAGGGCAGAGCTGAGAATTGGTGAAATAGACTGTGCGGTCTGCAAAGCCAAAAATATTTTATTATGTGGCCCTCTATAGAAAGTTTGCTGTCTTCTGTTCTAGATTGACACCGTCCATTACCTCTAAAACATACTGACTCATGTCTACATCACTCTGAGCTCAAAACTAGTCACTAATAAGTAATACACCCTTGTCTCCCACCAACTGAGGTGTATGCTTTCAAGAATCAATGGTTTGTCCCCAAATGTGTTTTGCCAGTTTCACTTGTTAACATAATTACCTACTCAATTAAATATTGTATATACTGATGAAAAGAGTGCAAAAAAAGAGAGTTGTTTCTACAAAAACTAAACTGAATGATTTAAAAATTCTCAACCAGGGAGCTGATGTAGCTCAGTGGCTGTGTGCCGGCTTTCCAAATATGAGGTCCTGGGTTCAATCCCCAGCCTCGGTACCTCAGGAAAAAAAAAAAAAAAAAAAAAAAATTCTCAATCAGAGCATGTTAATAAAAATTGCTATTGAGTTAGATACTGAGTTAGATGTGAGACAACTACAAAAGATTGTGTATGTGGGATCATGTGATTTTAAGATTTTGCTTTGCAAGTGTCTATAACGCTCCACTTAAAAATTAAATCTAAAATTAGAAATCACAGAAGATGTATGGAGGGTGTGGAAAGACAATAAAGAATTCCAATTAGCTATATGCCCTCAAAGAAGAGACTTGGTTCCACGTCAACAAACTGGTGTTCAGGTTAAAATAAAAACAATTGTTTTAAGTAGCTAAATGAGTTAGTGCGTAAGTAAATAATTAGGTAGATAAATAAGTATTAATGTATGCATTTTTAAATAATTCTCTGATTTCACCAACTTTTTAGTGTAAGGGGTTAGAGTGAAGAGAAGAAAGGAGGAAGGAGCTGCAAATTTGGGCTAACCCAGGCACAATATTACAACTTCCTCAGTTTGCAGAGGCCAATCTGGCTTTGCTATACTCACATCTTCCCCAACTGCTGCCTTGACTCCAAAAGTGGTCCAGCTCCAAAGTCCAGTGCTGGCTCCCAGGAAGGTTACATAAGCAGGACCCAGACCTCACACTCTCAGCTCTGGTTCAGGAAGGACAGACAAGCCCATATCGGCCCAGGTCAGAGCAGAGATTAATTAACAAGGCAGCCTGTGAAAATGTCAAGTACTAAATCCCCAGAGCGCCACACTGAAGTCTGACAAGTCATCCTGGGAATAAAATGAGGAAAATAAGAGAGTGCCTCTTCCTTACAAATCTCACAAATTCAAAATTCAGAAAACTTCTAATTTGATCTCTTTGCCCATTCCCTCAGAGTCCTGGATCTACCTTCAGTGTGAAGCTTCAAACAGATCTCTGCTTCCTTGGGATTCTAAAAATAATTATGTTCCTTGAGGTGCATCAACTCTTTCTAACAGAATAGCCAATTATATTTAATTAGCTGAAAACCTCTGGTTAGATCTTTCTTGGAGATCCTTGATTAAACATCATTTTTAAGATGAGCCTATTTGTTTTTTCCTAGCCAATTAGCCCTTTGCCCCAAAAAGCTATCCATTTCAGGGAAGTACAAAGGGTTCTTTGTTCCGGTTAACAACCTGGAATCATAGTGTAGAGAAGTATGATATCTGACAAGGCTGGAAGGAAGTTGGACAGGTGCCTCGGGCATCCCGGGCCCCACAGGAAGCTCCCGGAAGCAGGATTGTGATCTTCAACGTCACCGCTGGCTCTTAGCTTCTCCACTGCCACCCCATACGGAGCTAGGGAGGTAGATGACAACCCAAAATGACACAATGAAGATGAGGAGCAAGATATTGATGAAAAAGCCAAACTCCATAAAACCCACCCCCCAGCCAAACCATGTTTCCAAGCTCCATTCTTCCTTCCAAGCTCCTGCCTGCAGTTTTGCCCCAACTCCACCCTACAACTTCAGCTGCAGCTCAGGCCACACGTCTTCAAAATCTACCCCAACATTAGCTTAGGTATTTCTTACATTTGCCTTGCCCTATCCCTGAAGCTACTGGCAGTACTTGGAATAAATAGCATTTGTGAGCATTGGCTTAAATTCAGGATTTTCAATCCTGTCACCTGGTATCTCTCCAAGTAACCATGCCACAGCTGAGAGCAGGCCAGGCCTTATTCCTACTTTGTTTCTTCCACAGTGTTCATTAAAACACATTTTCTTTTCCTTTCTACCTACCTACAGTCTTTTCTTGGTCCCTCAAATGGCACCCAGGGAATGGGTCAGTTCCTTATGTATAGGAGACTTGGAATACAAAGCTTTCCAAATGTTTTCCACCAGAAGTCCATGAACAAACAACCCCAGAACTGTAGATTCTATGCCATAACATAACCATATTTGGTTATGTGTAGCAGAAAGGAAATTGCAGTCTCAAACTCAGATGGGGAAGGCAGCCTCCAAGATGGTGCCCAATGATCCTACCTCCTGGTATTCCTGCCCTCGAGCAATCCCCTCCCCTCGAGTGTGGGCTGAACCTAGTGACTCACTTCTACCGAGTGAAGTTAGGTTACAAAAAGACTGTGCTTTGTCTTAGATTCTCTCCCCCCTCCCCCCTGCCCTCTTTCTCTCTCATCCCTTGCTCTGGGGGAATTAAGCTGCCATTTTGTAAGAAGCCCTGTGAAAAGCCCACACAAGGACCTGAACTCCCAACAAACAGCCAGCAAGGACCTGAAGCTGGCCAACAGCCATGTCAGTGAGCTTGAAAGATCCTCCCTCAGTTGAGCCTTGAGGTGACTCCAGTTCCAGCTGGTTGCAACCTTGTGAGAGATCCTGAGCCACAAGCACCCGGCTAAGCAGTGCCCAGGTTCATGACCCAGAGAAATTATGAGATAACAAAAGTTTATTGTTCTAAAATACTAAATTTGGGGATAATTTGTTACTCAATAATATATAACTAATACACCCACCTTTCAAAAAATATCAGATATTCTTTTTCTGTAAGATGAATTTAACCTAATGTAGGCTCCCACCTCCCCCTTCCAGACTGGCAGGAAATTATCTCATTGAGTCTGATAACTCTATGCCCACATCTTTTACTCCAGAGTGTTGTCAAAGTATCAGGACATTCCACACCAAATATTTGGTCACCACTGATGAGCTCATTGTCCAAGTGTACATGGTCCTTGGAGTTAGGAGCAGAGGATGCTCCACACCTTTCCTGCCCCGGCTTCAGTTTGGCCACTGGGATCTTTGCTGAGGCTGGAGCCCAGCACCCAGGACCCAGCCACCTCTGCAGTCATGAGTTCCCAAGAAGAGAAAAGGGTGCCAGGTCCTCTCACAGATCTCTATCCCTTCCCTGACTCTCAGGAATCTCCTTCTCTTACCACTTCTACCTCTCTCCCCACAACCTCCCAAGCCCACATAAATATATAGACACATACCCTTAGCATCATTTCAAAGAGTTTAGGATTTTGAAAAAAGCTTGGAAGACAGAAGCTGCTTCTGCAACAAGGGAACACAAAGGCCTTCTCAGAATTCAGAGAAAAAAATAGTTCTCATTCTTTCTGATGATTTTATGGCAAAAAAAAAACCCCACAAACAAACCCAAATTACAAATTAATGTTTCAATAAATGATCCCACTACAATTGTTTTTCCCCTAATATTCAAGAAAAACTTTATGTTCCACAAACGTTCGCCATGCATATCCTATGGCTCTGAATATCTCTTAGCAAACTACAGGGAACTGCAGACTCCACACGCACACACGCACACACACCATACACACACACAGCCCACTATAAGAAGCTCAATAACGGAGGAGTGAGAGGCTTCCTAATAGGAACCTACTTTTTATATGTGGGCTTTAAGTGGAACCAGGGAGGTCTGACCCAAAATATCTTTCCAATGGTCAGTAAGTCTTCCCTTAGAGCTTGGCTCA
Source organism: Tolypeutes matacus (assembly GCA_026826555.1). Lineage (NCBI taxonomy): Eukaryota > Metazoa > Chordata > Mammalia > Cingulata > Chlamyphoridae > Tolypeutes > Tolypeutes matacus. The sequence continues at coordinate 38,689,169 of JAKSZT010054030.1, forward strand.
TTTGGGTTAAAAGCACTGTCCAAAGCTGAATTACCTATTGAGTTTTTTTTCAGCCAGGAGGATCTTCTTATAATTTGGCTTATCAGTTCTTTTCTAATAGGCACTGTATAGAAAGAAAAAAAAAGTTTAGGCTCATAAAATAGTGGTGGGAGAGGAAGAGGAAGGTTTGAATGACAGCAATGAAGACAGCTTAAAGGCAGCCAAGGGGTTGAAGAGTGCCTTCTATTACTGTCAGTGGGATATGACTATTACGATTATGACAATATGTACCCTTATGGTTATTCTATGAAGACCAGCAAGGATGAAGGTCACCCCTGGAGCTAAACATGCTATAAAGGGTCATAGTTAGGGGAAGAGACTAGTCCTTGAAGAAGAAGAAACCATAGCAGGAAGGTCTAGATATTAGGTCTAGGAGAGCATTACCTTGGACAGCATTGCTAAGTAGTAGGTAAAAAGATGGTGTCCTCTCTGTAAAAGAAGACCAGGAGCTGGGAATGAAAGATGCCAGGCTCTGTCTTTGCCTAGGGCCCCCAAGAATGGGATAGTAGCAGCCTGTACTCAAGAGAAAAGTATTTGTAAAGCAGACTGTCTAGATTCACAGAGCTCTCTCTATGGTAATTCCTCAACACTCAGCTTTTGGTCAAGAGTCAGTTGGGCACCAGAAGAGGCTACAAGACCATTGAAAATGAATTGAGAAGTAGGAGATTATGTGTACTCAAGGAAAAAACATATTGATTGATAAATCATTTAGGAAGGGGATGGGAAGAGACCCGTGCAAGTCAGGTCTTCCAAGGAGTATGGAACTGGGTAATCATTGGACTTCTGATTTGTTGGGTGGGGTATGTATTTGGGTTCATGCTTAAATTACTTAAAAGTCATTGAGGAAAGGCTAAGCCCTACTCTCAGAAGTCTTTCCCTCTGCTTCCAAAACACACTACTCACAAAGTATATAAGATTGAAGGAGCATCAAGGCACTATCCTGCTTGTGGGGTTATATCTACTCCAGTCCTGCTCATAATAAGATCTGTCTGAATGTCCTAATCTTGGCTCAGCTGGTCTACTGAAAAGCAGGCACAAAGGACAGAAGTACACCTGAGGCCAGGTGTGTTGGTCTTATCCAAGAAACTCCAAAAAAAGATGAATATATCCAAAGACTAGCACCTCCCACAGAACTTTCCCCTCCACTCAGTGCTAATGTTAGAAGAGCTGGAGTTTGTTTGCTAATAATTGGAAAGCTATTCTTTCTTTTCAGGGGAGCACTGGACATCCATGACCAGAGAGGTTCCAGGAAGAGATAAGAGAACTCTGGGGAGGCAGATGTGGCTCAAGCAATTGGGCTCCCGTCTACCATATAGGAGATCCAGGGTTCGATTCCCGGGGCCTCCTGGTAAAGGTAAGCTGGCCCACACGGAGAGCTGGCCCACACAGTGAGCTGCCCAAACGGAGAGCTGGCCTGCATGGAGTGCTGGCCCAAGTGGAGAGCTGGCGCAGCAAGATGATGCAACAAAAAGAAACACAGAGGAGAGACAATAAGACACAGCAGACCAAGGAACTGAGGTGGCACAAGAGATTGAGTACCTCTCTCCCACTCCGGAAGGTCTCAGGATCGGTTCCCAGGTGCTGCCTAAAGAGAAGACAAGCAGACAGAGAAGAACACATAGTGAGCAGACAGTGAGTGCAAAAACAAGCGGGGTGGGTGGGGGGCGGGAAGAAAGAAAGAAAGAAATCTTTAAAAAAAAAGAGAGAGAGAACTCTGAAGCCAGATAAAGGATATCTTGTTCACAGATTTTTACAGGGCCAATCTTGCACGTGGACTTGTTGGTTAGAAAGTGCTCTCACAATAGACATTCTTAAAAATAATAAAGGTCTAATATCCCAGCCCTTCTACTGCCCTCTTAACAGGCAAGGTTATCCGTGTATCAGCAATAGGCTCTTCTATTGTAGGAGTAATAGGAAAGCTGAGGAATGGCCATGGATCTGATAACCCTCCCACATGACATTGCACTCTGCATTTCTGCTTCCTCTCCTGATATTACCGTCAAAGATGCCTGGATAGCACCTCTCCTTTTGCCTCCAAAGAAAGCAGCCTCCAAATAAAATGCCCATGACACAAAGCAGTATAGTTTGGCTTCCAAAGTAGCCTGACCCCATGTAGATTTTCCATTCCTTGATAGACATCTCTCCTATTCCCAACCTTATCCTTGGGCAGCAAATTGTAAAATGGTTAGAGCTTGAAAGGTCTTTAGTGAACATCTAACTCACCACCTTCTTTTTACACATAAAGAAATTCATGTCTAAAGAGGAGCAGTGCTTTGTCCAAGAACTGACAATTATTTACAGCAAAACACAGATCCTTCGGTATATTCATGCAGGAGGGACAGCTGCCTCAAAGCCTGGTTTCTGTCTGTCCTGAGCCTAATTTCACTCAGCCTCACTTCAGTTAACTGTGGCTTCCACCCATCTTCTCTGAAGGACTTATTCAAGGTCACACTCACCTGGACAACCCCAAAAATTGTGATGCCAGGAGCCAAAGTGCTTCATGAATCATTTACTATCTTCCTGTATTCAAGGCTTTTAAGGACTCTTGAGTAACATCCTCTCTGCACTCCTAGAAAATTTATATTTCCTTTTAAAGATCAGCTTAAAGGGGAATAACAGCCCCTTCTCCCACTACCTGGGTCATCACTGGAAAGCAGCATTAGGGTGAGTGGGTAGAAGCCAGCCTGAGCAGGAGATTTCCACAGAGCAAGTTCTCGGACCTCTTAATCTACAGCTTGACCTGAAATGCAGTTTGAAATTCTACTTCTCATGCTTGATCTCTTGGTTTAAGATTCTGTCCCTGTGAAAATGCAATCCACCTGTCAACTGTTCCATCTCTATAGAGCACTGACAATGGAGGTGGGAGCTAAGAGGCTCATTTGGGGTAGAAGGAGAGGATGAGAAGAGGGAAAGGGGGAAAGAGGTTCTCCTGAAGCTGAGATGATAAAGCAGGGGACACTACCCGGAAAGAGGCTTGCCTCACCCCAGCCCTCACCACCCCCCACTTCTCTTTTGTTGAGCAATTTGCCTTCCCTCCTTAGTTACCTCAAAGAGATCGACTCTGCAGTTCTCACCTGCATCTCTATTTGCAAAGAAAGAAACTCAATTAGCTCCACTTTGAGAGGAGATCTTGAATTATTCCACAATCACCTCCACTTTCACTCAACTCAGGACTCCCCCATTTCTGATGCTAAATATCTGGGGAGTATAGGATGCTTCTCAAAAGTTCTGCCCTTTAAAATGCAACAGAGGAAACAAAGAATAAAAAATACCCTCCTGTCTTCACCCAACTTTGTTTTAGGAAAAAATGTTTAGTCACCTGGATTTCATTCTTTGACATGAATATTTTTGTTTTCTTTTTCTTCCTATTATCTTTTTTTCTTCTGCCTCTTGAGAGAACACTCCCAATAAAGGAATTCTGGAATGTACTTAAAGGGTACAAGTCACTGATAACAGATAGGAAGCTCAGCTTCATACAACAGTCTAGGATTTTGATAAATGCCAAAAATTCACTTAAAAAAAAGGATGATTTTATTGCCTAAGTAGGGCCTTAGGAGCAAAAAATGACCTGCTTAGGCCGACTGTAAATTGGACTTTCTTTTTTAAGAGAGTCAAGCCTAATCCTTCAGCATTGACCTTCCAGATTAGTTGGAGGGATGAGAGTGGTGGACGAAAGAGGCATGTGTTGTTACCTTGAGACCAAATGGTTGGAGGTGACCTAACAATAGACTGATAAAATTCTCCTAAAATATTCAAGGATTGTCTCCTATTTTCTGGGTAAAAAAAAAAAGGAAAAAAGGAAAACTCAAATTATTCCAACCTTGTGTTGACACAAGAGAAATCCCCTGTCCTGCCAGGTCTCAGAAGTCACAGTTCCACAGCTTTGCCCTGTGCTGGGGTTGGAGTGAGGCTCCCCAAGCCATCATCACAGGCCCTCCTCCTCAGTCCTTTCTCTGTATGATAAGCCCTCAGAAGGGAGGTGAAAACTCTTACCAAGACAGATGCTCAAATTAGACCTAGAATGCTTTTGTCAGGAAGTGTAGCAGCTCTGAGAAGCACTGTTCCAGTAATTTCAAAAAGTATATTCTTTTATTTTTTTTTTGTTTTTAAAGAAAAATAACCACCCCCAATCCTGCTTCCCAAGACATGTTTCCCTTCCTTGAATTTTCTGAAATTCTGATTCAACTAGATTCATATTAGGTGCCTAGCACTCTGCAAAGAATAGTAGGAAACCCCAAACCCTCAAAGAGTTATAATCCAACTGAAGAAATAATAATATATATTAAACCCTAAACAAGAAAACAATACAACATTTAAGCCAGTATCAAAATAAGATGATAATCTATACCTGAGGAATTCAATATAGAGAAAAATTGGAGCTCCAATGAGTTTAAAGAAAGGTTTCTCAAATCATATGAAACTTAAAGTAGGATTTTAAAAATGACCAGAATTTTAGCCCAAAGAGAATGAAGTGAGGGGAGTAAGGTAGAGAGGAGTAGGGAAAGTACATTCTAGAACAAAGAACTAGCATGAAAACTAGCATGAGGAAAGATGTAAACATAGGAAAGAGAAAATATTTGTTATCTTAGGAGGTTTTTTGGCCTAGCCTGGATAGAGAAGCATAAAGCATGGTCCTTGCTGAAGGGTCTGAATTTCTTGAAAATTCAGATTAGAGAAAGGATTTATAACTAGTTGTTTTATTATTAAAATGGACCTGCAAATGTTTATGTGGCAGAAGAAAAATAGACAAATAATAATACAACTATAGCCTGTCATTCTATTACGAAAGAAATTATTAATTAGAAAAACTATATTCCTTAATTACATATTAGCTCAGATGGTACTTTTCTGACTCCAAGTACCTGCCATGAAATACAAACCTGGGGTAAATCCAAACACATGAACAGTTATTCACAAGGCAAATGGCATCAGAGGAAAAACAATTTACAGGGAGAATTCTGTTTTAACAAATGTCCTAAGTTCCAGCCACATTGGGTATAGGCCAACAATTCAAACTAACATTATTTTGGTGTCACAAGTCTGAGAAGGCCACAGAATACACTGGGTGGCAGAAGTGGAATTCAGAGTAAAATAAAAGATTGGCGTGATAGTCCAAATCTAATCAGATGTATTTTAACAGAAATAAACCCAATGCTCAAGTGTACAATATAGGAGATATGACTTGGTAAATATAAGTAAAAAAAAAAAAAAAAAAAAAAAAAAAACTAGGTGTCACAAATATAATTGCCTGCCCCAAAGAGAGCTAAAGCAAATCTGGGCTGGGTTAATGGGAGCTCTGTGTCTTTAAGCAGGAAGATGATGGTCTGATCTATTCTGCATAGGTGGAATCACCTGGGGGGTCACCACACACTTTAAAGAGGGGTGTAGAAATTCCAGTGGTGAGTACAGTAAGAATCAGCTTGAAAAGCAGTAGCCTAGAGAAAAGAGGGACATAATGGTTGACTTCGAGTATCTTAAGGGTTGCTAAGCAGGAGGGATTAGATGGGCTCCCTACTGTGCAGTGTCCAAACTTTCCAAACCAAAAAATCAAGACACATTATTTGAAAAGGAAGCTTTGTGCCACTTCCAAGTATGTGGGGCAATGTAGGATACGTGCTTTTAATAAGGAAAATTCCCAGGACCTTATGATGGTTTATAAGACAGTAAATATTTGAAGTATTCCAGAAAACTTGGGGTTTGTAGTCACAGGATACAACTACAATGAGTAAGTAGAAATTCTAGGAAGATAAATTCCATCTCAACATGAGGGGAAATATCCTAACAAAAAGAGTTGTCCAAAATCCAAAGGTTCTACCTCAAGAGCTGAAGATTTTTGCAATAAATATTTATTGTCAGCCTGTCATGTAAAAATCTTTCCCTCATGGAACTCAAGGTCTAGAGCAGAAGCCAAGCAAAAGAATAGGCAATTACAAGATGTAAAGGTGAAAAAGTGTATAATAAAAATGAGAAAATGTAGGATGGGAGCATGGGGCATGGAATATGGAGAACAACATGAGCTTAATTTCAAGGTTTGATTGCAATATGGGAAACTGATTGACTCAATCACCCAAAAATCAAAGTTAAGGAGGAAAATATGTGATAACGTAGGAAACAAATGGTGATGGCCAGAGCTAGAACAGAGATAGTTGAGATAAAGAGAAGTGGATAGATTTAAGAACCATTAAGGAAGTAGAATAGACAGGACATGAATTGGGGAATGATGGAAAGAAGGATGTCAATGATTACTGGGTTTCTTTGAAGGATGGTAATACCATTCCCCAAGCCAGAGAAGAGATGACAAGCAGTCTTGCTGAAGATGGATTCAGTCTTGGATAGGTTGAATTTGAGGTGTCTGTAAAACAACCACATGCAGATGTCAAGTAGGCAGCTGGATATGTGGGTTGAAAGTTCAACTCAAGAGTAGAGTTGGAGGGTAAAGTTGAGGACCTTATAGAAAGTAAATAAAAAAGAAAAATCAATGAAAGCAAGGAGATCCAAGAAGTCCAACATCCATAATTAAGGGAGAAAACTATCAAAGAAAAATTATGAAAATATTTACCAGAAGGAAATAAGTTTCCAGACTGAAAAACCCAAAGTTGTAATACAATGATTAAAGAAAGATTCACATCAAGGACATGACTGTGAAATTTCAAAACCTGGAGGATAAAGAAAAGATTTTTAAAACTCTAGAAAGGAAAGAGCAAATGACATACATAGAACTGGGAATAAGAATGGCATGGCATCAGACTCTCAACAGCAACACTAAATAGAAGATAGTGAAGTAAGCCTTCAAAATAAACATAACCATTTATAATTCTATACCCAGCCAAAATAGCAATGAAGATGAAGGTAGAGATGTTTCCATATATGCAAGGTCTCAAAAATATATGTTTCCAATGCACCCTTTCTCAGGAAACTTTTGGAAATTAAGTTCTTATGAAACCAGAGAGTAATTGCAAAACAAGAAAGGGGGGAACCAGATAGCAAGAGACTCAGGATAAGAGAGAGGTAAATAGAATACCCGGTATGATAGAAAGGAAAGTCTCACAAAAACATCTGGGCAGCCAATTCAGAGAGAAATCAGTCCAGATTAAAGCAGAAGGGTAAAAGTTTCTGGGAGGGAAGTTTTCAGAAGAAGATGAAACTGATGGAACTTCTGACTGGTTCATACTATGGAAAATTGAACTGAGAGTCATTTTACAGAGTTGGGGGATATAGGAAGACTTAACAAGAGACTGGAAGAAAGCTAAGTAAAAAGTTAAGGCAAAAAGAACTTCAGGAACAAGTTGAACAAGAAAAGAAAGACATTCATGACATAATTCTTGGCCCAACATTGAACGATGTTAACATGATTTATTAATTATGAAATTAATGAATATGGATGTTATCAAATGTATGATGAAATTATATTGGGAAGGCACAGGCAGATGATAAAATTATATTGGGAAGATACAGGGAGATGAAATATGTATGAGTGATGGTGGGTGATTATATGTTATCTATTTCTGTCTAACAAACCACCCCAAAACTTAGTAACTCTAAACAACCACACTTTTATTGACTTCTGAAACTGTAGATTAGTAATTTAGAGTGGGCTGAAGTGGGCAGTTCTTCTGCTAATCTTACCTAACATCAGTCATAAAGCTGCTGTCAACTTGGACAAAGCATCTAGGATGATCTCACACTCATGTTCGGGCTGTGGTGCTGGCTGCCCACTGGTAGGTCTAGGAGCTTCAGCTAGGACATCTCATCTGTGTTTCACATGGTCTATCATCCTCCAGTCAGCTAGATGAGGCTCTTTACAAAGAAATGCGAACAAAGGTGCAAAGCTACTCAAAGCCTAGTTTAGAAGTCTCACAGCATTATTCCAGCACATTTCAGCAAGTCATGTGGCCAGCCCAGATTCAAAGCGTAGAAAGACAGACTCTGCCCCTTGAAAGGAGGAGCTACAAAGGCACATTGCAAAGGGGCATGTATACAGGAATGAGAGAATTTGTTGTGATCACGTCTTCCAATACTCCACTACAATGGTATATAAGAATTAAATGTTTGTCTTCTATAGTGAGAAGTCAATATGATGTCTAATGTGAAAAAATCAACAAATTAATATGTTACTTAGAAATATGTAAATAGAACAAACAATTGAAGAATTTAAAGTAATTGACCCTGAAGAAGGGATCCGGGATTGAGAGAGGTAGGACAGGGGAATGCTGTTCTTTGTTAAAAACCATATAGTACTGTTTGACTTTTTAAAACTATGTATAGGTGATTATGTTGATAAACAAAAACAAAGAAAAAGGGAAAGAAATGATATTGAATGATTGATAAAGGGAAGTATGAAGTTAAGGCCTAACATTTGTTTAATTGCCTGCCTCCCTCTCTCCCTCCCTCCTTCCTTCCTAGAATAGAGAAGATTTGAACATATTTGTAAGATGAGTGAAAAGAACCATTGTAGAGCTGGGGGTTGACCGAGCTGAGGGGAGGTCATTGGTGGAGAGAAGTATCTGTTAAAGGACATATCTGAGCCTGGCAATTGAGGCTTCACTGCACTACATGTGTTAAACACACTTTGGATAAACCTTGTTGAGATGTCATGGACTAAAACAGTTGGTTCCCTTCCATTCCTAAGAGCCTTAAAAAAACATACATGCCTCAAAAAATCCTACCAAGTAAAATATGACAACAGAAAGGAACATTCACCAAGAATTTATGATTTATCAACCAATTGCCTTGGTGAACAAGTTGGGGGAAAAGAGTACTTTTATATAGAATATATGTTCAATATATTGGTGGCCTATTTTCTTTGGGAATTTAACTGCTTTTTTGTTGTTGTTCTTAGAGGTGAAATATAAACACTTCCATTATCTTCCAGGATGGTTTGAAAAGCAAACTCTCCTGTCATTAAGGAAAAAGAAACTGATTTTGAGTGATTTGGGGTCCATAGTGAATAAACAACAGGAGAGTCAGGTTGGGGTTAAGGAGGTGGAACAAGTAAAGAAGAGTATCTATTAGAGAAACCAAAAGAGCAGTGAGTTTCCTGAAATTAAAAAGAGGTTAGAGGCTATAGGTTACTAGGAGATAGAATGAGGACTGAGAAGGGGTACTGATGCTTAATGTGTGTAGAATTTTCTATTAGTTTGACTGTAAAAGTGTGGAAATGGATAGAGGTGATGGTAACACATTATAGTGAGTATAACTAACATAGCTGGTTTGTAAATGGCATTGTGGCTAAAAGGAGTAGTCTAGGGATGTAAATGTCAATTGAAAGAAAGAATAATCTAGGGACTGAATAACATAGTGATCCCAGAGATGGATGAGGATTGTGGTTAATAATATGAATACAAAAATGTTATTCTATGAACTAGAATAAATGTATGTCACTATTACAAGGTGGTAAGAATATGGTGATGCATGGGAAAAATACAATTAATGTAACTTATGGAGTATAGTTAACAGCAATATTGTAATATTCATGCATCAATATCAAAGAAGGTACTATATCAACACTAAGGGTCAATAATGGGGGGGTATGGGATTTTTGATTTTGGAAAAAGGAAAACATTGAAAGGTTTACTGGGGCACTGACTGCACAACTCTGTGATGAAAATGAGAGCCACTGAGTGTACATTTTGGGTAGAATGTACAAGGCATGAGACCGTATAACACAGGGAACCATGTGGTAGAAGATGGACTGTGGTTAAAAGTACACATATGAGAGTATTCTCTTAAGAACTATAACAAATGTACAATATTAACACATAGTGTTAATAATAGGGGGTGTATAGAAAAAATATACCAAGTATATAATATGGACCATAGTTAGTGGTAATAATCTGATCATGTTCTTCCAAAATCTGTAACAAATATTCCACAACAATGTAAGATATAGGTGGAGGGGTGATGTATGAGTATGCTGCACATTATGCATTACTGTTTTGTAAGTTCACAACTTCTCTAATAAAAAAACAGGTAAGAAGGACAACCAGCAAGATGGTGGCATAGTAAGGAGCTCCTAGAGTCAGCTCATGCTATAGGGCAGTTAGTGATCAACCAGAGCTACTAAAGCACCCTGTTTGGGGGCTCCAGGAGACCAGAAGAGCATCCTGCAACATCCTTGAAGGAATGGAAAGAAGAGACTGTCCATCTGCAGAGAAGATTCGTAAGTAGAGCCCTCCATGCCCCAGAGGCCGGTGCCCATCCTACACTGACAGCACAAGCTTCTTTGGAGCTATTCCACCGCTGGAATTAGAAGCTCCACTTCCCAAAAATGGAGGAGGAAGAAACGGTTGGGCACTAATTTCAGCTACTGATTAGTGAATTCAGCGGGCTAAAATATACTGCTAAGAACAGCTAAAATTTGAACTTGTCCAAGTCAGAAAGCGGCCAGTAGCTGCCATTTTAACTCCACCCCTGGCCCAAGGGGAAGCAGGGCAAACTGGAAATCATAGTGCTGGTAGGAACCGGCTTCTTTCCATCCAGATCAGGCTGCAGCTCTAGCCTAAGCCCCAGCCCCACCTCCGGCAGGGAGGAAACTGGGGGGACCTGTGCCAGCCTCTCCGAGAAAATACAGGCCATGCTGTGGAGGCCAGTGCTTATCCTACTCTGGCAGTGCAAGCTGCCTCAGGAACTACTCTGTGGCTGGAGATGGAAGCTCCATTTCCCCAAAACAGGGGAGGAAGAGACAGCTGGCCACCGACATCGGCTACTGATTAGTAAATTCAGCTGGCTAAAGTATAACCCTAAGAACGGCTAAAGTTTGAACCTATCCAAGTCAGAAAGAGGCTGGCAACCGCCATTTTGACTCCGCCCCCAGCATGAGGGGAAGCAAGACTGACTGAAAATCACAGTGACAGTAGGGACCGGCTTCTTTCCCCCAGATCACCCTGCAACCCTAGCCTAGGATTCAGCCCCACCTCTGGCAGGGAGGAAGCTGGCGGACCCTGCACCAGCCTCTCCAGGTAACTGCAGGTACATTCGGCTGGCACAGACTGAATAGTAGGAAGTCTACCCGGGCAACTATGGTCATTTTGGACGAGCACGGCATAAATTGCTGCCCACACCTGCAGCTCCATCCCCGCCCCCAGGCAAGGGAGAAAGGGGCATGAAGCTTCATCAGTCTCTCTGGGCAACTACAGTCTAGGCCTGCACCACTTGGATTATTACACACGGCTGTGGCTCTGTCCCTACCGCTGGCAAAGGAGAAAGTTGGGAGAAGTTTTATTGTTCCCTGGGGCAATGAAGGCAGCTTAAGTCTCCACAGCTTACAGCATCAACTACATACCTGGCCCCAACTGCACAACAAGCAAGGGAGAAGTGGCAGGAAGCCCTAAACTAAAGAGAAAAGCTGCACCTAGAATAAATACTCTAGTAAGCCAGATGCCAAGACACCAACAAGACATTACAGTCCAGTTAAAGGAACATGATAACCCTCCAGATGACATAAAAAATCTGAGACCACTAATCATAGATGTTCAAACAAATCTCCTTAATAAATTCAATTAGATGGCTAAAGAGATTAAGGACATTAAGAAGAAATTGGATGAGCACAAAGAAGAATTTGAAAGCATATATAGAAAAAGAGCAGATCTTATGGGAGTGAAAGGCACAATAAATGCAATCAAAAATACACTGGAATAATAGCAGAATTGAGGAGGCAGAATAAAGGAATGGTGAGCTTGAAGAAATGGCCTCCAAAAGCAAACACACAAATGAACAGATGAAGAAAAGAATGGAAAAAATTGAACAAGGTCTCAGGGAACTAAACGACAGCAAGAGATGTGCAAACATACATGTCATGGGTATCCCAGAAGGAGAAGAGAAGGGAAAAGAGGCAGAAGGAATATCTGAAGAAATCATGGTAGAAAACTTCCCAACCCTATTGAAGGACATAGATATCAATGTCCAAGAAGAACAATGTACTCCCATCCAAATAAATCTGAATAGAACAACTCTGAGACACATACTAATCAGAATGTCAAATGCCAAAGACAAAGAAAGAATTCTGAGAGCAGCAAGAGAAAGCAATGCATAACTCGTAAGGGATACCCAATAAGATCAAGTGCCAATTTCTCATCAGAAACCATGGAGGCAAGAAGACAGTGGTATGATATATTTAAGATATTGCAAGAGAAAACCTTTCAGCCAAGAATCATATCTGGCAAAACTGTCTTTCAAAAATGAGTATGAGTTTAGAATATTCACAGATAAATAGAAACCGAGGGAGTTTGTAACCAAGAGACCAGCTTTGCAGGAAATACTACAGGGTGTGCTACAGTCTGAAAAGAAAAAACAGGAGAGGCTTGGAAGAGAGTCTAGAAATGAAGATTATACCAATAAAAGTAACTAAAAGTCTCAAAAGAGTGGTGAAAATAAAATATGACAGTTAAAACCCAAAGGTCAAAATGAGTGAAATAAGAACTGCCTTTACAGTAATAACATTGAGTGTTAATGGATTAAACTCCCCAGTCAAAAGACACAGACTGGCAGAATGGATAAGAAAATATAAACCACCTATATGCTGTCTGCAAGAGGCTCACCTTAGACCCAAGGATACCAATAGATTGTAAGTGAAAGGCTAGAAAAAGATATTCCACACATGCAATAACAACAACAACAACAACAAAAATACAAAAAAGAAAGCCAGAGTAGCTATCTTACTTATATCAGATGAAATAGGCTTTAAAAGACACCAGTGATGCACAATCTGAGGAGGAAGTCAAGGGGGGGGGGGATTCTATTTACAATAGCGACTAAAAGAATAAAATATTTAGGAATAAACTTAACCAATGATGTAAAGCACTTGTATTCAGAAAACTACAACCTATTGTTAAAAGAAATAAAAAAAGACCTAAGTAATTGAAAGAACATTCCATGCTCACAAATTGGAAGACTAAACATCATTAAGATGCCGATTTTGCCCAAATTGGTATACAGAGTCAATGCAATCCCAATAAAAATTCCACCAGCATTTTAAAAAATAAATGGAAAACACAATGATCAAATTTATTTGGAAGGGTAAGGGGTCCTGAATAGCCAGAAACATCTTAAAAAGGAAAAGCGAAGTTGAAGTATTCTCACTTCTGGGCTTTAAATGATATTACCTAGCTACAGTGGTAAAAACAGCATGGTGCTGGCATAAAGACAGACGCAAAGACCAATGGAACTGAATTGATGGTCCAGAAACAGACCCTCACATCTATGGTCAAGTGATTTTTGACAAGCCTGTCCAACTCACCCAGTTTGAGCAGAACAATCCATGCAACAAATGGTGTTGGGAGAACTGGATATCCATAGCCAAAAGAAGAAAAGAGGACCCCTATCTCACACCTTATACAAAAATTAACTCAAAATGGATCAAAGACCTAAATATAAAAAGCAAGAACCATAAAGCTTCTAAAAGAAAATGTAGGAAAATATCTTCAAGACCTGGTGGTAGGTGATGGATTCTTAAAGGAGATAAGAGGAGGACTGAGATGGACTACTGATGTTCAAGTATGTAGAATTTTTAATTAATTTCACTGTAAAATGTATAGAGTTGATGGTAACACATTATAGTGAGTAACAGCTGGTTTATAAATGGGGATGTGGCTGAAAATGGCAGTCTAAGGATATAAATGCCAGTTGAAAGAAAGCTAGAGAATCATCTAGGGACTGAACAACACAGTAACCCCAGAGGTCGATGAGAATAGTGATTGATAGGTAGAGATGTAAGAGTGTCCTTTGTGAGCTAGAGCAAATGTACATCACTATTGCAAAGTGGTGGGAACGTGGAGAAGCTTGGGAAAATACAACTGGAGTGACCTATGGATTGTGGTTAACAGTAATAATGTAATATTCATGCATCTATGCCAAAGATGTACTGTGTTGATAATGGGCAAGTACGGAAAAAATGTGCCAAATGTACGCTATGGGCCTGGTAATAGTCTGATGATATTCTCTCATAATCTGTAATAAATGTTTCACCACAGTGTGGTGTGTTGATAGAGGGATGTTATATAGGAATTCTGCACATGTGCATGATTGTTTTGTAAGTTTACAACTTATGTCATAAAACTATATTTAACAAATAATAATAGGGTGGGTTGGAGGAAAAATACACCAAATGTAAAATAAGGACTACAGTTAGTAGTAAGATTTTGATGATATTCTTTCATAATTTGAAACAAATGTCTTACAACAACGCAAAGTATTGGTGGTGGGTTGACATATGGGACCCCTGTATGGTGTTATGCATGTTTGCTTTGTAAGTTCACAACTTTTACTATACACATTGTTTATGTGTGTTCATGAATAAATGACATAATAATAATAATAGGGTGGGTTGGGGAAAAATACACCAATTGTAAGATACTTTGGTTAGTAGTAGTATTTTGAGGATCCTCTTTAATCATTAGTTAAAAATGTGTCACAACAATGCAAGGTATTGGTGGTAGGGTGAGGTATGAGAGCCCTGTTGATGTTATGTATGTTTGTTTTATAAGTTCACAGCTATTGTCATACACTTATTGTTTATGTATGTTTATGTATGAATGATATACTTCAATAATTTTTTTTAAAAGGGGTCAGAGGTCTTAGTGAATTTTGTTCATTCCTCACTTAATTAGCCCATTGCCTCCACCCCATCCAGAAATGGTATGGCCCTCAAAACCTTAGGGGATAGTGGAGATACCTGTATAGATTGGAGAGAGAGTAACACTGAACATTGTGCCATCAATGTATGAACAGATAAAATGTGGTATATACATACAATGAATTATATATTAGCCAGCTGTAAAAAATGAAATTCTGATACATGCTACAGCATGGAGGAAACTTGAAGACCTCATGTTGAATGAAATAAGCTAGACAAAGAAGGATAAATATTGTATGATACCACTGATAGGAAATTTTATGCTGCTTATATGTTTCCACAATAAAAATTTTTTTTTTTTTAATTGATCATTCTGGAAACCTAGTCTGAGACAGAGATGACAACCCTGTCAACATAAGTTGAAATACTGGACCAATATTAAATAATTTCAATAAAATTTGGTGTGCTTTGCAAAATGCAATGCTGTTGATTCTGGAGAAGAAAGACAACTTTGATATCCATTAACTAAACTTTTTATTCTATTAAAATAGCAACTGTTTGTACCAGGTTTGATATGGAAGAGTTGGCAAAAATTTCTTCAAACTGTGACCTCTCCTCAGAGACATGAACCAGCATTTTTTATATAAAGAATAGTACGAAAACATGAGAAAATACTGTAATTATTATCATTTTTCAACCCCTTACATTCACAGCCAGTGTATCTAACAGTAAAGGTAATTATGAGGAAGTTAAAATGGAAGAAACGACTATTTAGATGCCATTTTTCTGGCCTTATCCTTTGGACACAGGCCTGCACCTCAGATGATTTTACATCTCCTGGTTTCCCTTACCCAAAAACCAGCCTCGGCCTCTGTCCCAAGCAGTCCTTGATCCCAGATCACTGTGGCAGACTCAAGGTCTTGGAATCTGTGTGTTTCCATGACAACCAGGCACTATTATAGTATCTGCCTCTTTGGAAGGCATTTTACAGCTTCTTTCTGGAGGAAAAGAGAAGCAGTAAAGGAGGAGAGAGAAAGAAGTGAGGCAGATGGGGAAAATAAGGGGGAAGAAAAGGGAAAGGAGAGAAGACAGGACTGGGGAGGAGGTGAAACCTCATTTAATACGGAACCAACTCACCAAACATCAGAAAAAGTATACACACACTATTTACAATCAGAAGACTTTGGGAACCTTTCCGTTAGGGTTATTTTCTTTTTCTTCCTCTCTTTCTCTCTTTTATCCTCAATTTCTGGCATCCTAGCTTTTCTCATATATTTTATCTATATGAAAGTTCCTCTTGGAATTTCAATCAAACAGCCCACTCAAGTTTTCTCCCTTTCCTTTTTAATATTTAATATATAAAAATGAGCAGGAAGTCACTGCAACTGGATGGAATCACTAATCATTACGATACTCAAATTGTAGCCCCCTGGTGTATGGAAAATTGCTTTTTTTGTGCCTGAACGTGTAAGGGGTGCGTCCAGAGCCTGGCTGTGAAAGGGAGTACAGATTCTCATTTGCTACAATCTTGCCAGCAATTTTATAAAACTCACGAGATTGGAATGGATCTTCAAGGTGCCGCAGAAACAACGCCTGCAGCTTGTTCTCTGGGCAGTCTCTCTTCTAACACATAATGGCACCCACTCTCCCTCCCTTTTGATTTATTGAAAGTGACACAACGTTGCTCCAAAGTTCCTTCTTTCTTCGTTTCCACTTACAAGCAATTACTTCCCAAACTGTATAAAAATTCAATAAGATATTGGTCGATTCTTAAGAATCTCTTACATCTCTTCTGGAAGAAGGTTGGAGAACAGGAGAGTGGAGCTCCACTAGCATTCTTTTCAGAAAAGAACCCATGCTGATCAGTGTGGGGTGAGGAACAGGCACCTTGCTTTTCATAACAATTAATATTCTTTCCAATTGTGTCCTTTTGAATTTCCAAAGAAACAGTGGGATATTTTTCAGCATACTTATGTTTGGTTTTTACATAGAAATCCAAGGACATCTGATTTAATGATAAAAACAAACAATTTAGGACCAAATTAACTGGTTATTTAATGCTCTATCCCTTACTTCTGTCAGTCATCCACAAATGCTGAAAGAAATGTGAGAGAGACAAAGCAGAGTAAAGCCTGACTCGGCCCCAACCCACTGCCTGCACCCAGCAGAACAGGAAAATCACTGAATCCTACAGGCAGAGTACACAAAGTGGTGGGAGATGAGGGTAAGGAAGAGGAGCCAAGGAGAGTCTGAGGAGGGTGGGGAATAAAAATGAGACAAGGTGGGAGACACACGTTAAAGGCAGAAGTGAGTGAGGATAGAAGAGAAAGAACAGGGAGCTGGTTTTGCCTTTTTTAAGGGGGAGGAGGAAAAGCAGAGGGGAGAAAGGGGAAGGAGCAAAGGAAAAAGATAATAGTATATAGAGAATGAAAGAAATTATTAAAGGGGAAATGGTACTATTGGGTAGATAATATTAAATCCCTGACACACATGCTAGTAAAAGCCTGCCCTAATCTAAAATAGTGGACACTGGAGCCTTCTTCCCTTTGAATCCTTGAGCCAGAGCCCCTGAGGACGCTCTGAGTAGTGAGTTGTGGCAGGAACTCATTATATCTTAATGATTTAGGGTTTTCCTTTCCCTTCCTGCATGTGGTTATGGATCTTTTATCTGCTTTATCTGTGGAGCCTAATGAATTCTTGTTATGTCTATATAGCAGTTGTCCTCTCCACTTAAATCTTCCCCCAATCCTATTTCCCAGAGTTTACAGTTCAGAGAGCTGTATGCTAAATTGTTTGTGTTTTTACAACCATCACTAAATGCTGACTCTGGAAAGTGGTGAGTTGCCAGGAGAAGAATCCTCATGTAAGACAAAAGTGCAGCCTGATGGGTGGGTAGTACTTCCTTCCTTCCTTCTTCCACGGCCTCTGTCTGCTGCGCTGGGAGTGGAGATTCAGTGTGGATTTTTGGGGTCCCCCTAGAACGTGCACTTCCCTAAAGTTTGAAGGGTAGGGAAGTCAGGGAAATGGACCCCAGTCATCAAGAGGCCTAAATTCTGTCCCAGACTTGCCATGACTAAGCAGGTAAACTTTGGGAGCTACAGCCTTCCCATTTGTCAATTGGGATCTGTATACCTCCATCTTCTAAACCAGAGTTGGGAGGGAACCATGTAATAATTGGAGGGTGATGAAAAGGGTGGTGTCATTGCTGCAGAAGGTGATACTAAGGTCCTAAAGATAAGGAGGTACAGGTAAGCTGGGGCCAGGCAAGCGCTGCCTTGAATTTCTCTGTGCTTCTCAGTTCCTCACCTGTAAAATGGGATGAAATTATGCCAGTTCTTCTTTTCATAAGGAGACTGAGAGGATGCTTTAGCTCTTTGGATGAAAACTGCCAAGGGCTCCAAAAGGACTGTGCCCTTGCTCTAATCAACCACACCCTTCTTGTGATCCCAGGCCTTCTACGCCTTGTCCCTGAATTCCCTAGATCTGAGCATGGTCCTATCTCTGTTATGGCTAAAGCAGTCCCAAAGAAATCACTAGATCTTCACAGCGCCTCTCATTACAGGATATTCTGAATCATTTTATCATATGGTCCGGGACCCTTAGAAAAATGATGCCAAATGTACCTCTACGGACAGGTCGCTGCAAAAACAGAGGCCTGTCAAGACAAAACAGCAGCATTTCGGAAGATGCATTGCTTGATAGGCTGCCTCTCCTGCACGTCCTTCCTCCTGTCCTTGCTTCAGAGATGATAAAGTTCTCCACTCTGGTGACCAGAAAGTTTAGGCTTTTTACCAAGAGACACATTTTCAAAGAGAAAAGATACCCTGAGATTGTGAGGTGTAACATGTTGCTAAGACAATTCAAGCATCATACCAGGTTTGTGTTTAGGTTCAAATCCACTAGGTAAAATTTCAGGAACATTTGACTCCAAATATTTTGTTTCTTAGGATCTATCTGTTAAAGCTAAAACGCAATTC
The DNA here is from genome assembly GCA_026826555.1 of Tolypeutes matacus. NCBI lineage: Eukaryota > Metazoa > Chordata > Mammalia > Cingulata > Chlamyphoridae > Tolypeutes > Tolypeutes matacus. The sequence goes on from JAKSZT010054030.1 coordinate 38,707,754, forward strand.
CTGGAGCACAAAGAGGATCACAAAAACTATCCATTGATATAGAATGAAGGAATGGATGATGGAGTTAATTTCCTAGGCTAAAATGCAAATACCCCCGAAGAACAGTAACTCATTAAACATCCTTATTAGTCTTTAAAAGTTAGTCTTTAAAACCTTGGTGTGAAAGCAAGTTTTTAAAGGGAAAAAATGGAGAAGAAATAAACTAACAATTATTGAGGATGTACATCCATAGTCCTGTACTAGACATGTAATGTACACACACATACACACCCATGTATATGCAGGATTACTTTATTTAATCCTCACAACAACCAGAACATCAGTACAAGATACGTGCTTTATAATAGAGGAGATGAGGCTGAGAGTGTTTACATGACTTGACTGGGATAACAGAGCTGATAGAAGTGGGGAAGAGGACCAGGGGCTTAGAGTAAAGAGTATCAAGGAAGCACTGTGGGGAAAAAAAAATGGGCCCAGCAAGGAGTATCTAGATATCCAAAATATAAATTTTGGTGACTTAATGAATTTGGAGGACTTCTGTGGCAGTTTGATATTGTTTATGAATTCCAAAAATAGATATTGGATTATGTTTGTAAACTCGTCTGTCCCTCAGGGCATATTAGATTATATTGGATTCAGAGGTTTCACTTTTACTTGATTAAATAATGATTGAGGCTTTGATTGGGCAGAGAAGGGAGTTTAGAGTTTTAATGCTGGAGCCCGGGAAGTGAGCACACAGAGGAGCAGAGAGGAGGCTCAACACAGCAGAGGCCCCAAGAAAAGAGACGAGCCATTTGCCTGATAGTCTACAGCTGGCCTTGTGGCGCTAGTAAAGCAGCTGAGCCCAGAGAGAGGCAAGCCCCGGGAGGAGAGGAACCCAGGAAGCCTGAACCCTTGGCATTTTGCTCCAACACGTGGCAACAGACTTTGGTGAGAGAAGTAACTTATGCTTTACAGCCTGGTAACTGTAAGCTTCTACCCCAAGTAAATACCCTTTATAAAAGCCAACAGATTTCTGGTATTTTGCATCAGCACCCCTTTGTCCAACTAATACAACTTCCCTATAACTTAGCATTCTAGTTAATCCATACCATTTACTCATTCATTCATTCATTCACACCATAAATAATTAACAAACTCCTACTATTGCAACATGGGTATTGAGGTGGAAAATACAGAATTCTGCCTTCCATGAGTTTAGAGCCAAGCAAGGGAGAACAGACGTGCATAGTATTCTGGTACCTTTAATGCAAGTAGAAATTTATGTCTGCTGAGATGGGTACAGATAAGGCCATATGGCCATTTGGAGGTAACAGATATGGATGGAAGGAAGGTCAGAATTTTGGATATGTAGAGAAAGGGAGGAAGGGCATTGGGCATGGAGAAACAGGACCAGTGCAAAGTCAGGAGAACATAGAACATGTATAAAAAGGAGAGCGCAGTTACATTTTTCTAGTGAAAGAAGAAAAAAGCAGGATATGAGGTTGAACAAGTAAAATGACCTCAGATCCTTCAGACATGCCCAGACATGATAACCACAGATTAGGATCTTTATAGGGCCCCTATGTCATGTAAAATGGACTGACAAAATCCTGTCTTGCAGGCTGATGTGAGCATTAGATGAGGTAATACATGCAAAGCACTTAGCACAGTGTTTGGCACATGAAAAGTGCTCAGTGAATGTTTGTAGTAAGCTATGAACAGGGATGGTAATGAGGAGAGTCATGTGATCAGAACCATACTTCAGAGGTACTTAATTGATGGCAATGGAGGCAGGAGGTGGTAATAGGTTAAAGGAGTAATGCAAGAAAGAGAATGAATAGGCCTTGGCACTGGGTTGGGACTGGGAGCAGGTTTGGGAGGGGTAAACATGAGTTCAGTGTTGGGTATAGCAACTTTGGGATTGTTCTGGAAACTTTAAGAAGAGATGGCCTGCAGGCAGTTAGAAATCAGCCTAGCACTTGGGAAAGAGCTCTGGACTAGAAACAAAGATGTGGAGTCATCTGCTCAGAGGTCATATTAAAGCCATGAGTATAAATGAGATTGCCAGAGAGAGTGAAGATGGAAGTAAATCAATCCTTAGGTAAGCCCTGCATCTGGGAAACAGGAAGAGGCAGGGGAGTACAGAGAAGGAGCAGTCAGGGAGTTAAGGGGGAAAGCAGATCAGGGCATTGTGGTGGTTTGGAGTTGTATGTACCCTAGAAAAATAGTTCTTAAACTTAATCCATTCCTATGGGAGAGAACCCATTGTAAGCAGGACCTTTTGATGAGGTCACTTCAGTTACAGTGTGGCCCAGCCCATCAGGATGGGCCATAATCCTATTACTGGAGTCCTGTATAAGCAGAATGAAATTCAGACAGAAAAACCACAGGAAGCAAGAATTTGAAGTTCAGTGGAATCTAGAAGAGAGCAGAGAGGCCAGGCTGCCATGTACATTGCCATGTGACAGAGGAGTCGAGAATGAAGGGTCACCAGCAGCCAGCTCCAGAATGCCAGTGTGCAGGAAGGCATCACCTTGATGATACCTTGACTTGGACTTTCTCTTAGCCTCAAAACTGTGAGTTAATAAATTCCAATAGTTAAAAACAACCCATTGCACGGTGTTTGCTTGAGCAGCCAAGGAAACTAAAAAAGGTAGTGCTCCAGAATCCAAAAGAACAAAGTGTATCAAAAAAGAAAGGGATAGTGAGCAGTACCATGTGATCCAGAAGGATAAGAGCTGGTTTGGGCCAAGAGGACTTTGTTGACTTTTCAAGACCAAATCAGTGGGGAACTGGACACTGAGGAGTAAATGAGGGGATAAGAAACAGAAGCAGCAGGTACAAGCTACATTTTTCAGAAGTTTGGCAGTGAAGAGAAGGAGAAAAAGAAAAGCCCTTGGGTTAAGGGAGGGATTTTAAGATGGTGGAGTCACCTGAGCACCTTCTAAGGCTGAAAAGGAAGAGACAGGAGAAAGGGAGCAACTGAAAGCTGCTAGGAAAGCTAGGAAAGAAGGGACAATTGGCAGTTCTTTGCAAAAGATCCACCAGATAACACATATTTCCTAAGACAAGGTATGCCATCACTAAAAGATTTGAGGTCTTAGCAGTGACTGAGGGATGCATGACCAAAAATTAGGCAATGTATTTCTGCCAAGCTCCCCAGTGACCTACTAGGATCTGCTATCTTAAATTTTAAGCTGGTGTTAAAGGTTTAATCTCATGAAAAGATGCAAGCTGATAAAGAATGACTGGTGCTGAGCTAATTCAAGTTTATCTCTGTATTTGAGGCATTTCTATCAAGTCTTCTCAGAATTTGTAAAAATCCATGTGACCATCAGAGAAGGAACAAAAGTTGTTGAATGAAACTACTGATATGCGAGTGACAAAAATTAAAAGGTTTTATTGATTTATTGTTTCAATTAATTAATTAATTATTAGTTTTATTGTTCCTTTTATTATACTTGGAAATCTGCACTCTCCATTCTTAACTAGAGAGACAAAAACAAAATATACAATGTTCCTGTTGAAATACCGCTAATAATTTAATCACTTTAAACTTAGTGTGGCGCCACAGATGATCATCTTAAATATTGGAGGCTCAACCATTCATTAAAGTAAACCCAATGTTTTCATTTGGACATTCACTTTTAATCAGCCTCTACAAATAAGCTTGATTGGCTTCAGTATTAATAATAATAATCAACTTGCTAATGACTTCTTTTCCTTCTTAAGTTGTGGAATCAAGCACCACCATTTAATCACATTCATTAGCATTTCTTAACTGGAGAAACTAGATCATATGCAAATGCAGGAGCTTGTTTTCTATGTACATGCCCACAAACTTGTCAACAAATTTTCTCTTCTTTTCTAACATTTCCACTTCAATGCCCAGGCTAGGAAGCCACTCACTGTGCTCTCCAAAAGGAATTAGGTCCGGTGAAAGGTATTCATCAAAGGAGGGAGATGGGCCAGAGCACTTGTACCATCGTCATCATCGTGAACCATGCCAACAGCTATTGTTTAATACACATGGGCCAAGAACTGTGTAAGAACTTCACATACATTATCTCATATTAAACTTATGGGGAAGGTACTCACAGGATGTCCACTGTGCACATAAGGAAAGAGAGGCTTACAGTGGCTAAGTAAATAGCAAATGTCAGAGCCAACACTAGGACTCCCAGTCTCTCTGACTCCAAAGCTGGTGCTCATAATTACTGGACTGACCTACTTACTCAGAAGACTCACATTAGTTCCCGAGTCCCAGGCTGTAAGCCCTTCAGGAAGGAAATGGCACAGACCAACAGGCGTCTTGCACTAAATTAAGCAGAGAAAGTGGATGTTATTCTAAATCCTCCACATGGAGGTATCAAACTACCAACAATGATGTCACTGAACATGGGGTAGGGAAGAGAGGAGCATATCAGCTCTTGAGAACTGGTCTGAATTGAGTCCTGTACCTGCACCCAGGTGTCACTAGCAAGCAGACCCTGGTGGTTCTTCCACTAACTCTTCAGGTGCATTCAGGTAGGTTTAATTGTAGGTGATCCAGTGATTAAGAGAACCAGCTCTGGAATCAGACAGACGGGTCTCTAGTTCTGGCTCTGACATTTGGTATTTACTTAAACTTTTTTCCAGAGAGCTGGTTTACCAGCACAACACTGGCAGCTTCCAGGGTAGACTCTCTTCCTAATGGCATCATGGCTCACCTGATTGGTCAGCATCTAAACTGTCCTTTCAGCAGAAAGCAAACCCTAGAGAAATAGGGGCTATAATGAAAGCCTGAAAGAGATACTTCATAAAGATCTCTGACCACATGGAACAAGAGCTGGGTCAGCCCCGTTCTAAGGTTCCTTCACAAGCATGCAGCTAGCAGGAGCTAGGGAGACTTATGGAGCATTCTTCAGAATCTAAAGGACCAAGCCCAAACGGCAAGCCTGACCAACCCACATTTGGAATAAATGGAAAGAAAAGGAAGCCAGCCATCCTGCAGATTTGTGAATTGGTTTGCAAATACACATCCTGTTTCAAGGATCTTTTGGTTCATTCTTATTCTCTAGGACACCTGTGGCCCTTCCTCCAAAGCCCAGGAGACTATCAAACCATTAGGTCAGGTACCGTTTTTTTAATGCTATCTTTACTGAGATATAATTCATATACCATACAATTCATCCTTTTCAATGGTTGTTTTTAGTATATTCACAGAATTATATAACCATCATCACTATCAAAATCCAGAATATTTTCATCACCCTAAAAAGAAACCTTCCACCTATTACCAGTCACTCTCCAATACCCCACCCCAGCTGCTGGCAATCATGAATCTGCTTTCCATCTCCATGGATTTGCCTATTCTGGGCATTTCATATAATGGAGACATACAATATACGGACTTTTGTGATTGCTTCTTCACTTAGCATAATGCATTCAAGGTTCATCCATGTTGTAGCATGTATCAGTACTTTGTCCCTTTTTATTGCCAAATGATATTCCATAATATGGATATACCACATTTTACCTACTCATCAATTGATGGATATTTAGGTTGTTTCTTTTTTTTTTTTTCCAATAAATAATGCTGCTATGAACATTCAAGTACAAGTCAGTGCCCAACTCTTTAAGCATTGTAATCTCTCTCCTGGCTGTGCTCCTGACCAGATAAAGAACCCATGGTACCAGATCTCTCTTAGGTTCCCCTAGCACTGCTTACCTTTTCATGTTAACTCTCCCTGCGGGTCTCCCTGCCTCCAGGCCCTCTCCACACATTTTAGTGCCAGATTTATTTTTCTTGGAATTGAATTTCATGGTTTTCACTACATGCTCAAGAGCTTTGGCCAGCACTCAAGGCATGGTATCCTCATCCTGCCCCACCATCTCCCCTGCCTTCTGTCTTGTCATAGAAGCCCCCAGTCCCTTCATTCTACTCATTCCTAACTTTATTCAATCTCTATCCATCAGAAGTAAACTTGCACATATCGCTGGCATCTCTCTGCCATATGGCCACCTCTTCATTTGTCCAGCAAACAGTTATTAAATTCCTATTAAGTGCCTAGACACAGTGCATGACATTCGAGAAATCAATAAATGAATTGGAGGAGGATTGTTGGAAGATGGCCAACTAGGAAGCTCCAGAATCAGTACCTCCACTAAAACAGAAATGGTCTGAATCAAGTATTTTGAAACTCCAGAGTCAGTAAAACACTGTGCAGCATCAAGGGAAGAGCGGGAGGAAGAAGCTAGTAAATTGCAGTAAATAATGTTGAATTTCACTCTCCGTGCAGTGGCTACTATCACCTATGTCCAAGCTTTGTGGCAGGAAGCAGTGAGGTCCTCAACCCTGGTTCCTGATGTAACCTGCTGGTTCCAGAGTGGGATATAAAGACCTCATTCCCCAAGATAACAAGGGTATATCATCCAATTGCTGATCACTGCTTTTTTTTTTTTTTTTTTTTGGCATATGAAAATTTATTACTACTGTTTGCTTTGCATCATCAAAATTTATGATCTTGGTCTTTCCTTCTTGCCATTATATAAAGCCGAAAAGAGAGACTTTGGCTACTTTGACAACCTTAAAGCAGACTCCAGGAATGTCACCAACAGTATGACCTTTGCGACCAAATCCAGCAACCAGAACTTCATCGTCTTCCTCAATAAAATTCAAGCAACCATCATTGGGTACGAAGGCTGTGATTTTCTTGCCATTCTTGATCAGCTGGACCCTGGCACACTTCCTGATGGCAGAATTTGGCTGTTTGGCTTCAACCCCTACTTTTTCCAACACAATTCCTTTTGCATGGGAAGTGTCTCCAAAAGGGTTGGCCTTCAGGGCTGTGCCCAGATGGGCTTGCTTATACTGTTTATCATGCCACTTCTGGTCCCATTGGTGGCTACAGAGCCTCCTGGCAGTACGAAGACCTCGACATTTACCCATCTTGTCAGGACCGCGACGCCCAGCGAAAGCGCTGATTGCTGGTTTTGATCAGCTACTTCAAGTTACTGGGGGCCTGGTTCTGAAGGCAGACATTGGTCAGCTCGCCTCGGGCAAAGGCAGTAGAGGAGTGGGAGATGTGGGAGGTGGGCAACATGGGAATCCCAGTGGGTTCCGTGTAATGTTTTGGGTAATCTAAGCACCTCTTAAAATATGTTTATATATATATATAAATAACATTTTTGTAAGCAAAAAAAAAAGAATTATTTTTACTAAAAGAAGAGTTCTTTATCAAACAACAACATAAGTGACTGAAAAAGTGAGGTGCAGATTGGGGGAATGTAACTGCACTAAACATATCTAATAAAAGTTTCATATCCAGAAAAAATTTTTAAAAAATAAAAATAAAATAAAGACAGTACCCTTCCTCAAAACTACAGAAAATGGTTAAAGAGCTGCATTTACCAGGCAAGTACAGAATCAAGAAAAGACAACTTCAAAGGAGAAGCTCCTGGCACCTTTGCTGGCCCTTCCCTAACCCCTCCCCATGGTAGTGTGGAGCTGGCCAACACTTCCTTTGTGGGCCCCTGGCTGAAAAAGAATGAACTAGGAAACTTCTCTCTGGCTTGACCTCCTCATCCCCAGAATTTGCTCTCTAGGCATGAGCAGCTTGGAACAGATAAAGCCACATAAGAAACAATTGAGTCGAGCAACCTAAGGCAAAGCCTTACCTACTCTAAGTGCTATGATAGAGCACCTGGGAGAGAGAAAAAGTCTGTTACCTGGAGAGTAGTGGGGGCATTCAAATTCCTATAAACAAGGGAATAACTAAGGCCACTAGCAAACAGAAAAGATGGAGAGTGCCTGCACTTGGTATTCACCTTGCACTGACCTTCTCGATAGGAGGGCTGAACTCTGAAGGAGAACACCAGCCAATGCAAAGTCAATTTGCAAAGATTGTGAAGAGTGGTTTTTTTTGCATTGGTTTGTTTGGTTTTCTTAGCTCCTGGCACTCAAAGAAATCTGTCATATCACTAGCTGAATACAAACTCATGAAATAGACAGCTCAGAAATTAAATCCCAGAGTTAACATTTAAAAACATTAAAATGTGTAATTTGCAACAAAAGATTACAAGACAATTAGGGAAACAGGAAATTATGACCCATTCAAAAAAAACTCCAGAAAACATCCACAAAGAAGATGGATGTGGACATAGCAAACACTTTTTTAAAAGTTTTTTTTTTTCTCAATATGCTTAAGGAGAAGCAGGAAATACAGAGAAAGAACTAAAGGATATCAGGAAGACAGTGAAAAAATATGATGAGAATCACAATAAAAAGACAGAATCTTTTTAAAGGACCCAAAAAGAAGTACTGGAGTTGAAGTCCACGATAAATCAAATGAAAAATTCCCGGGAGGGTTTCAACAATAGATTGGAGCTGGTGGAACAAAGAATCAGTGAACTTGAAGGAATAAGTCAGACTGAGGAGCAGAAAGAAAAAAGAATTAGAAAAAGTAAAAATAACCTGAGACCTGTGGGACACCATCAAGAGTATCAGTATATGCATTATGGGAGTCCAAGAGGGAGAATAAGAAGAGAAAGAGGAGAAGGAATATTCAAAAATTAATGGCAGAAAACTTCCCAAACATAGCAAAAGACGTGAGTGTGCACATCCGAGAAGCCCAAAGAATACCAAGCAGGATAAACTTAAAGAGAAATATCCCAACTGTAGTCAAACTGTCAAGTACACAGGACAAGTAGAGAGTTCTCAAAGCCACAAGAGAAAAGCAACATGTTATGTACAATTAGATAAAGTGCCAAATTCTCATCAGAAACCATGGAGGCAAGGAGACAATGGTTTGAAATACCTGAAGTGCTGAAAGAAAACAACTGCTACCAAGAATTTTATATCTGGCAAGACTTTCTTTCAAAATGATGGAGCAATTAAGACATTCCAAAATAAACAAAACCTAAGGGAATTCATTACCACTAGACTTACCCTACAAGCAATACTAAAGGGAGTACTTCAGACTGAAAGGAAAGGACACTAGAGAATGGATCAAAGCAGTATAAAAAAATAAAGAGCTCCAGTAAAGGTAACAATATGGGTAATTATAAATGTCAGTACTATTGTATTCTATTTTTCGGTATGTAACTCCACTCCTTAGTTCTTACAGATACTAAAATTCAAATGCAAAAAAGTAATGATTAATCTATGGTTTGGGACATACAATGTTCACAGATATAATTTGTAACAAGTACAAAAAAAGGTGGGGGGCAGAGGGTATAGGAGGAGTGTATGTGTAGGCTATTGAAGCTAAGTTGGTATCAAATCAGATATGATTGTTATATATTTAGGATATTAAATTTTAACCCCATGGTAACTACAAAGATAATATATGAAAAATATATCCCATAAATGTGAAGGAACTCAATATAGTACAATACAAAAAATCAGATAAATATGAAAACAGGCCTCAATGGAAGAATTGAGGAACAGAAAAGTGTAAAACTTACAAAGGCAAAATAACAAAATATGACAAGAAAGTCCTGCATTTTCAGGAGTTACTTAAAATATAAGTGGATTAAAACCTCAGTCAAAAGGCTGAGATTGGCAGAATGGATTAAAAAAAAAAACATGATGGAACTATATGCTGTTTACAAGAACTCACCTTAAATTCAAAGATGTAAGTTGAAAGTGAAAAGATGGAAAATATATATATACCATGCAAGTAGTAAACAAAAGAGAGATGGTGTAGCCATATAAATATCAGATAAAATAGACTTTAAATACACCTAATACAAACTATGTTAACCACAGTTAAAGTAATATTTTAATATTCTTTCATCAATTGTAACAAAGATACCACACCAATGCTAAGTGTCAACAATGGGTAGGTATATGGTAGGGTTGTATTTTTTAAATGACTGTTAGGTAAATCTACAACTTCTCTAGTTTAAAAAAAAACAAAACAAAACAAACAAACAAAAAAAACTGTTATGAGGGGCAAAGGCAGTCATTATATATTGATAAGGGGTTAATTCAACAAAAAGACATAATTTTAAATATATATGTACATAAAGGCAGAGCCCTAACATATATGAAGAAAATACTGACAGATTTGGAGAAATAGACAATTGAACATTAATAGCAGGAGATTTTAATACACCGCTTTCGATAATGGGTCAAACATCTAGACAGAAGATCCATAAGGAAATATAAGACTTGAATGATACTTTAAACCAACAACACTTAATGCATGTATAGAACACTTCACCCAACAGGAACAAGATATACTTTCTTCTCAAGTGCATATGGATCATTCTCCAGGACAGACAATAAATTAAGTCATAAAACAAGTCTCAATAAATTCAAAAATATTGAAATCATACAATGTATCTTCTCTGACCACAATGAAATGAAGGTAAATCAATAACAGAGGGAGAAAAAGAAAATTCACAAATATGTGGAAATTAAACAATGTACTCTTAAACAACCAAGGGCCAAAGAAGAAATCACAAAGGAAATTGGGAAATACCTTGAGGCAAATGAAAATGAAAACATAACATGCCAAAACTTATGGAATGCAGCAAGGGCATGCTGGGAGAGAAATTTATAGCTTTATATGCTTACATTAAAAAAGAATAAAGATCTCAAATCAGAGACCTAACCTCAAATCTTGAGGATCTACAAAAAGACGAGAAAACTAAGCCCAAAGAGAGCAAAAGGAAGGAAATAACAAAAATTAGAGTGGAAATAAATTAAATGGAGAACAAAAAACAATAGAATTAATGAAACCAAAAGTTAGTTCTTTGGAAAGATCAAAAAAATCAACAAACCTTTAGCTAGACTGACAAAGATATAAAGAGAGAGGACTTTAACTGAAATCAGAAATGAAAAGGGGGATACATCTAATGACCCCACAGAAATAAAAAGGATAAGAAGATACTACGAGCAACTGTATACCAAAAAAATTAGATAATGGAAGTGGAGAAATTCCTAAAAACACCCAAACTACCTATACTGACTCAAGAAGTAATAGAAGGGGAAGTGGCTGTGGCTCAATCAGTAGGGCTCCCGTTTACCATATGGGAGGCCCGGGGTTCGGTTCCCGGGGCCTCCTGGTGAAGGCAAGCCCGCCCGCACGGCGTGGTTAGCTGACCCAGCGAGCACAAGCAGCAAGGAGGGGGATAAATGAATAAATAAATAAAATCTTTAAAAAAAAAAAAAAAAAAAAGAAGTAATAGAAGATTTCAACAAACCAATATCTAGTAAAGAGACTGAATCAGTAATCAAAAACGTTCCAATAAAGAAAAGTCCAGGACCAGATGGTTTCACTGGGGAATTCTACCATACATCCCAAGAATAACACCAGTCCTGCTCAAACTCATCCAAAAATTTGAAGAGAAGGAACACTCCCTAACTCATTCTATGAGGCCAACATCACCCTCATACCAAAACCAGATAAGATACCACGAGACTCGGAAAGTTAAGTATGGAATCACCATATGGCCAAGCAATCCCACTTCTAGGTATTTACCTAAAAAAATCGAAAGCTGGTACTCAAACAGATACTTGCACACCAGTGTTCATAATGGCATTATTCACAATAGCCAAAAGGTGGAAGCAACACAAGTATCTGTCAACTGACAAATGGATAAACAAAATGTAGTATATACATGCAATGGAATATTATTCAGTTGTTAAATGGTAGTAAGGTCTGATAGATGCGACAACATGGATGAAACTTAAAGATATCATGTTGAGTGAAATAAGCTAGACACAGAAGGACAAAAATTATATGATCACACTTACATGAAATAAATAGAATATGCAAATTCATAGACAAATATTACAATACAGGTTACCAGGAGCAGGGGTGGGAGTGGGGAATGGGGAGGTAATGCTTAATTAGTACAAAGTTTCTCTTTGGAGGGATGGAAAAATTGGGGTACTGGATAGTGTTGATGGTAGCACAACATTGTCAATGTAATTAACACCACTGGATTGTATATTTGAAAGTGGTTAAAATAAGAAATGTCATTAAAAAAAAAAAAACACCATAGAACTGGACAACACCAACAGTGAAACCTAATAAAAGCTATAGACTTTAGTTAATAATACAATAATAATGTTTCAATTGTAACAAAGCCACCATACTATTGAAAATTGTTAATAACAGGGAAAACCATATGTATGATGGGGGAATACATAGGAAATCTGTACTTTCTGCATGATTTTTCTGTAAACCTACAACTTCTCTAAAATTTAAAAATAAAATGATTTTTAAAAATTAAAAAAATATACCACAAGAAGAGAATATTACAAACCAATATCTCTTATGAATGTACACACAAAAATCCTCAACAAAATGCTAGCAAACCATACCTGACAGCACATTAAAAGAATTATACACCATGATAAAGTGGGATTTACCCGAGGTTTGCAAGGGTGGCTCAACATAAGAACAGCAATTAATGTAAAACACCACACTGACAGAATGAAGGGAAAAAATCTACATGATCATCTCAATTGATGCAGAAAAGGCATTTGACAAAATCTAGCACTGGTTCTTGATAAAAACACTTATAATACTAGGAATGGAAGGAAACTTCCTTAATATGATAAAAGGCATGTATGAAAAACCCTTAGCTCAATGGAGAAAGACTGAAAGCTTTCCCTCTAAGATCAGGAAGAAGACAAGGATGCCCATTGTCACCACTGTTATTCAACCTTGTACTGGAAGTTCTAGCCAGAGCAATTAGGCAAGGAAAAGAAATAAAGGGTATTCAGATTGGAAAGGAAGAAGTAAAACTTTCCCTATGTGTAAATGACATGAACCATACAAGAGAAAATCCTGAAAACCCCACACAAAAAAATCTACTTGAGCTAATAAACAAATTCAGCAAGATGGCAGGGTATAAGATCAACATGCAAAAATCAGGAGTGTTTCTATACACTAGCGATGGACAATCTCAAGAGAAAATCAAGAAAACAATTTCATTTACAATAGCAACAAAAAGAATCAAATATCTAGAAATAAACTTAAGCAGAATGTCAATAACTTATATATAGAAAACTATAAAACATTGCTGAAAGAAATCAAAGGCAACCTACAAAATGGAGGAAAATATTTGAAAACCACATATCTGATAAGGGCTTAATATCCAGAATATAAAAGAAATCCTACAACAAACCAACAACAAAAAAACAAACAACCCATTTTTTAAATGGGCAAAAGACTTGAATACTTTCTCCAAAGAAAATATACAAATGGCCATAGAGCACATGTTCAACATCATTAGTCATTAGTGAAATACAAATCAAAACCATAATGATATACCATTTCACACCCACTACAATGGCTACTATTTTATAAATGGAAAAGAGCAAGTGTTGGAGAGGATACGGAGGAATAGTAACTCACATTTATTGTGTTACTATAAATGGGTTTTAAAATGGTGCAGCCACTATGGAAAACAGTTTAGCAGTTCCTCAGAAAGTTAAATGTAGATTATCATATGACCTGGCAATCCCACTCTTAAGTATATACTCCAAAGAATTGGAAGCAGGGATTCAAACAGATATTTGCACACTAATGTTCACAATAACATTATTCACAATTGCCAAAAGATGGAAACAACCCAAGTGTCCATGATGAATGGATAAACAAATGTGGTATATATATATATATATATATATATTATATATATGTATATATATGTATATATACACTATGGAATATTATTCAGTTGTAAAAAGGAATTAAGTTTTGATGCATGCAACAACTTGGATGAACCTTGAAGACATGTTGAGTGAAATGTCAGACAAAAAATGACAAATATTATATAATCTCACTGACAGGAAATAATTAGAAAAAGCAAATTTATAGAGTCAAAAACTAGAATAAGGTTACTAGAGGCGGGATGGGGTAGGAAATGGGGAGTTAATGCTTAGATTGTACAGAGATTCTTCGTAGAATGACGGAAATGTTTTGGCAGTGGATGGTGGTGATGGTACCACAACATTGTTAATGTGGTTGACACCTTGAATTATATATTTGTATGTGGTTAAAAGGAGAAATTTAAGGTTATATATATGTTACTAAAATAAAAATGCTAACAAAAAAAAACCCAAAACACCATAGGCCTGTATAACCCAAATTGGGAACCCTATTTTAAACCATGGACTACAATTTTTTTTTTTTTAATTTTTTAAAGGATACTTAGATTACATAAAATTTACAGAAAAAATATAGGGATTCCCATATACCCCACCCCCCACACCTCCCACACCCTCCCACATAAACATCCTTCATTAGTGTGGCACATTCATTGCAGTTGATAAACGCATCCTGGGGCTTTGCCATTAAGCATGGACCATAGTTCACATTGTAGTCTACACTCTCTCCCACACAGTTCTGCATGTTGTGTGATATAAGTATCTGTCATTGCAATATCATTCAGGACGATTCCCAAGTCCCAAAAAAGCCCCTGTATTACAACTGTTTTTTCCCTCTCCCTGCCCCCAGAGCCTCCAGTGGCCACTGGCTCCACATCAATGTTGTAATTTCTTCCATTGCTAGAATCACAATATGTCTATAGTAGAATACCAGTACGTCCACTCTAGTCCATAGCTCTTCCCCCAATCCCGAGGATTCTGGGTTGGTGACGCATGGACTACAATTAATAGTACATTTATAATAATATTTTTCATCAATTGTAACAAATATACTACATTAATATAAAGTGTTAATAATGGGAAGAGGGAGGGTTACATGGGACTCTATTTTCTGTGTGATTTTCCTGTAAACCTACAATTTCTCTAATAAAAAGAAAGAGAAGGAAAGGAAAGGAAGGAAGGAAGGAGGGAGGGAAGCAGGGAGGGAAGAAAGGAAGGAAGGAAGGAGGGAGGGAGGGAAGGGAGGAAGCGAGAAAGGGGGGGAGAGAGGGAGGAAGGAAGGAAGGGACTGGAAACAATCTCCTGCCTTGAAGAGCACATATTCTGTGTGCCGCAGAAGAGAGCAGGGAGAGAGGCTGAATAGACATGCTAACAGATTAAAGAAGCAATGTGGTATATGCAAGCATGGACTCTTTGTCCAGTCCTGCCAGGGAGTCAGCAAGCCCTTTCAGAGTCTTTTTCCCACTCCCAGGTGAAGCATTTGATAAAACTTTTGTGGCCCAAGGTTCTTATAACTGAAAAGCGGAGAACTCTTTTTTGCCCAGAGATTAGAGCAGATGAGCAAGCCCTTCGTCCCAGCAGTGCTGGGGCTGGTGAGTCAGAGGCCCGCCCTCCAGAATTGCCCTGGCCACATCTGCACCCTGTCAGGATTATCAAAATTGCCGTTACAACGACCCAAGTGTCCTTCCTCAGATAAACGCTGCAAACACTCAGCTGATTCCAGCCAGACCCAACTGCATGCCCTTGAGGTTTACAAAAAAGATGGGGGCGGGGGGAGTAGAAAGGAGGATAGGAGGGGGGAGGGCCAGAGAGGCTAGACAAAACTGTACAACCTTGGAATAATACTCAACTATGAAGAGCACTCTCTTGTATCCTGACTTTTATCTTCCTTTTAAAACGTGGTAGAGCCGTGAGTAGCACTGGGTCAAACTCTCAGTGTTCCAAGGCCTCAGGACTTTTCCCCACTATAGAGCAAGGGTAGATCTAGGAAAAGGAAGCAGTGTATAAGGTTTAATTCCCAAGAGGTTCTTAATTCAACCGTATATCTATCTAGCACTGGGCCTCTATAAAACTGTGAGGCCATTACATTAAACTTAGCATCCTGGCCTCTACTTTCTCAAACTCCCACCCTCACTTTGGGCCCTGATTCAAATGAAAAATTCAGTTCCACTCATTATACATATCGACAGACTGAGATCTAGAAATAAAGAGACTAGATATCAGTCAGGGACATGATAGGTGAAAGCCCTTTGCCAAAAGAAAGTCAGACTAGATGTCCCTTAATTCCATTCCAACTTCAAGGCTCTACCATTCTAAGACTTGTCCAAAGGAAATCAGCTATTTAAAGGCAAAGCCTGGACCAGACCCAGGTCTCATCCCTCCTGGTCCAGAAGCTACTAGAAGATGAACTCCCAGGATTTCTTTGCTGATCGGCAAAGATTTGGATTTTCATCTTGGACAACAGTATTCTAACAGTTTAAACATCTGTTAAGCACTATGTAAACATTATCTTCACACTTTTTATGGGGAGAGGAGATGGGTGGAGGGCAAAGGAAGAATACAGCAAGATGACAGGAAGAACTCCCTTTTTGCAACTGATATTTTCCTTAAAAGCTGAAAATGCAATCACATTTTGCAAGCCAAATCCCACTTTGAAACAAAAGGCAACTGCCATGTAAATGGATTTTATTGAGAGTTCTTCTAAAAGGGACAATCTTTTTTGTAAAGTGAATGACGATCCTTAATGTATTAATGTAGGAGCTTGAGGTGTTTATGTTTGGTTTCAATTAAAGCTCTAAATATATTCTTGTGGTCATTTTACAGACAATAAAACTAAGCTCCGAAAGCAATCATGCCTTGTCCAGAATACTCTGGAACTAACTCCACACTATCATGACTCTCAAATCCTTCCCTACGCCCTCAACATCACTGCCTGGGCCTCTAAGGACCTTCACCTGACCTCTTCACCTTGCACATTTCAGATCCAAGAGCGCCAAGTTGGGCACAACTTGAGATTTTTAAAGCAATACTTTCAAACAACCTTGTACTAGATACAGGCATGGAGGAAGAGGCCCATGTCCCTGACACACAAAGCCACTCAGTTCCCCTAAGCCCCCAAGCAATCCTCTGCCTGCTGGGTCTTATTGCTTACAAGGAACATAAGCCCATCTGACACTGACCTGGACAAAACCTGTGCATTTGGTAAGACAGGGGGAAAGGACAAGCAGAAAACACCTTTAAGCGCATGATCAGCCTGCTTGATTTCTGCCAGGCTGCGCTGGTCAGCCTGGTCCCCTGCCCTGGAGGAGGGACCCTAGAGATCACAGGCCCCTGGGAAGGAGAGCAACAGGAACAAACTGTTCCCTTTCTCAAAACAATCACCTTTGAAAACTCACACTTATTGAACCAAAAGACATTAAATTATTCTTTTTCTTTTCCTTCTGACTTCCCTTTGTTGTTACAAACGCTGAACTCACACTGCTTATTGATCAGACCATTCATTTGCCAATTAAGCACAAGTGGCAGCTCTGAACTTTTCAGATGCTGATGATTATCTCTCTCAAAGGGTACCTAACTTCCTCCCAGCTCTTTCAGTTTTCTCTCCCCAACTAGGCTGTAAGCTCCTGGAGGACTGAGGCAGAGCTGTGCATGTCTTTGTTTTCCCCACAGAGGTTCTGACTAATGTTTGGAATAGAGTTGGCACTCAATACACTCTTGTTATCTTATGGATGAGAATTTTTTAAATGCTTGCAGCATTATGAAACTCAGTCTACAAACTGAAGATTGCAAAACAAATCTATTTCTTTATTTTAATTAAATCAAACTAATTTCCATTCTGAGTTCTCATCATCCCAGACTTGAAAGAATTTCGATCTCAGATTTACTGGGGTCTCCTTCCTTCTCAGGGTCACCCCAGAATCCAGGAGGCTTCCACAGTGCTCAGAAAAATCACAGCAAGAGCCTTTCTCCTCCCACCCATCAATGGTCACCACTGTCATCCTCACTGCACCAGCCCAGGGTGGACCCTTGAAGTCTGGCATCTTTCTGCTTCTATGCCCAGCCTGGAGAAAAGGAATTTCTGTCAATGTTGACAGCCCAGGGGCCTAAATTTAGACCCCCTAGCTTCACCATTTTGCCCTCCTTCTGAAATCTTGCCACCACCTTGGGGAGAGGGCTCCCACATAGCTGAGCCCAGGCCTCTCCCCTGCTTGGCTCTCTCCCCGCCGTCTCCTCAGCCCTGGCCTCTTGTTAGGTTCTGAGGGAAATCACTCTGCCTCTCCTCTTATTATTTTCAATGGCATTCTTCAGAGTCTCTTCATGAAGTCACTAAAGCAGTCAGGGCAGTATCTTGCTTGAATCCCAATTGGGAAACAGTCCAAGCCATTTGGGGACAGTGAGGCAAAGAATAGAAAAGGGCACATGTGGAAATAAAAGTAGTGACTTTGTATATGATAGCATTCTTTGGTTTTAAGCAATTGAAACAGACTCTGAAAAATATAGACAAAATAATGTATTGGGAAGACAGAACATTGGGTAGTGTCCTAGAACTGAAGAAATGCCTGACAACCAGTACTCAAAAAGGACAGAGAGAGAGAGCGGTTCCAGGAATTTCAGTCAGATCTTACAGATGGACAAAGACAACTCAGCTCCAGCCACCTGTGTCTCCAAGTCATTCCTCTGAATACTCAATTCCCAGAAGAGAGGGCTGATGGGCCAGGTTATATGCCCATCAACTCTTGGGTGGAATATTGGTTGTCAAGAAGCACTTAGACCAATAGGCTAAGCAAACCACATTGAAGAGGGACAGAAAGTTGCCCTTCAACTTTCTTCTCTTCAAGAAGTAAAGTGCTCTTACCAAATGAAGAGGTTACTAGGTAGGCAGAATGATCCTGCTCATCACAGACGGGACCATGCAGACAGATGAGAGCCTTTCAGGTAACAAGATGTCAGGGCCAGAGCTCTGTGTGTTGAGGAGAGCAAAGCATCCTCAGCAATATTACACTTGACATTAAAAATGAACCTGGAGCATTTGCAAATGCAAAAAGCAAGAGCTGATGGGAGAAAAACAATAAGATCCTTAATAGAAGGACATGAACAACCCCAGAGCAGGCTGTGAGGCAAGAGAAAAGTATAGGTCACATCCTATAGGAATAGGATATTGAGAAACTCTTGGAAGAGAAAACTAAAGAACAGACAGGAAACAGGACTGTTTTCTTAGGAATGAATGTTTTACCAGTTATCTTAAAAGGAGCAATTTGGGATTTATTCAAGAATCCCACTACATTTCCAGAGAAGGTGGTGGAGTAGGGAGCTTCAGGACTCAGTCATTCCACCAAAACAACTATTAAACAGGCAGGAGTCTGAAACAACTATTTTGAAACTCCACAGGCCAGAAGAACACTGTGCAGCATCCAGGGAAGATCAGGAGGAAGAGGCTGATAAATTATGGTAAAGAACCATAAATTGCTCTCTCTGTGTGATAGCTACTGGCGCTCATTCCCCACTCTTGGGACAGGCGACTGGTAACAGAAAAGGACATAAAGATCCTCTTCAGCAAGAATAGGGGTATTCATGACTGATCACTGATCAAAGCTCTTAATTAGCAATTTTGGATCACTGAGTCCTGGATCTGAGGACAGCCATTGGTTCAACCCTCCCCAGGCAGAGGTGGAAGCAGTGTAGGTTTAAAGATGCAGGGCTTCCTCAGGGTTGCGGGGGAAAGTTAGCTGAAGGACCACATTTACTGGGCAAGCTGGGAAAGTCAAGCTTTGGGGAACCATTAGAGAAGTTTCTGGCGTCCTTCCTGACCTCCTCCACAGGGACTTTGGAGCTGGTCTGCACCCCCTTCGTGGGTCCCTGACCCTGTTTTCACTAGGAAGGACCAACTTGGGAAAGTCCTCCCTGGGGTGACCCTTCTCACAGAATTTGCCCTCTAGAATTTGCCCTCTAGGCAAAAGCAGCATGAGACAATGAAAGGAGTGCAATAATCTATAAAGATGTACAGTCCAGTCTGGGACTGTTGGCTTCATATACCTGCGAGAGGGAGATGGCAGAAGTGAGAATCAGTGAACTCGAAAACAAGATACTTGAAATAAGTAAGGCTGAGAAGTGGGGGGGGGGGAGCAATGTTAAAAGTGAAAATAACCTAAGATGGCTATGGGACACCAACAAGCACACCAATATATGTGTTATGGAGTCCCAGAAGGAGAAGAAAGCGAGAGGGGCAGAAGGAACAGCCAAAGAAATAATGACTGAGTGCATAAAAATGTGAATATGTACATAGAAGAAGCTCAGAGAACACCAAACAGGATAAACAGGAAGAAAAATACACCCCATCATATACTGATAACACTATCAAATGCAAAGGACAAGGAGAGCTCTGAAAGCTGCAAGAGAAAAGCAATGTGTTATATACCAGGGAGTGTCAATTAGTCTGAGTGCTGATTTCTCCTCAGAAACCATCAAGGCAAGAAGGCAATGGTTGAAATGCTTAAAGTACTGAAGGAAAACAACTGCCAGCCAAGCATTTTATACCCAGCAAGACTCTCTTTCAAAAATAAGGGAGAGATTAAGACATTCTCAGATAAACAAAAGCTGAGGGAGTACATCACCACTAGACCTGCCCTATAAGCAATGCTAAAGGGAGTTCTTCAGACTGAAATGGAAAGAGCCTAGACAATGGTTCAAAGCAGCATAAAGAAATAAAGACCTATGGTAAATGTAATCATTTGGGTAATTACAAATGCCAGTACTATTGTACTGTATTATTTGGTATATAACTCCACTTCTTATTTCCTACAGGTGCTAAGATGCAAATGCATAAAAGTAATGATAAATCTACATTTTGGGGCAAACAATGTACAAATATATAATTTGTAAAACATACAAAAAATTCTTGAGGACAGGGAGTATAGGAAAAGTATATGCACATGCTATTGAAGTTAAGTTGGTATAAACCCAAATATAATTGTTCTATATTTAGAATTTTAAATTTTAACCCTATAGTAACCACAAGGAAAACAGGTGAAAAATATATACAGATAGAAATGAGAAGGCACTCCATATGGTACAACACAAGAAAGCAAATAAATGTACTTTTATAAGCAACCCAATGGATTAAAGAGGAAATCAGAAGCAAAATTAGGAATATGTTTAGGCACGTGAAAATGAAAATACAACATGCCCAAACTTATGGGATGCAATGAAGGCAGTGCTGAGAGGGAAATTTATAGCTCTAACTGCTTACATTAAAAAGAAGAAAGACTCAGAGACCTAACCTCAAAACTGGAAGAACTAGAAGAGCAAACCAACCTAAAGCAAGAAGGGCCTGGCGTAATGGTCTGTCTTCCTTCACTAGGTACTGCCCTTGCACTCACGTGATTCTTGCTGTCCTATTAGAGAATGTAACAGAACTCCCCAGGATGGGAATTCAATATTCTTTCGGTTATTGTGTGGATCTCCACCTACTGAGACAATGCCCTATGAACACCTGAACATATTCATATGCCTTAGAGTCATGCCCCAGGTGAACCCCTTCCCATGCATCCCCTCATCACTGACACTCTTGATTTTGCCCAGAGAAGACATTCTCGCTTGAGGATTACTTGACAACTCTTTCCATTTTGTAATGATGGCAATATGGCTAGACCAAGAGGGGTTTAAGATCTGTAACTTAGGTTGTGAGTGTGGGAGTACTTGAGCACTTTCCCCCTCTCCCCATTAATAACATTTTACATGCAGATAGTACATTTGTTACAATTGATGTACAAATATTGAAGCATTGCTACTCACCACCCTCTACTCCCTTTTAGTCTCCTGTAAATGTATCTTCCATGCTTTAGCTCTGTGAGTCTGCCCAATTTGCTTAATTCATATCAGTGAGGTCATGTAATATTTGTCCTTCAGTGCCTGGCTTACTTCACTCAACATAGGTCTTCAAGATTCATCCATGTTATCCCATGTGTTAATTCTGCATTCCTTCTTACAGCTGAGTAATATTCCATTGCATGTATATACCACAGTTTGCTTATCCATTTATCTGTTGATGGACATTTGGGTTGCTTCCAACATTTGGCAATAGTGAATAATGCCGCCATGAACATTAATGTGCATATTATCTGTTCATGTCCCTACTTTCAATTCTGGGTATATACCCAGCAATGGGATTGCTGGACCATTATACTACAAAACATTGCTAAAAGAAATCAAAGAAGACTTAAATAAATGGAAGGACATTCTGTGTCATGGATTGGAAGACTAAATATCATTAAGATGTCAATCCTACCTGAAGCAACTTATAGATTCAAAGCAATCCCAATCAAAATTCCAAAAACTTTCTTTGCAGACATGGGAAAACCAATCATCAAATTTTTATGGAAGAGAAAAGGGCCCTGAATAGCTAAAACCATCTTGAAAAAAGAAGAATGAAGTTGGAAGACTCACACTACTCACTTTTAAAACTCATTACAGGGGAGCGGATGTGGCTCAAGAGGTTGAGTGCCTACTTCCCACGTGGGAAGTCCCAGGTTCAGTCCCCAGTTCCTCCTAAAAAAACAAAAACAAAGAACAAGCAAACAAAAAACCAACTCAGGGGAGCCAATGTGCCTCAGTGGTTGAGCGCCAGCTTCCCACATACAAGGTTACAAGGTCCCGGGTTCAATCCCCAGCATTCGGTACCACAGAACAAACAAACAAAAACTTATTACAAAGCCACAGTGATAAAAACAGCATGGTACCAGCATAAGGACAGACATATGGAACAATGGAAGAGAAACTGGAGTTCATAAATAAACCCTAATGTTTATGGCTAACTTATTTTTTGGCAATGCGGCTGTATTAGTCAGCCAAAGGGGTGCTAATGCAAAATACCAGAAATCAGTTGGTTTTTATAAAGGGTATTTATTTGGGGTAGAATCTTACAGTTATCAGGCCATAAAGCCTAAGTTACTTCCCTCACTAAACTCTGTGAGGGTTCCAGCTCTTCCTGGGGCTTGAATCTCTCCAGGTTCAGCTGCTTGTTCTCTCCACAAGGCCAACTGTAGACTATCAGGTGAATGGCTCATCTCTTCCCAGAGCCTTCTCTCCTTCCTCATGACCAAGCTTCTTTGCTTGCTTCCCCGGGGTCCAGCATTAAAACTCCAACATCAGAACTCCAACTCAAAACTTCAACTCTGTCCTTTGCCATGTCTTTTATCTTTGAGACCCCCCCACCACCAAGGGGTGGGGCTCAACACCCTCCTGACATGGCCCAATCAATGCCCTAATTATAACTTAATCATGCCCAGATGAACAGACCAGTTTACAAACATAATCCAATATCTATTTTTGGAATTCATAACTATATCAAACTGCCAAATTGCTACAGTGGCAAAAACCATTCAATTGGATTAAAATAGTCTCTTCAACAAATGATGCTGGGAAAACTGGATCTCCATTTGCAAAAAAGGAGGACCTTTATCTCACACCATATACAGAAATCAACTCAAAATGGATCAAAGTCCTAAATATTAGAGCTGGAACTCAAACTCCTAGAAGAAAACCTAAGGAAGCATCTTCAGGATCTTGTGTTAGTCAATGGTTTCTTAGACTTTACAGCCAAAGCATAAGCAAGAAAAGAAAAAAATAGGTAAATAAGACCTCATCAAAATTTAAAAAAAAAAAACTTTTGTACCTCAAAGGACTTCATCATGAAAGTAAAAAAAAACAACCTACACATGGGAGAAAATACTTGGAAACCACATATCCAATAAAGGATTATTATCCAGTATGTATATCACAATCACTCAATTTAACAACAAAAAGACAAATGACCCAATTAAAAATGGGCAAAAGACTTGAACAGACATCTTTCCAAAGAAGATATACAAATGGCCAGAAAGTCCATAAAAAGATGCTCAACATCATTAGCCATCAGGGAACCGCAAATCAAAACCACAATGAGATATGATTTCACACCCATTAGAATGGCTGCTATTAAAAAAAAAAAAAAAAAAAAAAAAAACCACGGAAAATTACAAGTGTTGGAGAGGATACAGAGAAATCGGAACACTCATTCATTTTCGGTGGCAATATAAAATGGTGCAGCCACTGTAGAAGACAGTTTGGCAGTTCCTCAGAAAGCTCAGAACTACCATATGACCCAGCAATCCCACTACTAGGCATATACCCAAAAGAACTGAAAGCAGAGACTTGAATATACTTGTATGCCAATGTTTATAGGAGCATTATTCATAGTAACTCAAAGGTGGACACAACCCAAGCACCCACCCATCAGATGAATGGGTACAAAATACAGTACATACATACAACAGAATATTAATGTCAGTCATTAAAAGGCCTGCAGTGCCAATACAAGCTACAACGAGGATGAACCCTGAAAACATGCTAAATGAAATAAGCTAGACACAAAGGGACAAATGTCCCCAGGGTAGGGCTCCCAGGTTGAAAACCACAGGTCTATAGGGATTTAGAGGGTCCCAAAGGAGGTAAAGGGGGAGACTAACCTGAGGCTGTGTGGACCTGGGATTCTATTCAACCCTAGCCATGGTTTGGACAGAGCTGCAAGTTAGATCATGGGAGCAGGTAGTGGCTGGAGGACTGTGAGACCATCTGCCTCCTGGGATAAATGTGAAATCCCAAGGCCAGTACTGTACTGACCAGCAATAGAGGTAGGAAGAGAGGAAGGGATAATTCAATACCTTGAATTTATATTTCTCAGAGTACTTTTATGCATAGGAGTTCCTTGAAAGTTCCTTGTGTGGAAAAGATGGGCTGGTATAGCTCCCCTCATTTTTCAGATGAGAAAGAGTATCTATCAGCCTCTGCGTTCCTAGGTCTCTGAGAAGCTTGTTAGAGCTCTGAGTTTCATCAGTAAAGGAGGAATAGATCATCTTTCACCTAGGTAGTAGTTCTGGATTAAAATTCTGAAAGGGGGGCTATGGTTAAAGATTCTTTATCTCTGATGGCAGTCTAACAAGAAACAGGCTATGAAATTGCTGATGAGAAATTTAGTTCAGGAAGTACAGTTTAAGGAAGCATTTCTAGGGGGGGAGTCTTGTCAGATAAAGAATGTATGATTGAGGATGTTGAAGAACATCCTCTTCTGGTGCTTAATTTTTTTTTACTTCACCGTATTTAAAATCACTGATAGAGAGCAAGAGGGAAAATTAGAGGGCCATGCACAGCCCCTCCCAGCCCTGTGAATCTCTTCAAAAAGAGAAGAGGAGAGAATTCAGGAGTGAGAGAGAGAAGGTCAGTTGACCTGGGAATCTAGATTCATCCTCAGCATATTTAGGAAGGGGTTAGACTTTAAGGTCCTCAGCCTCTTCTTTCCCTTCTTTAGCCCGCCCGTACAGCGTGGTTAGCTGACCCAGTGAGCACAAGCAGCAAGTGGGGGATGAATGAATAAATAAATAAAATCTGAAAAAAAAAAAAAAAGAAAGACTGCTATCAACCATTCACATGTCAGTGTGAAGGTCACAACGCCTCTCTTTGAGCAAGGGCAAGCATTGTTCCCCAGAAAAAGACTCACGGGTGTGTAGCAGGTAGAGAGAGATTGGGGAAGAGGACTTCATGATCCACATGGGTGACACCACATGGTCCAGCCCCCTCCCCCAGCCCAAAGATCCCCAAGATCATTCCAGTCTGGCCCCCTGGCAGCACGTCCACAGAGACCCCAGGCACATCAACATTCCAGTCGGAACCTGGTTAGCTATCAGAGTTTAATGACCATCCTTGTGTGTGTTTACGCTGTGATAATATTTTGATGACCATGCTTGCATTTTTGGAGTGCCTTTCTTCTGGAGGCGCTCAGGGAATGTTCCATTTGGGAATTTTTATTTCTTAAGTTATATATTTTAACAACTTTATAATGAAATATAAACAGAATAATCTAAATAGAAAACATTCAGCCCTCTTCACCATAAAACCTAAACTAATATCAATATACAATGATCTCTCCATGCCTTAATATTGTACAATATAATTTTTCATAATTTTAATCAATGTACCCCTATTATTTTAAGGTTTTACATTCTTAATATTATTTAATTTAGACTTTTTTCATATTCCTACTTCTTATACATATTTTTAAAAGACAGTGTGATATTCAATTTGTTAACACACCAGTTTACCCAAATTGCCACTGAAAGAGAAAAGTCTCAATGGGAGCATTATACTTGCCACCCAGTATTTTGTTTATTCATTCTTTTATTTACCAAGCATATACTGAGCACTTGGGTAACAAGGCTATATGTCCCAGGCACTGGGGCGCCCTGTGATAAGGGATTATGTACAGGCTCTGGCGTCCAAAGCAGAAAACCATAACCAAAGAGACAGATGGTGGCTCGAGAATGAGAAATTGGCTCCAAAGATGGATTCTGCCATGGAAGGTAGTGACTTCCTCTCACTGGACGAGATCAAGCAGAGATCCAACTGTGTGTTGGAGATTCTGTAGAGGGAATTTGAGCATTGCATGTGGGATTAGACTAGATAGTGGATGAAAGGGACTCTCGTATCTGAGATTCTAGGATTCTGTTTCCATATACTCCTACATTAAAGAATTGTGTGATTGACATCCCTTTCACCTCCTCTACATGACCCGCTGGATTATCTTTTCTACTCCGCTATCCACAGCTACTAACCTAAAAGCAAATCTAGGTTGATGATTCACTATTCTCAGCACCACTCAGCCCAAGCTGACCTTTCCTCAGCTTCATACCACTGACTTCTTTCACTGGGTCCTTCAGAACCCTGAGGATGCCTTTTGTTTCCTCACATTCCCTGAAGCCTAGCTTGTGCCCAGCAGGACTTACTAGATTATTTCAACCCTTCTCTTTTTTTCAACTTCTCTGCTCCTACCACCTCAGTGTCATCGAGTCTGCCATTCTGCCTACCAAGGAGAATGAGGTTGTTGACATAACCTCTTTAAACTTTCCTTCTTTACCTGGGTAGACATTGCTATTTGCCTACCCTCTCTTCTCCCCTTGCTTCTCACTAATAGAACTCCAATTTTGTGCATGGTGACTGAAGCCCAGCTAAAATATCCACTTCTCCCAGCTCCTGTGATGCTGTATCAATAAGATAAAGAGAAGACTACTACCAAAGTTACTGTTTTCTGAAACAAACTCATCACTGACACATACCTTTGCCTTTACTCTTCCCCTTTTTTTCCTGCCTGGAGTACAGACATGGAGCCTATTGGGGTAACAGTCACCTTGCAGCATGGGAAGATGCTAAGGGCAATGGAGTAGAAAGATGAAGATCTTGAGCCCCTGCAGGCATCATATTGCTCCAGCTCTAGCCCTGGACTGCCTATATCCAAACCCTTATTTATTTAAACCACTGTAGTCAATTTCCTGCTATTCACAGCGGAAAGCAATCCTAACTGATACACCAGTGCAACATTGTTTTATTTCCACACCCCCTCCCCTCCTTTGCTCACATCTCTGAAAAAAGGGATCCCTTCTACTTTGTGATCCCTCTACTTGTGTGCTTCATTCCACCTCTTCTCCTGCCTCTTCTTAGGCCATGTTCTTACATTTATGTCCTTTCTAATTTGCTTCTTCAATCTCTCCTATTTTGTCTCTTCTTATACCTACTAATGAACCTGTTAAGATCTCTCTAGCCTAAAAAGATCCTTTCCTGTTCCTAGATCACCCCTTAATTAACTCTCTCTTCCTCTTATTCCCTTTGCTAACGGAATCCTTGGCAGAACTGTCTATACCTACTTACTCCTCATTCTCTTTCAAGCTGGCTTTCACCCCACAACTGTGGAAGCAGCAGTAAGTTCACAAAGGACCTCTTCATTAGCAAGTGACACAGCCTTTTCTCAGTCTCCATCCTTCTCCAGCTTTCTGTATGACACTTCTGATCACTTCTTCCTTCTTCTTTCAAATTTTTTTAAAAAGTATAAATGCATTACAGGAAGCTGATGTGGCCCAAGTGATTGGGCTTCTGCCCACCACATGGGAGGTCCCTGTTCAGTTCCCAGTGCCTCCTGGAGAAGGCAAGCTGGTGCAACAAGATGACGCAACAAAAGAGACACAAAGAGGAAAGACAATAAAAGACACAATAAACCAGGGAGCTGAGGTGGCTCAAGTGATTGAGCGCCTTTCTTCCCCATGGGAGGTCCCAGGTTCAGTTCCTGGTGCCTCCTAAAGAGAAGATAAGCAGACACAGAGAGCACACAGCAAATGGATACAGAGAGCAGACAGCAACCACAAACAATGAGGGGGGGTAAATAAATAAAAATAAAATAAATGCATTACAGATATTTTGCAGAAAAAAATTATTTAAAATGATAGAACAAAATGAATGCTGAACTAAACCCATGTATTTCCTTTCCTTATCAAAACTCCCCTAAAATGTAGTAAAGAATTGTTTTCAAAAGAAATACATCCATGCCCCCAAAAAAGGAATACACCCAAAGGATAAAGGGAAGTACAGAAGAAACCATTTGTGGCAGCCCTAGGAATGCTCAGACCTCCAGTTTTGACAGTGTAATTAACCAAGGGCCCCAGCTGCTGAGCTCTGAAATCCAGCTAGAATCCATAGCTGCGTTCAGGCCCAGGCTGTGCTTCTGAAAGGCTGCTTCCAGCCACTGACTTATCATGGCAGGGAAACAAAGACTCAACTCTGGGAGACACAGGACTCCTCCAGGAGCCAATTTGAGCTCAAGGACCCATTGTCAGCCTTGCTGAACTTTCCTTAGACTCTACCATGGTCTAGGGGTTCTTAGCCTTTTTTGTTCCACGGACCCCTTTGCCAGTCAGGTGAAAACCAGGGACCCCTTACTAAGTCCACACTATACTGTGTATTATTTAATAAATATATCACACCCACACCAACACATCCCCACAAGAATAATGCTTTTTGGATTTCAATTCAAGCTCATGGGCCCCTGGTTAAGAACTCCTAGAGATGCTTCTACCCAGCCTTCTTTCCTCTCCTTCACTCACATCTTGGTCTGACACTCCCCCAGCCTTTTCTAACTCCCTCCCCATTTTCTCTTGCACAGGTGGTTCCCTAATAAAATTCTTACACATTTAATATTATCTTTGCATCAGCTCTTGGAGAACCCAGACTAACACACAATTGCAGGTGAAAGATTTCCACATAATGTGGAAGATAACAAGCAGACAGAGGAACAGTAACTGATTTAACAGAGATACCAGAAGGTCCTGCAGAAAGCAATGCTGATAAGCACCAAGCAATTTGACCAGCAGACCCAGAGGAGTTTTCTCTGGGGTTATTGAAACTACTCCAATGCGGGGCGGGGGACAGAGCACAGAGGGAGGCTGAAAATATGTCTATAAGTTGAAAGTCTGCATATAGAGAGGTTAGGCCACCAGATTCTCTCCCCTACCCTGCCCACCCTCTACACTTTCCTACTCAAGACTAAAGTTATTCTCTGCAGAGGCTTCAGATTTGGGGACAGTTAAGTATGGGGAGAGGGTAGCAACTGAGGTACCGGGTTAAAAAGACAGGTTGATTAGCAGAAAACCTACATTCTGGATAGTGGAAGTCCCTTAGGCTTATCCTAGGCTTCTGGAAAACAGGCAGAACAGAGAGAAGATCAGCAGAGTCTTTTTCTGAGGTTATTTAATGACCCTCAGGGAATATTAAATTTTGGAGTCGTTTAAAAAGCACCTTGCTCTGAAGCCCACTTACAAGAGGGAGAGTCTGTTCAACTTTAGGGTCAAACTGCCAATCAGCTATGAAAATAAATTAGCAGCAGTATGAAGAGATAGCTAAGAGTCAGCAGATGTTTGAGAAACACCTCCAATATAAAATAGAGACAAAAGCAAACAAAAGGAAAATGGAGGATACAAAAACAATGCAAAAAGCATACAAAACTTCTAATATGTCTATTAGAAATATATATATACACATATAATTAATGTCCTCAGGGAAATAAATACACTGTACTATAAAACAAGAACAGTTCACTATTTAAAAATAAGAAACAATAAAAAACAAGAAGTTCATTAAATTATAAGTGGGACCACTAAAAATTTTTTTAAATAATTTTATAAGGGTTAAAGTCAAGAAAATCTACCAAAATGAAGAAGAAAATGCCAAAGAGATTGAAAAAGAGAGAGAGAAAGAAGAAAATATTAGAAGACAAATCCAGAAGTTCCAGAAAGAGAGAGAAAAAGAAAACAGGGGAGGAAAGTATGAAGAAAATGATGTAAGAAAACATCTCCAGAACTGAAGAGTGTCAATCTCTAGTTTGAAAAGATCCATCTAGCACCCAGCACCATGACTAAAAAATACTTACACAAAGCTGCTTTATTATGCAATTTCAGAATTCTGGGTATAAAAAGAAGATTCTAAAATATTCCAAGGAGAAACAAAATCTTTTATAGGATTCTAAAAGAGTGGTTTCCCATGCAAAGGGACAAGAATTATAGTGGCATCAGAATTCACAAAAAGACCCCTGGCAGCTGTAAGATAATAAGAATACTGCCTTCAAAATCTTGAAAGAATAGGATTTAAACCTAGAATTCTATCCTAGTGACAGAGTAGATAAAAAAGCATTTTCGGACATGGAGTATTAAAAATTTTCCTTCCATTACAACCATTCTTAGAAAGCTACTGGAAGAGGTGCTCTATTAAAAAGAGCATGTAAACCCAGAGAGAAGACATAGAATCCAAGCAACAAGTTTAGTGAAGTCCCAAGAAAAGGACAACAATAGAAAGTCCAGATTGAGGCAGGAGAGCAGAAGGCTCAGAGAGAGAAAAACAACTCACTCTAGAGCGGGTGTTTTTAACCTTTTTTCTTCCAAGGACCCCCTTGCTAGTCAGGTGAAAACTCTTACCAAGTCCACACTATACTGTGTATTATTTAATAAACATATCACACCTGCACCAACACATCCCCACAAGAAAAATGGTTTTTTTTTATTTCAATTCAAGCTCATGGGCCCCTTGTTTCGGACCCCTGCTCTAGAGGCTCTCCTTGCTGGCTTAGTGAAGTAAGTGGCTCTGCTGAGGAGACCCATGTGGCAGGGACCTGCTGGCAGCCTCGAGAAGCAGCCTCCAGGCGACAGCCAGCAAGAAGCTCTGCTCTCAGTCACAGCCTCACAAGGAAATGAATTCCGCCAACAACCTGAGGGAGTGTGGAAGCAGATTGTGTCCCAGTTAAAGCTCCAGAGGAGAAGGCGGCCCTGGGCAACATCTTCCTCACAGCCTCGGGAGATGAGACACAGGAGAGGACCCAGCTAAGCTGTGACCAAACTCCTGACCCACAAAAACTGTGAGATAATAAACCTGTGTCTTTTAGGCCACTTAATTTGTGGTAATTTGTTATGCAGCAATAATAATTAATCGAGGTTAGCAATAAAAGTATATTATTTAAAAATAAGGTAACTGCCAGGGGAAACAGCTAATATACTTCTGGCCTGAGGATGGAGGAAGAATATGGCAGAGTATTACATTCTTCAATATTAGTTAAAGCCATTTGACCTGTTTCAATGTAAACATTACTGGGGTTTTTGTTGTTGTTGTTGTTGTTGTTTTTTACTTTATTTTTCTTTATTTAGCCCTCCCTTCCCCCAGACGGTTCGCTCTTCTATCTGCTCATTGTTTGCTTGCCTTCTCCAGGAGGCACCACAAACTGAACCCGGGACTTCCCACATGAGAGGCAAGTGCCCAAGGGACTGAGCCACATCTGCTTCCCGTGGGCTGCGGCATCTGATGGCTTGTGGCCTCTGCTTTTTGCAGCAGGGGTGAAATCTAGCTCTCTTGCAGTGGCCTCTAGCTCTGAGTCTAGCTAGAGTCTAACTCTATTGCAGCGGGAGGGTGGAGTGTAGCTCTGTTGTGGTGAGGGGCAGTATCTGCTCATCTTCTTTTAGGAGGCACCAGGACCTGAACCCAGGACCTCCCATGTGGTAGGCAGGCATCCAAGTGGTTGAGCCACATCCACTCCCCTGAACATTACTTTGATGCACATTTTTTAACATGAGCATTTTCATTATAGGACTGTTGGAGTAAGCATTGATACCTGGGGTTGCCCAAAGCTGGCAAAGGCAGCCACAGCAGAGACTGAGGGGAATTTGACAGTCAGGAGGGTGAGAGACCCAATGTGTGTGCCAAGTCCAGAGATCAGAAGGGGCACCTTAAACCAGATGGAGATGAGAGTTGGAAACTGAACCCATGAGGAAGCCAGGAGGTAGGGAAATTAGGATGTTTACAGAGAACCTCCAAGAACTCTGACCAGGATCTGTGGCTTACTTTATAGATTGCCAAGAATATGGTGATGAGGCAATGAGCTAGCTTAAAGGTGCAGGATTGGGACAGGAAATTACCTTCTATTTTCTTTTTCCTCAAAGGAACGGAATTTACATTTTGGTATTTACAATGTAAATTGTTTTATATTCTACTTTTTTCATTTAACATATCCATCTTTTTCTATGTCATAGTTATCATTTTAAATTACTGATTACTGCAGTAAGTGAATCATAATTTAAATGACTAAACTTGCTGGGTATTTAGGTTATTTCTATTTATCATATAGATACTGCTATAAAGAACATCTTCATTTTCATGGCTTTTTCATTCTGTTCAGTTATTCAGTTATTTTCTGTGGAAAATTTTCAATACTAGAATCACTGGATTGAGGCTTATGCAAGAATGCCTGGCTTTAGATGGGAATTACTATGTTG
Source organism: Tolypeutes matacus (assembly GCA_026826555.1). Lineage (NCBI taxonomy): Eukaryota > Metazoa > Chordata > Mammalia > Cingulata > Chlamyphoridae > Tolypeutes > Tolypeutes matacus. The sequence goes on from JAKSZT010054030.1 coordinate 38,740,013, forward strand.
CTGTCCAAAAGCCTTACGTCATTTTAAAATGCACAAGTATATTTGTTTTACAGTTATTTCTCTACTATTTGGATTTTCCTTTAAATTACTTTTCTCTTGACTACTTTAGTAGAGGTAAAGGCATATTTAGGGTTGCCTTTAATTTTCATATCTTTAATTATAAGGTGAAGTAAACCTTTCCTTTGTGTTTGTCCATTATTCAGATTCTTTCTTGGGTAGATTGTCTATTCCCACTCTGTCCTGATGTTTGTTTTGCTGCATAACATGGCTCTCCTCCTACCTCCCTGAGGGCCCCTGCTCTGTCGTCTTCCCTGGCTCCAGTGTTCCTGTGGTACTATCCTAAGCACACTTCTCTTCTTGTCTTGACACTCTCTCCCTGGGTGTCCTCTACCAGTCCAGAGCAGAGTTTCTCAGAGTAGGTTGAGGTCCCTTCCCCCATGAAAATCACATGGGACACTTTAAAATGCAAACTTGCTGTTCTTATGCCAAATATATGGAAGTAGAATCTCTCAAAGTGGGCTCCCTGAACCGGCCCCTTTAAGGACCTCCCCAAAAGTGATCCTTAGTTTGATAACCACTGATTTAAGATTCCCCAATGTGTCTTTCCCATTTCATGTTTCTCTTGCTCTGCAGAAGTGCAGTTCAGCTGCCTCCTGGGTCTCCACCTAGATGTCACCTCAAACTCTGTACATCCAAAACAGCACTGCTCTTCTTCCATCACTCCCCATCTCTCACAGGCCCCAGCACTGCTGCATCTTGGCTCCCTCTGAACTCCCCTTGGCTGAAAACAGAGGCACCATTCCCCCAGTCTCCTTGGCCCCACATGCACAATTCACTGAGGAGTATTATAGCAGTCCTTTGAAGGAGATTCCTTTCTTGATAAGGGCCTTGCAAACCCTAAGGTAATAAATTACCTCTCTGTTTTTCTGCATGCCACATGATATTAGAAAGCATAACTCAATGTGACAGATATTGTCACCAGAAGGGGGACAGGCAGCACATGGTTAATGGAGCTGGCACCCAGGAAAGCAGGGCTCTCGGCGTGCCTGAGAGCTGGACTGCTGCATCCCAGAACAAGATGGGAGAAGTGGGGTGAGAGGAGAGGCTCTACCACATCTCCACAAAGCAGCAAGTTGGAAAACAGGCTCTAATCTCTGTACTCTTATTTCAACAGATCGGCTCATAGCACAACTCTGATGGGAAGATGCTTCCCATGGGGACTCCATCCTCCCCTCTCAAGGCCCCTCCTGTGAAACTCTAGATACTCAGTGTCCTCATACCACCCCCAGAATCTTCAATAATTATTCCAAAAATAACTAATCCAGAAGGAGATATGATGGATTCAATGTGCTGTGCACCCCATGCTGCAATTTTCATTTTCAAAAAGGAACCTGAAGAGGGGAATGCTTAATCCAAAGGAATTTATTGATTACAGAGGGATTTCTAGTCCCTGAGGATTTACATCAAGGGCTGAAGGGAAGAAGAAGAAGGGCCCAGACAATCTTTCCTGTCACCCCAAATCCACACGAGTCTGCTATATGGATGCTAAGGTCAGCTCTGGCTTCCAGGCGAATGAAGGGGTTCTTTGCTATAAAATCCAAATGCTGAAAATGTGTGAATGAATCAATATTCTCAAAGTGTGTTGCAAAAAAAACACCAATTCCCCTGATTATACTGTTACCTTCTTGGAGATTCAGAGTGCATAATTCTGAGAAATTCTCTAGTTAAAAACACCTTGTTTAACTTTTTTTAACCCATTTTCCCCCAAATTTCTTGAGCTTTGACACCTTTTCCCTAAATATTGCCAATTAGCATGGCAGAGAACCAGTATCATGTGGAACACACTTTGACTAATTCTACATCACATTTTTCAGAATCAAATCCTGTTTCTCCATTGACTTTTATCATTTCAGAAAACTTTCTCTCCCTCCTTGTGTTGATTCTACCTAATATTTTAGCTTGAAGTTTGATTTCTAAACCAAGGTCGACGTTTACTAGGAGGTCTTCCCTAAAATGAAGAGAATGCTTGCTGAATTACATACCAAAATGTAACTCATATAAAAAGAGGAATAATCGTTCCATGATGCTACCTCTTTATGCACCATTCATTCATTCATTCATTTGCTTGCTCACCCTTTATTCCTAAAAACTCGGTAATAAATGCTCCCAATACAAAGGAGAAAAACCAGCTGTCTATGGGATAAGTCCTATGATAGAGAAAAGCACAGAAATGTCCCAGTTCTCTCCTAACTGGGGAGGGGTAGGGGAAATATGTAGATCAAAGAAAATACACAGCAAGGCTGATGGTGGAGATGAGGTTGCAAATGAGAGACAAACTTAATTAGCTTAAGCAAAAGAGGAGACTTATTACTTTGGAAGTCCAAGGGTGGTGCTGGCCTCAGGCATGACTGGATCCACGGAGTCCAAGGAAGTTACCAGGACTGTTTGCCCCATATGTCTTCCAACTCTGTTTTCCTCTCCCATAGCTTTAGTCACTGTCACTGCAGATAGGCTTTTTCTAGGAGACAAGGAGGATGGCAGCCCTCAATACATTCACCTCCTTCCAGTACCATGACCACTTCTTCAGTCATCTCTACATCAGTCCTGGAGAAGGAGTCTCATGCCCCAGACTTCTGGTTACAATCCAGTCCCTAACTCATGCCTGCGATCAGGAACCAGGCACCTATCAGCCTGCAGCTTGGAGTTCCTCCTAAACCCCAGGACAGCATCAGAGGTGGAAGAGCTGATAACATCCCTGATTTCACAGCTCTGTAGACAGCTGAAATGAAGCATGAAATTTCCAAGCGAGCAACAGAGATGTTGTGTGAAATTTCAGAGTATAACATTTGGGGTCACCTTTTTTGTTCTCTTTTTTCCCCCATGTGACAAGGCAACTCAAAGGCATAACTGTGTTTTTCTTTTCTGACATTATTTTCTTCCTCTGACCTACATTCACCTTTTCTTCTGAGGGAAAGGAAAAACTACTGCTTTTAAGAAGGAAGAAATATCAGTTATAGTACTGAGTATGTGTTCAAGAATCAGAAAATCTTGGCTGCTCTATTTAAGGGATTTTTTAATTCCTTTGCTAACTTCCTCCAAATCCAATGTCTTAGTGCAATGTCATGTGCTATTGTGTTTTGACCTAAGACATAAAGAAAATTAGGATCTATGCATATGGTATGTGAATATATCTCAATAAAACTCCTTAATAAATAAATAAATAAATAAATAAATATGCAAGAATAGCCACAAATAGCAGCTATGCACAGCAGGGGAAGCATAGAGAGATTGAGAGGTGAAGAATTTTCTGGTTTGATTTTTTGTCTGTTTTTTGTTTATTATTATTATTGAAATAATGAAAATGCTCTGATAATAAGTGATAAATGCACAACTATGTGATTATACCAAATACCATTGATTGTACACTTTGGATGAATTGTATGCTTTATTAATATGTATCAATAAAAGTGATTTGTTAAAAAAATAGAATCTATGATCTTGTGAAATGGCTCATTCTTTCAAAAATTACCTACTTAAAAAAAAAAACCTCAGCATTACAATTAACTGAGCAATTTTGGACATTAATACATGCTCGCACACACACTCACCTCCTTGCTTTAACAATGCATCAAAATTCTTAGGCTTCCCATGTGATCTAAGCCCCCTCTCAGTCGGAAGCAGAGTGGGCATAACTGTCCCCAAATCCTCAAGATTGAGGAATGAACAAACAGAAGTGGGGAATACAACTATGAACTAAAGTAGATTTATTACTCTGGTAATGGAAGGACTTATAACATTGATATAAAGGCAGTGGTCACCAGAGGTTCTGAGGGGAGGGAAAGGGAAGAATAGATGTAACATGGGGCATTTGGGGGACATTGGAATTGTTCTGCATGACATTGCAATGAAGGATACAGGCCATTATACATTTTGTCAAAACCTATAAAATGAAGCAGGGCAAAGTATAAACCATAATGTGAAGTATAGACCATGGTTAGTAGCAATGCTTCAATATGTGTTCATCAATTGTAAAAAATGTTCCACACTAATGAAAGATGTTGTTAATGGGGGAAAGAGTGGGAGGGGGAGGGCGGGTATATGGGAATCCCCTATATTTGGGATGTAACATTTACGTACTCTAAAGCTTCTTTTAAAATAAAAAATAATAATTTAAAAAAACATTCTTAGGCTTCATTCAAAGAATCCTAGTAAGGATTCTTGAGGTTTTTTTCTTCCTAAGGATGTTTAATTCTAGAATTTTAGTGTCCCTAAAATTGTGGTTTGTGGACCCCATGCATCAAAATTACAGGGGAGGGCTTGTAAACTGCAGATTCCTGGGCTACTACTGAATCAGAATCTCCTAGGATGAGGGTCCCAAACATCTTTGTTTTTTTTTTTCTTAAGGTTCCCAAATGATACTTATGCACTTTAAAATGTGAGAAGCCCTATGCTAGAACTTTGGAGAGTTTTATTGGTATTTCTGTGTTGTGGTGTCAGATATTTTTATATCTCTAAGGTAGGAAAAATGTATTGTGAATCCAGTGAACTTTAGTTAGTCAGTAAAATCCTTGTGGTCCATGCTATTTTGAAATTTTGTGACAAAAGTATTAAGTACAGTTTTATAGAACAGAAGTGCCTCAGATTAAAAAATATTCACTCTAAGTAGGTCACATATTAATGAGTAGGACAGGTAAATTCCATTGTAACAAATCTTCGTGATTATAACACACTAATTCTACGTGATTGTGTCATAATGGGTACATTGCAAGAACTGCCTGGTGATAATTAATATCCAACTGCAAGTAATCACCAGATAGTAAAAAAGCTCATTCTGGTTGTGAGCTTTCTTCTCTTCATAAAAAGGATTTTATTGGGGGCGGATGTGGCTCGAATGGTTGGGCATCCGTCTCCCATATGGAGGGACCTGGGTTCGATCCCTGGAACCTCCCGGTAAAAAAAAAAAAAAGAGGATTTTATTTCCAACCCAAGAGAAGCTATAAGAAATCATTACACACAATCCAACTCCTCTCACCAGCAATACAGTAGGAGCTGTTCACAAAGTCCTTGCATATCTGAGCTAGAAGATCTCCAACCCTCAACCCTACAGATGAGGAAACACAAAAGGAAGTCACATAGTTAATGACAGAAACTGGAAGGAAAATCCAGGTGTCCTGACTCCCTGAGTGTCCTTCTACTGGCATATAAGTACCCCCCAGGTATACCCAAGCACAGAATTAACTGATTCTTCTTCCTGGAGTACCAATTTTTCTCAAAGATTCAGGAGTGGATGGAGGCAGCTATTCTTTTTATATGATAAATGGATAAGTTATGGTGTAGAAAGAAAAGACCCACATAAAACACAGGGCTTGAAATGAAAGTCAGTTGAGGAACATTGCTTCAGACTATAACCACCCAGGCTCTTGAGTTACTCATTCATTCTCTCCCGCAATTAAGGCTACTTGATGCTATCCCAACTTCTGTATCAAAATCCAACAGAGCTGACTTTCGGGAAGATGGCGGACTAGTAAGACACGGGAATCTCTTCTCCAGAAAAATAGCTCAAGGACAAGCTGAAACAGCCCCGAAAAAGATCTTCTAGGGTTTAGGTCACCAGGTGAAGGCTGCACACCACCCAGAAGAGAGAGGGACAGAAGAGGGAAATCGCGACTATAGAACTGTGAGTTGCAAGTAGCAGCTTCTGCTGCTGCTGGCACCCTCCCCCACACTCTTCAGAATTCTCGGGCCCCTGGGCCTGCGACCACAGACAAAGGGGGCTTCAGGGATCTGCCACTCCCAGAAAGGGGAGAGAGAGGGACACAGCCTTAGGCTGCCTCAGGTTCTGACCTGAAATTTGGGCTGCAGAGCCCCACGGACCCTTCCACATGGCGGTTTGCCCTGGGAGCCCAGAAAGGACTGGACAAATCCCACCCTCGCAACCTCCCTCTCTTCTAGCCTGGACTAATTGTTGAGGACACCACCGGAGAGGGGAGAGAGAGCCTGGGGCTGACCCTGCTTTTGACTCCCAGGTTTGGTCTGCCCTGTCCCGAGAGCCCTTCCAGGCTGGGTGGGGCTGCGCCATTGTTTGCCTTGGAGCCTGCAAGGGGCTAAAGATATACAAACCTCCCAATCTCATCCTCTACTAACAGGGACTGATTGTTGAGGATTCAGAAGGGAGTGGAAATATTTCCTAGCTGGGAAAAGGGGAGCGCTATGAGAGAAGTCTGGAGAACTGTCTCAGAAAGTTTGAATCACAGGGCTCCTAGCCCCCAGACAGGAAGCTCTATCACATTGATCTGGTCTGTGTCACAACAAATACGCTCCGACCAGGCACTGAATTGAGAGCAGCCAACAAGCGCCATCTCCTGGCAGACCAAGGAAGTACACATAAGAAAAGTAATAAGTAAGAGAGTCTTTTCCTGGCCTCTATAACCTCCCTGACCAAGGCCCTAGGAAACGACTCTACAACCAATTACTGGGCCCAGTGCCCAGTTTTGAGCAACCACCAGAACAATCCGAACAATCAAGGTTGAGCCAAAAATCAAAGAGCTGTGGTAACTCACAGCCGCCTGCCACTAAAACCCCATAAAAGAGAAAGAGATAGAGCATCTAAGTAAAATACAAACTAACCAGATGCCTAAGCACAAACAAAAAATTACGGGCCATACTAAGAAAATAGAAGACATGGCCCAAGAAAAGGAATACAGCAAAGTCCCAGAAGAGATGCAGAATTTGAGAGAACTAATCAGTGAGATGAGCACACATTTCCAAAATCAAATTAATGACATGAAAGAGAATATAGTTAAAGAGATCAATGACATCAAGAAGTCATTGCGCGAACGTAAAGAAGAATTTGAAATCATGAACAGAAAAGTAACGGAGTTCATGGGAATGAAAGATACAATAGGTGAAGTAAAAAATACATTTGAAGCATACAACAGCAGACTCGAAATGATAGAAGAAAGAATAAGTGATACCGAAGACAGAGCAGCTAAAATTGAAGAGAGAAAAGAACAGAGAGAGAAAAGAATGGAAAAAATTGAGCAGGGGCTCAGAGAGTTGAATGACAACACAAAACGCAAGAACATACGTGTCATTGGAGTTCCAGAAGGAGAAGAGAAAGGAAAAGGGGCAGAAAAAGTATTTGAGGAAATAATAGCTGAAAATTTCCCAACTCTCACGAAAGAAATGAACTTACATGTCCAGGAAGCACACCGTACCCCAATAAGAATAAATCCAAATAGACCTACGCCAAGACACATATTATTCAGAATGTCAAGTGTAAAAGATAAAGAGAAAATGCTCAGAGCAGCAAGAGAGAAGCAAACGATCACGTACAAAGGACGTCCAGTAAGACTTTGTGCAGATTTCTCTTCAGAAACCATGGAGGCGAGAAGACAGTGGTATGATACAATAAGGAAACAAAGAGAAAAACTGCCAGCTGAGAATTCTTTATCCAGCAAAACTGTCCTTCAAATATGAAGGTGAATATAAAGTATTCACAAACAAACAGAAACTAAGAGAGTTTGCAAAAAAGAATCCACCTTTGCAGGAAATATTAAAGGAAGCCTTAGAACCTGAAAGAAAAAGACAGGAGAGAGAGGCTTGGAGGAGAGTATAGAAGAAAGAAAAGCAGAAAGGATAACCAAAAGAGTAAAAAGAGAGACAAAAATAAGATGACATATGAAAACCAAAGAATAAAATGGAGGAAATAAATAGTGCATTTTCAGTAATATCACTGAATGTGAATGGATTAAATCCCCCAATCAAAAGATACAGGCTGACAGAATGGATAAAAAAACATGAGCCATCCATATGCTGCTTAAAAGAAACTCATCTCAGACACAAGGATACAAGCCGGCTGAAAGTAAAAGGTTGGAAAAAGATACTCCATGCAAATAGTAAACAGAAAAGAGCAGGGGTAGCTATACTAATATCAGACAAAACAGACTTCAAATGCAAAAAAGTGATAAGAGATGCGGAAGGCCATTATATATTAATAAAAGGGACGATCCTCCAGGAAGATATAAAAGTCATAAATATCTACGCACCTAACCAAGGTGCCCCAAAATATATGAGACAAACTCTGGCAAAACTGAAGGGAGAAATAAACATTTCTACAATAACCGTCGGGGACTTCAACACCCCTCTCACATCATTAGATAGAACAACTAGACAGAAGATCATCAAGGAAACAGAGAACTTGAACAATATGATAAACAAGTTAGACCTAACAGACATATACAGAACAATGCATACAAACTCAGCGGATTATACATTCTTCTCAAGTGCCCATGGATCTTTCTCCAGGATAGACCACATGTTAGGTCACAATACAGCTCTCAATAAATATAAAAAGATTGAAATTATACCAAGCACCTTCTCAGATCATAATGGAATGAAACTAGAAATCAATAACAGACAGGAAAAAAGGAAATTTGCAAATGTGTGGAGACTGAACAACACACTCCTAAATATTCAGTGGGTCAAAGAAGAAATTGCAAGTGAAATCAGTAAATATATTGAGACAAATGAAAATGAGAACACAACATATCAAAACTTATGGGACACAGCGAAGGCAGTTTTGAGAGGGAAATTTATAGCCCTGAATGCCTATATTAAGAAACAAGAAAGAGCTAAACTCAAAGATTTAACTGAACAACTTGAGAAACTAGAGAAAGAACAGCAAACCAATCCCAAAGCACAAAGAAGGAAAGAAATAATAAAGATTAGAGCGGAAATAAATGAAAATGAGAACAGAAAAGCAATAGAGAAAATCAACAAAACCAAAAGCTGTTTTTTTGAGAAGATCAATAAAATTGACAAACCCCTCGCTAGACTAACAAAGAAAAAGAGAGAGAAGATGCAAATAAATACAATCAGAAATGAAAGGGGGGAAATTACAAATGACCTCACAGAAATAAAAAGAATCATAAGAGGATATTATGAGAAACTATATGCCAACAAACTAGACAACCTGGATGAAATGGACAAATTTCTAGAAACTCATAACCAACCTACACTGACACAACAAGAAATATAAGAACTTAACAAACCAATCACAATTAAGGAGATTGAATCCGTCAACAAAAATCTCCCAGCAAAGAAAAGTCCAGGACCAGATGGCTTCACAGGTGAGTTCTACCAAGCATTTCTAAAAGAATTAACACCAATCCTGTTTAAACTCTTCCAAAAAATTGAAGAGGAGGGAAAATTACCCAACACATTTTATGAAGCCAACATCACCCTAATACCAAAGCCAGATAAAGATTCCACAAGAAAAGAAAATTACAGACCAATCTCTCTCATGAACATAGATGCAAAAATTCTCAACAAAATACTTGCAAATCGAATCCAACAGCATATCAAAAGACTTATACATCACGACCAAGTGGGATTTATTCCTGGTATGCAAGGCTGGTTCAACATAAGAAAATCAATCAATGTAATACACCACATTAACAAGTTGAAGGAAAAAAACCACATGATCATCTCAATAGATGCAGAAAAGGCATTCAATAAAATCCAACATCCTTTTTTGATAAAAATACTTCAAAAGATAGGAATAAAAGGAAAATTCCTCAATATGATAAAAGGCATATATGAAAAACCCACAGCCAACATCATACTCAATGGGAAAACGTTCAAAGCTTTCCCCCTAAGATCAGGAACAAGACAAGGATGCCCACTGTCACCATTGTTATTCAACATTGTACTACAAGTTCTAGCTAGGGCAATTAGACAAGACAAAAAAATTAAAGGCGTCCAAATAGGAAAAGAGGAAGTTAAACTCTCACTGTTTGCTGATGACATGATCCTGTATTTAGAAAATCCTGAAATATCCACAAAAAAGCTACTTGAACTAATAAATGAGTTCAGCAAAGTGGCAGGATATAAGATCAACACGCAAAAATCAGTAATGTTTTTGTACACTAGTACTGAACAATCTGAGGAGGAAATCAGGAAGAAAATTCCATTTTCAATAGCAACAAAAAGACTCAAATACCTAGGAGTTAATTTAACCAAGGAAGTACAGGACCTATATGCAGAAAACTACAAAACAATGCTAAAAGAAATTTAAAAAGACCTAACAAATGGAAAGACATTCCTTGTTCATGGATTGGAAGAATAAATATCGTGAAGATGTCAATCTTGCCCAAACTGATTTATAGATTCAATGCAATACCAATCAAAATCCCAACAGCTTACTTTACAGAATTAGAGAAGGCAATTACCAAATTCATCTGGAAAGGTAAGTGCACCCGAATAGCCAAAAGTATTCTAAAAAAGAAGAGCAATGTGGAAGGAATTTCACTGCCTGACCTTGAAACATATTACAAAGCTACAGTGGTCAAAACAGCATGGTACTGGCATAAAGATAGACATATCGATCAGTGGAATAGAATAGAGAATCCAGAAATAATCCCTCACCTATACAGTCAACTGGTTTTTGACAAACCTACCAAGCCCACGCTGATGGGAAAAAACAGTCTCTTCAACAAATGGTGTTGGGAGAACTGGATATCTATAACCAAAAGAATGAAAGAGGACCCCTATCTCACTCCCTATACAAGAATCAACTCAAAATGGATCAAAGATCTAAATATAAAAGCCAGGACCATAAAACTACTAGAAGAAAATGTAGGGAAACATCTTCAAGACCTTGTAGTAGGTGGTGGTTTCTTGGACTTCACAACCAAAGCACGTGCAACAAAAGAAAAAGTAGATAAATGGGACCTCCTCAAAATTAAACACTTTTGCACCTCACAGGATTTTGTCAGAAGGGTGAAAAGGCAGCCGACTCAATGGGAAAAAAATATTTGGAAATCACATATCTGATAAGGGTTTAATATCCAGGATATACAAAGAGATGTTACAGCTCAACAATAAAAAGACAAATGACCCAATTAAAAAATGGGCCAAAGACTTGAATAGACATTTCTCCAAAGAAGAAATACAAATGGCAAAAAAACACATGAAGAAATGCTCAACATCACTCATGATTAGGGAAATGCAAATCAAAATACAATGAGATATCATTTCACACCTATCAGAATGGCCACTATTAAAAAGACAGAGAACTACAAGTGTTGGAGAGGATGTGGAGAGATAGGAACACTTCTTCACTGTTGGTGGGAATGCAGGATGGTACAACCACTATGGAGGACTGTTTGGCAGTTCCTAAAGAAGTTGAATATAGACTTGCCACGTGACCCTGCAATACCACTACTGGGTATATACCCAGAAGAACTGAGAGCAGTGACACGAACAGACATCTGCACACCGATGTTCATAGCCACATTATTCATCATTGCCAAAAGTTGGAAACAACCCAGGTGTCCATCAACAGATGAATGGATAAACAAACTGTGGTCTATTCACACGATGGAATATTATGCAGCTGTAAGAAGAAATGAAGTCATAAAGCATATGGCAACATGGATGAATCTGGAGGACCTTATGTTGAGTGAAGCAAGCCAGACACAAAAGGACAAATACTGTATGAATGCATTACTATGAACCAAATATATTGTGTAATATATTGTTTGATTCACACACAAAAAAAAACTAAAAAACAAACAAAAAACAAAACAACAAAAAATTTACATGTATCCATTACATTTAATTGAGAAATGTATATATTTATTCATCTGTGTTTACTTTTTAGTTTTTTATTGCTTATGTTTTCAATTATTAAATGTACAAAATAAAGTTAAAAAAAAAAAAATCCAACAGAGCTAAAGGAGGAGAGAGAAGTTGAGCCCAAAGTAGTCATGGGTAATTACTTGATACCTATCCAAATAGATCCAGTGTAGCTGAGAATAAGCCAAGCCTGGCTGTTGAGCTCCACTCAAATGATTTACTGAGCCCCTGCTACAGGCCTGGGTCTGGGTTGCTTTTATGCATTCTGTTATTCAGCAAATGTATATCGAGCACCTACTAGAAGCTAGAAGCTACAGACGGGGGGAAGCAAAATTAAAACCCATAATTACAGTGCGTTATATTACAGGCTATAGAATCAGGTGCTATGACCACGACTACTCAGCTACATTGAGTCTCAGAAGACTTAACTGTGAAAATGACATTGGGCTAAGTCTTGAAGGACAACCAGGAGTTTACCTAATAGAATAATGGAATGATGGAAAAGGAGATCATTCCAGGTAGTGGGGACAGCATATGCAGAAGCATAAAAGAGTGAGTAGTAGTCAGGTAAGCAGTTGCAGAGAGATCAGAGACGACAATCTTATAGACATAAGCGTTGTTATTCATGCCAATTAGCACAATGTGAGGAAAATCAAATGTAATAACCATCTCATTTAAAATAATTATAATCTACTCTCCTTGGGCAAGAGACTCGCAAAAGACCTCAAACTGGTTACTAAAAGAGTGTGCCCTTCAGAGATGGCCTCAGACTAACAAGAAAGAAATTATTCTTTTGCCTTCATCTTTATAGCCTTCCTGGTTCTCAAAGTCCACCTGTTCTGGCAAGACTTCTAGGATTTCCAGGGTCCAGAGTCCTTGGAAGGAAGGAAGCACCAGTGTTTTGATGATGAAATTCAATAGGGGAAATTATGCATCCCCATGGTTACCATAAAATCTTGTCTCCTTTTAAACTTGCTCGGCATGTAGATCACACAGTCATTTTTTGCTGCAAGTAGAGTGATAGATATGGGCTCAAGTAGGGTCTTGCTACTTATAAGCTGTGTGAATTTGGGGAACTCGTGTCATCTCTCAGGACATCATTTTCTTGTTGTAAGTGCCCTGCTGGTTTATTGAGAGCCTTGGGCATGATGTGAGGCAGAGCATCTGTCACAGGGTCCAGCCTATACTGGGTCTTCCATGGGGGAAGGTACTGTATATATTATAGCAGATTCCTTCACTCATTCAGCAAATCTTTATTGAAGACCTACCATGCAGAAGCCAGGAGGAATACAAAAATAAATCTGAGTTGAATTTTGTTCTCAAGGACCTCCCAATCTATAGGGAAGGTATAGGAGAGAGACCCAAAAGCTATACTATAAGGAGGAAAGCTGCTACTACCAAGAGAAATAGAGCCATTACAGGAGGCTTTGGGAGGACGGAGATTTCTTGTAGTGTGGAAGGAGATGGAGGCAGAGGAAGGTGCGGGAGAGGAAGAGGAAAGGATTTGAGGTTGACGACGAAGAAGAAGAGGAGCACCTGAGGTGTGCACCCCTTCTGATGTGGGTATGACGAGTATCAGTCAGACCCTCTTACGGGGGACATGTGAGAGATTCCGGGGTGACACGACTCATCCAACTTCACGTTCGTTACGAATTCACGCCCGCTAACCCAATGCATTCATCCTTACCACGCACACACTGCCTCCTTTAATTAGGACCAGGTGCACATGTAGAGGGGGGAAGCAGAGAAAAGAGGTGCTGGGGTCACTGGTCACTGTCCCAGGTCGAGACAGATCCGAGACTTCGCGAGGGGCGCGGGAAGGGGCCGGCCGATGCCAGGAGGGGTGGGGTGGAAGGGCAGGCGGAGGGGCGGGGAGAGGGGCCCGGGAGGCCCTCCGGGACCGTCCCGCACTCAGGCTCGCCAGCCATGCAGCCGCGGTCCCCGGCGCTGCGGCCGCTGCTGGCGCTGCTGCTGCTGCTACTGCCGCCGCCGCTCTCGCCGGCTCTGCGCGGGGCGCGCTGCCCCGAGCCCTGCAGCTGTCCCCGCAACGGCGCCCTGCGCTGTCCCGGCCCACGCGCCGGCCTCTCCCGAATGTGAGTACGCTGTGCCCTTGCCTCGGCCTCCTCCACGCGGGATCCTCATTCGCTTCGGGCCACCTTTCCTCCCTCCTCTTTGGCCCCGTATACCTGGAAGCTCTCGGAGAAAGACGCTTCGCCCTATGAAACGTCACCACCTTCGGGGGCGCTGAGAAGCCAAAGCTCGCAGATGTCTTTGGCATCCCGTGCGGCGCCGGGGACTTGAGGCCCGCCCTCGGGCGTATCAGCCGCCCCTGGCTGCTGGGGCCGGCTCTTTCCTCCTGCTAGGGCTGTGGCAGGGGGCCTAGAACTGCTCAGAAACCCCCAAAGGCCTCGCTTTTGGCGGCGGCTGGAAGACAAGGGTGTGATCTCACCAGTTAGCAGCGGGACGTGGTCTTTGAACCTTGGGCCAGCCAGGTCCCCGCAGTTTACTGCAGGTTCTGGCACCTCTGGTCCTCCAGGAATGGAATGCTCAGGCCCTAGGACCAGAGGAAACTCAATGGGGGCTGCTGGCAGGCCCACCTCGCCAACCTGTGCCCACACACAACCCAGGAGCACAAAGGCACTGCTGCCACCCTCGCCCCAGAGGTGCTTGTATCTAATCAATGAAAGGCCTTGTGTCCCGCCACCCACCACCTCTTCCACACCCAGAATTGGTTAAAAAAAAAAGGCAGCCAGCAGGTGAAGGAAGTTGTTTGCTGAAGTAGTGGGGTAAAGAGGGGCAGTGAGGCAGTAATAGCCTTTAGGGCTGGTATATCCGAGTGTTACCAGGTCTCCTTTCCTCTCTTTAGAAAACGGTACCACAGATTGTAAGATTCTGTTTATACAAACCTCCAGAACAGGTGAGTCCATGGAGAAGGAAAGTGGATGAGGGGTTTCCAGGGGCTGGGGGTGGTGAGGAGGAATGGGGTGTGACTGCTAATGGGTATGGCTTTTGGGGGTGATGAAAATTTTCTAAAATTCAATTGTGGTGGTGGTTGCACAATTCTGTGGCCACACTAAAGCCATGGCATTATTTTATGGTATGAAAATTGTGCCTCAATAACGCTGTTGAAAAAGAAAAGGAAAAGGTACCATCAGAGTATGCACTAGGCTCCAGGCTGCTGGAGGTCTGCAGTTGATAGGGATTCTAACCACTGCAGGTGCTGGAACCCCGGGCTGGGAGCGGGAAGAGACCTGCCCCCAGCCCCATCTCATTGGGGCCTGGTCACAGAGATTCCCCCTCCCTCTGCTTCTCCCTGTGGGAGAGTTAGGGGCCTTCTGGGAATATTTGTGGTTGGTAGATACAGTGTAAGGATTGAGGGGTTCATATTCATTAGTTTCCATTAATTATCTTGTCAGCTCCATTCCCTGAGGGTAAAGACCATGCTGATAGAATTCGTTTCAATCAATCAACAAACCCATGGAACCCGGCTTGTAAGTCCCAGCCCTTGTCTTTCCCTGACAAGCCTCCTATCTTGCTCTTTTAATGATTGTGGCACTAACAGCCTTTCCCTCACCTAGTACTAATTACACAGCATAGCAGAAATTGAGGATTGGAGGGACTTTAGAAATCACCAAGCCCCAAGAACCCCACTCTGGCCCCCCACCCACGACCTTTATGACAGAGAAAGGAACCAAGATCCAAAAAGGTGGAATATCTTGCTTAAGTTCCCACAACTATTAATATCAAGTAGCAAAGATGTGACTACATCTGTTCTTTTTATATTTGCTTATCTAAGTAAGAAAATTACAAATTCCTTATTTAAACAAAAAACACTCCAGGTTTCTCCAAGATTGGTACTGAGTGGAGAACACCCTGGTGGGGGCAGGAATGGATGGGTCAAGTCCCAGCTCCTTCTGGGATTAGGCTTTCCACTGAGATCTCAGGGACTCTTGCTGCCACCCCCATGCTAGCCTCAGGAGGGTGCTCTTCCCTGGAGAAGGTGCAAGTGAAAAATAAACAAAAAACAGCAACAGATTTGATCTTGTTGCCCCACAGCACAGTTTAGGGAAGCCTGGAATCCCTCAAAAAGATTTTATAGGGCTGCCTAGGTATGGGAGTGAAGGTGGGAAAAGGATATAATGTAAGTACAGCTAGCATTCTGATGCTAGCTAGTCCAACTTTCAAAGAGGAGCTAGCTCTCCAGCTCTAAGCCCTTTGCCATGCACGTGAGACCCTGGAGAATCTTTGACTTCCTCCCTCCACAGGCCCTGTGTTAGCATCCACCACCCAGAAGCATTCTCTTCCAGACATTTGGATTCCTTAGGTAGCCAAGCATGGGGACCCTCCCAAGGGTTTCCTAAGGGCCAGATCACTGAGAGATGGCCATATCCTTCAGATGAGAACCTGTAAAGGTGGAGTTTATGAGGGCCCAAACAGGGTAACTACTTTTCAGCACACGAAGGTGATGCCAACATCCATGTGACAAGACAGATGCATATGAAGTACTGGGAGGGTTATTTTAAGGCAAAACTCTCAAAGTGTAGTCCTCTCTTTCCCCTGCAGCAAGAGCATCCCCTGGAAAATTGTTAGAAATGCAGAGGCTCAGGCCCCAGCCCCAATCTATTGAATCAGAATCTCTGGGGCTGGGGCCCAGCAATCTATATTTTAACATGCTCCCCAGGCAATGTGCACACTCAAGTTTGGGAAACAAGGCACTGCTCTCTATGGAAGATAAAATCTTTTGCAGCGCAAGAAGTATATTTTCAACTTCCTTGTGCCACACACTCCCTTTCCCCACCTCACCCCCACACATTATTTATTGCAAAGGGGCAGCTGTGATAAAATTAAAATTCCAAGCTCAGAGACTGATGGAAAATAAACAGGATTGAGGAAAGTTGGGTTTTTTTCTGCAAAGAGGAGTAGATGGCGGTGATGGTAGGATGGCTATGTGAATGTAGTTAACACCACTGAACCGTATACTTGAAAGTGACTGAAATTTTGTGTTGTATAGCTGCTACCATAATAAAAATTATATTTTAAAAAGGAATAGGAAAAGGAATCCCTGGGGAAGGAGAGACTAAAGATACAAGGGATGGGGGAGGAATAATATCCATTGGTGGAGGATCTCAATTGGGGTGGGAGGACAGCATCAATCTAAGAACATAGGGGAAGGGTTCATCTTAGAAAGTCAGGATACTTCGGAGTCTTGAGGGGAGAAGACAAATGGGTAAAGGAATAACTAAATATTGAGGCAAAGGACAGAAAAGTGGATGACTTCATGCTGGAATTCATGCTGGAATCTTCTTGATGATGAATAAATTAAGACAATTACAAGATAGAAAAATGCTATGAATAATATGTCGTTAGCAGTTCATCAAAAGAAGAGAGTTGATATTATGTGATAAGGCTTCCAGGACAAAGTTACCCTTGTGCTCCGGCATCCACAGGATTTTGCTCTGCAGAGAGGAGGGGAGCACTCCCAGTACTGAGGGCTGGAGGAGGCAGGTGCAGCACAGCACCTGGTAATTCATCACCAGCCCCTCAATAGGTGTTAGTTTATACTTTAATCATCTCAGTGCTTGGTAACCCTGCCTTCTAAGACCTCCATCTAAAGTTCACTATTTGGTTTAAAACGACGCATGGATTATAATTGCTTTTTACTGACAAGTCTGTTGCTTGTAAATTTTAAAAATGGTAATATTCATATCTTTCATCTCCTTCCACATTTTATTAAAAACATAGGTATTTAAAATCTAAAACATAATACAAAAAATAGCCTCCCATGTTTTTAACTCACTTTTTTTTTTTAAAAAAAGATTTATTTATTTATTTATTCATTTATCACCCCCTTGCTGCTTGTGCTCGCTGGGTCAGCTAACCATGCCGTGCAGGCGGGCTTGCCTTCACCAGGAGGCCCCGGGAACCGAACCCGGGGCCTCCCATATGGTAAACGGGAGCCCTACTGATTGAGCCACAGCCGCTTCCCTTTAACTCACTTTAATTGGGGGAAAAGTCAAAGAAAAATATTGATTTTAAATATTTCCTTTCCTTTTCTTATTAGTTCTAGGCAACTGGAAGGAGGGAGGGAAAAAATTATCTCCCCTTGTCCATGGTTATATGAAGATCTCTGTCTCTATGACAACAAAAAGTTTGATCTGCTTGATATGGAAACTGCTTCTGAAAAAATTTGTTAGTAAGAAAATGCTAATAATAATTATGGCGATTTATTTTTTGCATGTTGTGCCTACTAAATGGAGATTAAAATTTTCTACTTTATTATTAGATCCAATCCAGAGACTTTGGGGGGATAAAAAGTGCAATATCCATCAAGCAAGTGTCACAGGAAGTTGTTAGCCTGACATTTTTCCTGAATGCCTTCCCCTTTCTCCCACCCTCAGTTGAAATCAGGATCCAGAAATGTGTACAAGTGGAAGGCATGAGAAGCCTACAACCTATGTGGAAACACACCCCAAGAGACTGGTGTAGGTGGGGAGAGAAGCTATAGGCTGTAAGGAATTCACAGGCTTCAAGCACAGGTTTGCAGTATCCAAGGGAAGACCTCATGGATCAAGGGTTATAAAGCTGAACCTTGAAGGAGAGGAGGAAAAGAAGACCTAGATGAAAAAATCACATGAGATTAGAATGTCAAGGGAGATATTCCAGATTAGAATAGAGATTCCTTGCTGAGAAGCAAGAAACATGGTTGAAAAATTTTTTCCTTCTTCGTATCTCTCCCAGGCTCTTGACCGGCGGGGGTGGGGGAGCAATTATTATTAAAGGCGAGACATAAATCATCAGAAATCGTTGATTAAATTACCCAGAGGGCTGTACAAAAAAAAAAAACCCTCAATTTGTAGTTCTTCACTTAGAAACTTTCAATCAAAGTCATTCTTGGATATTTGGATGTGAAGGCATTAAATAAAAATCATGATCAGGAGTGTCACTTCTCCAGAAGCCTTCCTTAATGCTGCCCGCCCTTCCACACGCACACATATCTGCTTTAATACCTTTTACTTGCTTTAATACCTTTTACTTATATATATATTTACACATATCACACCATAATATAACTATTTGTTCACTGAATACCTCTTCTGCAAGAGCAGGGTTTCTCATCTCTGGTACTATTGACATTTTGCCCAGAATAATTCTTTGTCAACAGACCTATCCTGTGCACTATAGACTACTCAGCAGTACCCTGTCTTTACCTCTAGATGCCAGTAGTAGTACCCCTCCCCCAAGTCGTGACAGCCAAACATTTCTCTAGAATTGCCAAATGCCCTGGGCAGGGGTCAAAATCCTCCCCCTTGGTTTAGAATCACTGTGCTAGTGCTTCTTGAAGAGGTCAGACCCGGCCCCAGATCCCCAGAATTTGGCATGTAGCATGATTAACGTGTTTATTGAGTTACGAGATGATCAAACTGAGTGGAGAGCCAAATAGGAGCAACCAAATATTAGCATGTACCACATCTAAATGTCATTTTAAAAATCTCCATCCTAGAGAATGAGGAGGCAAGGAGGTACTAAGGATAATGGAGTGAGTTCATTTGCATTTCAGCATCTAGGTCCTAGACTTTCTAGACCCCCAACCTGTCCTTTGCATGGGCCATAGCTGACATAACAGCTTCACAGAAGCAAGACCTGAAGCTCACTCGTGTTGGTATACCCCATCTAAGTGGTTTTAGTTGTTGTTTGTTTTTAACTCACTCAGTGGGGGAAAAATCAACCTAGGATCCATAAAAAAAACCAACATACACACACACCAAGGTAGTGTGAGTTGAGAAAGATGAGCTCCCAGTCCAGGACACCAGGAACCAGCCCCCAGAATGCCAACAGGACAGAGAGAAGCCTACCCAAGTTCTTGGATTAGACCAGCTTGGCCCTACACTCAGCAACCCTGCAGCTGGGCCAGGCAAAAAAGAAATCCAAGAATCCACCTCAAAAAAACTCAGAGGCTAGAGGTAGAGGTTAAACTTGAACCTCAGTTCTGACTCAGCTCTCCCAGCTCCCGCTTTGGGATGATTTGTAATCCCAGCTGTGCTGATAAACAGACTCCTTGGGGGAAGATTTCCAAGGACCAGATTTTATTAGTTTTAAAATCATCCTTTTGGGGAAAGTGAAGGATGGCCCCTAGCAGGACACTAAAAAGCAAACAACAGATTTCCCAAATCTCAACGTAAGTATAAGAGCCAAAAAAATTTCACACACAAATCTCTTTAGCATTGGACCTATCTCCCTCCTTGGAGAGCAATGATTCCTTGGTATTTTTTGTTTTTTGGTTGTTTTTTTTTTTGTTTTTTTTTTTTTGGGGGGGGGCCTTTTTTTTCCTTTTTCTTCTAATGATTCCAAAAGCAGTAAGTTAGATTAATTAAGTGCCCCAGTCCTGTTCCATTACCCCTTCCATCTTCTTCCTTAGCCCTTCTATTTGGTTTCTTTTCATGCCTTGAAATGAGACAACAAAGAACTCTTTCCAAAATATAATCTCCCAGTATGGCTACAACAGGTGGTGTATTGGCTGTATGATTCTGATCTTAAACATGAAGTTTTAAAGCCAGTTTAGTCACGGTGGTATAGAGGGACCCTACCGCTCACTTCTGGACCTGAGAGGACCAGCTCCCTGGGAGTACATGTGCTCTGTTCCAGCAGCAACCCTTAGTGCACAAAAAAATCACATTTAATGCAGATTTTAGAAAATTTCCCACCAGCTTTTTAAAAAAGAAATTAAGCTAATCCCACCCACCAGACTGGTGGCTCTCTGATTTGGTGGGCAGCTGCTAGCAGTTTCTCCTCAAGGTCCTCATTTACTCCCGCTGCCGCCTCACTTGGAGGTGACACCCCCTCCCAGCCAGCAATCCACTCACAGATGCTCTCCATGTGGTCCTGAACCACAGCTCTTTAATACCACCTGAGCCAAATTCAGAAAAGTACAATTTATAATAAAACTTAACTTTCAGTATGAAAATTTAGTCTTTATACCATGTGCTGTTACATTTGCCCTTTTTTTTTTTTTCATTAGTTTATAGAACTTATACATTTACAGAATAATCATAATACCCCTATACCACGCTATTATCAACACCTTGCATTGATCTGGTACATTTGTTACAATTGATAAATGCACATTTTTATGATTGTACTATTATATATAGCCCATAATTTAACTTAGGGTTGTTTGTGTAGTGCAGTTCCATGGATTTAAAAAAAAATTTTTTTTAATTCTATCTCTATATATGACCTAACATCTCTGCTCTTAACCACATTCAGACACATATTACAGTTGTTAATTATATTCTCAAAGTTGTGCTACCATCACCACCATCCATTACCAAAACATTTCCATCTTTCCAAATAGGAGCTCTATACATTTTAAGCCTTAACTCCCTATTCCCTATCCTATATTCTAGATTCTGACTCTATGAGTTTGCGTATCCTAATTATTTCTTATCAGTGAGATCATACAATGTTTGTCCGTTTATGTCTAGCTTATTTCACTCAACATGTACATTTCAACTTAACTCTGATGAAGCAAATTACTCCTGAGCTCCTAATTCCACCTCATGAGCAGTAGCAGACACATTTTTGAGCCCACAGAGATGGCGGTGCTCTGGTGTTATGGAGCAGGGTTCTGACATAGCCCCCAAATTATCCAAATTGATCAACAGACCAAAGACTGGGCAAAGTGGATTCTAGCACCAGGTCCCCTTTCCCTAATCTGGGCTGAGGGTTTGGGCTAGTAATAAAACCTCTGTGCGTAAAAGGGGCATGATGATTCCTGCCTCTGAGTAGGGCTGGCTGTTATGAAGATAAATGAGACAAGAGAAGCAAAAGTCCTGGGAAATAAAAGTTTTACATACTATAAAGTATTATTGTAACAATCAAATGATGTAGAAAGACTGAAAACCCCACAACCCATATATGAGATTGAACAGTAAATATGCAAGGGGCAAGTTTTATTCCTGGGAGGTGTTAATTAGAGAAGATGACCCACTATTTCTTTTCATCCTGGAAGGTGAATGAGTTAGAGCCCCAAAATAGCAGAGCTCATTATTACCTGGAGTCCAATAAGCTGGCCTTTTCAGCCCAGGCTGAACAGTCTCTGAAACATGCAACCTATCACCTGATTATGAGCTGTTCCATATCATCCAATTGGGTTAGTCCTGTCTGCCCAGCAAGAGCATCCAAGTTCATCCTTTCCCCATTCCCTGGCCCTAAGCCTCAAACAGGGGTCACCCAGAAAACCTTCATGTCAAACTTTTTGAACAGTCAGGAACTGTGCACTGAAGATATACTATGTGCAGGGCACTGTGCAGGATCCAGAGATGCCACCTCTGCCCTCTGGGAGCTTACAATCCTCCAGGCATAGGAGAGGACCGGTTCTCAGATAATTGCAGGGAAACACAAAAAAAGTCAGACAAGGGTTCTAAACAAAGTCGGGTAGGAATTCAGAGGAGAGAGCCATATTTTCTAGCCAGAGTAACAAAGAAACTTTACCGGGGCAGCTGAGCTAATGTGGTATTATCCCATAAGCTAATTCCTGGCCTTCAACACTAGCTTATAGAGGCCACTGGGGATCACTTTCCAAAGTCTTCTGCTCCCTCAGCAATCCTCAGCACATGCCCTGTCTGTGTTATGGACTGCCAGTGGGACGATGGACTACTTCACCTTGGAAGCCTTGGGTGGGAACCTGTATTGGTCTCATGTGCAAGCACCAGAAATCAACTCAGACTAATTTAACCATAAGAGATGAACTCATAGAAAAATAAGGAGGTAGAAGAGAGTGGGCAAGATCCAGAGAGAATCTAGCATCTTAGAAGCAGAATGTTAGAAAACTTCTTTCAAGGTTCTGCCTTTACAATGAGTCACCTCCAAAGACTGTCTATTACAAGTTTCAACAGCCCAGAAAGAATGACCCAGCTTGAGTCAGGTATTCCCCACCCAGAACCAGGGCATAGCGCCAACCTGCACAGTCAATGAAGTGCTTCCAGGGAAGGAGGCATTCCAAAAAAAAAAAACTTTTGTATGAGAGAAGTTGTGGTTTACAGAACAATCATGCATTAAATACAAGATTCCCATACACCACCCCACACCTTGCTTTGGTGTGGAACATTTGCTACAATTGATGATAGCACTTTTTTATAATTGTACTATTTTTTTTACAATTGTAACAAAATTGTACAATTGATGAAAGATTATTAAAATAGTACTATTAACTATCATCCATAGTTTACATTAGTTTGCATTTTTGAGCCATGCAACCACACAAATTGGTGTCTGCCAGAGCAGATAGGTTGGTGCAGAGGGAAGGTGTGCATGAAGGGACTTTCAGGCACTTCAAACCCATCCTCAAATTAATTAAAAGTATGTGGTATATCAGTTGCAACTAGCTTCTACAGGTTTACTTTAAAAAAAAAAAAAAAAAGTTTTTAAGTGTCTGGAAACAGAAGCTTATAATGAAAGTGTTTCCTGAAGCATATCTGCAATGTCACTGCCCTGACAACATAATATTCTCTGCTGCTGAAAAATATTTTTGAGAAATCATTACATATGACACAGACTTTCCCCAGGGAGAATCCAACATGTAGTTTTATTTACCAGAATTATTCTTCTCATGTTATATTATTGCTAGAAGAAATCTGGCTTAGGGGGTAAAGATTGGGTTGCTTTGCTTTGTGTTTTTAGAAAACTTTAAATGGGTTTTGAGAATGGGCTTAGATGTGTTTACCATTTTCCTCTGAGGCTTTATATTTTTAATTTAGTTGTTGCACAAATGACTTGGAAAATCCATTATCCAGGGAATTTTGTTGAGTGTCTTGGTTAACATTATAATTCATAAACTCCTTCAGCTTCTTGGGTGCTTTGCAGCAGCTGTCTTGGAGGAGAAGCACCCAATTGTACTTTCCAATGGGAGAGTTCCAACTGGCTAAACTTTTTAAAATTAATGAGCAAGTGCAAACTCTGCAGAGTGGCCTCCTAGAGTTGAAATATTTAATGGAAGGTTGTTCTTTATCATTTCTTTAAAAGACTGTCAGGTGATGTCTACAAGAGATATCTGAACCCAAAAGAAAGGGATCATGTGGGAGTGTTTACCCTCCCTCTGAGTTGTCATATGTATTATCAGAGCAGAGTAAAGCTCCAGGGACAAGCTAGAGACATTTTATAGACTTCAAGGTGACACATGACAAGCAGAAGAGTCAATTCCAAAGTAATGAACCTACCTATCCCCTGCCAAGAAGAGAAAGCTGTCTTTAGGTATAGCCTGGTGTGATAGTTTGAAGCTGTATAGCCCCTAGAAATGTTTGTTCTTAAAGTTAATCCATTCCTGTGGGTGTGAGACCCATTTGAATGGATGGCTTCGGTTGAGGGCCTTTGACTGGATTGCAGAACCCAGGGTAGGTCTTGGTCCTCTTGCTGGAGTTATTTATAAACTGTAGGAGTCCTCTATAAACAGTAGGCACACAGACAAAAAAGCCACAGAGACAGAGAGAAGGAACCCAGGAGCTCAGAGAGGAACCTGGAAGAGAGGAAGCCACTGACAAAGCAACCAGAAACTGAAGCGAGGAGACCCAAAGAGAAGCAGATGCCTCCATGTGCCTTGCCATGTGAAAGGAGTCCAGAATCGCCAATAGCCAACCTCCAGTGAGACAGCATGTCTGATAATGCCTTGGTTTGGAAATTTTCACAGCCTCAGAACTGAAGCTTTTAACCTAATAAATTCCAATTATAAAAGCCAACCCATTTCTGGTATATTGCATTGGCAGCCTTTAGAAACTAAAACACCTGGGTAGCTTGAATGTTCACAGTGAGCGGCAGTAAACTAGAACAAATGCTTATTGAGCTCTCATCCTATATTAGTGTTATATAAACCTTTTTTTTTTTTAATGTCAAAAATCTATGAGATAGTTTGTATCATCATCATTTTATACTTGTAGAAATTACCTTAAAGGGGTGATGCTGTGTTTTGAATCCAGGCAGTCCGATTCCAGAATCTGTACTCTTAAATCTACCTTATCATGCTGCCTTAAGAAAGCATGCTTTTGGTGATGAAAATATATTCCATAAGGTATGTGGCACCTGAGATAGACCTTTAACTAAGGGTAGCATTTGACCAGCAAATTGGTGGAGATGTGCCAGATGGTGGAAATAGTGAAGATAAAGACAGGAAAGTGTAAGGCAAGTTCAGAAAACACAAATAATCTGATTTGTCTAGGGAGGCACTGGCCGATAGTAATATAATTTAAGTCACATAAATAATTTTAAATTTTCTAGTAGCCACATTCAAAAAGTTTTTAAAAGGTGAAATTAATTTTAGTAATATGTTTTATTTAATACAATATAAACAAAATGTTATAATTTCAACATATAATCAATATCAAAATTATTAATGAAATAGTTTATATTATTTTTTCCTACCAAGTCATCAAAATCCAGCATGTATTTTACACTTCTGGTGAATCTTAATTCAGACTGGCCACATTTCAAGTGCTCAATAGCCACCTGTGGCTAGCAGCTGCCATGTTGGACAGTGGAACTCTAGAGTATTGGTTACATGAAGGAAATCGTGGGTGATATGAATGGTAAATTAAGTTTAAGCTTTTATTTGGAGGGCCTTGAATGCAAGACTGAGGTGTTTATAGATATTAGATAGGCCAAGGGAAGGCACAGCATCTATTTGAGCATAAGTGTGACATAGTTGAAACTGCCAGGAATATTAATCTAGACAGGGCAGAGGAAAGTCAGTTAGGGGCCTATAGAATAGTCAAGGTGGAGAAAAGACTGGATCAGAAGAGTGGAGGTGGGGAAGAAATATAGAGGCTGAATGCAAGAGATAATGTGTAGGCAGAATCCTCCAGAGACTAGGTATCTAATGGTAGAACAAGGAAGCATCCATGTTCTACTAGATTAAAATAATAGTACAGGAAAAAACAGTGAAGTCCTGAGGACAGAGAAGGGAGAGGGAAAAAATCACTGTTGGTCTCCAAAGCTACATCGAGGAACAGGAGTTTGAGCTGTCTTGAAGTTGATGACTGAGCATGGGCCCTCAAGCAGCCATAGATCCATTCAGGAGGCTAGGTTTCCACATGGTGCCCCAAGGATCAGATTTTTTCATGAGGTTTGAGAGAAGTCCTCTCACCTTTCCTAACTTAAGATTCTTCATCTGTAAAGTAAGGGGTTTGACCAAATGCTCTGAAAGCAGTCCTTTCATTCTGACATTCCTTGCGCCTAATACAGTAAGTGCTTAAAGTAGTAGTCAAACAATAATTAAAACCACCTGGGAAGTGGATGTGGCTCAAGCGATTGAGCTCCTGCCTACCACATGGGAGGTGCCAGGTTCAGTTCCTGGTGTCGCCTAAAGAAGACAAGCAAGACAGCAAGCTGACGCGACAGGCCAGTGTGGTGAGCTGATGTATCAAGATGACGCAATAAGAGACACAAAGAGGAAACACAATGAGAGACACAACAAAGCAGGGAGCGGAGGTGGCTTAAGTGACTGGTGCCTCCTTCCCACATGGGAGGTCAGGGGTTCTGTTCCCCTGCCTCCTAAAAAGAAGGAAAAAGAAGGCAGCACACAATGAATAGACACAGCAAGTGCAAACGATGAGGGGGTGGGGAGAAATAAGTAAATTAAATTAATCTTTTTAAAAAAGGCGGGGGAGAACCCACCTGGATGGATTTTTAAGGCATTCCAAAAATTTCTGATGCAAAACTTAACATTGGATTAACATATTGGCTGTCCATCTATACTGACTTTATATTTCAGTCAGTGTTGAAGTCTCAGATCCGTAATGAAGAGAGCAGGAGACAGATAAATGGAGATGTTCCCCGTAATGATGTTACCAAATAGTTCTATGCCTTTGAAAGCACAAGAATTTAAAATAATTTGAAAACCTCCAAGATGAAAGCAAGTTCATTATAATTTCTGAGCAGCTTTGAAAAGAACAATGAAATTCTTAAGTCTCTGTTAAATATAAAACAAGATCTTATATAAGAAATACAAAAATAGCTTTCTTTGGAATTAAAATGAGGTAATGCTTCCCCCTCCCATATCAACAAACTCATTACGCAAAAATGCCTTGAAAGTATCTGATTTCTCTCTTTCTCCTTCCCTCTGCTTTTATAGTGTTTTCAAATTCAGGCTGTATAGCTCTAGCAATAAACTAATCATCTGTGAGGGATGGATGCTTGTAGCTTTCTTAAATCAATAATATAGATGGCTCTTTTAAACAGTTAGAGGGTAGTGAAATAAAAATATTTCACTTCTGCCATGTTTGGGGCAGGAAGAAATGTCAAAGCTCCCGCAAGGTGACCGAAGGCCCCACTCTGGTTCTGGGGGCTCCAGATCGGGGCTGGATTTCTCCCCCTTGCTTTCCTCTCCCTCTGGCTCTGCCCAGGCTGTGGCCCTTCATGGGTGGTCCTGCTCCGGGAACCAACTTGCAGGCCCAGTTCTTAAACACCAAAAGGAGGTGGAAAACCTACGGCTGTAATTTGCTTTGGGCAATACCTGTCTTAAAAATACCGAGTGTGTAAACTGAACCATATTTTCCCTTCAGCCTGGGAGATGGCTATTTAAAGGAATCCTGCAGTGAATCTTTCTGCAGAACAAAGAACCCTTTGGTAATGTAAATGTTTTCCAATTGATAGGTTTTTGTAAGCAAGCATTTTCAAATGCTCAGTTTCCTTCGAGG
Organism: Tolypeutes matacus; assembly: GCA_026826555.1. Classification (NCBI taxonomy): domain Eukaryota; kingdom Metazoa; phylum Chordata; class Mammalia; order Cingulata; family Chlamyphoridae; genus Tolypeutes; species Tolypeutes matacus. The sequence goes on from JAKSZT010054030.1 coordinate 38,767,336, forward strand.
GGGAAACAGCCCTCCTGTCTCTGAAAGTCTCTACCTAACATTATTTTTAGGGTTTAACAAGCCAGTGAGTTGGACAAACTGGACCCTTCCAGGGTCATCTGTATTATTAAATTCAAATGAGGAAGGAAAAAAAAAATAAGAGGAGTACAAGCCCTATCCAAGAGACATTAGACACCATTTGGAAGGACCTGATACAGTGATGTTACCTTCTTCAAGGTGATAGTGTTTGTCTGAAGGCTCTTTGCTTATCTGTAAATCCCTCCCCCAACCCCCCATTCCTGGGCTATGACAAAGGTATACTGGGGATTTGGCAATGGGAGTTGGCTAGGAAGAGGATAGAGTTAGGACTCAGGTTAGAGTTGATAGGAAGGAGTTCTGAAAGGGGATGGCCCTTTAAAGTAGTTCCACCTTGAGGCAAGGGGGGCTGGGCCTTATGCACTGAGCAGTCCTTAGATGTGGACTGCCCAGGGGAGGGGCCATGATCTTGGGTGAGGTGGTGATCTTGGGCTGAGGGTAATTCCAGGAGAGCAACTCAGCCGCACACTTTTCCAGGATCCTGGAGGGGGATTCTGGCAGCCTACCACAGCATCCGCTACCGGCACTACTGCAAATGCTCTTGGTAGCCCCAGCATAGGGTTCCCTGTGAAAGTCAAAACGCGGCTGAGACTAGGTTGATACTAATTGGATAGGATCTGGGATCAGCTCTGCGGCTGTAGAGTACCCTAAGGGGCAGAGATACAGGGTGCAGGATCTGGTGATCAGGAAGAAGGGAAAGCAGGAATAGGAAGGAATTCATACCTAGATGAACTCTGGAGAGACCCGCAGCCTACAGGATAAGGAATCAAGGCAAAATCAAGCACCAGTAAGGCACAGGGGAGAGCAAGGGAGCTAGTGTAATTTGAGGCATTACAGGTACACTCCTGCCCTCCAAATGTGGGGTCCAGGTTAGGTAATGGTCAGCAGAGACACAGGGCTTCCAATGGAGTCATGGCCAACCACAAGATCCCAGTGAAGACAGAGAAGTGTTAGATTCCTCTAGGTTCTTCGCTATGATGCATAAAAGAATTTATGAACACACCAGTTTAGTTCAGCCAATAAAAAGAATTTATTTGAGAAATGGGGGAAAGAACAGAGCTTGCTAAGAAATGGGAAAGAAAGATGGACACACACAGAGATTTGGTGTGGGCCCCTCTAGGCAGAGAGAGGGCTCTGCCTCCTGTGATTACCTTTTAAACTGTTAATTATTCCACCCCCTTGTTAATGATAAGGGGATGGTCTGCAGTGGTTATTGGTTACCCCACCTGTGGTGGGGGCCAATGGTGAGGCCTTTTTGGAATATCCGGGGCCAAGGGGAGGTCCCAGAATGAGAAACTGGGACCTCAAGGTTAAACTCAAGGTCCCAGTGAGGTCTTGCAGCCATGTTGTCTGTCAGCCATGTTGTGGGCCGTCTTCTCCTCCATTACCCTGTACTAACCTGCCTCAACTCCCCCCCTCAGAGAGTTCACGCCCTTATTCTTAAGGGGGTGCTGAGAGGTGATGATCATTGTTCTGTAGTTACTTCCAGCTGGTTAGGGTAGTAGTCCCTGCCTGACAGGGCATAAACCTCTGACTATTCTACTAAGGCTGAGGGAAGATGGGTCCAATACTGTGGTTGGAACTGGCTGAAATCCCTGTGTGACTAATATCTTGTTTTGGAAGGTATTGATTCTGGAAAAAGTAAACTTAGTTAGAATTTTGAAGATACATGGCCCCACTAAAAGGATAAAGAAGATGGTGGTAAGTGGGCCCCAAAAAGGGGGCCAGCTATGATATACTGGATCACATGAGTGAGAAAGGCCAGGTGCTTCCAGAGACTGAATCCTCCTGAAGTTGGTGGGCATCATCTTGCAGGTTTCAAATGCTGTTTAGGACTATTTAGAGCGATTTATATAGAAACAGCATTTTTCTTGAGAAATAGTCATGTCCTCCCCACCACCACCACCCCTGTGCTGCTGTTAGCATGTTAAGGGCTCTGCGATTTTGCAGTACTACAGCAGCAAGAGAGTTTGTTTGCTCTTTTAGGACTTCTAAGGCACAGGTAGATTCTTCTATGCTGTTAGTTAGGATAATGGAGTTTGGTACAAATTACCAATCCCAGTTTTCTGTGGTGGTGGTTATGCTTAAGACAGCTAGCTAAGAGGGGGATGCGAAGAGGCACTGCCCTTTTAGTTATTGTATAGGGAGAAACTACAGGAAATGAAAAGACAAGGTTTCTTAAGGGGTACCTGGTTTGCCTTCCCCCAGCAACAATCATTTGGGCTAGAGTTAGAGGGAACAGCTGGCTTTTTACAGACATTACTTAGCTTTGTCTCTTGAAGAGGTTTCAGGCTGTCCAATGACTGGCATACTTACGTCCCGTCAGGTGCTTTTGGTGAGCTGGCACTTTCTTGGGCAGCTGGCTTCACTCGGGATAAGTGCACCCAGCTGGCAATCCCTTTAACTTTCACTGCTGTGGGAGTGATCAGAACCACAGAATAAGGTCTCTTCCATTTTGGCTCTAATTGAGAGTGAGGTCTGTTCTCCTGCCAGGTTTTGATCAGAACCTGGTTTTCAGGTCCTTGGTGAGGAAAGGTTATCAGTAGACCATCCTGAAGGGGCTAAGCTGAAGTGGGCCCTACCAACCTTGTTTGCTGTTTCCCTTCTGGTGGGAAATGCTTAGCCCTGGCAGGATGGCATGTGGGTTTGCCAGTCCTCCCCAGGGTATGAATAGGACAGGTTCTGGAACAATGGCTAAGAGGGAGACCTGGGTTAAACATGTCTTTCACCTGGTGTGGGTGAAGACTGTGAGAGGTCACCCCCAAGTTAATTTGGTGGCCTTTTTTTAATTAAAAGGGCTGTTGCCCCCACTGCTTTCAAGCAAGGTGGCTATTCCTTTATCTTACAGACATGTTTATTAACTACTTAGAAAATGAAGTTTACCAGGATTTTTAACGTGTTCAGTATCCCTCTGCATATGATCTAGAATAGGAATGATATCACCGTAGTCATCAGGCATATATTTAGAACAGGAGAGATATAGGTACAGTACTTAGAACTAACTAATGCACTACCCAATGCACAAGTTCCTGAGCTGCAGTTAATAGATCTAAGTTCCAGAGTTGCAATACCATACATGTTATCTCTCCATGGGAGCAGGCCATAATGCCAATTACTTACACCACTCTGGTAAACATTGCTCCACTTGGTATGTCCTTCACACAGCCGGCATGCTGCAGCACTGATAACCCTAGAGAGAAGCTAGGAAAGTAGGCTCCGGTATTCCACTGGCCTGGTGCATAGCACCGTTCGGCACTGTGAAACAGTAACAGTTTGGAGGAAATGTCCTTTGTGCATCTGGCCATATCAAGTCATCGCTGGCTGCTGCAGGAGTTTGAAACTGCAATGTACTCTCCATTCACTTCAGGAGCACAACCCCAGATGTAGTAGATGCCTTTATTGTTTTAGGGGTCAGTGACCAACCTAGCCAATAACTCCAATGGAGAGGCAACCAGCAGTACATTGAAAGCCTAGTTTGAAAGTACAAGAGTTTGACAATGCTAATTTTTTAAAAATTTTATACACTTTCTAAACACTTCCAATGCTATGTATAACATATCAAATGAACTTAACTTGTTAGTACTTTGCTTTTTATTTCTACACTTTTACTATGATGATGTTAATTACACAGGTATTTTATTTTAGCAGTGTATTAGTCAGGGTTCTCTCGGGAAACAGAATCAACAGGAGATATCTGTCAATAATATGAGATTTTAAAAGAGTCTCTCACATGACCGTGGGGATGCACAAGTCCAGGTTCCGCAGGCAGGCTGCAAACCAGGGGCTCCAATGAAAGTCTGATGAAAGGTCCTTGATGAGTTTCTGGGAGAAGTTGCCTGTCCAAGGAGGAGCTGGGAAATTCTCTCTGAATGTTGAAATCACTTCCACTTTTAAGTCATTCAACTGATTGGATAAAGCACCACCCATTGATGATGCAATCTCCCTGATTGTTGCAGATGTAATCAGCCATCCATGCAGTAAACCCACTGGTGACTGAAGTCCATAAATGCTCTTGTATTACAATTAGCCCAGTGCTTGCTGGAACAAACACCTGGACACAATTACCTGGCTGAGTTGACACATTAGCCTAACCATCACAAGCAACAACAGGAAAACTTACTTTCTCAGTTGTTTTATGAAAACTGAAGATTCCCAATGGAATTAAGATTATCTTTCTTTACCACCACTTTAATATGCAGATTGAGGTGGCCTGACAGGTTTTCCTGTTATGAAGTTACTTTTTGCATTAATATCAGTTTAGGTTTCTAATTAATAACGGCTGCTTGGAATTAGTCATTTAAATGCTTCAGTTTAGAAGAAAACTCCTTATAATTAACCATAACCACATAGACTGGTTACTTTACCTTAAGATAAGCTTATTAAATTAGAATTAGCAACCAATGAAATTTACTTTATCCATTTAAGGGAGGGCAGATCTACATTTTCTTCTTTAGCTTAACTTCATTAAACATGAACTTACAACTTTCATCATTTTAAAGATTTAATACATATAATGTTAATTTATTTACTTGGTATTCTATAAACCAAAGAGACAAACCCAAGCTAAATAAATTGAAACCATTATTGTTTACACAAGGAACGTTCTTTTTCCTTCCTTTACAGGAGGCTAACTTTTTTTTTTTTTTAATAAAATTCTAAAACTGAATAATCTTAAAAGCATACTGACTGCTAGGTTCTCAAATATATTGCAATTCTTTGTTTTAATTATAATTTAGAAAAGAGTTTTCATAGCTTTTAAGGGCTTTTCCTTTATCTACTGAAATTTGGTAATAGAATTATTAACGACCCTTATTTTAAGGTTGCTAAAGGTTTACATTGGGGAATTACAGGACAAATTGTGATTCTTAATTCTCCAGCCTAGAAGAGTTTTAATCTGTTACACCTAGCCCCTCCCTCAGAGCTATGGCAAAGAGAAGGCCCTGGAAACTCCTTTTCCCTTTCTCAATAGTTCCTATACTTAGATTTCTATATAACCTTTCCATCCTGCTTAGCCTAATTTAGGTTCTAGGAATATTCATCACATATAGAACTACATATTTAATTTTTAACAGTTTGAATAGAGCTCTTTTAAGAATTTTTATTTGTTAATTTGATATTACCATTCCAATGTATGAAGATATACACTGAGCAAAAAGGCAGACACGAATAGAGTTTGATACAGAAACACAACTTACTAAAGTTACTTAAAACTTTCATTCTTTTACAAAATAAGTCTAACTATAAGATAACATTTAAAAGATTTCTTTGAAGTCTTTTTAAAATTATTCTAATTTGTACTGTGACCATGCAGTTTTGCACAAGAATTTTTTTCCTTAATTATTGGTTTATAACCAAAATGTCCCCAATGCTTTAATACAATTTTCCTTTGCGTCAGAACTTTGCTTATTTTCCACTTTAGGAGTCCTTGGATGAGCAAGACTAATTCTATGTATACTCACTAAGGCTACCAAAGCCTCAGGGAAACTGGGTTCTCTCTTGACTTGCCCCTTTTAGGAACTTCCAACAGTCAAGGCAGGAGGCCTCCCTCACTTCCCAGTCCTTAGATATAACAGGATTCCAGTGGCCACTGGACTGGAATAGTGGACGGTCAACCCCTAGGGTCAAGAATTCCACCAGGGAGCAATTTAGTCCACACTTGGAGCGAAGAGAGAAATCAGGGTCACTAATACCAGTGCAAGGACAGGAGACAGGGATGTCTCAATTTTGCTTTCCCTTGAGTTATAGGGGGCAGAAATAACCATAAGCAAAGGCAAGGGGTGAGGCTAGGCTTGAAGTAACCATAAACAAAGGCAAACTCAGTTTATAATTACCACCACAATAGCTGAAGTTGAAGGGCTAGGTGAAGTTGGTTACAAAATAACCATAATCAAAGGTAAGTTTAGTTTAAGATTATCATTACAATAAATAGCTGAAGTCTAGGCTACATCCACCCAGTTATAATAATTTCAGTTACTATCTTTCTGCTGTTTTATAATATAAAGCCATCTATATAATTATCTTAACTTGTAGTTACAGTTTCTAGTAAGTTTTCACTTAAAAACAATTTGAGCACTTCCATTCATTAATTTTATAATTTTAGAATAATTTTATTAGTAACAACTTTGCTAAGTTTTTCTTTTTCCGCAGTTGAATTAATTCCGCTTGTGATAGACTGCCAAAGTGGATACTACCCCAAACAGTGGGGCTTCTGAGGGCTCTGGACACACCCAGGTCCTATGGTCAGGGCAGATAGCTCCGGAGTTTGGTGCCTTGTCAGTGGGCCCTACCTTGGAGTTTGTGCTCCTGAGAGTGACAGAGTTGGACTCAATTATGTCTTCCCTACACATAGGCTCATCTGTCCCTTCTATTTAAACCTACACTTGGCGCTGGAGTTTGTAGGTGTATGTCCAAGAAACTTGAGTCTTTGGACTGTCCATGTGCCAGATGGGCCCAGAACTTCAGCAGAGTTGCAACACCTACTCTACAGCTCATTGGACTCACCCAGGATAACTAACAAGGAGATGATGGACAATCATCCCAAGGAACAGAGAGTCTGTACCTGCAAGCAAAATAGTCCCATCCATCTTACCAAATAAGCCCCCTCTTAATTAGAGATGGAGTGGGCATCACCATCCCAGAATCCTCAGGATTGGAGAAAGCACTATGGACTAGAGTGGACTTGCTGGTATTCTACTACAGACTTATTGTGATTCTAGCAATGGAAGAAATTACAACATTGATGTGGAGCCAGTGGCCACTGGAGGCTCTGGGGGCAGGGAAAGGGAAACAGTTGTAATACAGGGACTTTTTTGGGACTTGGGAATCGTCCTGAATGATACTGCAATGACAGATATAGGCCATTTTATATCACATAACATGGAGAACTGTGTGGGAGAGAGTGTAGACTTCAATGTAAACTATGGTCCATGCTTAGTGGCAAAGCCCCAGGATGTGTTTATCAATCGCACTGAATGTGCCACACTAATGAAGGATGTTTATGTGGGAGGGTGTAGGAGATGTGGGGAGTGGGGCATATGGGAATCCCTATAATTTTTGTGTAACATTTATGTTATCTAAGTATCTTTTAAAAAATAAAAAAAAACACAAAATTTATTATTAAAAAAAATTCCACTTGTGATTTCTTTATACACCAATTTTAATTGCAAGATGGTATTGACATTTAAAGACTCATTTTTTTTTTCAGGCCACCTTTGACCATTATCCACTTTGTAACAGGCAAACCCCAAATCTGATTTATGAGTTTCTAGGCACAAGAAGACTTAACAAAATTAAAGCAAGCACAGGTTAGAAGAGAAGAATTTTATGCTTAGCTTAGCTTAAGGAAAGACTTGACTTTAGAATCATCTGGATGCAAAGCTCCCAGTATCTGTCCATGGCAGTAACTTCATGCAGGACTCTCCAGCTTCATACCTCCAAGAAAATCCCTGGGCAGCTGCTAGATGCAGAGCTAGTGGTCTAGAGAAGCCCTGCCCCTGACAATACACAAATTGGGGCTGCATCCCATTCATTACTCCCACAAGGAGTAAAACCTTGCAAGCCTTTTTCACTGGAAGGATTGGAGTATTACAAGGAAATAGTCAGAGAGCTAGGAAAGCCAGGAATCTTTTAATTGTAATTGATGGCACATGAGGAGGTTCCTTATGCTACAGGGGAGAGGTTTAGTAATTAAGAGTGCATTTCCTCATCCCTTTAAGACAAGGTTTATCAACCTTTTTTGTTCCACAGACCCTGTGTTAAGAACTCTTGCTTTATGGAGACACGACTCCGTGGTTGTAGTCTCTGGCCCTCAGATCTGTCTGTCCTCCCTTACGCAGGTTTAATTGGAATTCAGGGTCCCATACAGAGCCTACTCTTCGCCATACTTTGGCTACATGATGTGGCAGGTTAAAGATTAGACTTGGCAGGTTGTCCCAGTTTAAGAGCTGCCCATTATCCTAGAGGAGGAAAACACGTTCATCAGTTTGGGGGCATCCCACCACTGTCCTGACAGAATGGGGTTGCTCGCCAAGCCAGCATCCTTGAAATCGGGAGCCCTGCTCCCTGTTGCACATTTTTGGGGATTGGGAGCTTTGTCTCTGGGCATCCCCAGAGGCTTAGAGGACTTGGGGGCGTCTGGGTCTGGTTCCCAGACCAAAACACCCAACTCGGGCTTTCCTGCTAGGGAAGGGGCGGCTAAGGACCTTTAAACGCTTTTGCCTACTTTGCAGCCATCTTAGGAGCTGGCTATGAGTGAGCTCACCCCAAAGCTGCTGCCAGGGGCTGAGTTCCCCAGTTAAACATGACAGTAAAAGCCCATAAAAAACTAGAGACTAATTGTCCTGTGATTTGCCCACATACACCCTCAGGGACCATCTGCCCACCCAACAATCTCCAGGCCTCTCCAGGGTGGAGAAGGAGCAAGGCCTCAGGGTACTGCTGAGGGTGAGGCTTAGGCAGGCCCAGAAAAAGGCACTTTTAATTAAAAGTATTTAATTAGCGATCTAAGGAAACAGTACAACTGGTGATAGCCATTCTGAATTTAGAAAGGGTCTGGTAAACTCCCTGTAGACTCCCGCTTGATTTAGGACATGTTCCCAGTCAGGTCTCAAGGGCAGTTTCACCAGCCACCCAGAACTTCCTTGGATTTACCCAGCATGGGGATTGGCCCTTACCACCTCAGGAGAGGGAACTGGAAGTCGGAGGAGACCAAGTTTATGTCCTTTGGGACATAAACCAGGAACCCCTTAGCCATTAACCCCTTTTAAAACAGAACCAAAAGAGAGCACAGATAGGCCTTAAAACTCACCAGTTTCCAGCGGAGGTCTGGGAGCACTACTCACTTATCTTTCTCCAGGCAATGGTTCGCCAAATGAAGACGGAGAAGTGTTGGATTCCTCTAGGTTCTTGGCTATGATGCATAAAAGAATTTATGAACATGCCAGTTTAGTTAGGCCAGTAAAAAGAATTTATTTGGGAAATGGGGGACAGAACAGAGCTTGCTGAGAAATGGGAAAGACAGAAATACACACAGATTTGGTGCCGGCCCCTCTAGAAGGGAGAGAGGGCTGTGATTACCTTTTAAACTGTTCATTATTCCACCCCCTTGCTAATGATAAGGGAATGGGTCCCAGTGGTTATTGGTTACCCCACCTGTGGTGGGGGCCAAAGGTGAGGCCTTTTTGGAATATCCGGGGCCAAGGGGAAAGCCCGGAAAGAGAAACTGGGACCTCAAGGTTAAAATCAAGGTCCCAGTGAGGTCTTGCAGCCATGTTGTCTGCTGGCCCTGCAGTCTGCAGGCCACGTTGTCTGTCAGCCATGTTGTGGGCCGTCTTCTCCTCCATTACCCTGTATTAACCTGCCTCACCAGGGCTCGGGCATGTGGAAATAAACGAAGCCTACCCAAATGAGAACAAGCAGTGACTATTTATTCAGAACTTGCTATAGGTAGGGAGTCAGCCACCATCACTTCATTTGGAAGGGACTCAAAGGCAGTTGGGGGACTTGGAAAGCTTTATGGTGGAAAAAAGGGAAGTATGCCCTGATTGGACGTTTTGCCATGGGGAAGCTGGAGGCAGGCTGACAAGAAGCAGGGCATCCTATTCACGTAGGTAGGGGAGCATATTTGGCTTTCTTTGGCCAGTTTAAAGTTGGAAGCAGGGGCAAAAATTAGGGAAGCTGTCAGTTATTGATCAAGTCTTGGCCACTTTGGGCTGATTGGTACAGAGGTTGTGCTTTGGCTTCCCAGGCTGGTTGCTATAGGTTGTGGGTCCGAGTTGTATTTTTATATATGGTTTGGTCACTGTTCATTTGTATATTCAGGCTCTTGGGTAGATGACTTAGTTCCAATCCGAAGGGTTAAAGACTGCTTCTTCAACTTTAACCCAGAACTGACAAGGCTGGAACCTGCAGATGGAATCCATGAGTAGATAGAGGTTCCAGAGCTTATGAAGCTAAGACAGCCTTTGTCATCCAATCTAAATATGTGTTTCAGCATCAGTGGCAAAGGTGCTTGGGCAGGGTAGAGTTTGACCAAAATCCAGGTGCTGCCTGTATTGTATCTTCCTTTTTTTTTTTTTTTTTTTTTAATCTAAGTTTAAAACTGTAAAAAGGGACTATTAAAATGTAATAAATGTAATAAGCTGCATGGTTCCTCAGTCATGTTCTTCCTCAGTCAACCCACTCACTTTTCAAGAAGCAGAGAGAATTCTATGCCCTGCAAGTTCAACCTCATGTTTGTGCACAACCCTGGTCCTTTACAACATATCTGAGATGTGCACTTTGGGAGTATCACCCCTGCATGCTGAGACAGAAAGATCTCTACCATCCTTTTATTTTTGTTTTATGCACCACGGTCAGTCCCCTTTTGACCCTGGACAGCCACTGAAGGGACAGTCTTTGGCCTCCATTCCCCCAGTTCTTCTCAGCTTCTGCTCCATAGCAAATGATACTGACCAGACCTCCCCCCAAAGAGTTCCTAAAGTTCACAGAATTCTTGGAATACATGCATGCCTAACTAAAAGAAAAAAAAAAAAAAAGAGAAGCGGGGAGAAAGGGAGGGAGGGAGAGAGGGAGAGAGGAAGGGAAGGAGTACATACAACAAAATACTTTTTTTTTTCTCTTCCATTTGTCTCTCAGGTGCAGAGCATTAAGTTGATCATATTTCTTCATTCAAGTAACACTACCATATTGGTCCATTCAAAGTCCTCTCTGATTTTAGTTATTTATTTATCTTATCCCCTTTCTCACTTCCATTCCTCTCAACCCACCACAGGCAATTATTCTATGTGTCTGTATGTCTTCGCTTGCGTTTTCTTTTAAAATGTCTAATGTTTGGTGTGTATGTATTTTGATCCTGTAAATAGTATTATTATATATCTCATTGACTTCTTACTTGTTTCTCAGCCCCAGGATTCTAACATCTGGCTGTGCTTCTATGTGTGCCTTTAGACTGTGCTTCTAACAGTGGACATGGTAGGAATCCACGTTCTCTGTTCACTCACCCAAGCAGTAGACATGCAGGTTTCTTCCAACCCTCTGATGCCACAAGGATGTGAAAAAAAATCCTTCTACGTGACCCCTTAATTATCAGTATGGGAATTTCTCTGGGATGTATAGGAGTAGAATTGTGGGATAATTGAGATGATAACTCACAATGCTAAAAGTTTCTACTTCATGAAAAGAATCATACAAGCATCCATCAGGAGGAAGCACCTACATTACATTCAAATGGGCCGTGTGAACAGACAAGTTTAAATACAAGAGACAGATACTTGAATGCTTAGGAATTGCTGCCAATTGAAGATGAATCAGAAATGGAGACATGACATCTGTGAACTAAAAATATGTCAGTGGAAAAAACGGTTTTGTATCCACAGAATCACATTCTCCACGTCGCTTGTAAAAAGCAAGGATCACCTACCTCAGCCCTTCTCTCACCCCATCCTCTGGCCCCCAGCTCCTTTTCTCACCCCAGTCACATCCAGAGTCACCTGCTGTTTGCTCAGTGGCTCTTTTATAGTGGAGACTCTATTTTTACTCTCATCACTGCTGCCTTTCCTGCTTGGCAGCATCAACATCAACTCTGCAAAATTTCATCTTGCATCAGGGCTCCTCTGTAGTCACGGGGGACTGCCAGTGTGTGATCTACAGCTTCCTTCATTTCTGTCTAACCTTTGCCCCCCCTCCCCTTCCCTCTCCCTACATCATTCAACAGCTCAGGCAGGCAGTCTGGTCAAACCTGAGCCAAACTGCTCTCCTGGGAACCACTGTGCTTGCCTTTGGAGGAGGAAGCTGCCTGTCCGGAGGTTCCAGCTTCTGGTATTTGCATGAATAAACAGCTCTGAAGGGTTCAGATGAAGCTTTTATGTAAACACTCTGCCAATATGTTCTACACTGCATTATCCCCAGCAATAAAGATTCTGGAATCAAAATTTGGCTGTCAGTTTTATTGATGTTGCATGGGGTACAGTAGAATTCAGCTTTCTCTTCTGGAAATTTATTGGCTTGGCAGTGCAGAGAGCACTAAAACTGTGTTTTTAATCAGTAAGCCAAGGAAACATGGTTCCAGAAGAAATATAGAAAGCAAACATGCCATCACAAGATTTCAAACCACCTCCCACTATCCCAGTTCTTCTCAGATCCCCTGTTAAATACATTTGGGTGTTGAAGGACATTCTCAGGGGACCAAGTTTGGATTACTTTCTCTAGGTTACAGCATCTCTAAGATACTGTTGAGCCAAAGCATTTTTCTGAAAACGCTTCTCTGCACCAGCTCTTAAGGAGGGCCCATTGGTCAGCTGCTTTGTGGGAGGAATAGAGTATGACAAGCCTCCTCTCAAGAGAAGCAGGGTTACAATGCCTGCCCCTCTACCTTGCGAACCAAGAGAGAGTGGTTAGGAATCACATGCTTTGGCCAGGATTGCGCAGTGAAAAGATTTGCTCTGCCTAGTTGTGTTACCTTGGTCAGATTATTTATTTGTGATCTAGTTTTCTGCTATAAAAGGGAAATGCCCACCTCACACAATTGTTGAATGAGTAAAATGTTATAGGTGGGTGCGCATAACTCCCACAGTGCCTTACACCAGAAGCAAGTCCATTCTGGACAGTAGAACATCTCACTGGTTCAAATCATCTCATTTCAGAGGAGGTGTTCTTTCCTAGTAGCTGAGGCAATCCCTGCTGCATAGACATTTGTGAAAAACCAGGCAGCATCTCCCATCTCTCCTCCCATATACCTGATATTCACTTCCCATTTGAAATGCCCTCGTCTATTCCCTTCCTCTCTGCCAGTCCTTGGGCAAAATCTGGACCATTGTAGACACTCAGTAATTATTGGTTGAATGCTTATCCTTGCCTTGCATAGACTTTCTCCTGTTACTTTAACCCCAGTTTCCCACAGGACTCATACATCATCCTGTATTGGTTTAGCTATTGTTGACCTTTCTCAACTTTTATTTACTGTATCACTTTTTTCTCAATTTCAAGGACACCTAGATTGTTCCTCTGGATGTGAGTGCCTAAAGGAAATGTTCTCAGTGACATCCCTGCAAATGACATGGGATGCACATATGAGTTAACTGTAGGAGCAAAGCAGTCTGGTTGAGTTAATATTGAAATAAGTTCATTGGGGAAGATGGGATAGATCAAAATAAGAGCATGTTCTTAGTGAATCTTCCCTTCTCCTGCCTGCCTGGTTTCCAATTGTATTTTCATCATTCATTTCTCCACTTTTACCTAAGATAGCTTCTTTTCCATCCTCCCAACCAAGCCTATGAGACCATCCTAGAACTCTTAACTATTTACTTGGTGCTGAGCCCTGTGCTTTGCATGCATCATCTTGATTAATCACCACAACAACCCTGTGAAGTAGGGATTATAATTTCATAGATGAAGAAACTGAAGCATAGAGGGTTTAAATCACATAGCCAGGTAGTAGGAGAGCTGGGATTTGAATCCAGGTGTGTCTGATCCCAAAGTTCAGGATCTTAACCACAAAATTTCACTCTTTGATAAAGATTAGGAATGAATCATGGCACATGTATTAATTGATATAAGTCATATTTCTGAGCCTGCATCCCACTGTTGAGAACTCTGGCCTCACACATACACACACACGTGCACACACACATACATACATAAATGTTAATTGAAAGGAAACTAGAGAATAATCTAGGGCCTGTATAATATAGGGATTTTGGTGGTGGGTGAAGATTGTGGTTAATAATATAAATATAAGAATGTTCTTCTTTTACAAATTGCTAAGAATATGGTGATATACAGGAAAATTACAACTAATGTAACTTATGGATGATAGTTAACAGTAATATTGTAATATTTTTGCAGCAATTCAAAAGGGATTTTTTCTTTTGGAGTAATGAAAACATTCAAAATTTGACTGCGGTAATGACAGTACACCTCTGTGATGAAAAAGAGAGCTACTTAGTATACACTTTGAATGGATTGTATAAGGCATGGGACTGTATAACTGGAATCCTATGGTGGAAGATGGACTGTGGTTAACAGAACAAATATGAGAATGTCCTCTCATGAATTATAACAAATATACAATACCAATACAGGGTGTTGATAATCGGGTGGGTTAGGAGGGAGGAATACACCAAATGTAAGATATGGGCTATAGTTTGTAGTGATATTTTGATGATGCTCTTTTATAGTTTGTAACAAATGTTTCACAACAATGCAAGGTGTTGGTGGTGGGATGATATATGGTAGCCCTGTATGATGATATGCATGTTTGTTTTGTAAGTTCACAACTTTTACTATATACTTATTATTTATGTATATTCATTATGAATGATATATTTCAATAATTTTTTTTTAAAATGCACCCAATCTTAAATTTTAAACTCTTGGCTTTCCTTTTTTTCTTTTCAGATCACTCACCTATCTCCCTATCACAGTAATCCCATCACAAGCTTTCAGAGGACTTAATGAGGTTGTGAAAATGTAAGTAAGATACTGCATATCAAAAAAGACATTCATAATTGGAATATTTTTTCCTAAGAGAAAACACAGCTGAAAGGGGATAATTTTTCTAGGAGAGAAATTGTGTTTAGGAAGCCTTAGTATTTTTGTCTGTATCAATACAAATAACACCCAAGAACCTTGAAGAAAAGGTATGATTTTCAAGAGTCATTAAAATCCAGGTAATTAACATTGCTTCAAAGAACTGAATGCATTTTGATAAGTGATGATAAATGTCTCAAGTGGAAAAGAAGACAGATTCTAATCATAAAAATTCTGCTTCTGCTAGAGCAGCTATTCCCTCATGTCACATTTTTAGATAACACCCACATAGAAGAAAATATGTTGGAAGTTTATTGTGCATCAGAAGAGAATCTTTGTATCTAAAATATAATAAATATAAGACAAAAACATATTATTTACAACTCTGTTGATGAAGGTCCTTTATCACAGTGTAAAGCAGCCTTATAATACAGTGTAATCTCATGTTTGTTCAGATGAAACTTCAATCCTTTGTGCCTGGGTCCAGCTTCCAAGGACCCAAGACCCCATACATAGAGAGAGAACTTTCCCAGGAGTCTCAGGATTCCAACATCCTCTTTGTGTCAGCCTGAGTCAAAGGACCTCAAAGGCCATTACTTCCCAGAGAGCATCTCTGATCTTTACAATCCACTGGGTTTTGGGAGCAGATTTACATCTCTGAAGAAGATAGGACACAGTGGATCTTAGCTCCTTGGGGAAAGTCTGACTGCTCTTTAGGGTCCTAGCAAGCAATGAGGATTTTAAAAATAATTCCTCAAGAATTAACACATATTATAGAAAATTCACTGCAGGTTACAGGAATGTCAGTTTTCTTGAGCCTAGCCCATACTCCTATGTTCTCAAGGTTAAATGTTGAGCTTTGCTAACTTTTAGTGCATTAAGACCTCCTAGTGAGAAAAGCAGCCACAGTTAAATAAGCAAACCATTAGGTAAGAACAAGGTGAATCAGCCCAGAAACAATCTATTACAATGTTGTTCATAAAAGACCTTAACTGCCTTTGGCACTGCCTTTCTGTGAGATGACACTTCCATCAAGTCAGAAACCTTCAGTGAATGCTGACCTTAGAAACATGCCAATTTGTGGATTTGAGACTTTTTTCCCTCAGCTGGAAGCAAATGGTAGTTTATGTTGGGTTTTTAGGGTAATGTTGACATTACATACATGCTTGAGGGCAGTATATGGAAAATTTGATTCCTTTACTTTTGTAAATTTTAAAAACTCAATTCACCCTTTAGTCAATTCACTCATTCATCCATCCATTCATTCATACCCTAGCAATGTGCCAGGAAATATGAAGCCACCAGGGATTCAAAGTGATTAGGACATACTCCTGTCCTAGTTTGCTCATGGAATGAGCAAAACATTCAAGGAAACAGACAACTTAAGAATGATCCTCAGAATGCCAGAACAGAATTTTGGTAAACCAAGAGTGAAGAGTTATGAAACAATGAATTCAACCCGAATTAAAACTTCACCAGAATGATGAAACTGGGAGCCAAGAGATCCCAATCCTAGTCCTGAACCTTCCTAGAAATACTATTTGCCTCTCCTAGTGGGGTCTTGATTTCCAGAGCTGTAAAACAAGGGAATCTGACTAGATTTTCTCAAAGGGCCTTTCCACTTCTAACACTCTGTGACTCTATGAGTCATAGATAGATAAGAAACAAACCTGTCATATAAACAGGGGTTAAGGAAACTTGCATTTTAACTGCACCTGGGTTGTAGAGGCCCATCAGTACTCCTAAAGGGAGATGTTAGCACTTGGTGATAAAGACAACTTATGGCATCCCTGTTGTTTTTCAGAGGGACACACTGGAGCACTAGTTGTTGGGTTATACTCATCATCATGCATACACAGTTATTTCTTTCATGTTCCTTTTTATTTCCTCCCCTAGTGAAATCTCTCAGAGTGATTCCCTGGAAAGGATAGAAGCTAATGCCTTTGACAACCTCCTCAATTTGTCTGAAATGTAAGCATCAGCTAACAGATAGTTTATTGCTGTACACTATAACCCTCGCTGGCTGGAGCCCACTTGGTATTTGTATTCAAGCATCCACCGCTAGGAATCCAAGAGGAAAAGACTACAGCAATTACTGGGTCTGGGCAGGCACTAATTTCTCTCGCTGTAGTGGCCTCAAGGTTGCCATAGTGACAACTGCTTCTCCCTGGGAGCTGTATAAACTCTGAAACATCACAACACAAGGTTGGAAATTAAAATTGGCATTGTGGAGTCCTGCCAAGTAGCTCTTACCTTATGGAAGAGAGGGTTTGAGAACTCAGGGTAGTGGAAAAATTTGGAAAGGAGTTTACTGAACATGAATTCATTCCCTAGGGGCTGTTTTTGCATATTTATTCATTCAGTAAATGCTTCTTGCACACCTATCATGTAAAAACCCTGTGTTGGGCACATGTATGTTGAGTTTGTTTTTGTTAGTGTGATGCTTTAGGAATAACTCTTTAAAACAATCCTTTCTGAATTATCATTTTTCCCCAAGTCACAAAAGGATGGGAGAAAACTGCCTCATTTCAGTTTTCATATGATAAACCTGTGGCCCAAAAAGTTTAAATGATTTGCCCAATGTCACAAAGCAAGAGGTTAACTGCATGTCAGAGGTTAAGGTGCCAGAGCTGGAACCAGAAATCAGGTCATGTGACTCCAACCCAGGGCTATGACTGCTGCCATGTTTGGCCCACACCAGAGCTTCTAGAAGAGCACTCAAACGTCACCTCCTTAGAAGTTTCTAAAGCTAAGGAAGGGAAAGGCTTTAGCAACAATTTTTGAGCACGTATGCTTTGCAGTTCCTTTAAGTTGTATCATTTAATCCTCACAGCTACCCTGCAAAGTGGAGTCATTATCCCTTTTGTTCAGGGAAAGGAATGGAACCTCTAATGGTTGAAAACTTTGGTCACTTGACCAAAGAGGCACGTTTACAATGGCAGGGATGGGACTCTAACCTAGCCAGTCTTTTTGCAAAGCTTGAGCATTTAACACTATACCACAAGGCTTCCCTATGAATGACCCAAATAGTGATTATATAAAATGAATAATTAATTGATTAGTTTGTGAGTGTCCACCAGATGCCCAACCGAAGCCAGGTGCTGCCAGAGTACAGACGGAGTAAAATACAAATCTTCACTAGAAAATAACTGATGAGACTAGCTCACCAAACAATTACTGGAAAATCTAAAATAATGAGTATCTAAATGCAAAAAGTATAGTCTGGACTTGGCTGTGAAACAGAACCACATGTAGGGTTCATTACAATTTTAGATGCCATTTCTATCTCAGACCTGGAAATCTGTGGTTTTAACAAACTTCCCAAGTGATGCTGAAGCACAGCATATCTTGAGAACCACCAGGGCAGCTAAAGATAAATTAAACTTACCATGATGCAAAGCAACATTTATCAACAGATATAAAAATAGAGATACGTGCTCCAAGGGAAAGTTTATGGATTTTCCCCAAGGAAGTCTCCGAAACTAGGATGTCAATTCCATGCAAGCTCTCTTTGCTTTGTTTAAGGCTTTATCCCCTGGACCTAGAACTGGGCCTGGTACACAGAGATGCTCAATAAATGTTGGCTGAATAAATAAATGTATATGAATGACTGATTTAAGGTGACACCCCAAAATTTTTTTAAGAAATTAAGGTCTCTTCCATTCTGCCTGCACACTGCCCTGTATGGTCTATGATTGCCTGGCTTAGTTCTAAAAATAATTACAACAAAATACCACTGCCATCTGAAGAAAATCAAAAGGACTTGAAAGAAAAATTGGAATTAGGCACCAATGGTAGGTGTATTAGTCAGCCAAAGGGGTGGTGATGCAAAATACCAGAAATCTGTTGGCTTTTATAAAGGATTTTATTTGGGGTAGAAGCCAACAGTTACCAGGCCATAAGGCATAAGTTACTTCCCTCACTAAAGTCTACTGCCAACTTGTTTGAGCAAGACAGCTGCCAACATCTGCGAGGGTTCAGGCTTCCTGGGTTCCTCTCTTTCTGGGGCTTGCTTGTCTCTGGGCTCAGCATCTCTGCTATCTCCACAAGGTCCTCTATAGATTATGAGGTTCTCTAGGCTTTGCCTCTCCCCACAAGGCCATCTATAGACTATCAGGTGAATGGCTGTGTCTCCCCAGGACTTCTGCCGTATCTAAGAGCCGACTCTATTCTTCTGTGTTCTTCTCCTGTGTGTTCACTTCCTGGACTCCAGCTCAAACCTCAGGATCAGAACCCCAACTCTGTCCTTTGCCATGTCTTTTATCTGTGAGACCCCACCCACCAAGGGGCAGGGACTCAACACCCTACTGATGTGGCCCAATCAAAGCCCTAATCATAATTTAATCATGCCCAGGTACAGACCAGTTTACAAGCATAATCCAATATCTATTTTTGGAATTCATAAATAATGCCAAACTACTACAGTGGGTAACTGCAATATGGTGAAATAAGCACTTGACTTGGGTGTAAGAAAAACTGGGTTCATATCTAAGTTCTGCTACTTCTCAACTGTGCAACTGGACATAAATCATGCAACTTCTGGTTTCATCAATAGTAATAACAATAGTTAACAATGACTGAGGCCTTACTGTGAATCAGACACACAGATTTACTCCTCACAACTACCCTAACAAGAAACCGAGGCACAGGGAGCTTTTTGTAATCTATCCAAGGTCACACAACCATTAATTAGTAAAACCAGATTCTACGCTCTTAGCAAATATACTATATTTTATCTATAGAAAAGGGGTAATTATCATTTCTTCAGGTGATTGAAGCTTGTTGATTAAGAAAGCCAAAAAGCATTTACTGTCCTTCGATTGAATCCAAAATAAACAGAGCCTGGCAGCTACTCAAAGGGTCACAGTCATTGAGAGAGGAAGGCAGCATGGGCTGGCAGTGTGGGGGAGTAACACCACTACTTGGCTACACTCTTATACTTTGTATACCTCCCTCATACATTCTCTCTTTAGGCATTCACCACCTACCAACCTGTGAGGTAGGAAGAGTATGTATTATTTTACCAATTTTACAGAAGAGAACACTTAAGAAAGTTTGGAGGATGGTCTTCATCACACAGCACATCTGCTATAGAATGGGCATAAAAATGCCAAAATCTAAGCCTCTGGACTCTGCTATAGACTGTCCCTCAGACTAGGTGCCTGTAGCAGTTTAGCATCATTTATGAATTCCAAAAATAGATATTGGATTATGTTTGTAAACTGGTCTGTACCTGGGTGTGATTAAATTATGATTAGGGCTTTGATTGGGCCACGTCAGTAGGGTGTTGAGTCCCCACCCCTTGGTGGGTGGGGACTCACAGATAAGAGACATGGCAAAGGACAGAGTTGGAGTTTTCCAGCTGCAGCCAGGGAAGTAAGCACACAGAGGAGCTTGGTCGTGAGGAAGGGGAGAAGGCCCCAGGGAAAAGAGAAAAGCCATTTGCCTGACAGTTCACAGCTGGACTTGTAGAGAGAGGCAAAGCCTAGGGGAGCCTCATAGTCTACAGCTGACCTTGTGGAGGAAACAAAGGAGCTGAGCCCAGAGAGAAACAGAGCCCCAGGAAGAGAGGAACCCAAGAAGCCTGAACCCTGGCAAATGTTGGCAGCTGTCTTGCTCCAAAACATGGGAACAGACTTTGGTGAGGGAAGAAACTTACACTTTATGGCCTGGTAACTGTAAGCTTCTATCCCAAATAAATACCTTTTATAAACCCAACGGATTTATGGTATTTTGCATCAGCACCCCTTTGGCTGACTAATACAGTGCCCATTTGGATAATTGGCCAGTGTGGCTGCCAGACCACTATGAAGAGATCCAACTTGCCCACAAAGGACAGTATCTAATTTGCTCCTCTCTCCCAGGAGCAGAATCTCCCAGCACCTCCAGTGTAGGCTCCATGGTGGAGCAGAACCAATGTGGCATAAACTCTGCATGTCCTGGAGGTAGCCAGTTGGTGCTGCCTGGGGTTGGGGTCTGGGGGGAGTGGTATGAACAGACTCCTAGCTATGCTTCTCCCACCTGCCTCAGCAGGAGCTTGAAAGCAGAGCTTCTTGGAAATAGTCAACTGGCTTTCACCATCCTGTTCCCTTTCCAGGGGTCTCAGGAGCTCCTCTCAGGCATATGAAAGTCGCTTGTTTTTGTTGATGTTATTTTCAACCAGCGTCTACACATCTATTAAATGCTGCCTGCTTTCCCCTCTCTCTTTACAGACTGATCCAGAACACCAAAAACCTGGTGCACATCAGGCCTGGAGCATTTACAAATCTTCCACGGTTAAAATACTTGTGAGGAATTTCCTTTTTAAACAACTGGGGAGAGGGAAAAGGGCATTTGATGAAAATCAAAATAATTAGAAGGTTGAGAAGAAATTTTTAACCATATTGTCTCTGTTCAGCCTTCTGATTTAAATTTAGTCAGCATTTCTTGAGGACCTATTATGTGCTAGCTACTGTACTAAGCACTTTCCCATCCACATAAGTGGTTCCTGAATTTTTATCTGACCCATGAACCTGAGAACATTACATCCTTTGCAATGATTTGCAAAGTTTGAGGTGGGAATGAAGGGTCACAAAACTTTAAAAATGTTAAATCAGAATCTCTAAGGCAAGGTGGTCATGTGAGCAGAAAGTAGCTGAAAGCAGGGAGGCAATTCTGATTTGACCTCCATCCCTGGTTGAGAATTACTGATATGCTTTATCTCATTTGTTCATTTAGTCATTAAGTAAAAACTCTGTAACTATTGACTTGAAGTAGGCTCTGTGCCATATACACTATTTCCCATTAAAGCTTATTAAGTCAGCCTTATAACTTGAGTACCACCATAGACCAACCATACATTCATTGCCAACCATACAAAAAGTCCTGAAATTGATGTAATCTATAAATTTATCTCTATGGATCCTCTCACATATCCAGTAATCATTTATTACACAAAAATTAAAATATCTCTAATATGGATGTCCTCTCTCTCTTCTTCCTGATAAATTAAATTTCATAAAGTTCCAAAAGGATTTAAAGTTCTTATCACCACCACCACAAAAAATAAGAAAGGAGGGAGAGGAGGGAATGTCTTCTCACTGGCATTGCACATTATCTGTAAAGGCTCAATCCAGGGCCTCCTCCAGATGCTGCCGCTGGAACTGGTATAACTTCTCTGACATCTCTATCACTGGACAATTCCAACCCTAGGTGTTCTGCTTTTAAAAGGTTTCAGGGCATCTACAGCACACAAAAATATGCTACAGCATCAACTGCTTTAGAAAAACATAAGAAAGTCCTCAGAACCAAATTTGGCCACTTGCAGCTCTTTTGTATCTACTGGGGATAGAATCATGTGTCCTACAAAAGACATGTTCTTAATCTTAATCCATGTACCTATGGCTGTGAACCCATTTGTAAATAGGACCTTTTGAAGATGTTATTATTTAAGGTGTAGCCAAATTAAATCTGTGTGGGTCTTAATCTGTATTACTGGAAGCCTTATAAAGTGAGGAAAACAGTCAGAGGAGCCAGAAGATGTAGAAGCCATAAGACAGAGAATGGCACAGGAGACTAAGGATATTGCCACGTGAAGAGGACCTCCATCACCAGAACACTACCAATTCCAGGGGAAAGCATGGCCTTGCTGACACCTTGACTTTGGACTTCCAGCCTTCAATACTGTGGCTAAATCCTTGTTGTTTAAGTCAACCAGTGTGTGATATCTGTCATAGCAGGTCTGGCAAACAAAGACAGTATCTAAGGATCATTATTGTATGGGTTTCCTAGGGTTGCCATAATTCAATCCCCAATAGATACTGAGGGACTGCAGGAACTAATTACGTCTGCAAAGACCCTGTTTCCAAATAAGGCTATCACCAGCCAGGGATTCTGTGTGATCTGAGGCAATGAGTAAAGAGAAGAACTAGAGAGAGCCAAAAGAGGGCCTGGCTTCATTTCACTGTCACCAGGGTACCAGTCAATTCCTTGCAGTTGACTGGTGAATGTAAAATTCAGTGGGGGGAAATCCAGAGGTCTAGACTCCTATGAATGAATGAGCCTCATTCGAGGAAAATAAAATGTTCTTTAATTTAATCTATTAATGTGGCCTCTCTCCTCTTTTGTAGTTAAATAAAAGGTAGGAGGAAAGGAAGAAGAGCCTTGAGTAGCTCCAAACACTGAAAGAATGTTGAGTGATTTCAGTGGGATACAAGGAAGAACTTCCTAAATTGCAAGGTGGTTAAAGAAGATGTTTTAATAATGAGGGAAATAGGTTTCTCACACTGAGATTAATCTTCCTGAAGTGTTTGAGTTAAAATCTGTTCCAAACTAGAGGGATGCTTTCTAGAACCATCAAGAGCATGGAATAAACTAGCAAAAGGAAATGGAATACAATGTAATAGGGAAATGAAATTAACACAATGGGAAAAGATTGGCTATATAAATGTAAATGAAAAAGACCAGAAAGCATGATCCTCACCCCTAGGTCTCTAAATAAGAAACATTAGAGCAACTTCCCTCATAGTGCTAGGGGGTGGTTAAAATGTGACAATTTTCATCAGCTAGTAGAGTTACTGATAAAACTAAACTCAACATTTTTAGTTTAATGTGCAAATAGTGTTAGCAAAGTGTCTTTCTACTCATTTTTATCTTTATGCCTTAATGCCAGTTACTTTTGCCTTCTCTCTGTCCATATCATCACCCTACCCCAATCACAGGAGCATCTGTAACACAGGCCTCCGAAAGCTTCCAGATGTTACGAAGATCTTCTCCTCTGAATTTAATTTCATTCTGTAAGTACCAGGCTGATTGCAATGCATAACAGTTTCCTATTTGTTGCTAAAATTTGGAAAGTAAATATTTCTCATTTCTTTCCTCAAGGGAAATTTGTGATAACTTACATATAACTACCATACCAGGAAATGCTTTTCAAGGGATGAATAACGAATCCCTCACACTGTGAGTAAACACCCAGATTCACGTTCTACCATTCAGCCTCCTGCTAGTCTCACTTCTAGCTTCAGGCGAGCTCTTTTTCCTGGTTTACCAAGTTTCTCACTCACTGGTGACATTCTTCTTGGTCTAAAAATGTCAAGGGTGGGAGGGGCTAAGAAGGGATTGTAGCCAGATCCTAGGTTCATATGACAACCAACCAATTCCATTTAAAATTAACCTAATGGGCCCTGAGGATGTTCATCAATTCCCAATTGATGAAAGAGTTCACTGCATCAATGGAATACTTTGAGCCTGGAGGGGAATGGCTACCCCGATTAAAAGATTGTAGGAATTCCAAGATTTGGGCTGAAATTAGTTTGGAAAGATATTCTCCAAGTAGGAAGGGTAGTTAATCAATGAACCCTACTCTTTCCTCTGATTTTTCACCCTACCCTTCACATTCTTTCACTTTGTTTCTGAAGTAACAACTATCTATGCTCATTCCCTGAATACTTAAAAATTACACTCTTCTGATTTGGTAGTAACTCATCAGGTTACTAAGCTCACAGGTCCTCAGATTTCGCTCTAAAATGTTGCATTTAAATGTGCCAGGAAGTGGCTATTACATGGTGTAAACGAAATAACCCAGAGCCCTGAAAATTTAAGTCTTTCTTTTCAAAGGGTCATCTTATGTGAACCAACACTAGTTGAATGTTAGTTTCTTTCCATCTATCTGGCATGACTACTTCCACAAAATATACCTCAAAAAAAAAAAAAGTTTTGCCACATTATCCTTTCCCCATTGTCCCAATTTCTATTTAACAAATGTCTCATAACATGAACTTTATAGAAATCTTTGACAAGAACCCTTAAGTAACAAAGCTTAAGTTAGTGCTGCTCAGCACTTAACATCTAAAGTCAAATTTATTCAGATATGGTCAGTGTGCAAATAGAATAATATTCATATATTAGACTTTTGAAATAAAACTGTACCTTCCATTTATTTCCTATAATTTTTTCTATATTTTAGTGTTAAGCTAAAGTGTTATAGCTTAACATAGAGGATCATAAGATGCCTCTTTCGGGGTGTGTGTGTGTGTGTGTGTGATTGTTTTATTTTTTATTTCACTTCCAAGGACTCTACAGAATATTAACAGACTTTATATATATATTTTAAGATGCTTAGATTACACAAATGTCATACAAAAATTACAGGGATTCCCATGTTCCCCACCTCCCACACCTCCCATAACATCCCACAAAAACATCTTTCATAAGATGCCTCTTGAGACAATGCACTATGGGTCCAAACTTATTTGTAGTCTAAAATCTGTCAACTTTTCCCTAGGATTTTGCCCATTTTTTAATTTGGGTTCATCTTTTTGTTGCTGAGTTGTGGGATTTCTTTATATATTCTGGATATTAAATTATAGGATATGTGGTTTCCAGATATTTTCTTCCATTCTGTAAGTTGTCTTTTTAATTTCATGATGACATCCTTTGATACAAAAAAAAAAAAAAGGGTTGCTTTTTTTTTTTTAATGGAGTTCCATTTATCTACTTTCCTCTTTTGTTGCTCATGCTTTTGGTATAAAGTTTAAGTAACCATTGCCTAACACAAGATCCTAAAAATGCTTCCCTATGTTTCCTTCTTGGAGTTTTATAGTTTTGGTTCTTATACTTGGGTCTTTGACTCATTTTGAGTTAATTTTTGTATAAGATGAGAGTTAGGGGTCCACATTCATTCTTTTGCAAATGGAGATCCAGTATTACCAGCACCATTTGTTGAAGAGACTATTCTTCCCCCATTGAGTAGACTGCACCCTTCTCAAAAATCAGTTGGCCATAGATGTGAGGATTTATTTCTGAACCAATTCCGTTGGTCTATATCTCTGTCTTTGTGCTTGTACCATGCTGTTTTGATTACTGTAATGTAATAAGTTTTAAATTAGGAAGTATGAGTCCTCCAGCTTCATTCTTCTTTTTCAGGATGGTTTTGGCTATTCAGAATCCTTTACCCTTCCATATAAATTTGATGAGTGGCTCTTCCATTTCTGCAAAGAAAACTGTTGGAATTTTAATTGGGTTTGTGTTCATTCTATAAATAGCTTTGGGTAAAAATGGTATTCTTAACAATATTTAGTCTTCCAATCCATGAACATGGAATTTCCTTCCATTTATTTCGGTCTTTGATTTCTTTCAGCAATGTTTTACAGTTTTCTGTGTACTAGGCATTTACATCCTTGGTTAAATTTATCCTTAGATATTTTATTATTTTAATTACTATTGTAAATGGAAATTTTTTCTTTATTTCCCTTTTAGATTGTTCCTTACTGGTATATAGGAATGCTCCTGATTTTTGCATGTTGATCTTATACCCCTTTGTTGAATTTGTTTGTTAGCTTTAGTAGCTTGTTTGTGCATTTTTCAGTATTTTCTATATAAAGGATATACCTTTTCCTATCCAATTTGGATGCCTTTTATATCCTTTTTTTCCTTAATTGCTCTGGCTAGAAGTTCCAGTACAATGTTGAATAACAGTGGTGAAAGCGAGCATCCTTGTCTCGTTCCTGATCTTAGCAGAAAAACTTTGAGTCTTTCACTATTGAGCATGACGTCAGCTGTGGGTTTTTCATGTATGCCCTTTATTATGTTGAGGAATTTTCCTTCTATTCCTAGTTTTCTGCATGCTTTTATCAAGAAGGGGTGCTGCATTTGTCAAATGCCTTTTCTGCATCAATTGAGATGATCAAGTGTTTCTTTCCTTCGTTCTATTTATGTAGCATATTACATTAATTGATTTTCGTATGTTGAACACCCATACCTGGGATAATCCTATTTGATGATGGTGTTTATTTCTTTTAATACACTGTGGATTCAGTTTGCTAGTATTTTGTTGAAGTTTTCACATCTATATTCACAAGATGAATATAATCTATATTCTATATGATCTATATATTCTATATAATCTATATGGTCTATAATTTTCTTGTGGTATTTTTTCTGGCTTTGCTATTGGGTAACGTTGGGCTCATATAATGAGTTAAGGAGTGTTCCCTCCTTTTCAATATTTGGGAAGAGTTTGAGCAGGACTGGTGTTAATTCTTCTTGTGATTGTTTGTAAAACTCACCAGTGAAACCAATATGGTGCTGGGCTTTTCTTTGTTGGAAAGTTTTTGATTACTGATTCCATCTCTTTTCTTGTTATTGGTCTGATGATATCTTCTATTTCTTCTTCAGTTGGTGTAAGTAGTTTGTTTGTTTCTAGGAATTTGTCCATTTCATCTTGGTTATCAAATGTGTTGGTATACTTTTATAATCCTTTTTATTTCTGTTGGGTCTCCCCTTTCATTTCTGATTTTAGTTATTTGCATCCTCTCTCTTTTTTCTTTCTCAGTCTAGCTAAAGGTTTGCTATTCTTTTTGTAGATCTTCCAGTTGTCAGGCAAACTAAACCCAAAGTAAACAGAAAGAAGGAAATAACAAAGATAAGAGTGGAGATCTCCCTACTAAAATAATTACCATTTTTCAGGAAATACTAGGCATACCAGATAATTTTTAAATATATCTTATGCGGGAACAGTAGCAGCGGAAGCTTCTGGTGTGGCAGAAACAATTTTGAGGTTTTCTGGTGGGTCCTAACATGGCAGTATGTGGATGACTGGCGGTAGCTTCTCTGGCAAAAAGAACACACATAGGGCTTCCCTCCAGTGTGAATTATCCCATAAGCCCAGAAGTTGGTTTTGTTGCTGAAGTACTTTTCACATGTGCAGCACTTGAAGGGCTTCTCCTCTGTGTGAATCTTCTGGTGCACAGGTAGGTTTTGATATTTGGAAGAAACCTTTGTGACACTCAGCATAAGCAAATGTTCTCTCATTCCTGTGTCTTCTCTGGTAGGTGTCTAGCTGTGAGTGATAACTAAAGATCCTGGGACAGCCCTCACATGATTTTGGGGCACCATGGACTCTTTTTTGCTTTACCCCATTTATTTGCCTAGATGGTCCATCATTGCATTGTTTGGTAGGGACAGGCTTAGGGCTGGCTTGGACTAGCCTGGGAAGAAACTGTGGTCGTACCCTCCATAGGGACATCTTGATAAGAGCGTGCTCCTAGGGATCCTTCCTGGGATCTGGAGGAGCCAAGCTCTGCTCTTCTGGAGTTGTGCAGGTTCTCCCAAGAAAAACTCCCTTCTTCAGGCTTAGGGCTATTATCTTCCTGAATAATAACTAGGGAAGGTACTTGATTGCCTCTACTAGTAATACTGTCATTTAATTGAATGGTTTTCATAGAAATGTTGCTGTCATCTTCTTTTTATATTCATCTCCTTTCTTGTATGAAGGGGAATATCTTGGGGACCCTAGAAGGGTGTCCTTATGCTCACTCCTTTTGAGGTTCCTTCTAGTATTTGTTCCATAAAATAAAAAATAACTTCTATTAAAGGCATATTCTCAGAGAAGAGGGCTTCCTTCCCCTGCCTATAGACATGGACAAAGCCAGGTGGCTTCATGTAAACATCAGTTAGATCTTCTATGAATTTCTCCAGGTTTCTTCCATGTGAATACCATTTCTCTCTCAAAGTTGACCTGTTTCTGAATGTTCATTCATCATAAACTGTTCCAGGCCCAATTAAGAAATAATTTCTTCTTTGCTGTGCTTTTCTGGCTGCAGCCACAAGTGAAATATCTTAGGAATCTTTTCAGTTCCTGCCTTGCAAATGAGCCATTGTAGGTTTGATATAAGCTGAGCTGAGGGCCCTGCACTTAGAGTTCCTCTCTCCCTTTTGGGCACTAGGTGCTTGGGTAGGTTCCAACTCTAGATTGTTTGACCCAGGATCACCCCTGGATGGGTCAGATCAAAAGGAGATTCTGATATCTAAAGCCATGCTTAGCAACATTTCTCAGAAAAACTCAACCTCAAGGATTCAGGCTCAGCTGACTTGTATCCCTGGGAATCTGTTTTAACAACTGGGAGATGCTTGAAGACTGCTAGTTCTTTCTGGATTGATCCTCCAAACTGGGTGATCCTGGACCGAATGCTGATTTTGGTATGTTGTGATTTCATTTTCATTCACCTCAAGGTATTTCCTAATTTCCCTTATGATTTCTTCTTGGACCCAATAGTTATCTAAGAGTACATTGTTTAATTTCCACATATTTGTTAATGTCCTAGTTTTGCCTCTGTTATTGATTTCTAGCTCCAT
This sequence comes from Tolypeutes matacus, assembly GCA_026826555.1. Taxonomy (NCBI): domain Eukaryota; kingdom Metazoa; phylum Chordata; class Mammalia; order Cingulata; family Chlamyphoridae; genus Tolypeutes; species Tolypeutes matacus. The sequence continues at coordinate 38,796,052 of JAKSZT010054030.1, forward strand.
TCCATTGTGGTCAGAGAAGATACAGTGTATGATTTCAATATTTTTTTAATTTATTGAGACTTGGTTTTTAACCTAACTTATCGTCTGTCCTGGAGAATGATCCACATGCACTAGACAAGAATGTGTATTCTGATGCTGTTGAGTGAAGTGTTCTATAATTGTCTGTTAGGTCTAGTTGGTTTATAATATTTTTCAAGTCTTCTATTTCCTTATTAATTTTCTGTCTGGATATTATATCTATTATTTAAAGTAGTGTACTGAAGTCTCCTACTATCAATGTAGAACCATCTATTTCTCCTTCAAATCTATCAATATTTGCTTCACATATTTTGTGGCTTTGCCATTAAGTGCATATATATTTATAAGTATTATATATTCTTGTTGAACTGACTCCTTTATCAGTGTATAGTGACCTTCTTTGTCCCTCGTAAGAGTTTTTGACTTAAAGTCTATTTATCTAATATCAGTATAGCGATCCCAGCTCTCTTTTGGAACCATTTGCATGGTACATTTTTTTTCCATCCTTTCACTTTCACCCTACTTGTCTTTGAATTTAAGGCAAGTCTCTTGCAAACAGCATATAGTTGGGTTGTTCTTTTTTTATCCATTCTGCCAATCTCTGCCTTTTGACAGGACAGCTTAATCCATTTATACCTAAATTAACTACTGATAATGCAGGACTTTCTTCGGCCATTGTGCTATCACATCTTTGTAAGTCTTTTTTGTCTGTCAATTCTTCTAATGCCTGATTTCATATTTATTTGATTGTTTGTATTGTACCATTTTGAGTCCCTTTTCATTTCTTTTTTGTATATATTTTTTCTTATATTTTGTTTGTGGTTACTGTGGGGTTAAAATTTAACATCCTACATCTATATCACAATGTGTAAATGATGAATATATAATTTAATGCTAACTTAACTTCAGTAACATAGACATACACTTTTCTGATATCCTTCTGCCCTCGCCTTTTTTTGTACTTGTTACATATATCTTTGTTCATTATATATGCAAAAGCATACATTTATCAATCGTTACTTTTTATGCATTTGCATTTTAGAACCTATAAGAAGCAAAAAGTAGTGTTCCATAACAAAAAAGTAGAATACAATAGTACCAGCATTTATAATTACCCATATTGTTATCTTTAGCAGAAGTCTTTATTTCATTATGCCACTTAGATCCACTGTATAGTGTCCTCTCCTTTCAGTCTGAAGAATTCCCTTTAGCTTTGCTTGTTGGGCATGTCTAGTAGGTAACAACCCCCCTCAGTGTCTGTTTATCTAGGAATGTCTTAATCTCTCTCTCAGCTTTGAAGACAGTCTCACTGGAAAATTCTTGGTTGGCAGTTGTTCATTCTTTTCTTTTTTTTTTTTTTTTTTTTGGTACTTTAAATACTTTGTCCCACTGCCTCCTTGCCTCCATGGTTTCTAATGAGAAATCATCACTTACTCTAATTGGGATGCTCTTGTGCATAACACATTGCTTTTCTCTTACAGCCTTCAGAACTCTCTCCTTGTCCTTGGCATTCAGCAGTTTACTACCATGTGTCTGGGCATGGTCCTCTTCAAATTTATCCTGTTTGAGTTCACTGGACTTCGTGAATGTGCATAATCATGTCTTTCATTAAATTTAGGAAGTTTTCTGCCATTATTTCTTTGAATATTCCTTGTGCCCCTTTCTTATATTGGTATTCTTTATGGTATCCACAAGTTTCAGGCTCTTTTCTCTTTTTCAGTCTTTTTTCTTTCTGCCCCTCAGCCTGAATCATTTCAGTTGTCCTGTGTTCTAGTTCACTGGTTCTTTCTTCTGCTAGCTCCAATCTGCTATTGAAACCCTCTAGGGAATTTTTCAACTCCAGTATTCCATCAACTTCAGTATTTCAGTTTGGTTCCTTTTTAAAAATGCTATGTCTTTATTGAGATTCTCATATTATTCATTCATTGTTTTCTTGATTTCTTTAGTTCTTTCTCTCTGTTTTCCTTCATCTCCTTGAACACACTGAGGTTCATTTTTTTAAAGTCTTTGTCCAATATGTCCAAACTGGTCTTCTTCATTGATAGTTTCTGAATTTTTATCTTCTTTCTTTGGGTGGGCTAGCATTTCCTGTTTCTTTGTTTGTCTTGTAATCTTTCATAGCACACTGTACATTTTAATATTTTAAAGTGTTAATTCTGGGATTTAGCCCCTGAGCTGTGTGTTCCATAATTTTTATGCAGCTAGTGATATGACTGAGATTTCCTTGAGTGCCAGGAGCTAACAAAAACAAACAAACAAAGGCAAAAAAAAAAAAAAAAAAAAAAAAAAAGAAACACCTTTCACAGTCTTTGAAACTTGGCTCTGCATTAGCTGGTGCTAATATTGCACCAGGAGGAGTAGGAGAGGAGCCAACATAGGTGCCATGAGCTTCTCCTACCATTTTTAAAGCTGAATTTTTTTTATTTGGCCCTTCCCCAGTTACTACTACCCTTTAACTATTTTTTAGTTTTGAAAAAGATAGCTCTACTAGTTTTTTCTAGTTGTTAAAAGATTCTATGAAGTAACAGCACCCTGGAGCATCTTATACTCTTATGCTCCCATCTTAGTCAACTGGTATCCTTAAGTACTTTTTTTTCCAAGCACTTTTTAAACTCACATAAGTCTCACAGCAACCCTATGAGGTAGGTACTATCAGCCCCATTTTTCAATGAGGAAACCAAGGCATAGAGAGGTTCAGTAATTTGTCCAAGGCCAAGATTTGGACAAAGGCAGTCTGGCTCCAGAGGCATATTCTCAACCCTTATGGGGTACTACACACAGAGAAAACAGGAATAAGTAATCCAAGTAAAGGGACAGAGTGAGCAAAAACATGGCCATGGGAACAAGAAGAACAGGGTGAGATTTACTCAGCTTGAGTAATTATCCTGCTGAAGGAATAAGAAATAAGTTTAGATAAATGGCAGGAGTGGAGAGGACACTGAATTGTAGAGGGCCTTGAATGTAAACATAATGGGTTTAAAGGCTTACAGGTAACCATAAAAAAGTAATAAAGGAAACCACCCAATAGAGTAGCTTTTATTCAAAAGTCACAAATATCCAAGACTCCCTTTAATATTGACCTAAATCTGAAAATGATCAGGAATCAAGGGGTATGCCTCCCAGGTAAATGTACAGTGATGGGGTGGGATGAAGGAGGAATGAAAGGGAAGAAGACGTGAAGGAGGATCAAGAATAAAACTAATGTTGGGATAATCTCTATGGTTCTATGATCTCACAAGACTGAGCCACCCCTCCAAATCCAAGAGTAACCAAAGATTCCTTTTCACTTATCCCATTTCACCATGTGCACACAAGAGCTGCATGGTATTCTTATTATGGGGCCATTAATTTATGTTGGTTATTATTTTAAGAAACATAGGGCATGCCAGTCTGGCATCATTGCCCCATCTTGGAAGTTCACAAAGATAGTGAATCCATCTTCCATAGAGGGCCTGTGGTGATACTGTGCTTCCATTCCTCCTCACTCTTGGCCCATTATCTACAAGGGGAATGATTAGTCCCTTGCTTGGCACTTGCTCTCAGCTGAATAGGCCCTTGGCTAAGCAAAGGATCCTGTGGAGCAGCCTTCTGGATAAAGGGCATTACACTTAGGAGGAAGCTACAAAGTTCAACTCCCTTATTAGAAAATAATGAAAACAAGCCTTCCCTTTTCTTTATTAGTAGTATCTGAGATTTTGCTTTCTGTGGAAACTCCCCCCCCCCACACCAAATCTTCACCAGCTGTGAGTTCATTTAATAAAAACAAAACACTTCACTTGATGCTGGAGAAGCTTAGTGAGGCTAACGCTAAAACTATGCATTATATTCCAATTGTCCTTTATAGCCACTTTGGATTTTCATTAAATCTCCTAAAGAGGCCACCTTTAAACGTCCCCCTGAGTGAGCAGGATTTGGTGGAACCCCCTTTAAAATATTTCAGATGGCTAATCATACTAGTCACAAAAAGGAGACAGCCTTGATTCACAAAAAGGAGAAGGAAAAGTTTTGGCAATTAATTCACCAAGACCATTTATAGAAGAAATGCCTGGTAAGTGATGACAAGATTCCAGGCTGTCCAGGCTATGACAAGCCATAGAAGAGAGATTGTTGGGCACTGGAAGAGGAAACAGGGCTCTAGTCCTAGCTCTGCCTCTAACCAGCCAAGCAGTCTTAGTCAGGTCATTCCACCTTGCCATACCTCTGTCCCTCTGTCTATTCAATAGAATTATTAATATCTCCTTGTGCAAATCCAGTCATATCATGTCAACTATATGTGCCTCTACTACAATTTAAAGCTACTGCTCACCAAATCCCGAGCAAGCCAGTATTTTTAGACCATCCTGAAAACATTGTGTTCCATTACTTCTTCTTAAATATTTTTTATCTAGATTTTTTTTCTTTGGAAATTTTCAACCCACTGAAAAGTGGAAAGAACAGTACAATGAATGCTATTATATGCTTCATCTATATTTAACATCTATTAATAGCTTGCCATATCCACTCCTCTCTCCATACATATAAGTCTATACATTTGCCTTTTGCCAAACCATTCAAAAGAAGTTCTTAAACATCATGATGATTTGTCCCTAAATACTCAGCATACATTTCCCCGCAAAAGGGACATTCTACATAACTACAACTCAATCACACTTAAGAAAATCAACATGAATGATATCATCAATCCTAAAATCTGTATTCACATGTCCCAAACTATCCCAACAATGTATTTTATTTTATTATTTTTTTTAGGTTTGTAGTAATTTTATTAGTCAAAACTTATAATTTTTATCATTTCAAAAATTTAATACATATAATGTTAGTTTATCTTATTAGTATCCATACTCATTTACCAATATAAGTGCTTATTTAATTTTTTGGCCATTTGAATAGAGCTTTTTTAAGAATTTTCATTTGTCAATTTAATGTTACCACATGTAGGTATCAAAATATACACTGACCAAACAGACAAACACAAAAAGAGTTAAGACTAAGACACACCAACAGAAACAGAAAGCTCACTAATTTGACTCATAATTCTTACTCCTTTGGTATGGCTGTATCTACCAACAATGTATTTTAAATATATTTTTTAAAATTCAGAATCCAATTAAAGTTTATACATTGCATTTTGTTACGTCTCTTAGTCTCTCCCCACTCCTACCCATCATCTAGCACAGTAACCCCTGCCTTCCTCTGTTTTTATGACACCGAATCCTTTGAGGAACCCAAGCCAGTTGTCTGGAATCATCTGACTGTGTTGTCATGACCCAGTTTAGGTCAGACATTTCTGAAAGAACACCATGAAGGGGATCTTGTGTCTCCTACTGCATCAAACCAGTAGGCACATCATGTCCCACTGTCCCACTACTTGGATGCTTGGTTAAGGTGGAAACTGCCAGACCTTTCATTGCAAGGGGAACATTTTTTCTTTTGTAATTAATAAGTAAATCGTGGGAGGATACTTTGAGTTCATGTGGCTATCCTATTCCCCAACAAATTTTCACCCATCATGTGGCTATCCTATTGCCCAACAAATTTTCACCCAATGGTTTTAATAATCATTGATGGTCCTTGCAAAGGGAGTTACAAAATGGTAATTTTTAAATTCTATCAGCCCTTCTACATTTATTAGTCAACATTCTTCTGAAAAAAAGAGCATTTCTTTTTTTTTTTCTTTCTTTCTTTTTCCTCTTTATCTCTTATGCTCCCTAAGTGTCGCTATAGAATGTGGATTTTTAAAATTTTTATTCAATATATTATAATCCATTAGTTTCATCGTTCTTTTTTTTTTTTTTTTTTTTTTAAGATTTTTATTTATTTATTCCTCCATCCCCCCCTTGCTGCTTGTGCTTGCTGGGCCAGCCAACCATGTCACGCGGGCGGGCCTGCCCCCACCAGGAGGCCCCGGGAACCGAACCCGGGGCCTCCCATATGGTAAACGAGAGCCCCACTGATTGAGCCACAGCCGCTTCCCATCATCGTTCTTTTTGATACCTGTCACCCCTTTCATTATCTGCATATGGTAAAGTGAACTTGGCCAAGGCGTGGAGGTAAACATGAGAATTCAGTGCTACCGAAAGGAGGGAGGCACAACCATATCAGGGAAAGAGGTCTCTCGCCACAGAGACTGTGAGCCCCTGGAAGTGGGGGGATCCCTGATGTACTTTCACAACTAGAGTCAAGGCAGCACACAGTAGTGACTGGAGACAGCTATTCATACAACTACTGCCAGTGTGTACACTAGGGGAGTATCTTCTCATGTTGGGGATTATTCAGATGTAAAAGGACTTCATCAAAGTACCTACAGATAAGAAAGTGGTGAATTGAGGATCCCTCTTCTTTAGAATAATGTCTGTACAGCCGTTTGGTAAACAGTTGCTTATAGAAACGCCACCACAGGACATATTATCTATGCTTTCCCTTCAGCATTTGGGGCTACCTTTTGACTCTCTGAGATCTATAAACATAAATGCAGCTTTCTTCCATTAAATCATCCACAAACCAGGTGGCCACATGATCTAAGAGGGAACTATGACAACATCTGATACTGTTACTATAACCTCAGAAGGTCTTTTAGAGCCCCTGGAATATGTGAAGTACTTTTTGAGGAAGCATTCAGAATTATAGCATCATCTGGGATTAAGTTCTAAAGCCTGGATCTTATTTTGAATAAAAAGGTACCATTCTCTCAATTTGATTCACAATTACTGACATTTGAATAGAGAATCTAGACAATGCTTTAAAGTAAGGTGCCACTATTTTAATAAAGGGAGGGGGGAACCTTCATTTCTCTGCACATGACAAAATCCTCAAGGCAAAGGAAGACCTCCTCAATTTTTTTCCGACACCATTATATTTTGGAAAACCGTTATCTGAAGTGACTCCCCATATGTTTCTAAGGGACATTTAAAGTATTATGCAGGCCTGACAGCATGTGGTCTCCCACTTGCATTTGTAATTTCTCAAAGTAAGGAAGTTACTCTTTAATCACAACAAGGCAGCTCATTATATGAGCTGCTAAGAACAGAGATGAAGAGTAGATGAAAAGGAAACAGTGAAGTGCGTTCTTTGGAAAGTTGGGACAAGCAGGACCCAGGCTTCAAAAAAACAAAAAAACAAAAAAAAAAGAAAAAAGACATGGAACGGATCTAAATGCAAAAATGCCTGTGATGCCAGCTCAACCCAGCCCTTGGAGAGTGAACACATTCGGGGCAGCCCAGGCCACTTACCTTCCCCACTCGCCCAGGAGCAGAACAGCCCCCATCCCAGTGAAGGAAGGTGACAGTTAATTCAACAGAGCACCAGAGAATCCTGTCCAGAGAATAGAGAGGGAGATCCTTCCCCTCTCTTTCAGAAGACCACTGCAAAATAAGAATATAATAATAATTACAGCAACACATTGAGAATATATTGTGTTCCAAGAGTATATTTCTGTTTAATATATGTTACCCTGTTAATCTTCAAAACAGCCTTATGAGGTAGATACTATTACTATCATCCCATTTTCAAATTAGGAAATTGAGGCACAGAGAGGTTAAGTAACCTGCCCAGAGTAACTCAGCTTAAAATAGCAGACTGGGATTCAAGCCCAGGCCCTTGACTCAGGACCTTAATCACAAGGTTGCCTTTAGAGCAATGCATTGTGAGCCTGCCAAAAAAAAGTAGAGAATCATAATATATATCAAAAACTAGGGTCAGGACAGCACAGTGCAGTGACCGGGCAGTAGGTGTACATACAACTGTTGGCATCTTTGCTTTGCTAAAAAGAGAGAAGGGGCTACTTTTTTTGATCCACCACAGATGTAGCTCCATCACTTAGAAGGGAGAGAAGCAACAAGACTCTGGACTTAATTCTGACCAAAAGATATTCTGATTTGCATCCTGGAAATGATGAGAACTGCATCATACGATGATGTACTCTAGGGCAAGCGTTCCCAAACTGGCATGTCCAAGGCACACGAGGAGAGCTCATGATAAAACTGCATGTTCCTGTATACCATTACTGGATTCTGATTCAGTATGTCTGTGGTTTATCTAGTCAGTAGATCTGAGTCTGTATTTTTAACAAACAACCCCAGGTGATTCTGATTCAGTAGATGGAGGAGAATGCTTTGGTAAATATTGGCCTCAACTCTAAAAAATCAGACTTCAAAAATGTTCAAAGAAAAGACTGGTCTGTTTCCTTCATCTGAAAGGTGAAAATTGCTATCAAGGAACTCAACCTTCAAAATAGTAGGAGATTGCCAAAGAGTAAGGTTCTCGGTATAAAATAGAAAAGAATTCCAGTGGGATTCAGCTGCTAAGAAGGCAAGAAAGGTTTTTACAATTACATAAGACAACAGATGTAAACCACACACCTATCCTCTCCAGACTCTACAATATAAATGGGAGAGGAAAACTCCCATTTATTGGAAAATGGCATCCATCTTAGTTTACCGGGCCACTGTACAGATACCACAGATCAGCTGACTTAATCCCAGCAATGTATTGTCTTACAATTTTGGAGGCTAGACGAACAAAATCAAGGCATAGGCAGGGCTATGCTTTCTCTTTGAAGTCTAGAGCGTCCTGGTGGTGGCTTGCTGGCAATTCATAACTCAGTCTCTGCCTCTGTCACATGGAGAGTTGCTTCCTTCTGTCTCCTACTCTGGCTGCTACTCCTGCTCAGTCACTGGTATTTCTCTAGGATTCCTCTCCTTAAGGACTCTAGTCATATTGGATTAAAGCCCACCCTGCTTCAATTTGGGCTCATCCAAATAGGATCTTTGAAGATCCTATTTACAGATGAGTTCACACCAACAGGATGGGTCTCTGTGGCAGACATGATTCAATCTACCAGAGCATCCGATAATCCGAGACAGAACACACATATTTAAGAGCTAGTGTGTGACGCTTAAACGCAAAAGAAAGCATGTGAGAAAAAGAGGATGAGAGAGGCCCTCCTTTGGAAGGGCAAGCTCCCGCTTCCTAGTGCCTGAGCTCCCCCTAGTGCCTGAGCTCCCCCTTGTATACAGCATTATGCAAAGCTAGGGAAGGGGGGACGGTGTTAAAAATTGAATTAAATACAAAACCCTTGCTCTCTTTGAACTCAGTCTAATGAGGAGATTTAAGAATTATTTTGCAATCTCTAATTTATATTTTCTGAATTTCAGTGTTCAAATATCCTGCTTCTTCAATGTGAGTCCCACCTATATTTATTTATATGCTGGATTGTCTCAGGTGTGCTGTGAACTAATGGAAAGAGATCACACACATGCATGCATACACACACTACACACATACACACTCGTGCATACACACACACACCACATAGTGAAATTCCATACTTGTTTTGTTTAGCAAAGTTTAGAGAAACCTCGCTGGCAGTGGCCACCTGCAGCAGGGGCATGTGGGGCATGTGTCTGAATTGCTTCCCAAGTCTCATCCCCAGCCTGTCCATACCATGGACATGCAGCTGCTAGCAACCCAATGCAGGGAAACTAGAATCTTGCCAGATACAAGGAGCTTAATTTTGTATTGCACCACAGCCCTTTCTTACCTGGCCCCTCCATAATTATTCATGAAGAATTTACAGAGCTCCATTTAAGTCTGTGGGTTTCCAGATTGTTTGGCTATGACTTATAGTAAGAAATTAACCCTACATTAGACCCATGTGTCCATCCAATTCACTTAATATATATTTATTGTAATCCTACCAGGAGCCAGGAACTATTCTAGATGTGGGGAATTTAGCAACAAACAAAACAATTTGAAATCCTTGCTCTCTTTGAGCTTACATTCTGCTGATAGACAATAAACAAGTAAAATTTAATAGTGGGTCAGATAAAGTAATGGAGGAAAAACAAACCAGGGGAAGGGAAGAGGAAATGCTGGGGACGGGGTTGTATTTTAAATAGGACAGCCAGGAAAGGCCACATTGAGAAAATGACATTGAACACTGGCCCAAGGAGGAGGGTTAGTGGACCACATGGATATCTGGGGGAAGAAAAATGAAAACAACCAGCAAAACTGATGTGTGGAAGCAGCCCCCTTCAAAGTACGCTCTGGTTCCATTTAGACAAGTCCCTTTCCTTCTCAGAGCCTGTTTCCTTCTTTGTAAGAGAAAGGGATGCCACTAGATTCTCCGAGCTCCTTTCTAGCACTAACATGTCCCAGTGTTAATGTTCTACGGAGTCTCTCATGTCTTATTTAGGTAGAAGCATGTGTGTATCATGGTGGAGCAAAATTTCAGAAACAATACTACCCTAACTACATGCAACACACTCTATTCCATTTGTTCTCTTCTGTTCTATTTCATTTTTGAAAATGCTAGTTGCACCCACTAAATTGCTTTCACTATTGACTAATGAGTCTTAAGGAGCTATTTTTAAAAATTGAAATCTTCTCAGTTCTGGAGCCCAAATTAGCTTCAAAATCATACACTTACTTATCCAAGAAAAAGAAAAGCTGACTCAGTACTGGAACCTTCCTCTGCCCTCAACTTTCCCAGAAAGCTCACATGTCCATGTAAGTCTTAGCACCAAGGGCAGGGCTTAAATCAGCTCCAGCCTCAAAGACCAGCTCTGCCACTGCTTTCCTTCTGACTTTATGCAAGGTACATAACAACACTGAGTCTGAGGCTTCCTATCAGCATAATGGACATGATTATGAAAATTCATTACAAAATATAATTAGAATGGTTAGCCAAATACATGACACTTAACAAACACCTAATAAATTGGTGGTAGTGGGGAAAGTGGAGATGGAGGTGGAGATAGAAGCAAACTAGAGCATAAAAGAACAGGTTCATCCCACCAGGCCCTTAGAATCTAAAATGTTAGACAAACAGAGCTAGATATTATGAATGCCAGTAATTATCTTTGTAATAAATGTCATAGGAGGAAGATTGTGTGCTTCCAAACTGTGTTTACTTTGGTTCCTTCCCTTCCTAAATTGTCTCTACTCCTTCTTTCAGCAAACTATATGGAAATGGATTTGAAGAAATAGAAAGTCATGCATTCAATGGGACAACACTGATTTCACTGTAAGTATGTGCTTATTTTCCCAGCCCATGAATAAAAATGAAATATTTCTCTGGCTACCAGATCACATTCAATCTTCAGCAACTAACCCAGGGCAAAAATAAACTTTCAAGTGGCTAGTCCTTGGTGCTTCATACGTGTTACTAAGCAACTGGCTGGCTGGAAACCCCAGAGCACCCAGATTTCAAAGATAGATGCATTGAAGTTGACAGTTTGCTGAAATATTCAACACCCTACTTTATGCTTCCTCCAACTCACAGCCTCCCTCTCTAACCCTCTCACTCAGGTTGATAGGGTGTTAGAGACAGCGCGATTTTAGAAAACAAAGAAATTCTTCTCTGTACTGCAAAGAAATTGGTAACAACTTTTACCAGCCTAATTAGCCACAACAGACGTACTCAGAGTCCCATCTCCCTACAGAAGGAAAGGGGGGTCCTTCGAGCTCATTTTTCACAGCATGAGGGAGCTTGGCATGGTCACCAATATTAACAGCCTTTACTGGCCCAATATTAACATTTAGCTGGGAGCATCCCTACTATTTCCTTCATTATCTCAACCTCTCTTTCTTTCTGACTCCTCTTCTTAAAAGATGGCACATTCACAAAGCCTGAGGGCCATTTGAACCTTAACAGACACAGGAAGAGGTGAAGATCACCCTATAGTGATGTATATTAAAAACAAAGGGCACATGAAAAGCTCAACCAAAGCCAAAATTAAATTTTAAAAAAGCTTTTATAATAAATGTCATATAGAACATGGTCTCATGGTCTATACCAGTGCCTCTCAAACTTTGACACACATAAGAATCACCTCACGGTGATTAAAATGCAGATTCCTGGGTCCCACCCCCAGAGATTTTGATTCAGTGGCCTACTGAATTTTCAAGTCTAACAAACTCCTAGGGGATTCTTCTACTGCCAGTCTGAAGCTGGGTTACCACAAGTCTATACAACATACCATTTATTTTCATTTTAGACATTAACCAAAGGTCTTACTACATAGACTCTATGCTATATAGCGTGGCTAAAAGGACAGGCTTTAGAGAGTCACTGACTTGGACTCAAAATCCTATCCTACTGATTTTCAGCCTGTGTGACCTTAAACAAGTTACTTAACCTTTCTGAGGCATTGTGTCCTCATCTGTAAAATGGAGCTGCCACTAAGCTTGTTTCGAGGATACTCCCACCCAAATGAAAAGATCTATTCCATATCCTCAGTACTTAACACAGCACCTGGCGCACAATAGGTGCTCATTTATTATTTATTGTATTAATTCGTTATGGATGAACAAATAGTTAAATAATATGATATTTTTACATGCTTAGCACAGGGTCTGGCACATAGTAAGTGCTCAAGAAATGATAAGTTTAAAAAGTTGTTCTTCCTATCATGGAGCAAATTTTACCCTATTTTCTTGCTGGCTGCATTTTATTGTTGACTTGCTTTTAATGAAGGGTTCATTCTGGCCACTTTAATCTGTTTCTGCTAAATTTAAATCAGAAGCATGCATATCCTCTCTGGCACAGTACTCTCAGATGCCTCATTCCATTATTCACTTAATAAGTGTTTGTCAAGCATCAACTGTGTTTGAAGGAAACATGCTATATTTTGAGGGGAAACAAAGGTGAATAAGTCATAGTACTTACTCTAAAGGAGGTTACAGCCTAGGAATAGGCATTTTCAAATGGTATATAAACTGTCCACTAAATTGTAACTAAAGTAGAAGGCAAAGTATGATACCTGTCCTGAGAGAGGTAAAGCTGCCTGGGATTGCAAAGGGAGGGATGAGGAAGTTAGAGAAAGCCTTGTGAAAGAGGTAGTCTTTGAGCTGGGACTGATTTGGACAAAGAATGAAGAAAAGCACATTTGGACAGAGGATGGCAAGAAGGGCACAGAGGAGGAGACATGGGGTATGTTCAAGGAACAGCAAGCAGTACCTTTTGGAAAGCTCTAGATGTGAGTTAGGGACAAAGCAGGAAGAGCCTTAAATGTCAGAGCAAAGAATTTGGACTCTTTTCAGTAGAAAGTGAGAAGCTGTTGAAAGTTCTGGGGTGGGAAATGTCAGAGTGGTGCTTTAAAAAGGCTAATCTTCACAAAAAGACAAGAATTGTATGATTCCGCTTATTTGAGATAGCTACAATAGGCAAATCCATAGAGACAAAGTAGATTAGAGCTTGCCAGGGGCTGGGGGGAGGAGGGAATGGAGAGTTATTGCTTGAAGGGTACAGAGTTTCTGTTTGGGGGAACAAAACAGTTTTGTAAATAATGGTCATGATTGCACAACAATGTGAAAATAATTAATGCCACTGAATTGTCCGATGAAAAATGGTTAGAATGGCAGATTTTATGTTATATATATATTACCACCTTTAATAATAATAATAATAATAAAAGGTCAGTCTGTTAGCAAGAAAGACAGAGGGCTGGAAGTGCGCAAGACTGGAGGATAAAGACAAGGTAGCCTCTAAGGCAGAGTGGAGGTGGGCATGGACAGGAAGGGACAAAGCTGAAAAATACTGTGAATAGAGATAGAATTGACAGAACAAAGCAAATTCTTGGATGGAGATAAGTGACAAAAGGAAGTTAAATATATACTGCAGATATTTCCAGCATGGATCATAGGGAAAGTAACAATGCTGTTAACAGAAATCAGAATGGAGCCAGCACATATTTGGTGGTACAGAAGGAGTAATGGAGAGAGAACTTTATGGGGGTCAGGAAGCCCATGTTCCAATCTCCAATCTTCATAGTGCACATGGCACTATGAAGGAAATAACACATTCCTGAGATCCGAGAGAGTACAGGTGGGTAATCCACTTTTTTTTTTTTTTTTTTTACCCGGAGGTCCCGGGGATCGAACCCAGGTCCCTCCATATGGGAGACAGATGCCCAACCATTTGAGCCATATCCGTCCCAGTAATCCACTTTAGATAAGGTGCTTGGGGATGGCCTTACCAAGGACATGATACTTAGGTGGGACCTAAAGGATGACAAGGAGTTAATCATGGCAAGACTGAGGGGAAGTGTACTACAGAAAGAGTGAAATGCATGTACAAAGGTCCTGAGGTGGGAAAGAAAAGAAGTTGATATGCGCTAGAGATTGAGAGGAGGCCAGTGTGGCTGGAGAGTCATCAACAGGGGAAAGCTGGAGATGGAGGCAAGAGCCAGTCATGCAGGACTGAGGGGTCATGGTAAGGTGTTTGAATTCTGTTTTAAGGGTGGGGAGACCCCTTGAAGGATTTAAGCAGGGAGGACAGAGTGGTTTTCAAAACTGTCAAGCAAACTTTTTGAACTAAAATATATTCAACCCAGGCTCTGACACGTTCTCACCTTTAGGACTGTCCAAAGTTGTTCAGAATGATGACACTGAAGCCCTGCAAAATTCTCAAATGCCCTACTTTCTAAGGCAGAACAGGGAAGAGAAGACTTCTGGTTGCCCTCAGGCACCTCTAAAAGTCTGGGAGTCAGTCCGTACCATTCCCAGAGCATCCCAGTTAGGAAAGCTTTGACTGGAGTTTGAGAGTTCTCCCACGGTGCTTCAAAAAGTTGTCCTGCCTTGTGCTTCTCACGCCTGGAGGGGCATGTCATCTGGGAGAGGGCCCAAAAGTTCCCCCAAGAAAATGTGGCAGATAGATTTGACTTATTTTTGACCAAGTTGTATAATGCATAGTGTACAGAATAATCTGTATTTTTATAAAATATGTGAAAAGCTCTATCATGAAATCTGAGCAATTAATCTGACCTGGCTGTCGTGATGATTACTTGCTCATAGAGCCCAGTTTCAATGATTTATGACCATAACTGAACATAATTAAAACAAACCGACACAGGAAGAAGAGACCCAGAGGTTTGGGAAGGGAAATTTCTTTTGATTTGGATTTTAAATAGCAATTGACTCTGACAGTCTCATCTCTTTGAAAATGGAAGTGCACCCAGGAGATGGGATGATGTGTGAGTTGACGGGTATATTTCTGATAAAAGGACTGAGTTTCCAAGAAAAACACAGTCAAAGCATGTGGAAAACAGCCACACCGGGTGTGAGATGAGCGGCTTTTGCAGTTTTTAAATGACAGGCATGATTTGAAGACACACAGAAAGACAATGAAGGAGATGGAAAGCTATGAGATGAGCATAGGTAACTACATAGGCAGGGGGTTGGGGAGGGATAGTTGGTTGTTGGTTGGTTGGTTAGTTGGTTGGTTGGTTTTGCCATTTAACAGTGGTACAGAAGAATCATGCCCCATGCTTGGAACCATCATACCAGCAATGGATGTACACTGTGTTTACCATCCAGAGTTTTCCAGCATGCTCTTTGAAGTCACCACCCTACTCTTGTCCAACCAGAGAAGGCCCTGTTCTTGGAGACACTGGCATCGGGGTCTTGTCAGGGTCACTGAAAGACCTTCCTGTGTGAACAGGGGTCAGGGTAAGCTGTTCTGGAGCAGTTTTTCCTGAGCTTTGGGCTAATGGGTTGAAAAGAAGCCTTCGAGTAGCTACTGCAATGGCTGCCTTTGGCTTCTCCTGCAGCCTTGAGAGCTGTGGCTCTCAGTCCTTTCTTTTCCATAACACACATATCTGGTCATGATCATATATACAGTAGAAACCCATGGAAATTTCCTACACGGCTATAATTCCTCCCCTTTCTTGTATATCTGGAAGCAAAAGGGTATGAATAACATTTGGAAAGGGACAGCTTTGAATGGATCCTACTCTTTAAGTATTTACATCTTGAGGATATTATTATTTTAAAACTCTGTGAGACCTAGAAGGTCATAATGGCTGAGATACTGATACAGAGCAGGCCTCCCTTTAACCCTTCAAATGTGGCCAATCCACGCAGCATTTTCATCCTTGCCCAGCTGTTAGGCTTCTCAGCAGCTGCCCCACCTGCTAGACCCCACTGCCTCTAATGCCCAAACACCTGTGGCCTGACCCTTCTGCCTGGAGGCATACACCACACATTTAAGTCAGTGGCACCACACATGGATTTTCTGGGCAAACACTCTAGACCTGATTCCAAAATCCAAATTTCCAGCAAAGTCATAGTTTCCTTTGCCTACAGGCATTTGTCCTCGATTTACAGCTTACAAAAACTATTTGTGGCTTCTAACAATGAATCGACTGCACGCACAATACAGCCTTTTGCATAGGCCCATGGTTCTCAGCCCTGGCTGTGCACTAGAACCATCTGTGGGCCAATGCAATTCAGACTTTCAAGAGGTAAGATTCAAGCATCAGTCTTTTTTTTTCCAAATTCCTCAGGTGGTTCCAATGTGAGGCAAGGCTGAGAACCACTGACTTAGATGTGCCTCCCCTAAGAAGGCACAGATTGAAGCCAACACACAGAGGTGACAATTTCAGGAAATTAAAGGGCAGTTAGTCTCCTGGTGGAAAACGGTTAAATTTTGCAGGAATGGAGAGGGGTTTGGGAGCCAGTGTGCTCATTTCAAGAACATCAGGGTAACAGCTGTGGCAAAGGCAGGGCC
This sequence comes from Tolypeutes matacus, assembly GCA_026826555.1. Classification (NCBI taxonomy): domain Eukaryota; kingdom Metazoa; phylum Chordata; class Mammalia; order Cingulata; family Chlamyphoridae; genus Tolypeutes; species Tolypeutes matacus. The sequence goes on from JAKSZT010054030.1 coordinate 38,812,577, forward strand.
ACCGGGTATGAATGCACAGGTGAACGTGCCCCAACTCCACAGGGCACGATTCGCACAGTCCACCTGGTCAGAGGCACCTCTTGGGCTGGGCAACACAGTGACCTGGGGAGAGGTATGATGACCTCAAGACCTGGCTTCTGACTTCCCAAAGTAGAACAGCCTGCAGGAGAGGAAAGGAAAAAGCAAAAGCGATATGAACATAAAAAAATAAGTTAACGGCCAAAGGAGGAGTGTAATGAAGATAATCCTTTAGCCATCACTGAGCCCTTCCTCACCATCTATGCACTAGCCCTGGCTTTGACAGAGCAAGCTACTGGGTGGATGGGTGGAGGGAAGGTTGATCCTTTGAGCAGGGACCAAGCTTTTATTCTTCAGTGAGACTGTAGGGTTTAAATACAAGTTTCCTTTGTGAGATGGAACACAGGGACTTCAATTCATAGTAAAACTTTAATAATTGCAGGAGAGGTGGGGTGAGGGGGGAGTACTTCATGTTGTAGCTCAAGGGTCCTACCTAGTGAGGGGGGAAATTGCAGAAAAAAGGTAGAGTCAAACACAGTTTTATCAAAATTATCTACAGTTCCCTCCTTTGCCCCTTCTAACCCTGCCTACCATGCAGATTGGTCCAAGCACAGGTGCACACACCTCTTTACACATGACATACAAACTCCACTAAGGAAAATCCCCTTCCCCACAGGGAGCTAAAGGAAAATGTACGCCTGGAGAAGATGCACAATGGAGCATTCCGAGGAGCCACGGGACCTAACATCTTGTGAGTACAGTGGTGCTGTCCCTGTCCCCACCCCAGTGCACCGCAACAGGCATTTGGGTACCTAGCTTTGTCTTCCCCAGCCTGGTTTGTGGAGCATCCATCTCTGTATCTGAAAAGGCTGCTGTTGGAAAGACCAAATATGCAGGGCAGCCTCATGTGCTGGCAGGGAGCAGCTGCCCACCCAACATCCACCTGTGAAAAGAATGGCCAGCGATCTGATGGCCCCTGGCACTCGGCTGGACAGGGTTGGGCTGTGGGGTGCCAGTCAGGGCCAGTCAGGGAGGGTGCAAGGAGCGGAGCCAGGTTCCCTCAGTTAATGGGATTTAGTGTAAGGACACATGGGAGAATTAAAAGGAACAGGAAACTGAACAAATAATCTCCTGCTGGGGCCTCAGAAGCCTGAAACACCCCAAAAGGAACAACTGCAGCTGCAGTCGGGCTTCAGGAAGAAATGCAACCAGGTTCCAGAGTCTCTGAAGCTCTAGTGCAGAATGACCTTATCACCCCCTCCACGGAGGCACCTGCCCCTCACTCCCTACTCTAGCACATGGTTACTCGCTTATTCAACAACACTGATTGAACACAACCTCTTTTTTTTAGGCACTTTGCTGGAGAGACAGTGATGCGCAAAACAGCCCCAGTCCAGGCTCTTAAAGAGATCACAGCCAGATAGGGGAGACCACAGCACACAGATGCAGAAGCAAGCAAGCATGTAATGTTAAAATGAGAAAAGTACTAGAAAAATGGTTAACATGGTGACCCAGTTCACTTGTTCATTCATTTATTCATTCATTAAATATTTTATAAGCTCATACTATGTGCCAGGCACAGTTTTAGGCACCAGGCAAACAACAGAGAATAAGAAAAGACAAATGTCTCTGCCTCCATAGAATGAGGAAAGACAGACAAGGGTTAAAAAAATAATAATAATTTTTAAAAAGTAAGTAAAATACATAGTATGCCAGATGGTGATCATTGTGGGGGAGAAAAATTCAGATGGTTGGGGAAAAAGGAATGATGGGGAGGGGGAGTTATTTTAAAGTGGATAGTCAGGGAAAACTACTCTGAGGAAGCAAGGTATATAGATGTCTGCAGGAAGAACTTTCCAGGTGAGGAGAACAGGAAAAACAAAGGCCCTGAGGCAGGACCTTGTCTTGCATATCTGAGGAACAGCAAGCAGGCTAGTATGGCTGAGTGAGCAAAGAGGAGAGCCAAAGAACATAAGGACAGAAAGAGGCAGCAGAGAGGCAGGCCATGCAGGGCCTTGTAGGCCTTTTTCTCTGAGGGAAAGGGGGAGGCTTAGGATTTTGAACAGGGGAAGGACATGAGCTGTTATTCTATATCATAGCTCCTGCCAGTATCTGTCTAGTTTCTGCTTCCCACCACTATCAACACAAAACTGTCTACTTGCTAGCTCATGCCACTTGGAACTCTTGCCACTGGCAAGGCCTGCCACTAGCGACTGTGATTCTGTCTACTTCCTATCTCCCACAACTATCACCTCCTGGCTTTGTCTGTTTCCTAACTCCTGCCATTTTCCATTCCTGACTCTGTACACTTTGTAACCCTACCACTCTCAATCACCAACACTGTCTGCTTCTTACTTCCTGCCACTATCTTCCTAACTCTACTTCTTAGTCCCTGCTACTACCAACCCCTGACCCTAATTCCCAACTTCTACCACTATCAATCCTCTCTACTTTCCACTTCACCTGATGGCCTCCACTGCCTTGTGTCTCCTGCCACTGCTTTCTCCATTATCACTCCGCTTCTGGCCACCCTGCCCTGAGGGTCCCTCTCTATATGACTCATGTTCAGTGGATACCAGACTCAGAATCTTACAGGTTGGTTGGATACTCTCCAGTCTAACACACCCTGTGAGAAGAGCTCTTATAGCAAGCTGGCCACCTGCTAGACCACTAACAGCCAAAGAGAGCTGCCTCTGGATCAGGCACAGAACAGGACAGAGCTAGTGAGCTAGTGTGGTCACAGAATACCCTGCACGGCAGTCTTTGGTCCACCTGCTTAGAAATGACTGTGGGTATTGTAGGCACTTACACAGTCAAGCCTAGGCAGTGAAAACATACCTAGGGGTCTCTTCCAATGCAACTGCTCTCATTATGCCCTTACAATCTGAATTGTGTCCAGAAGTTCTCCTTCCACCCACACCCCAGAAATACTCCCTCACTGGTCTGCCACTGAGCCTGAAAACCCACTCTTAGAGATTCATTACTTTGTAATGAGACATTGCCCATTCTAGGATCCCAACTGAAAATGCAACCCCTCAGCAACAACAACAAAAGTCTGTAAAGATTCATATACTCAATCCTTAACACATCTGAGATAATAACTCTTAATTTACAGCAGAAAGCAGAATGAGAACACTGATTACCCAAACGAGAAAGGACACAAAAGTGGCAAAAGTCTGCAGCCCCATGAGGTAGAGGTAATAAGGCAAAGTCTGCTGCCTTGATTGTCCCACCAAGGGCCTATACTAGTCATCATTCCCTGTTGCCAAGTTCATCTGTCCATAACCACCTATTGATACCCTCCCATGTTTGGGCATTAGGGCTGCATAATTCTTGGGTTAGTGAGGGAGGTGGACCTGGAAACAAAAGGAGCTATGAAAGGAGGGATCACTTACTTATGTCAGGGGTCAGTTTCCCAGAGAGGATACCATTTGATGTGTACCTTAAAGACTAAATGAAATTAGTAGGGAAACATTAATAAGGATAATAATGAGAAAGGAATTCTATGCAGAGGAGACAAGTGAATTCCAGTTGGAAAGCCCTGTCCTCTTGGGGGGTGGGGTGGGGGAGGGAGATGATCTGGGAGGGGCGGCGGAGATAAGGCTGTTCTCACAAATAAGCCCAAGAGGTGTCAAGTCTGCAGCACCCAACTGGCCCAGTGCTGGGCAGGCTTTGACATCAGGGATGCCTGGCCACAGGTCCAGGGGGTAAGCTGGCCCCAGATCCTCAGGGAACTGTGCCTTTGGCAGGATCCCAAGACTAGGGCCCAGGAACTCCAGAGAGGGTCAGGAGCCAGGAAAGAGCCCTGGTCCTGGGACTGGAACCCCAAATCAAAGTAGGACCTACAACAAGGGGCCCATGATCCTAAGCCCAGAGACCTGCCAACATGAACAGCCTTCAGTTTCCCCTGACCAGGAACAGAACCAAGACTATAGAGTCTGGAAGGAGCTATAGCTGGAGGTTTGAAGGCCACAGGGATGGGAACCAGATAGGGACTATAACCTGCTCTACCCCCATGTCATGCCAGCACTGGGCTAAGCTCTCCTTGGCCATTGTTCCCAGCACCTCTGGTCTCTCTTGCTGCTGTTTCTCCCTCTGCAAGCCGCCAGGGCATATGGATAATACCAGTGCTCTCCCATCCTCCCTCTACCTCCCTAGAGGTATGAGGTCCCCACAGGCTATTGTCACAGGAAAAAAACTGGTCTAGGACTGAAAAAGGATTAGGCAGTAAGAAAATAATGACCACCACCTACACCAGGTCCCCTGTGTGTGCGTCCTGACCTTCTCAAAGGTAGGAGCCAGGCTTTACAGGCTTTAATCAGCTTTATATTCTAATGCCAAAGTCTGACAAATATGGATATTCAGTGAGTGAGTGAGTGAGTGAATAAGATAATTTGCTTTTCCATACCAAGGTTTGACCAACAATCACCAATATCTCTGACTCTAACATCTATCCAGTGTCATATTCATGGGACCCTAACCACACCCACACCCACTTTACTCTCTCTCTCTCTCTCTCTCTCTCTCTCTACCTCTCTCTCTCATACTTAGGAAACTCTAAGTCAGGAAAAACACCAAAAACTGGGTAGCATTCAAAATGAAAGTAGAAAAAGAAAGGCAAGCGAGGGAAGGACATAAGAAAGGAACCAATGTTCTCTGCCTTCAAAAGGCCTCAAGGCCTTTCCCAGGAGCACCCTCCATTTCCTCCCCAGCCACATCTCCTTCCTCCCTTCCCTAGAAACCCAGTCCTACTAAACTCCAGCAGTTTTCCTCAGCAGCCATGCTCTCACCTACTACCAGAATCTTGCACGTGCTCTTCTCTCTGCCTGGAACGCCGTTTCTTCCCACTTCACTCACCTCAACTTCCTCTCCTTTACCTGGCTCACTCCTTCTCAATCTTGAGGACTCCTCTTAAATGTTACCTCCAACTGGAAACCTTAGGTTCCCCCAAAACTCCATCAGCTCTGTCCTCAAGGAAAGGACAACCTCTTAGTTATCACTGCATCTCAGTGCCAAGCTGGAGCCAGGAGCATAGTAGGTTCTCAATGAATATTTATTATCATGCACATAAAACATTAAACAATACAAAGCTTGGTGGCTGTGGGAGAGGATTGAAGGCCTTGTTTACAAAGCCTGAGCTCCCCACACAACTCTGCTTGCATGGGCGCCTTTGCTTGCTTTGGACAGATGAGTCCAATTTGCCTTGAGAGGATGTTCATTCTGCTTCCCAGATAGAAGATGGCTAATGCCACACAGCGTCTCTTAGTAGTGTAACCAGCCTGAGCTTTATGGAAACCTACCTTGCTGGGCTTGATCAATCAAATATAAGGCATCTGAAGCCCTATTTCCCTCTGGGGTAGAGCACAAAAGCTGATGTCATTGCATGTACCTGCTATCTTATAAAGCAAGTAGTTACTTTACCCTGCTAGGTGGAAAGAGGGAGAGGGAGGGAAAGGAGGACAAAGAGAGGAAGGGAGAAGGCAGAGAGAGAGAAAACATTAATGAATGTATGGCAAGTACAAGGAGTTATACTCAACCTTGAAAAGCATAATAGATTGCATATAAGAAAAAAACACCGCATGGCTTCTTTGAATTCAGATCCTAGTGGGAATAAATGAAATGGAGAATTAAAGGAAAAGCAAGATGGAGCTAAGTGGGAGGGTTCCTCAGAACCTAGAATTAAACTATTTTTTTTTTTAATTTTTATTTTTTTAAAAGATACTTAGATTACATAAATGTTACATAAAAAATATAGGGATTCCCATATGCCCCACTCCCCACACCTCCCACATAAACAACATCCTTCATTAGTGTGGTACATTCGTTGCAATTGATAAACGCATTTTGGAGCATTGCCACTGAGCATGGATTATAGTTTACATTGTACTTTTCACTCTCCCCCACACATAGAATTACACTATTTTTGAGGGAAGCCTTCATCCTATGAATCAACTGTATAAAAGAAGAAAGTATAACGCCTTTCTCCCCTTTTTTTATTCAGGGATATTTCATCCACCAAACTGCGGACCCTGCCTAGCTATGGGCTGGAGTCCATTCAGACGCTAATTGCCACGTCATCCTATTCTCTTAAAAAATTGCCATCAAGAGAAAAATTTACCAACCTCCTGGAAGCCATGCTGACTTACCCCAGTCACTGCTGTGCTTTCAGAAACTTGCCAGCAAAAGAGTAAGTAAAAAACAAAAGGTAAAACCTGCCAAGCTCTATCAGAAACTCAGATTTTAAAATAGCCAATAGCCAACTGGTCAACGGCTCCCTGCCTTCTAGGCCATGGGTCACTTTGAGATAGACAAGAAGATAATAAAATGCCCTATTACCTCCTGGAAACTGCTGCCAAATGGTCAATTCACCCTGCAGCAGCAGAACTCTGTTGCCACTTCTGGACTAATTGAATTTTAGCAACTGCAAAATGGAGTACAAAACTGGTACCTCAAAGATCAATTAGTTCTAATCCTTATCAGCAGCGTCATTTTAATGAAGTGGGGGGAGTAGGCTCAAGAGGGTAAAATTTACCCAATGTCTTAATCTTTAATAAGAAATGAACATAAAATACTGCAAAAAAAAATTTTTTTAAGCTATTTCTCTCCCAGTAGAAGAGCATCTTTCACTTCAAAACAGGATCCCAGCTCCCAAAGGATTATTTTTGTATGGGAAGAGAAAGGTCATGAGCTCCTGCCTGGTTTGTCTCCAGGGGAAGACATCTTACTGATTCACGTCAATCCAGAATGGAATGGCAGGGTGGCAGGACTTCATTCTTTCCTCAGAGTACTGTTTTGCAGACTTTTTTGACTGAGATATATAGTAAGAAATACTTTTTTTCACATTGCAACCCAGTACACATGTAACATATGTAACTGAAACAAAACAAAACAATACTTAACTCTTATATGTAAGACACTCTGATGTTTTTTTGTCTATTTTACCCTATTCTATATCATATTTGTTTTTAATGCCAGCCTTAATCCACTCTGTTGTTTTCATGACCCACTAATAATGAGTCACCAGTCAGTTGAGGAAATACACTGCCCTGAAGTGTATTTAGTCTTATTCAGTCTAAGAAGAAATTCTCAATCCCTGTTGATTCTATTAGACAAAGCACCAAGAGAGTGACACTGGAATTCTGCTTTGTTTGGAATCAATCTACTTATAATTAATTATCTAGCATGTATTGCACACCTATTTGTGCCTTGTGTCAGTATGTGTAGCTTTACCTGAAGCTTTTTGAGTTGCTGAAAAGACAAATACTCACTGTGATGGTAGAACTATGCACCATTAAACCCTAAAACTGAGCTTCAGGGAAGGCTAATTGGGCACTTACCATGTTCCAAAGACTGTGCTAAAACCTAAAGATATAAAGTGAGAACTCACCTCAACCCTCCAGCGTCACCAACAGCTTTGGGGTGGAGTGGGGGGAGGCAACAAGAAAACCAATATTTAAGTACAATACAGAGAATGTTAGCATGTAGCTGAGAACACAATGCTGTGAAAGCACAGAGGAAGAGCTTCTAAATAGAAGCAGGGTTTACAGAAGGGTTCCTGAGGGAGGTGATTTAGGCTGAGCCTTCAAGAACAGGTAGAAGTTGGTAGATGGCTTTGGGGAAAAGCAATATAAGAAGATAGAATGGCTTGTGTGAAGGAACAAAGGTGAGAAACAGTAGGATGGCATTAGTTCAGGAAAACTGGAACAAGAATACTTATGGGTGCATGGAGGAAGAGTCAAGAGAGGAAGCAGGGAGAGATGGGCTATGGAGTCAGGCCAAGGAGTTTAGAGGATGGGCAACCATTGAAGAATTTATAGGAAGATTACTCAGATTTTCTTGTACAAAATATCATTTTGGAAGCAGGGTAGAGGATGGAAGGAGACTGGTATAGATGCTGGTTTATGGTACTGCTAATTCCAGATGCCTCTGCTTTCATGGCAAAGAGGTCACATCCCTTCTGAAATCACTGGCATGTAAAAAGTTTAGTTTAGGGGCTTTTTATTCCAAAAGATGAAAGGGACTGCCTGTAGATAGAAAAAAAAGGCGGGGAGAGGGAATTATGTCATTGTAGGCCTATATCAGAGTGAGAAAGAAACGTAGTCACATGGAGGTTATCTTGATTTGAATTACAAACTTTAACTGATTCCCTGTGTATCCCTAAAGCTCAAAGCCTTGGGTGCCTGTAAGGATGGGCAGCCTGAAGCTGGGCCAGTGGAATGTATGTGCAAATTCTGAATCACCGCTTTGTCCTGAAACTATTGTACCTGGATAAAGCACACAGCTGCCAGGACAGGCCCCAAAGGCCTCCTTGGTATCGGTGATTAAAATTTCAGCAAAGATAGGGCAAATGGAACCCTCTGCTATTTTCTGAAGGTCAAGAACACTCACATTTCCCATTACCTATAGATTTGTTCACACACAATAAATATCTCTATGTATTAGATTCGGAGCCAGCATCAAATACACGCATGCATACACACACATATGCTGTGCTAGTTCATCAAAGTTTGAGGATTTCCTATCCTGACCTAAAATAACAGATCAATTTTTGAAAGTGAGTCCGGTCAAATAATTCTGACATATTCCCCACCTTCCTGCTTTTGTACAAAGTTATTCCTACAAGAAATGTCTCATTAATATCGGAGAAGAAGAATACATAAAAATGTCCAGTTTGAATTGCCTCGTTTCTCCTTCCTCCTCAGTAAATGCTGAGGTTTTCAGAGTCTGCTCTCCTTTCCTTTGTACCTCCCTTTGTTTCATCTTTGGAATGTAAGTACAAGCATTCTTTTATTTTCTTGACATTTCTCTCTATTCCATGGGATAATCTGCTTAGAGGGAAAGACAGAGAAATAGACAGCATCTACATATATTTTTTCACATAAGAAAAAAAGCCTAATATTCACATCATAATGATAGGTTCAGAATCTCCAAATCCTCACCAAAGAGATTCCCAGTTAAAATTCAAAGCCATGAATTCAGAATGGTTATTTGAGAATCAAGGCCAGTGGAAAGGTGAGTGGTGAGGAGCAAACCTACTATATAGTAAGGGTAGCTTTTAATGAGCATTGAAAAAAATCCATGATTCAATATGACAAATTTCAGTTTTTTCATCCTTAGAGCCCACACAAAACACTTAGCATTCAGAAGCATTTTATCTAAGCTGGAAGCACTCTAATGACAATTCAGAAGTCTTTACTCTCTCCCAAGGAAGCGTTTCAGTTAGGACAATAGTGCAGAGCAGGACGCCTTTGTAATAGGTAAAGAATTTGGATGAACAAAGCATAAATAGACATGATCAGGTTTAGTTTAAAGACCAAAAGCTCAACTGCTTTTTTCCCTACCTCTTCTCTTTTAGGCAGAATTTTTCATTTTCCATTTTTGAAAACTTTTCCAAACAATGTGAAAGCACAGCAAGGAAACTAAATAATGAAACATTGTAAGTATTTGCACGCAAAGAAACTCAGGAAACCATATCTTGTTCTGTGTATAACTTATTATTATCAGTGCCAATGATTTTCTTTTGATAAGAAAAAAAATCTTAGTTGAGGGAATATTTGTAAAGTATTTTTTAATAGTTTGAAAATGGGAATTTTTCTTTGCAAATGTCATCCAGTCAATCAGGTAGCTCCTTCAACTGGGTAAACAAAAACTCTTATAAAAATGTACCTCAGTATTCATTCTGCAATTATGTTAAACTCTCCTCAAAAACTAAAATTTTATTTGCAGGTATTTTGATGTCACTAAGGGCAAGTTTAAATGATAGCTTTATTTGCAGGAATTTTCACTAGTTAACATGGCTAGCATTCCACAGAGACTGTTGGATTAATTTATTGCAGACACAGCTTCCAGAAGACCTAAGCCATCTTGACCACTATGCTCCTGAGTTTAAAATCATTCAGTCTGGTGCTCTCACTAACATACACTGGATAGGAGCTATAATTCTATTCTACACATTGACTTTTAACATTTTTCCTGCTGTAAAAGCTGGCTGCCTTAGCATTTCTACTTACCTTCAAATGTGAAAGAGGATGCCTCAAAAAATAATCCCCAGTGTTCCCTTGCCACATTTACCAAGATTTAGAAAATTTTTCATTCACCCCTATGTATCCTTCAGGCAATCAGATGCCCTTCTAAGATACCCCACCAATCTCTATCCCCTCTTCTACATCTTTTTTTCCCGCTCTTCTCTTTTTCCTTTCAAGCTCCAAGTTAAATAGAGGCAACAGGGTGGTATAGTGGAAGGACTCCTGAGTCCTCACGTTCCTCAGAACTGGAGCGGAATCCTTGGCACTAACACTGAGTATCCCTGGATAATAGTATATCCTCTCTGTGGCTTTTTCCTCATCTGTAAGGAACAGCAGAAATATCATTTGGTTTTCAGAACCGTGAGGGTCAGGGGAGTTGTGAAAGAATATGAACCCCTAGGATGGATGGATAGTATGCTCTGTCTCCTTTTTCTTTCCTTTCATTTTGGTCAACACCATCTGTCCTTGTGTTCCTTTCCTGCATCTTTTCCACTCTTCCCTGAATATTCTCTCAATCTCTCACCTTTCCACAAAACGTTTTTGTAACTATATGGCCTTATTTTCATCAACAGAAAACCATTTCTCAGTACATTCAGTGGTGGCACCAAGTGGTGGTATGGGGAGAGGAGGACTTTGGCCAACTCCCAGTAATCCTCACTGGCCTCTGCCCCAAGCCTTCCCAAATGAGCCTGAGCTTGCTATGCTAACACTGCTTTAAGTGTGCTAACCTCCAACAGCATCTCCAATCTACCTGAAATTAAAAATAAAAAGAGCATGCCCATTAGAAAACATTTTTTATGATAAATCCCTTACCTACCACCTCCCATCAGATTGCCATTCTTGAGTCCCACTAAGCCTTACTGGCTCTCCCCAAGACATCACATGTCCTCACTGCTATATCTGGTCCCACTGTCCTCCTGAAATTCCCATCCTTCTCCTTTCTTTCTTCCTTGTGCCAAGGCAGCAGTGCTCCAGCTTTTCCTTCCATTAATTCAACATTGCTAAGCCCATGCAAGTCCATTCACACTCCCTGTAATAGCTTACGTTGCTAAAAAGCTCCGAGCTGGGCTCTATCGATATCATGATATCAAGAGTCATTCCAGGACATAAATGTAAGTAATAACAAGTGGGTATTTGGTCTGAAGACAGATTGCCAACAAGAAAAATTGCTAGACAAATGCCCAATAGGGCAAAAAAAAAAAAAAAAAAGAAAGGGCAAAGGACTTGGGGGAAGGGGGAGAGCATGTTTGTTGATGTGAATTTATTCAGAAATCATGGCAGAGGTTTTAGAAGTTTTAATCTATGTTTCTAACAGCTGAAATAGTTTTGATAAGGAGAAAGGAGGAAAATGAAATCAAGGCTGCAATAATTGGAAAGTTTTCACCTGATTTAATAAAGGCTATTATTTTGCATAAGTGTCATCCAGGGATGCTTAAAAGACAGATTCCTGAGCTCTGTCCTTAGAGATTTTGATTCAAGGTTTAAATCTGCCTTTTAACAAGCACTCTGAGCAATTATGATGGAATGGTCCAAGGACCATGTTTTGAAAAGCTATAAGAGACAGTGAAGTAGAGGAAAGGCTGGATAGGAAGGCCTAGTACTGCTACCTCTTCCCCCCTCCTCCCAGGGACCTTGGGTCAGTCACGAATCTCCTTTAATTTTTTTTTTTTTTTTTAATTTATTTTTTATTATGGGTAAAAATCAAAATTCTCACAATACATACAAACATTTGTAAAATGATATATAAATATATATGCATATATGTGTATTTGCTTACAAAAATGTTATTTTTTATATATATATATACATATATTTTAAGAGGTGCTTAGATTACCTAAAATATTATACGGAACCCACTCAGATTCCCATGTTGCCCACCTCCCACACCTCCCACCACATCCAACACAAACATCTCCCATAGTGTGGCCCACCAACCTCAATGAACTTACACCTCCTGGAGCCTTGCCACCAACCATAGACCACAGTTCACACTGTAGACCTCTCCTTTAATTTTGGTTTTCTTACCAATAAAATGAGTGGTTCAATGAGATAGTCTTTAAAGAACCTTTCTAATCCTAAGAATAAATGACCTATTGATTTAGTTTCCTAGGGCTGCCATAAAAAAATTACCAGTTTGGTGGCTTAAAACAACAGAAATTTATTCCCTCCCAGTTCTGGAGGCCAGAAGTCTGAAATCAAGGTGTCAGCAAGGTTGGTTCCTTTTGGAGGGTCTGAGAGAGAATCGGTTCCATGCTTCTCTCCTAGCTTCTGATGGTTCCAGCAGTCCTTGGCATTCCCTGGAGTGTAGACACATCACGCCAATATCGGCCTTCATCTTCAATGACTTCCCCATGTCTGTATCTTCCCTTCTGTTTCTTATAAGAACACTTGTCATTGGATTTAGGGCCAACCCTAATCAAGTATGATCTCATCTCAAGATCCTTACCTTAATTTTATCTGCAAAAACCCTTATTCCAAATCAGGTCACTGGTGGACATATCTTTTGGGGAACACAATTCAACCCATTATACCTATTTTCTTTAATAGTTCTTTATAACCACCTAAACTTTTTAAAGATAGAAAATATGTAATTATATTGATGTCCATGAGAACAAATGGATGTGCTGCTTATAAAGATATTTAAGAATAAGACTGGTAAGATTCTTTTACAACTTCAGCACATAGGAACAGCCCTTCCCAAGTTTCAAATTGGTCTCTAAAATATTCTAAAACCTTTTTGGAGTCCCAGGTCATAGATTTCATTCTTTCTTTTTTTAATCTGTATTCTTACACCTCAATAATTGTATTGGTCATTCACTCAATATATTAGGTTCACTTCCTAATATAGAACATGAGAGGGTAAGTTTTAAGAGCCGTTTAAAATACTCTTTTAATGTGTGAGGAACCCTGAGATGAAATACATATTTGTAATGGTCTTGACAGGAAAATTATGCCCATTTCTCCAGTTTCTAAGATTAGATCAGCAGACTGTAGGCAAGAGATAATTTGTTGAGTTTATATGCATCATGCTGCATACTCTCCCTGTTTCTCCTTTCAAGATCTCTCAGAGCCAGGGTCATCCTTATCACCTGGCTTAGATTTATTCATTCCACATTTATTGAATGGACACAGGGAGCCAAAAACTGTGAGAGGCACTGGGATTTCAGAAATGAATAAAGCCCAGTCCCCTGCCTTCCAGAAGCTAATAGACTATTCAAGAAGAGAGAAAATAGACTATTAAAGAAGTCATCACATAATTAAAATACAGGTTGATAACTGCAGTAGTACTAAGTGCAACCCTGGCCCAGAAGAGGGATGATAACTCCTTAAAGGAGCAGAATCAAGAAAAACTTCACAGAGGAGTTTGTCTTAAGGATGAGTAATTCACCACAGAGCTGAGGGAGGAAAGAAATTCAAAGCAGAATAAACAGCACATATAAAGGTGAAACTGTAGAACTTATTCAGAGAACCACGAGTCACTTCAAGTGACTAAAGGGAAGGTTGCCCAGGGAATGTGCAAGCGATAGCTGTAAGAATCCCTAATATTTATCAAGGACTTAATATGTGTCAGGAATTATTCTAAACATTCCACATGTATTTACACATTTAATCTTTACCACAAACTTGCAGGGGAAGTATGATTATTATCCTATTTGGCAAATGAAGAACTCAAGTTAGAGAGACGCCAAGTAACTATCCCAGGTTTATACAGCCTGCAGGCAGATAAGCCAGGACTGGAACCCAGCACCAGTCTCAGAATTGTGCAGCTCTCCTTCTTCTTAGAGACTGAAGAGGTAGGCACAGGCCAGACCAACAAAGGCCCAAGAGGTCATCACAAGGAGTCTGGATTTTATCCCATGACAAATGAGAACCTAAGAAAGGTTTGAGTTGGTTAAGTAAAACTAACATATTTGTGCTTAGGAAAGGTCATTCCAGAAAGAATATACAGGATGAACTGAGGAGAGAACTAACTATGGAGGAAGGATGACAGGAAGAAAATTAATGTAATTGTCCTTTAGGAGAAGATGGAAAACTGAACTCAGAAAATAGCAGTGGGGCTTGGAGGGAAAGGGAGTGGCAGGGAACAGAAATGTTTCTTCACTAGGGATGGGGTCCCTCTCCAATCCACCCTGTTTTTGCCTCATATCTCTAATAAATATCTATTTTCACTATTTCTTCCCATTGTCCATTACTATAGAGCTTCTTCCTCTGCTCCTATGTTTCTAGTAATCTATCCGTGGTTTCTGTTTCTCAACTGGGCTGTTTGATTACCCAGAGTCTTAAATGCAAACAAGTCTACCAGTAGCTGACGATTTTTCAACAATGCTCGTCTTATAATTCCATTTCTGTTCCACTATAGACAAACAGCTTGGTAGCAGTCTCGATGGCAACTAAATGAGATGAATAGCTAAGAAAATGCCAAGAAAGAATTCTTTTGGATTTAGCAAGCATATATTCTCTCTAAATTTGTTTTCCAAAGAAAATCATCCTCTGTAAACAACTTCATTAAGTCTTTGTATCAATGTGTAAAATCTATTTTTAAAAGTCTAAATAACTTTTTGTTTCTTTTTTAAGGAACTCCTATATCAATATATTTGTCCTCAGATAATTTAACAAATAAATTTAAGGCTAAGGCTATTGTGGCTTTGTTTCCTTTTCTTAGTCTTTAAAAAAAACAGTAAGAATGATTCTTGAATTTTTTAATAGTCAGAATCACAGATAATATCTTACATTTACATTGAACCAAAATATATTCTTACAGTTATTCTGTCATCTTTGGTGAGAGTGAGCTGAGTGGCTGGGATTATGACTATGGTTTCTGCTCACCTAAGACTCTCCGATGTGCTCCTGAACCAGACGCTTTTAATCCCTGTGAAGATATTATGGGCTATGATTTCCTTAGGGTCCTGATTTGGCTGATTAATATCCTAGCCATCATGGGAAACATGACTGTCCTCTTTGTTCTCCTGACCAGTCACCATAAGCTGACAGTGCCCCGTTTTCTCATGTGCAATCTTTCCTTTGCGGACTTTTGCATGGGGCTCTATCTGCTGCTCATCGCCTCCGTTGATTCTCAAACCAAAGGCCAGTACTATAACCATGCCATAGATTGGCAGACAGGGAGTGGGTGTAGTGCTGCTGGCTTTTTCACTGTATTTGCAAGTGAACTTTCTGTCTACACCCTCACGGTCATCACACTAGAAAGGTGGCACACCATCACTTATGCTGTTCAGCTGGACCAAAAGCTGCGATTAAGACACGCCATTCCGATTATGCTTGGAGGGTGGCTCTTTTCTACTCTAATTGCTGTGTTGCCCCTTTTGGGGATCAGCAATTACATGAAGGTCAGCATTTGCCTCCCCATGGATGTGGAAACCACTCTCTCACAAGTCTACATACTAACCATCCTGATGTTCAATGTGGTGGCCTTCATCATCATTTGTGCTTGCTACATTAAAATTTATTTTTCAGTTCAAAATCCAGACCTGATGGCTACCAACAAAGACACAAAGATTGCTAAGAAAATGGCAATCCTCATCTTCACTGATTTCACCTGCATGGCACCTATCTCTTTTTTTGCCATCTCAGCTGCCTTCAAAGTGCCCCTTATCACAGTAACCAACTCTAAAGTTTTACTGGTTCTTTTTTATCCTGTTAATTCTTGTGCCAATCCATTTCTGTACGCGATTTTCACAAAGGCATTCCGAAGGGATTTCTTTCTGTTGTTGAGCAAATTTGGCTGCTGTAAACATCGGGCTGAGCTTTATAGAAGGAAGGATTTTTCAGCTTATAATTCAAACTGCAAGAACTTCACTGGATCAAACAAGCCTTCCCAGTCCACCTTGAAGTTGTCCACATTGCACTGTCAATATACAGCTGTCCTAGACAAGACTTGCAGCAAAGAGTGTTAACTATTATATCACTAATTGTGTTATTGTACTTATACCGACACCTGTAAAATTAGCATACAATTTTAACATAAAGGATTGGTTTTAGGAAATTATATATTCTTAGGCACACTGAGCAAAACGGTACCTCTGTCTAGCTCTATTTGTGGTCCATGGACTGATGTCTGAAAATTGTCAAAAAATACAGAAGTTGAAAGTATATAGAAACTTTTATAGCACGTTTGACAGAATAATTTTGTCTGTTGAACCTAATTTAAAAATTCAAGTGGAATTTTGCGTCTTTTTCCTCATTTCATTTTTGTTATATTTTTATTGCATTTTACAAAATTAGTCCAGAACAGAGAGGAAAATCTTTTTAAAAACCTAGTCCTTCTCAGATAATTTCAGAAACATACTCTACAGATGCACTGTCCAATCTGATAGCCACTAGCCACATATAACTAAATTTAATCAAAATAAAATTTTAAATATAGTCTCTGTTGCAGAAGTCACATTTCAAGTACTCAAGAGCCACATATGATTAGCGGTTACTGTTTTTGGACAGGGCATAGCTAGAACGTTTTCATCACCACCACAGAAAGTGCTATTGTATAGTGCTGTTTTAAAGCCTTTAGTCTATCCTGTTTAGATTATATTTATTTAAAATGTAATGTATCTAAAAGTATACTTCAGCCTATTATTTGCTTAGTTCAGTGTTTAATCTCTGAAGAGCAATGAAACATTAAATTGTAGATTGTAAGCTCTTTGTGAGTAGGGACCACGTCTCAGTCAGTTTTGTTTCTCTGCCTCATAGTCCAGGACTTTGACAATGGTATGCAACAAATGGTACTGAATTAAACTGAAGTTAATGAAATCTGTAAGAAAAAAGTGCTTTCCTTCTAGATTTCCATCGATTTAAGTAAAAAAATATTTTAAAATACTGTAACTTTCATCTTTTTATCCTTTGGGAGGTAGAGAAAAGCACATCCAATATTTGGTAGAAAGTGGTTTTATTAGAATTGACACTTAAAGGACAATGATGTTATGGCTTATATTGTTTTTTGTATGCTGCTTTGAATTTTTTAATAACATTGAAAGTTCATCATTTGCCAAATATCTTGGTAAATACTGTTTATAACTTAATCCATTTAGTCTTCACAAAACTCTATAATGTAGAGATATTCACATTTTATAAAAAAGGAAAACCTATTATAATTTGCCCAAGTTTTCAAAACTAATAAATCATTCAACTAATAGGATTCAAACTCAAGATTCTATGATTCAGGACCCCAGCCTCTTTTAACTGTGTTTTACTGCCTCCGATATTGGTAAAACATAGTCATCCAAAGGTTTAATTTGTGTTAAAACCTTAAGTTTTTCCCATTTATTATGAACATTTTCAAAGTTACAAAAAAGCTTAAAGAATTGTATAGTGAACATGCATATACTTACCACTTAAATTCAACAACTGACTTTATTACATATCTAACCATCTATCCATTATTTATCTCTATCCACCCATCAATTCATCTTGTATGATGTATTTCAAAGTAATTATCAACCCTAAGCACTTCAACATGATTATGAAACAAAATTCAATATTTGTTTATATTTTCAGGTACAATTTATATATGGTAAAATGCATAAATCATTCAGTGACCTTTCAGGAATGCATACACCCATGTAACCCAAACTCCTATCAAGACATAACATTATCACCCCAGAAAAGTTCCCTCATTTCCCTTCCCAGCTCTTTTACTGCTACCCAGTCAATACCCCACCTCCACCCTAAGAGGTAACCATGGTTCTAATTATTTTCCCCATAGATTAGTTTTGCCTATTCTAATAATTCATATAAGGAATCATACAGTATGTAGAACTTTGTGTAAGTCTTCTTTGATTCAATACAATGCTTTTGCCATTCATGTTGTTGCTTTAATCAGGTCATTCCTTTTCACTGCTGAGTAGTATTCCACTGTGTGTATAAAGAGCCATAACTAGATTCTCTACTTATCCAGTCTGCTTTCAATCCTTATGCTATTGTGCAAACCATTAAAAATAGATCATAAATTTTAAAAAATCTCTCTTCTCTGACTTTCCAACTTTTCTACTCCAAAACCAGTTACTTGTCTTTATTCAGATGCAGTCTTTTCCCTCACAAGCTAGTGTTCAAGAATTTCTCTAAGATATGACAATAGAATTCTAATTAACCAAATTGCTGTATTAATACAAAATAAACTTTATTCATAATCCAAGAACCAAAGCTAAAAAACAAAAAAGCAGAAAGTCAAAGGAAAAAATAAGATCTATTTTCAAATTAAAATTTGTACTCGTGAGCCCAAAGTGCTGATGTATATACACTGAAAATATCTTTCATGACCTTTTGCACAAATAATGATCTTTATTTTCTACATTAGAGCTAAGTTTTAATAGGAGTCATTTTATTGTCCCCCCTCATTCTCATTCCAATACCCTTTGACCCACCAGTTTTCCCTTTGAATTGTCTTCCATATCAGTTCTTTATTTTTGTATTACTAGTTCCACATCCACATCTCAGGCCATTTTCCCCCAAAACCATAGACTACTCTCATATCTAATTTTTCTCCATATCCAATATTTTCCATGTTCACATGCTCATACCCACCACCGATTAATGTTCCTAAAATCCCATCTCATTACATACCCACACAAAAGTCCTGAGTAGCTCAATACCTATAAACCTAAGTTTTAGCACCAAGCCTAACATTTAAAGAGCTCCAGAATCCATCCTCAAATCTGCTCATTTTTATCTCCTGCTGTTTTTCTACATGAAACAAATTGTTCCACTAACTTTTCCCCATCCATGCTCTAGGCACCTCCATACTTGTGCCTATGCTATTCTTACCACCTGGAATACCTACCTTACTATCCTCCTTCCTGCATCCTTTAAGGCCCCAGCTACAGGTTGATCTTCTTTACCAAGCTCTCCTTAATCCACCCCCTCCCTAACCACTATAGACAATCCTCTAGTCCTTTTGGGAAATAAAGTTGGGTATAAACAATAAATATATAATCTCTACTGGTCTCTTTGGACTTCCTTAGCATTTATCATCTCTATCACTCATTTTTCTTTTACTCTACACAGCTGGGTATTAGTAATTATCTATATGTACATTTCACTCATTTCACTTAACTATATTATCAATGCCTTTAGTAATAGATTCATCTGTTACTATTTTGTTTCTCCCACTGTATCTATTCTAGTGTCTTACACATGGTAGATGTTTAATGATTTTTTTTTTTAGCTGATATACTTCTGTAACTGAAATGTAAGTCCTTGTTAAGAAGCATTTCCCTTATAAGATGGTCCCATAGAGAGCATTTGTATTTGTATTCTGTATAACCTCATACGTAACACATCAAATGCTTAAGAAATTTATATATTGATTTTGTATTTCTTTTACCATGTTTAATATTGTCACTGGTAGGTTATAAAGTGACTAAAATGGGTTAATCAAGCTCAACTAACTCATTTAAACTTAAAATATTTTTTAATGTCATTGATATTTTGTCTTCCATTAATAACATGAGTTAAAGACCTGGTTTTCACCTCCTCAAAAATGTGTTAAGTCCACATGTAAATTAGGAATCTGTCACAAAAGTTTCAATATATGTGTTCATAATTAGAAATATATTCTTCAAAATGTGAATTTTTTATTAAAATATTCTTTTTTCCTAAGTTACTACCATGGGCTTTCTGCTTATAATTTAGCTTTTTAGCTATAAATCACAAAGTTAGCTTGGATATGAAGAAGAGTATATTTACATGAAAAACAGCACATTAAACTCCTAAGTTGTCATAAAATCCCCTACTAAATTCCCCTCCTCAATACCCCAATTAACTGTTGCTATCCACTCAAAATTTTCCTACACAATTTAAACTACTAAAAATGAATGCCTCAGTTAGAACTGGAGTCTTAGTACCCTATAGGGTCTGAGCTGTACAAATTATTATTTACATATATCACTGACTTAGGTGTTCTGCACATGGAATAAAATAGGTAAAGGAGGTGTCCCAAGCAAGGTCAGTTGATCATACCCTAAGAGACTAAAGCTCAGCAAGATCTTGGCCTGCAGGGAGAGATGGAAAACATCTAAGAAAGCACTGTAGTGTGTAAAGTTGAGAAAAGTTTGAGAAATTCTCAAAGGGTACTGGCATAGGAATTAGGAAATTTGATATTTTTCACAAACATTATTTAATACTGGGCAAACTGTAACCTCGAGGAGAAAGACTTTCCCTAACTATAAAAGGATGTGGGATAACACTTGCCAAGGTCTTGTATTTATAGGCACTTAGAAACCTACCTTATTGGGAAGCGGCTGTGGCTCAATCAGTAGGGTTCCCGGGGCCTCCTGGTGAAGGCAAGCCCGCCCACATGGCGTGGTTGGCTGACCCAGCAAGCACAAGCAGCAAGGGGGGGATAAATGAATAAATAAATAAAATCTTTAAAAAAAAAAAAGAAAAGAAACCTACCTTATGATATTTTGTCATAAAATGCAACAAGGAATGTTTTGCTTGGACATGAAGAGGTTCCTGAGAGTAAAAGTAGCATGACATCAAAGCCAACTCTCAGGTAAATTTCCCTGACTTATAGAGCTTAATAAAAAAGCTTCTCTCTTAAAATGGACTAAGATTTGTCCAACTTTTAGCACACGGGCTAAACAAAATTTTTTTTAACTGTGGGTCCTGATCCATCAGTAGACAGTGAAATCAATTTAGTGTGTCAAGACCATCAATTTTTAACATGAGCAAAATCAAATAGAAAATGTAGGAAGGCATCATGTGCTAAATGCCAGCATGATTTTTTGGAACTTCTGTTTCAGCTGTGTTGTGTGTAGGTACATGTAAACATCTACTGGGTTGTTAAAGTGTGGGTCCTGATGGAGAAATTTTGACAACTGCTGTTCTAGACAACTTCTCAAGAGTTAGAATTTCTTTCTAGCATTTTTAGATACTGATGAAAGGGCACCAAGGCCAAAATAATTTGGGAATCTTAGTTCTCTCTTCAGTCAACACCAAAATTGTCATCAGTTAGCATACAAGGACAATTACTGGGCTATGTTTTGTTTTGTGGTAAGTCTACTTTTGGTTATTTTTTAGAAAAAATGAGAATAAAGGGATTGTTTTTGCATTTTTAAAAGATCAGGGGCATGAGGGCAGACACACACAAGTGGGACAACCATGACTTTTCCCAATGATAAAATGTTCAAAATAAAGAGGACCAATAGTTTTTATAATGCTATAAAAATACACTGAACCAAAGTGAGATTTTAATATTCAAAATGGAAAGGAAGAAAGGAATTTCAGAAACTATTACTGCCCCTCCCAGGCACTTGAATCAAACCATTAAACCCCATTTCCTGGGTGAGTGCACCCAGGTCAATAAATTCAACCCTTAGTTGACAATAACATTTGCCTACAACAAATATACAGAGTGACCAAGAAGAAGAGAAGAAAGTGCACTCCTCAGCCTGAAGGGGATACATTTCAGGGACAAACATAAAGTCTCAAATGAGACTGCCTGGCCAAAGCATAACTTTCCTGAAAAAGAGCATCTCTTCTTGATTTTTGTTTCAGAAGACCTAAACTCAATAAAGGGATGCTGTCAGGGAAAAGGAAAATAGTGCCTTGGAGGGAGAAAGTTTTTAGAGGGGTTTTCCATTTCAGGTAAAAGAGAAAAAAGTAGGAAGAAAGGAACTTCTTCTCTGGATTAGGAAGAAAACAGAAGTCTGAAGTTTCAAGATGTAGAACAGAATAACCTACTCCCTCACAATTCCTCAGGGAAGGAGCAGGATTTGAAGAGGAATGCCTTCGCCACAAGCCCAGGGAGTTGAGCTCAAGGGATTCTTGCTTCAGCAAAATTTCCAAGTTAAGTTCAAAAGTAGTATAGGATCAGCATAGCCATCTGCCTCCAAAGGACCATTGGGCTTGCACAATCAGCATTATCATCAGTGACCAGTGTAGACTGAAGACACAGATAACCCTTCCTAAATATCTTGCTACTTAGAAGACTCTCCAGAATCTTTCCGTAACATGATTTGGGAAAGAGATGGGAGGAACACCAACCCAAATCTAATAACTGATAATATTGACTTAACCATGAAGGAGAATTGGAGTCTGATTTAAATTTTACTTCAAGAAGAAAGAAATGTGACATTTCTTCATGCTCCAACACACCCAATGCATCTATGTTTTGTAATGGTGTAGATGAGGGTAAAAGACAATAACAAATAACAAATAACAATAAACAAAAGAAACTTAAAAATGTACACTGGTATCCATATCTGAATTATATTTTATTAAATTCCATACAGTGAACTAAAAATTTGAGCAGCTCTCTATTGGACTATATTTGAAATAAAAATAAGTTTCGCAGCATGTAATATAGTCCCATTGATGGTTACAAAGTTGATATACTGCGCTCATAAGATTCACCACTCTGCATCACCGATGGCTTTTGCAAATACATAGTCTCTCCCTCCAAAACACATAACACCATCTTTCAAATAGAATTTCCACTTGTTCTTGCTTCGATGAATCTGGAAAGAAAACAATGGTCTAAACTGATTAATTTTACAAGTTATAGGATCATTTATATTTCTTTGTGATATCACATGGGATTATTCAGACCCTAAATGTAAGTTCTTTAAAAGACCATCTAAAGATACATTGTTCATTCACTCAACAAATATTTGAGTATCTATGTGTCAAATAATGTTTTAGGCACTGGAGATATATCAGTTTAAAAAATATATATTAAATATAGTACACATACACATACACACATATAAATAATGTATGTATATAAAGCAGACAAAATTGAGCCTTTGAAGAGTTTACATTATTATAAGGAGTGGGGAGACAGACAAATCAGTAAATTATATAGAATATTAAAGGTAATAAGTGCTATGAAAAAAATAGACCAGGAAAAGGAGGATCAAAAATATAGAGGTGGTACTGCAATTTTATATTGGATAGCCAGGGTGGGCCTGAATTATGAGGGGACATTTGAGCAAAGACTTGAAAAAAATGAGGGATAAGGCCAGGCAGATATTGACGCAATAGCACTCCAGGAAAATAGAAGAGAAGTTCAAAGGCCCTACAGAGGAGCATGCATGGATTGTTCAAGAACAAGGAGAAGAGTGTATCTGCAAAGAAATAAACAGGGACGGATGTTACTATTATCTGAAATAAAGTGATGTTTCCTCATAAAGAAGAAAGTCACAATACAGGCATAGCTGAGAGATATGTGTTCAGTTCCTGATGCCCGCAATAAAGTAAATATCACCATACTGTGAGTCACATGAATTTTTTTATTTCCTAGTATATACAAAAGTTATGTTTATACTATACCGTGATCTATTAAGTGTGCAACAGCATTATGTCTAAAAAAAAAACCAAAAAAACAGTATACATACCTTAATTTAAAAATACTTTATTAGTTATTTATCTTAATGCTTGCACTTACAAACCTTATTCCTATAATAATGAAACTAAGCCTAATTATAATTAATGCCTGAGAGTTACCTCCTGAAAACCTCCTTGTTACCCAAGGGTGGCCTCTCTCTAAGCCAAACTCTGCAAATAAACTCACTACCTTCCCCCTGACATGGGATATGACTCCCAGGGATGAGCCTCCCTGACACCAAGGGATTATTATCAAGCGTTAATCAGCTATGCATTTGGAGAAAGACCTTGATCAAAATAGGGAAAAATTAAATAAAATAGTTTCTATGGCTGAGAAATTTCAAAGTCAGTCGGGAGGTCATGAGGTCATGCTAGAGGTTATGCTTATACAGGTCTCAGCCAAACTTCACAAACTGCTACAGTAAACAAAGCCTCAAATAAAAGTGCTCCTGAGGGCCCTAAGGAAGCTCAGACACCATAGGCAAGCCACACGGCCACATGAAATCAACACCTTCTTGGTGGGCTCTGTCTGGGAATATATGAAAAGCTATTTCCCCAGTATAACATAGTTATACTCATTTATAAATCCCGTAATCATGATTCTTCTACTACTTCTATTTGAATCTATAATTTTCAGTTTACCTCTTATGCATATTTCTCAGAAACTTAAAAGACTTTGGGTTTTCCTATGCCGGTGGAGCCTTGAAACCCAGCAGACATGTGGCCAAATCCTACTCTCCAGTTCTTCAGGCCTGCCCTGGACAACTAACAAAACAATGATGATGTACCAACCCCATCCCAAAAGCAGGTAGTATCTTCAACTGCAAGAACAATGCCATTCCTCTGCCCCATAATATTTATGTCCCTTCTCAGCCTGAAGCAGTCAGAGTGGACATCATCCCAAATCCCTCAAGATGAAGGAATGAACAAAAATAAGGGGGGAGTGTAAATGCTGATTAAAGCAGATTACTGACATCATCATCTTATGTTAACTGAGTAACATAACAATGTAAAAAATTTTTAAATAAATAAATACTTAATTGCTAAAAAATGCTAACCATCATCTGAGCCTACAGCAAGTCAATTTTTTTTTTGCTGGCAGAAGGTCTTGCCTCAAGTTGATGGCTATCAATGATCAGGGTGGAGGTTGCTAAAGGTTGATGTGGCTGTGGCAATTTCTTCAGATAACACAACAATGAAGTTTCTCACATCAACTGACTCTTCCTTTCATGGAAGATTTATCTGTAGCATGTATGCTGTTTGACAGAAGTTCCACTGTGGGTTAAATGCTTTCAAAATTGGAGTCAATCCTCGCAAACTCTGCTGCTGCTTTATCAACTAAGTTTATGTAATACTCTAAATTATTTGTTGTCATTTCAATAATGTTCACAGCATTTTCACCAGTAAGTTCCATCTCAAGAAACCATTTTCTTTGCTCATCCATAAAAAGAAACTCTTAATCTATTCAAGTTTTCTCATGAGATTGCAGCAATTCAGTCATCTTCAGACTCCATTTCTAACTCCAGTTTTCTTGCTATTTCTACCACATCTGCAGTCACTTCCTCCACTGAAATCCTGAACCCCTCAAAGTTATCCATGACGGTTGGAATCAACTTCTTCCAAACTCCTGTTAATGTTAATATTTTGACTTCCTGCATGAATCATAATGGTGCTTAGTGGCATCTAGAATGGTGTATCCTTTCCAGAAGGTTTTCAATTTGCTTTGCCCATATTCATCAGAGGAATTATTATTTATGGCAGCTATAGGCTTAAAAAACATGTTTTTTAAATAAGGAAGTTGAAATGACTCCTTGATCAATGGGCTGCAGAATGGATGTTGTTTTAGCAGCCATGAAAACATTCATCTTGTTGTACATCTCCATCAGAATTCTTGGATGACCAGGTACAATGTCAATGAGCAGTAAAATTTTGAAAGGAATCTTTCTGAGCAATAGCTCTTGATAGTGGGCTTAAAATATTCAGTAAACCACATTGTAAACAGATATGCTGTCATCAGGCTTTGATATTCTGTTTACAGAAAATGGGCAGAGTAGATTTAACATAATTTGTAAAGGCCCTAGGATTTTTGGAATGGTAAATAAGCATTGGCTTCAACTCAAAGTCACCAGCTGCACTGGCCCCTAACAAGAGAGTCAGTTTGTCCTTGGAAGCTGTGAAGCCAGGTATTGACTTCTCCTCTCTAGCTATGAAAGGACTAAGTAGCATCTTCTTCCAAAAGAAGGCTGTTTTGTCTAGATTAAAAATCTGTTGTTTAGTGTAGCCACCTTCACCAATTATCTTAGCTAGATTTTCTGGATAACTTGCTACAGTTTCTACATCAGCACTTGCAGCTTCATCTTGTAGTTTGATGCTATGGAAAAGGTGTCTTTCCTTAAATCTCATGAACCAACCTCTGCTAGTTTCAAACTTTTCTTCCAGAGTTTCCTTACTTCTCTCAGCCTTCACAAAAGAGAAAAGAGTTAGGGTCTTGCCCAGGATTAGGCTTTGGCTTAAGGGAATGTTGTGGCTGGTTTGATCATCTATACAGACCACTAAAACTTTCTCCATATCAGCAATAAGGCTGTTTCACTTTCTTATCATTCATGTGTTCACTGGAGTATCACTCCCCACCCCTAGAGATGGCTCCCTCATGTGTCTGCTCACTGTGCCCACTCACTGCACCAGCTCATCTTCTTTAGGAGGCACTGGAACCGAACCTGGGACCTCCCATGTGGGAGGCAGGCACCCAACTGCTTGAGCCACATCTACTTTCCCTGGAATATCACTTTTAATTTCCCTCAAGAACTTTTCCTTTGCATTCACAACTTGGCAAAGTGGTGCAAGAGGCCTAACTTTCAGCCTATCTCTGCTTTCAACATGCCTTCCTCACTAGGCTTAATCATTTCTAGCTTTTGGTTTAAAGTGAGAGACATGGGACTCTTCCTTTCACTTGAACACATAGAGGCCATTATAGGTCTAATTTCTTTTGTGTGTGTGTGTGTGTGGGTTTTTTTTTTTGTTTATTCATTTTTTTAAATAGGTATAATTTCAATATTGTTGCATCTCAGGGAATAGGGAAGCCCAAGGAGAGGGAGAGAGACAGGGGAACTGCTGGTCAGTGGAGCAGTCAGAAGATACACATCATTTACCAATTAAGTTCAGCATCTTACATGGGTGCAGTTCATGGTGCCCCAAAACAATTACAATAGTAACATAATAGATCACAGATCACCATAACAGATGTACTAATGAAAAAGTTTGAAAGGTTGTGATAATTATCAAAATGTGACAGACACACACAAAGTGAGCACATGCTGTTGGAAAAAAGGAGCCAACAGACTTGCTCCATTGCAGGGTTGCCACAAACCTTCAACTTGTAAAAAATAACACAGTATCTGTGCAGAGCAATGGAGCAAAGTCTGTAAAGCACTGAGAAAAGTCAAAAGATACCGTTTATAATCTATTAGATTCTGCTGGTTGCTCTTAGGATTCAGAAAATTAGCTTAGACACAGACAAAATGTAAAAAAATAAATCCCACCCAACTTAAGAATTACCAATGTAGACTGAAAATCCAGAGAAACTGTCTTAAATATCCTGCTACTTAAATATCCTGCTACTTATGAAAGCCCCCCACCCCGTCCCAGGACCTTTTGTCATATGGTTTGGGGAGAGATTATCAATCCAATGACTGATATTGATTTTACCATGAAAGAGAAATGTCCCATAAAATCATTGCTACCTATGGGTAAACCACAAGACTATTTAAAAGCCTTGGAAATAATATATAATCAGAGGAAAAATTAAACCTAGTTATTGACTACAAATGTCAAATCCAGGAAGAAAAGCCTGTGACAGATGCATTTTGTGAAGCATAAGAAAAAATTAAGTTTAAAACCTTATTTGTGTAGGGGGAAAAAATATCATAATAACAGGAAATTATGTCTCTGAATTTGACTCCCAAATTTTCACTTGCAGAGGTCTTAAAAACTCTGGCACACAACGGTAACAAAAGAATCCTGAACTCAGTACAGGTGATGAAATCTGACTAGAATTAGAAAAACAACAACAAAAACAAATCCTCATATAGGTAGCTTTATTAAGTACATACATTTATTCAAGAAATTAACAATGGTTCAATATTAGGAATTTGTTAATATAAAAATCATATTACTAGCTCTAAGACAAATATGATCATCTCCAATAATGTTGAAAAAGCATTTGATAAAGCTCATGCATTTTAGATTTTTTAAATCTCTACATAAGAATCAAAGACCATATCTTTGTCTATCTCTCTCCACACACACACCCCCTATATTCTCCCAAAAGCCAGCAACATGCTTAATGGGGAAAATCCTAAAAGCATTCCCACTAGAGTCAAGACATAGACAAGGATCCCCCCTATTCCCAACTTCTTAACAAACCCTCTAGACGTTCTAGCCAATAAAGGTACCAGCCAATGCAAATAGACAAGAGAAAAGTAAAAGCATACAATATCAGAAAGGATAAAATAAATCTGCAGGTGCGATAATTGCAAACCTGAAAAATCCAAGATAATCAATGAAAAATTACTAAATAGGAATTTAGTATTGATACAAAATTAATATACAGAAATTAAGAGCCTTCATGTATATAAGCAATATTAGAAGATATAACTGAAGATCCCATTTACCTCAGCAACAAGAAATAATAGCTAGGATAAATTATCCTTAATAAACTTAAGAAATAGGGAGCTTTCTCACTCCTTGTACTATTGGAACTGGTATCTTCTTCGCTTTTGCATTGCTACTTCAGATCATTTGCCCCTCTTCCTCCCTAAAAAGAACCAGTTTTGATCCCATGTCACAAAACTGTATCTTCTACTACTCTTCATTGTTGCAGGATCCTATTTCCCCTCATTATTTGAGGATTTTAGTTCCTGGCTCACAGTCACTGTCTTCAAGAGTACCCTGTCAAATCCTTGTGATTTCAATATCCACGAAGTTGATCTTTCCAAATATCCTGGCTTCTCAGTTCCTTGACATTCTCTTTTCCACTGATTTTTTTCCCTCTACCCCTACCCTCAGCCACTTAAATATCAATATTACTACTAGTGACTACTATGAAGTTACCAACTACCAAACCGCTCCATAATCTCAGTTTCAACCACTGTGCTTTCCTATCTTATAATTACCTATCTTTCCAGCTCACTCCTTCTGAAATCCAACTCTAACATTTCTTAGCCCTACCAGGCCTAAGATCCTTTGGTTCTACCATCTTTTTCACTGTTTCTACCTTCCCCCAAATCCTCACTTTCCTCTTTGCCCAGTTTAAATTCTTTAGGTGATCACTGTCATCACTCCATTGCCCCTCTCTTTTTTGTTCTAATAGTTCAGCTAAACAGACAACCCCATCTATTTAATTCAACTTCCCTATTTACTCAGTGTCCACATGCATATAACTAATCATGGCTGGAAAAGCACATACTCCAGTCATGCTGATTAGTATCACTATAAATTCTGGATCATTAAATTCAAACGGTCTCTTAATACTGCCTGGCAAACATAATATAGTTACCCAGTCCATTTACTCTCCCCTCTGCCTAGAACTGTGCTACTCTGTGGTTCACAGACCAGCAACATTATTATCACTTGGAAGCTTGTTAGGATTGCAGAGCCTCAGCCCCCTTCCCAGACCTACTGATCAGAATCCGCATTTAACAAGATCTTCTTGTGTCTTGTGTGTACATTACACACACGTTTGAGAAGCACTGACTTAATTATTTCATCCAATCTCATCTCATCTCTAATACTTCCTCTTCCATACTCACTCTGTGCTTCTATTTTCTCAGTAAAAGTAGTGAGAAAAGAATTTTCATAAGCAACCACCAACACATCTACCGACCCACCAGCACCTATGCCTATATACTCTGCCTTCTTTCCTCTTATTAGAGATAAATTGTCTGACTTTAAGCTAAAGCTACCCCCTCCACTTGACACTAAATTTCATCTCTTTACCTACTCAAGGACATCACTCTACCATTTCTCCCCCTCTCTTCGACATCAATTTTTGCTTCTCTACTGAATCCTTCCTATTAGCCCAATTCTCCAGCTACTACCTCATTTCTTTCCTTCTCTTTTCATTAACATTTCCTGAAAATAATTATCTACTCTTGCTAGTTTCTCTCCTCTCATTCTTGAAATGATACAAATCGGGCTTTCAACCCCAACACTGCTCTGAAATGACAAGGTTACCAACAACATATCGGTATATCCAATGGTGAAATTCATAATCTTCATTTTACTTGACCTATTGACAGCATACAACACTCTCTCCTCTTTAGAATGCTTTCCTCACTTGGCTTCTAGAACACTTCTGGTTTTCTTCCTCACTCTCTGGCCACTCAGTTTCCTTTTCTGATTCCTTCTTTTCTCTTACCGATCAATGTATACCAGGATTCTCCTTTCTGTTTATAACCATTCCCTTTGTGATATCATCTAATCACATGGCTTTGAATACCAGTTATAAATTTGATGACCTCCAAAATTTTATATCTACAACTCACACCTCTCCCCTAAACTACAGATTCGCATTCAACTGCTTTGGCATCTCTTTCTGGATAACTAATAGACATCTTAAGCAAGTTTAAAACTAGGACATTTCTCCCCAGAACACACTCTTAACCATCACAGTAAATGCCACTCATTCTTCTAAGTGCTCAGGCAAAAAATCTTAGAGACATTCTTTATGCCTCCTACTCATACCCCATATATCTGGACCCATCGGTAAACGTTAACTTAAACTATAAAGTATATCCATATTGCAACTATTTCTACCACCTCCACTACTATTATTCTTGTTTAAGCCACCATTCCTCAAGATTAGTAGCCTCATAGCTAGTTTCCCTGTTTTCACTCTTATTACTCTGCAGTCTACTATAAGTCCAACAACCAGAATGATCCTGTCAAAAAAACAGGTTAGATATAATTTCTCTACTCAAAACTCTCCAGAGACTTCGCATCCAAAAACTAAAGTCCTTACAATGGACTACAAGATCCCTCACTTCTCCTCACTTGCTATTCTGGTCTCCACACCGTTTCTTGAACACACAGGCACTGTCCTATCTCAGGGCCTTTGTATTTGCTGCTTCCTTTGCCTGAAATGCTTTCCCCCAAATATCTTCATGATTCATTCCCTTACCTCCTTCTGATCTTTACTCTATCACATTCTCCATAAGGCCTCCCTGGACAACCGATCAAAAATTGCAACTGCCCCTCCCCATCATCATTAAAATATTAAATTCTATAAATGTAATAAGACTCCGATAAAAATACTAGCAGGACTTTGTTTTGAATCAGATAAGCTTATTCTGAAGTAAACAAGAATATCCAGCAAAGATATGCTAGCCCTATCAGATATTAAAAGCCTAATAATTAAAGCAATGTAGTACAGGACCATAGACAAACCAATGGAGCAAAACAGAAAGTCAAGAAGTAAATTATACTGCTAATTAGTCTTCTGTATAATGCTTCTTTCACCCAGCATCATCTTTTTGAGAATCATTCGTATTCTTGTGTGTATCAGTACTCAGTTCTTTTCATTTCTGAGTAGGATTCCATTGTATGAGAATACACTACCATTTGTTTGTCTACTCTCTTGTTAAGAGACACCTAAGTTATTTACATTTTGTTGCTATTTAAATAAAGTTAATGTGAAAATTAAAAAAAAAAAAGAAGTAAATCCAAATACATATAAAAATTTAGTAGATTAAAAACATCATCTCTTATAAGTAAAGACAAAATGGACTTTTCAATAAATGATATTAGGACAACCGGGTAGCCACTTGGGAAAAAAATTAATGGATCAATACTTAAATATAATAAAAGAAACCAAATGTTTTCTGAGATGCCATTGGCAAGGCAGTAGGAAAAGAGGCACTTTAAAGCATTGCTAGTAGGAGTATGTAATGGAACAACTGTCTTGGAGAGCATTTTGGCAATTTCTAACCAAATACATTTGCCCTTTTACCCAGGAATCCCACCTCTGGAGATTTAATAGATATACCTGTAAACATACGGAATTTCTTATGTACATGGTAATTCAATAACAAAAGACTGAAAAATAACTCAAATAGCCACCAATAGGGAACTGATTAAATCAATTTTAATGCATCTTACAATGGAATATTATACAGCTGTAAAAATATTAGCACAAAGAGAACCTCCTTATATAAAAAGATTTCCAAGATATATTGTTAAGAGAAAAGGCAATGGGAAACGGCTGTGGCTCAAAAGGTTCGGCGTCCGTCTACCATATGGAGAGACCGGGGTTCGATCCCTGGTACCTCCCGGTAAAAAAAAAAAAAAAAAAAAAAAAAGAAAGAAAAGGCAATGTGCAGAATACATTGTTGTCTGTGCTACCTTTTGTGCTTGTATTAAAATAAAGAAACTCTAAATACATTAAACTAATATAATTGGTTACTTAGTTACACTCAGGCAGAAACAGGGAGGTACTAATAGGAAGGGGAAATGGGAACCAGACTTCTCGTTGTATAACTTTTTATAGTGTTTTGATTTTTTCACAATGTGTCTGAACTATTCAAAAAACAAGACATATATATGTTAAAAATAACTGTGCTGCACACACACTTAGCAATTAATCATTGCCCTAGCATCTAAAGGACAAAGCAAGCAATAAAGCAAAAGTTTCCTAAACTGTTAAATGAAGATACAGCAGATTCAAATATTTTCATATCCCACTGTAAAGTGTCCTATTTATAGCACAGAACACTCCCATCAATAGTAAAAAAGTTTGTTTTTACCATTAATCTTCCCCATCATATCATTATTAATCCTTTCTTCATCTTGGGCGTTTTCTAGGCCTCTGGAATAACATGTAGATCAGTGACCTTCATTGGCCTTTTTCCATTGCACATGTTAATATTTTCAAAATATTTCCCCAATTGCTATCCTATAAATTTTAAATTCCACATGCTAATAAAAGGCAAATGAAATTTTTTTTTTTTTTTTTTAAAGAAAAAAGTGCTTCTTAAACTTTAATGTGCATACAAATCACCTGGGGGTCTTGTCAAAATGGGGTGGGGCTCAAGATTCTGCATTCTCTAAAAATCCCCCAGTGGAACTGATGCTACTAAGTAGTAAAGCTCTAAAAGACTATTGAAAAATTTCTCAATTTACTTGAGTTTGGTTTCAATGCTACTTGATATAAGTCAACAAATAGCCAGAATTGGAAAGTTCTTCTTTTATAAAAATTCACTATAACAGCGTTCCCCCTTTGACCTTTTAGATACATTGTCTTTGTTATCTATTTTCTGATTTCATCACCCCCTTTCTAAAACTTTTTAATGGTTCCCCATTGCCCTGATTTCCATTAATTTTTTAATACTATTCTTAAAATATTTTCTAATTAGAGTAGTACTCTTAACTAGATTTGTAACCACTATAATATATAAAATATTGCCCCTATCTACTTCC
The DNA here is from genome assembly GCA_026826555.1 of Tolypeutes matacus. Taxonomy (NCBI): domain Eukaryota; kingdom Metazoa; phylum Chordata; class Mammalia; order Cingulata; family Chlamyphoridae; genus Tolypeutes; species Tolypeutes matacus. Next base: position 38,845,426 of record JAKSZT010054030.1, read on the forward strand.
TCCACAAGGTTGTTCTAAGAAGCAAAAGATGATGTATCAGAAAACACTTTGAAAAATACAAAGCACTATGTAATCAATATGAACTATCTGCCACAATGTAGCACAACAAAAGATATCATATCCATAATGGTCTAGAAAATTCTTTATGACTCTATGAAATGAAAATATAATTAATGTTTTCTTCTTAGAAGATCATACACTGTAAATAAGAAACTAAAATAAATTTCTAACTAAGAACAGTCCCTTTTCTATTGCCCATCTTTTCTTACGCTTATGTTTACCAGCATCTAACTGTCCTTTCTATCTGCATAAAACGTAATAGGCAGAGGCAACCAGCAAGATAGCAAGAGAGTAAGGAGCTCTCAGAATCAGCTCCTGCTACAGGGCAGTTAGTAATCAACCAAAGCTATCTAAAGCACTTATTTGGGGACTCCAGGAGACCAGAAGTGCATCCTGCAACATCACTGAAAGAATGGAAGGAGGAAACTGCCCATCTGCAGAGAAGATTCAAAAGTAGAACACTCCATGCCAAGGAGGCTGGTGCCCATCCTCCACTGGAGGCACAAGCCACCTTGGGAGCTATTCCCTGGCTGGAATTGGAAGTTCCACTTCCCAAAAACGGGGGAGGAAGAGACGGTTGAGCACCAATTTCAGCTACTGATTAGTGAATTTGGCGGGCTAAAGCATAATCCTAAGAACAGCTGAAGTCTGAACCTGTCCAAGTCAGAAAGAGGCCGGTAGCTACCATCTTAACTCCACACCTGACAAGAGGGGAAGTGGGGCTGACTGAAAATCACAGGGCTGGTAGGGACTGGCTTCTTCCCATCTAGATCAGATTGCAGCTCTAGCCTAAGCCCCAGGCCCACCTCAGGCAGGGAGGAAGCTGGGGGGAGCTACGCCAGCCTCTCCGGGAAACTACAGGCCATGCCACGGAGGCTGGTGATCATCCTACTTTGGCAGCACAAGCTACCCCAGGAGCTATTCTGTGGCAGGAATTGGAAGCTCCATTTCCCAAAAACAGGGGAGGAAGAGATGGTTGGCCACCAATTTCAGCTGCTGATTAGTAAATTCGGCTGGCTGAAGTATAACCCTAAAAACAGCTAAAGTTTGAGACTGTTCAAGTCAGAAGGAGGCCAGTAGCCACCATTTTGACTCCACCCTCAGCATGAGGGGAAGCCGGGCTGACTGAAAATCACAGTGATGGTAAAGACCAGTTTCTTTCATCAAGATCAGCCTGCAGCCCTAGCATAGGCTTCAGCCTCACCTCTAGCAAGGAGGAAGCTTGGCAAGCCCTGCACCAGCCTATCCAGGTAACTGCAGGTAAATTCGGCTGGCATAGACTGAATAATCAGAAGTCTACCAGGGCAACTGCGGTCATCTTGGACCTCCACTGCATAGACTGCTGCCAACACCTGTAGCTCCATCCCTGTCCCAGGCAGGGGAAAAAGGGTGTGAAGGTCCATTAGTTTCTCTGGGCAACTACAGTCTAGGCATGCATGAGTTGGATTATTCCACACAGCTGTAGCTCTGTCCCTACCCCTGGCAAAGAAGAAAGTTGGGAGAAGCTTCACTGGCCCTTGGGGCAATGAGGGCAGCTTGAGCCTCCACAGCTTATAGCACTAGCTACATTCTTGGCTCCTACTACACAACCAGCAAGGGAGAAAGGGCAGGAAGCCCAAAACTAAAGAAAAAAACTGCACCCAGAATAAATACTCTAGTAAGCCAGATGCCAAGCCACCAACAAAAAATTATAATCCACACCAAGAAATAGGAAGATATGGCCCAGTTAAAGGAACAAGATAAGCCACCAGATGACATAAAGGAGCTGAGAATCACTAATCATAGATGTTCAAACAAATCTCCTTAATAAACTCAATAGGATGGCTAAAGAAATTAAGGATATTAAGACGACATTGGATGACCACAAAGAATTTGAAAGCATACATAGAAAAATAGCAGATCTTATGGGAATGAAAGGTACAATAAATTAAATTAAAAATACACTGGAATCACATAATAGCAGATTTGAGGAGGAAGAAGGAAGGATTGGTAAGCTTGAAGAAATGACCTCTGAAAGTGAACATACAAAACAACAGATGAAGAAAAGTTTGGAAAAACTTTAACAAGGCCTGAGGGAACTAAACAACAGCAAGAGATGTGCAAACATACGTGTCATGGGTGTCCAGAACGAGAAGAGAAGGGAAAAGGGGCAGAAGGAGTATTTGAAGAAATAATGGTAGAAAATTTCCCAATCCTTTTGAAGGACATAGATATCCATGTCCAAGAAGCATGACATACTCCTATCCGAACAAATCCAAATAGACCAACTCTGAGACACATACTAATCAGAATGTCAAATGCCAAAGACAGAGAGAATTCTGAGAGCAGTAAGAGAAAAGCAATGCATAACATATAAGAGATACCCAATAAGATTAAGTGCTGATTTCTCACCAGAAACCATGGAGGCAAGACAACAGTGGTATGATATATTTAAGATACTGCAAGAGAAAAACTTCCAGCCAAGAATCTTATATCTGGCAAGATTGTCTTTCAAAAATGAGCGCGAGTTCAGAATATTCACAGATAAACTGAAACAGAGAGTTTGTAACAAAAAGACCCCCTTTTTCAGGAAATACTAAAGGATGTGCTACAGCCTAAAAAGACAAGGCAGGAGGGAGGGGCCTGGAAAAGAGTCTAGAAATGAAGATAATATCAATGAAAGTAACTAAAAGTGTCAAAAGTGTGGTGAAAATAAAATATGACAGATAAAACCCAAATATTCAGGAATAAACCTAACCAACGATATTCAGAAAACTACAACTCATTGTTAAAAGAAATAAAAAAAGACCTAAATAATTGGAAGAACATTCCATGCTCACAGATTGGAAGACTAAATATCATTAAGATGTCAATTCTACTCAAACGGATATACAAATTCAATGTACTCCCCATAAAAATTTCACCAGTTTTTAAATAAATGGAAAACATGATTATCAAATTTATTTGGGGTAAGGAGTTCTTAACAGCCAGAAACATCTTAAAAAGGGAAAGGAAAGTTGGAGGACTTCCATTTCTGGACTTTAAGTCATATTACCTAGCTAAAGTGGTAAAAACAGGCATGGTACTGGCATAAAGACAGACACATAGACCAATGGAACCAAACTGATAGTTCAGAAACAGACACTCACATCTATGATCAAGTGATTTTTGACTAGTCTGTCAAACCCACCCAGCTCGGGCAGAATAGTCCATTCAAAAAATGGTGCTGGGAGAACTGGATATCCATAGCAAAAGGAGGAAAGAGGACCCCTATCTCACACCATATACAAAAATTAACTCAAAATGAATCAAAAACCTAAATATAAAAGTAAGAACCATAAAGATTCTAGAAGATGATGTAGGATAATATCCTCAAGACCTGGTGGTAAGTGGTGGATTCTTAAAGGAGATAAGAGGAGGACTGAGATGGACTACTGATATTTAATGTATGTAGAAGTCTTAATTAGCTTTACTGTAAAAGTGTGGAAATGTACAGAGTTGATGGTAACACATTATAGTGAGTAAGAGCTGGTTTAGAAATGGGGATGTGGCTGAAAATGGTAGTCTAGGGATGTAAATGCCAGTTGACAGAAAGCTAGAGTATAATCCAGGGACTGAATAGCACAGTAAACCCAGAGGTGGATAAGAATTATGGTTGATAGTAGAGATGCAAGAATGTCCTTTGTGAGCTAGAGCAGATGTACATCACTATTGCAGGGTGGTGGGAATGTGGAGAAGCATGGGAAAAATACAACTGGAGTGACCTATGGACTGTGGTTAACAGTAATAATGTAATATTCTTGCATCTATGCCAAAGATATACTATGTTGATAACGGGGGAGTATGGAAAATGTGTATCAAATTGACGCTATGGACCTGGTAATAATCGGATGATATTATCTCATAATCTGTAACAAATGTTCCACAGTGGTGTGGTGTGGTGTGGTGTGGTGATAGAGGGGTGTTGTTTGGGAATTTTGCACATGTGCATGATTGTTTTGTAAGTTTACAAGTTGTCATAAAAAAATATTTTAAGAATAGGGTAGGTTGGGGGAAAAATAACCAAATATAAGATAAGGACTATAATTAGTAGTAAGATTTTGACAATATTCTTTGACAATTTGTAACAAATGTCTCACGACAATGCAAGGTTTGGAGGGTTGATGTATGGAACTCCTGTATAATGTTATAAATATTTGCTTTGTAAGTTCACAACTTTTACTATACACTTATTGTTTGTGTATGTTCATGTATAAATGATATAAAAATAATACTAACATGGTGTGTCGGGGGGAAAATACTTTGGTTAGTAGTAATATTTTTGAGGATGCTTTTTAATCATTAGTTAAAAATGTTTAACAACAATACAAGGTATTGGTGGTAGGGTGAGGTATGAGAACCCTGTATGAATGTTATGTATGTTTGTTTTATAAGTTCACAACTATTGCTATACACTTATTGTTTATGTATGTTCATGTATGAGTGATATACTTCAATAAATTTTTTTTAAATGTAATAGGCAAGAAAGTCATTTTTTTTTTTTTTAAGAGAAAAGGATAAACAATTCTATAAAATTGTTACACAATTCAAAGCATTATTCTTTGTTTTCCCTGAGAATATTCAGATTGTGACTGGGGGGCAGGGTGAGACCAAAGATGCAAATATGCATGAAGTAAGGACAAAAGTCCATTTTCTACTACATAGTCACAGCAGCAGTTTTTGGTGGTTGTTTTGTTTTGTTTTTTTTAACACAATAGTAGTAGTATTACTTTTTACCTGCTAAAGTTAAACTGCTACTAACAATTTCTAGGCTTGAAACCTGAGAGACACTTTCAACTCTATGCAATTAATCACCAAGTCCCACTGATTCTTCTGTCATACACTCTGACTCTTCCTTGTTCTATACTGCCATCCTTAGTCTGGGCTCTTGTTAATTCCTATCTGTACTGCCCCTACTTTTCTTCCATCTGTCTCTTCCAAATCACCAAACACTGCCAGTTTTTAAACCCAATTACAATTTGTTCAATAACCTGCTCAGAAGGATAATGTCCAGCAGACCACATTTGGATTTTTCCCACTAGCATTCAGGAAATTCCACTCTGTTCCCTACCCCAACCCCCCAAAAGGAAACATTTCATTCAAGGAAGAGCTCTTTTCTATCCCATGCACAGACTATACCCACTCAGCTCTCTGCCTTTTTATCAGGCTATTCTACTCTGAATGTCTACTCTCCACACTTACCTATATCCTACAAATCATTCAAGGTCCATTTCAAAGTGCCACATCACCCATGAAGAATTTGTGGACTACTCCAACTACAAATGATTTCTTCCATCTCCAAGTCACTTTTAGGACTTACTGTCTGTGCCACATATATTACCATTGGATTTACTACCTACTCATCTCAACGTTTGATTTATATATATGCCACATTTTACCAATTGATTTACCTGTCACATATTTTAGCATTCAATTTGCTTGCCAACTTATTGTAGGCAAATCTATTCTTTTATAGAGAAACATCTTTTTTCAATAATATTGTTACCTCCTTAAGACAAGGACGGTCACTTTTTTGGTATTACTGAGACCACACAGCACAATGCTAGACATAAAATACACCCTCAACTTTTAGAATCAAATTGCTGTTTGAAGACTCATTTATCTGTGAACATCTCACCATCATTTTACATACCTGTCTACTAAAAAGCAATTACCAACAAAAAGTGGAAAGAGCCTTTTTTTTATTCAAAGAGGTAAATACAGTACCTTTTCATACTGACAGACAATTACATTATCCGTGTCAAACAGGTCTGGCACATCCTGCTCACTAACATCATCTCCAGAATTTAAAGGGTCCTAAGGATGAAAAATGAACACATTAAAGAATTTCATGGTGCTTTGAATTTTTTAAAATAGAATTTTATTGAAGTATACCAATCATCCATGAACATATACAATAAGTATGTAAGTAAAATTTGTGAATTTACAAAACAAATACTCATATCATCATACAGGGCTCCCAAACATCACCCCACCAAAAACACCCTGCATGGTTATGAAACATTTGTTACACACTCTGAAAGAGCATCATCAAAATATCATTACCAACTATATGCCACATCTTACATTTGGTGTATTTTTCCCAAAACCCACCCATTTAATTATACCCTGTATTAGTATTATACATTTGCTATAGTTCATGATAAAATGTTCTCATATTTGTCCTATTGGCCATAGTTCATCTTCCACCACTAGTTTCCCCATGTTATATAGCCCCATATTTTGTACAATCCAAAGTGTACACTCAGCAGCTCTCATTTTCACCAGAGTTGTGCTGTCATCACCTCAATTTTAGAATGTTTTCATTACTCCTAAATGAAAATTCCCATACCCCCTTATATCACTGCTTTAGTTGTCTCTTAGAGTTGATGTATTATCTTCTTTGCCAATGCTGCAAAAATGTTAAAATATTACTGTTAACTATGGTCCATAAGTTACATTAGTTGTAATTTTCCCATGTATCAGTAGTCTTAAAACTTTTGTAAAAGAACATTCTCATACTATCAACCACAATTTTCATCCACCGCCAAAATTACTCTCATACAGTGCCTAGATTATTCTCGTTTCCTTTCAATTGACATTTACATCCAGACTACCCCTTTCAGCCAAAATCTCATTTATAAATCAGCACTGTTATACTCACTATAAAGTGTTACCATCAACTCTATTCATTTCTACACTTTTACAATAAACCTCATTAAAAAATTCTCTATACATTGAACATCAGCTCCCATTCTCAACCCACATTCTATCTCCTAGTAACCTATACTCTAGAGTTTACCTCTAAGTTTACTCATCATATTTAGTTCATATTAATGAGACCATACAATATTTGCCCTTTTGTGTCTGGCTTATTTAACCCAACATATCCTCAACGTTCATTCATGTTGTCATATGCATCTCAATTTCATTTCTTCTTACAGCTGAGTAGTATTCCACTGTATGTATATACCACATTTTAACCATTCATCAGTTGATGGACTTGGGTTGTTTCCGTAAAATTGTCCCACAATTTTAGCAATTGTGAATAATGCTGCTATGAACATGGGTGCACAAACTGTCAATTAACGACCTTGCTTTCAGTTCTTCTGAATATATTCCTAGTAATGGGATTGTTGGATCATACGGTAGTTCTATATTCAGCTTCTTGAGGTACTGCCAAACTGTCTTTCACAGAGCCTGAACCATTCTGCATTCCCATCAACAGTGAAGGAATGTTCCTGTTTCTCCACATCCTCTTCAGCACTGGCAGTTTTTTTTTGTTTGTTTTTAAACGATGGCCATTCTATAAGGTGTGAAATGGTATTTCATTGTAGTTTTGACCTGTATTTCCCTAATAGCTAGTGATGTTGAACCTTTTACATTTTTTCATGTGCTTTTTGGCCATCTGTATTTCCTCTTTGGAGAAATATCTATTCTTTTGCCCATTTTAAAACTGGGTTGCTTGTCTTTATCATTGAGTTGTATGAGCTCTTATATAACATGGATATCAAAACCTTGTTGGATGTGTATGGCTTCCAAATATTTTCTCCCATTAAGTAGCCTGCCTTTTTACTTTAAGTCTTTTGAAGAAAAAAAGTGTTGAATTTTGAGGAGGACCCATTTATCTATTTTTTTTCTTTCATTGCTCATGCTTTGGGTCTAAGATTTAAGAAACTACTGCCATACTGCATATAGATGTATAAAAAAAATATTGCATTCTGTGCTATTTTTAACTTGGTTTTATTTTACATTATCTGGGATTTTTTTTTTTTTACAATGTAGAGAGTATTTTTATTATGTGTAGCATATTACAAGTTAATAAATTTTTTATTTACAGAAAAAAAAAAAAAGTAACTACGGCCTACCACAAGATCTCGAAGATGTTTCCCTATATTTTCTTCTAGGATCTTTATGACTCTAGCTTTTATATTTAGGTCTTTGAACCATTTTGAGTTAATGCTTATATAATGTGTGAGGCAGGGGTCCTCTTTCTTTCTTTGGGATATGGATATCTAGTTCTCCCAGGACCCCTTGTTGGATAGACTCTTCTGGCACAGCTGGGTGGGTTTGACAGCCTTGTCAAATATCACTTGACTATAGATATGAGGGTCTATTTCTGAGTTCTCAGTTTGGTTCCATTGGTCAACATATCTATCTTTATGCTAGTACCATGCTGTTTTCACCACTGTAGCTAAGTGATATGCTTTAAAGTCAGGAAGTAAGAATCCTACAACTTTGTTTTTTTTCTTTAAAAAGACATTTTTGGCTATTCGGGGCCCCTTATCCTTCCAAATAAATTTGATAATTGGCGTTTCTATTTCTGCCAAAAAAAAAGGCTGTTGGGATTTTTATTGGGATTGTGAGGAATCTGTAAATCAGTATGGGTAGAATTGACATCTTAACTATATTTAGTCTTCCAGTCCAGGGACATGGTATGTCCTTGAATTTATTTAGATCTTCTTAGGTTTCTTTCAGCAATGCTTTTTAGTTTTCTGAATACAGGTCCTTCATGTCCTTGGTTAAGTTTATTTCTAAATATTTGATTCTTTTAGTCACTATTATAAATGAAATTTTTTCCTGACTTCCTCCCCAGATTGCTCATTAATATAAAGAAATGCTACTGATTTTTGTGTATTAATCTTGTATCCTGCCACGTTGCTGACTCATCTATTAGTTCTAGTAGCTTTATTGTGGATTCTGCAGGATTTTCTAGATATATGATCATATCATCAGCAAATAGTGACAGTTTTCCTTCTTCCTTTCCTTTTTGGGTACCTTTTATTTATCTTGCCTAAATACTCCAGCTAGAACTTCTAGCACAATATTGAATAACAGTGGTGACAATGGGCATCCTTGTCTTGTTCCCAATCTCAGCAGGAAAGCTTTCAATCTTTTATCACTAAATACAATGCTAGCTGTGGGTTTTTCATATATGCACTTTACCATGTTAAGAAAGCTTCTTTCTATTCCTATCTTTTGGAATGTTTTTATCAAGAACAGATACTGTATTTTGTCAAATGCCTTTTTGTCAATCAAGAAGATCATGTGATTTTTCAATTTATTAATGTGGTTTATTACACCAAATAATTTGCTTGTGTTGAACTACCCTTGCATACATGGGATAAAGCCCACTTGATCATGGTGTATAATTCTTTTAATGTGCTTTTGGATTTGGTTTGCAAGTATTTTGAGGATTTTTGCATCTATATTCATTAGAGATATTGGTCTGTACTTTTATTTGTTCGTAGTATCTTTATCTGGGTTTAGTATTAGGGTGATGTTGGCTTCATAGAATAAGTTTGGTAGCGCTCCTTCCCATGCAATTTTTTGAGAGACCTTGAGCAAGACTGGTATTAAATCATCTTTGAATGACTGGTAGAATTCACCTGTGAAGCCATCTGGTCCTGGGCTTTTCATTATTGGGAAATTTTTGATGACTGTTTTAATCTCTTGTGATTGGTTTGTTGAGGTCTTCCATTTCTTCTAGGGTCAGTGTAGGTTGTTTGTTTGTGTGTTTCTAGGAGTTTGTCCATTCCATCTATGTTGTCTAGTTTATTTGCACAGTTGTTCATAGTAACCTCTTATGCTCTCTTATTTCTGTGGGGTCAGTGGTAATGTTCCTCCTCACCTTTCTGATTTTGATTTGCATCTTCTGTCAGTCTAGCTAAGGCTTTGTTGATTTTGTTGATCTTGAAGAACCAATTTTTGGTTTTGTTGATTCTATTTTTTGTTGTTGTTCTCAACTTCATTTATTTCTGCTCTGCTCTTTATCATATATTTCTTTCCTTCAGCTTGGTTTGAGATTAGCTTGCTTTTCTTTTTCTAGTACCTCCATATATGCAGTTAGATCTTCATTTTAGCTCTTTCTTTTTTTAATGTAAGCATTGAGGGCTATAAATTTCCCTCTCAGCACTTTCACTGCATCCCATAGGTTCTGATATGTTGTGTTCTCATTTTCATTCATCTTGAGATATTTATTGATTTCTCTTGCAATTTCTTCGAGTCACTGATTTAAGAGTATGTAGTTTAATCTCCATATATTTGTAAATTTCCCTTTTTACATCCATTATTGATTTACAGCTTTATTCCATTATGATCAGAGAAAGAGTTTTTGTATAGTTTCAGTCTTTTTACATTTATTGAAACCTTTTGTGTGACCCAACACACGGGCTATCCTGGAGAAGGATCCAGGAGTGCTTGAAAAGAATGTATAGGGAAGCGGCTGTGGCTCAATCAGTAGGGCTCCCGTTTACCATATGGGAGGCCCCGGGTTCGGTTCCCGGGGCCTCCTGGTGGGGGCGGGCCCGCCTGCACGGCGTGGTTGGCTAACCCGGCGAGCACAAGCAGCAAAGGGGGGATGAATGAATAAATAAATAAAATCTTTAAAAAAAAAAAAAAAAAAAAAAGAATGTATAGACTGCTGATATGGGGTATAATGCTCTATAAATATCTGTTGGGACTAGCTCATTTATCATATTATTCTAGCTCTCTTTGCTTATTTATCTTCTATCCAGATGTTCTATCCAATGTGCGAGTGGTCTACTGAAGTCTCCAACTATTATGGCAGAGAAATCTATTTCTCCCTTCAGTTTTGCCAGTGTGCCTCATGTATCTTGGGACACCCAGGTTAGGTGCATAAATATTTATTATATTATTTCTTCTTGGTTAATTGCCCCTTTTATTAATATACAGTGACCTTCTTCAGTCCTTAAAACAGTTTTGCCTGTTAAGTCTATTTCGTCCGATATTGGTATCACTACTCTAGATCTTTTTTGATTACTATCTGTGTGGAATATCTTTTTCCACCCTTTCACTTTTTTTTTAAGGCTGTTGTGATTTTTATTGGGATTACGTTAAATATGTAAATAGATTTGGGTAGTACTGACATCTTAACAATATATAGTCTTCTAGTCTATGGACATGAAATGTCCATTCATTTATTCAAGTCTCCGGTTTCTTTTAGCAATATTTTATCATTTTCTGAATACAGGTTCTTCATGTCCTTGGTTATTTTTTTTTTTTTTTTTTTTTTTTTTTTAAGGAGGTACCAGGGATTGAATCCCGGGCCTTGTGCATGGGAAGCAGGCATTCAACCACTAAGCTACATCCACTCCCCCATCCTTTCACTTTTAACCCAGTTGTGTCCTTACATCTGAGGTGAGTCTCTTGTAGGCAGCATATCGACCACTCATTTTTTTTTTTCATCCAATCTGACAGTCTATCTCTTGATTGGGGAATTCAATCATTAACATTCAATATTATTACTGTGAGGGCACTACTTCCTTCTTCCATTTTCTCCTTTGGCATTCCATTGTTATAATCTTAACTATTGTCTTTTTACCCATTAAGTTGCCCTTACTAATAATCTTCATTTCTACACTCTTCTCCGAGTCTCTCACCCTTGATTTTTCCTTTAAGGCTGTAGCATCCCCTTTAGTATCTCTTGTAAACCTGGTCTTTTGGTAATAATACTGTGTTTGCTTGTCTGAAGGTTTAAACTCACCCTCATTTTTGAAGGACAGTTTTGCTGGACTAAGAATTCTTGGCTGACAGTTTTTCTCTTCCAGTACCTTAACTACATCATATCACTTTCTCCTTGCCTCATGGTTTCTGATGAGAGATCGGCACTTAGCCTTATTGAGGTTCCCTTGTATGTAATGCATTGCTTTCCTCTTGCTGCTTTCAGAATCCTCTCTTTATCTCTGGTATTTATCATTCTGAATAGGTGTCTCAGAGTAGGTCTATTTGGACTTATTCTGTTTGGAGTGCATTGTCCTTCTTGGATATTGATATATATCCTTCAAAAGGGTTGGGAAGTTTTCAGGCATTATCATCTCAAATATTCTTTCTGTTCTCTTCCCTTCTGGGACACCAATAACACATATGTTTGTGCATTTCACATTGTCATTCAATTCCCTGAGACTCTGTTCCATTTTTCCATTCTTTTCGCTTTCTGTTCTGTCTTTTCAAGTTCAGATGTTCTTTCCTTGATTTCACTAATTCTATCCTCCATCAATTCAAATCTGCTGTTATATGGTATGCATCTAATGTAATTTTAATCTCATCCATTGTGTCTTTCATCCCCATAAGCTCTGTTACTTTCCTTTGCAGGCTTTCAAATTGTTATTTATGTTCACACAGTATCTTCTTGATTTATTTCTTTAGTCATATTTTCCTTCAACTCTTTGAATTGATTTAGGAGCTCTATAGGAATATCTTTGATTAGATGCCTTAAATCTTATGTCTCATCAAGATTTTTGGTTTGTTCCTTTGGCTGGGCCATATCTGCCTGTTTTTCAGTATGGCTTGTAATTTTTTGCTGATGTCTAGGTATCTGAATATGTTGGTGAAATACCCTGATGGTCAATTTCTCTGTTGCCTAGTGGTTTTGTTTCACAGCTCTTCTTTAATTTTTGGTTCAACTTATTCCAAGTCTTTAAAATTGCCCAGCTTAAATTATCAAAATAGGGCCAGGGACTCACTAATAGGGCACAGATCCACCCCCAGGAGTTTGGGACAAGAGATGCCTAAAAGCGGTTTCCCAGCCAGCCGGCAGGTGGTGATCATCAGCAAATCTTTCCACAGAGGTAACTTTGAACATCCACTTGCCCATGATTCTGGTCTGGCCAGAGCTGAGATTCAAAGAAGGCTCTGCTGGTCAAATTCACTGAAGAGAGACCACTCTCTGCCATACCCTCCCTCTTCTCAGGGAGGAAGAGGTCTATTCCCCTCTCAGCTGCAGTGAGCCACAGGTTTTACCCTGTTTGCCCTGAAGGTGGAGGATGGGTACCAAACCCAGCCACGGGGGTTAGTAACTCCTGGTTTTCATTTCTGCTTCTTTGTCTCTCTGTCCCTCACTCACCTGGGGGGTGCAGAGCCTTCTCCTGATCTTCAGTGCCCCAAAGCAGGTCACTCAGACAGCTTTTTGCCCTTCCTCCATTGTTTTTTGTGAGAGTTGAGCCCTGCCTACCTATTCCAATGCCATCTTCCTAGAAGTTCCTGTGTTGAATTTTTAAGAGAGAGCAACACACATAGAAATAAAAGAACCTGGAGACTCCATTTGGGGTTTGTATTATTTTTGTAATTATCCTATAAGGTTGAAAGTATTTCAAAATGAAAAATTAAGGGGAAAATAAACTTGGAAAGACAGTAGTATTGTATTTAGAAACTTGAGTTTTAGAGTCAAACAGCCTAGGTTTGAATCCCAGCTTGGCCACTTAATAGCTACATGACTGAACTTGAGCAAGTTACTAAAACTCTCCTTATCACAACTTTCTCATCTGTAAAATAAGGACACTGGGAATATTAAATAGCGTAAAGCAAGTAAGACTTAGCATGGTACCTGGCATACACGTAAAGTCCCATCAATGATAGCTTATACTACTTACACAGTTCTTTATTACCACACTCGATCCAGATTTACCACATTTAATAGGATTAGAGCAGATTCTATATTTACTTCTATCCTGGCTGCCTTTTTTATTTAACCCCCAGTCCCAACTCCTAAACCTCCCACTATCTCTACTTAAGACCAAGAATTCCCAAATATTTAACACTGGTCTTAATTACAGTTTAAGATTAAAAGTGTAAATCCTAACATACAAATGAGCTTTATTTTTAAATACTAAAGACAAAGTTAATCTTAATTGTATTCCTCTTGGCTCCAAACTACAAATATTATAAATTTAACTTTTAAAAAGTCTAGGCTCAAAAGTGATCCTCACCTCTTCCACAATGTCTGTTTGAGGGTCTTCATTATCACTGCTACTGACAGTTGAATCTTCATTTGATAGACTGTCACCTTCTTCTTCAAGTACCTTCAGATCTTCTGCATCAATAATCCCTAGAAATTCATTCTCATCTACATCTCTTGTATTTCCTATTTCTTCTTTGGAAGATGTATCTCCAGTTCCATCTATTTGGATTATTTCACTGATATCATCATCAGTTGACTGAATTCTTAAATCCATCTGAGAATTAGAATCCTAAAAGCAAAATAAATTCAATAAGATTTATTGGGGAATAAATCATGTTCTCTTAAAAAAGCATGTTCAAGTACCAATCCCTACTCCTTTGAAAATGTTGTTAAGGTGTGCCCAAATTGAATGACAGGGGTCTTATCTAATTTGGCTGAAGTCCTTACAGGCAAAGGGAGTTGAATCCAGAGAAAGAATCCATAGGAGAAGAAAAAAGCTGTAAGATAAAACCTGGAAGAGAAAGGAGAAAATGCTGCCACATGCATTATCACATGACCAAAAATCAAAAGATCCCAAAAGACTGCTGACCAGCCAGAAGATAACAATCCAGGAGAAAGTAAGCCTTCTAACCTCTGAAACCATGAGCCAATAAATTCCTGCTGTTAAGTCATTCATTGTATGGTATTTGTTTTAGTGGCTAGGGAACTAAAACACCTTTCTTCAAGTCTAACAAGCTGTGAAATAGGAAAACATTGAATGACATAGAATTTAAAGTTTCTTTATATCAAGCATTCTACAAGTGGTCCCTTAAAATATATTCCTGCTCTACAAGACGCTCCTTCCAATTTTTGAATTTTAGCTCTTCTATACAATATAGTTTTTTAAAGCGTAAATAAAATTAAATCCACTTGCAATCATATATAGACAGCAAATGAGTTCATTGCTTTCAGATACCAATATCTGTATATACCACCTTGAATTTATCAAATCATAATATGTAATACCTGTTAGTGCTAAACTACTTCCTTTGATTTTAAATAACTCAATGACGTAGAAAGCACAAATAATATCATGCTCAATTAATAAAAATATATTAAGGAAATTCAGCAATCACCTTAGGGCACATAGTATAGCTAACAAATGAACATCTGCTAAGTATTTATAGGCATTTTAAAATATAAGCCTAGTAACAACATGCTATGAGATAAAGTACAGTGGCTTAAAAAGGTCACAAAATTTGAAAGGGGTGAAGCAAGATTCAAACCAAAGTTTGATTTCTCAGACTACAGTCTTAAGTACCAGGCAATACCGCCTCCCAAGTGGTTTGTCATAGGCAGGATAAAAATCAACAAAATTGCAAGCCCTTTAAGAACAGGAGCATTTTAAATAAGATTATAGATTCCACAGAATCTACACCAGTTCTTAGCCATTTTAGCGAAGTCACAGACCCCTAGAAAACTTATTAAAAGCTCCAGTTGCCTTAAGAGGAATATATGGTATCACTGGTTGTTTTCAAAGCTCATATTCAGGTTCACACATGTCACTTTAGCTTTAAGGATGAGTAGCTAAAAGAAATGGAAAGGATGGCTTCCCCACCCACCCCCCATAATGGCTCCATCATCTGTCTGCTGTGTCCACTCATCTTCTTTAGGAGGCACTGGGAACCAAACTCGGGACCTCCCATGTGGGAGGTGGGTGCCCAACTGCTTGAGCCACATCCACTTCCGAATGAGCACTCAAAGTACATTCATCACATTGCCTGAGAAGTCTTGGGAGCCCACAGGGTCAAGAAGCTAAAGAAGTCCCCATCAGGGCCCAAGAAGCTTTTCTAAGGTCTGAAGAGACGCCCTTTCTTTATATTCCTTCTAAGTTTGTGAGACACAGGTGATGATTAATACAATAAGACATATCTCAGTGTATCAAGATAAACTTTGTTCAGTAATCAAAGCAGTATGGTACCAAGTTCTGAATTTTTTTATACAAGGTCCTGGGTTCAATCCCTCATCCTAGTACCTCAAAAAAAAAAAAAAAAAATCCAGATTCTGATTCACTAGGCCTGGGATGAAGCTCAGGGTTCTGAATCCCCAGTCCTTGTACCTAAAAAAAAAAAAAAAAAAAAAAAAACAGTATGGTACTGGCATAAGGACAGACATATAGACCAATGGAACAGAACTGAAGAGTCCAGAAATAAACCCATACATCTTTGGCCAATTGATTTTTAAAAAGGTTCTAAGTACATGTAATGGGAAAAGAATAGTCTCTTCAACAAATGGTGCTGGGACAACTAAATATCCACCTGCAAAGAACAATGTTAGACCGATTCCTACTTCATACCACATACAAAAATGAATTAAAAATGAATCAACTTATTAATATAAGTTAAAGCCATAAAACTCATAGAAGAAAACATAGGGATACATATTCTTGACCCTGTGTTTGGCAATGGATTCTTAAATATGGATGAATAAAAATCCATGAATAAAAGCTTAATCAACGAAAGAAAATATAGATGAATTAGACTTTATCAATGGTAAAAACCTTTGTGCTTTAAGGGGTAGTATAAAGAACATGAAGACAACTTACAGAATGGGAGAAAATATTTTCAAATAATATATCTGCTTAGTATCTAGAATATATAATGAATATATAATATATAATGAACTCTTACAACTTAATCCAATTAAAAAATGGGCAAGTGATGTGGACATCTATCCCAAGATTTACAAATGACTGAATAGCACATGAAAAGATGTTCAATATTATTAGCCTTAAGGGAAATGCAAATCAAAAGCAAAATGAGGTTCTACTTCACATCTACTGGGACGGCTATAATCAAAAAAAAAAAGGGAAAAACAAGCATTGGCAGAAGGATGTGGAGAAGCTGGAACCCTACACATTGCTGATAGTAAAGCAAAATGGTTCAGCCACTGTGAAAAACAGTTTGGCAGTTCTTCAAAAAGTTTAAAATAAAATTTATAATACAACCCAGTAATTCTATTCCTATGTATATATCCAAAATAAGTAAAAATGCATATTCAAACAATACTTGTACACAATACCAAAAGATGGAAACACCCCAAAGGCCCATGAATGGGTGAATAAACAAATTACAATATACACACACACACACAAAGGAATGTTATTCAGCCATAAGAAGAAATGAAGTACTGATACATGCTGCAACTTGGACAAACCTCGAAAACATTATGCAAAGTGAAAGAAGTCAGACACAAAAGGTCACATGTTATATGATTCTAATTATATTAAATATCTAGAATAGGTATATCCAATTGTAAATAAATAAGTGTTTTTTTGTGTGTTTTTTTTTTTGCAGGCAGGAAGTTTATTGGGAAGTGCTCCCAACGGAGGGGGTCTGAAGAGAGACTTCAACCCCAATAATTTTAATTCTGTTCAAATTATAGAAAAATCTCAGGGGTTTCACTACTGCCTATGATGTAAAAAGCTGAAAGACTACCACTCTAACAACTAGCAAA
The DNA here is from genome assembly GCA_026826555.1 of Tolypeutes matacus. Lineage (NCBI taxonomy): Eukaryota > Metazoa > Chordata > Mammalia > Cingulata > Chlamyphoridae > Tolypeutes > Tolypeutes matacus. Next base: position 38,862,698 of record JAKSZT010054030.1, read on the forward strand.
GCTGGATATACCACAAAATCACAGCTTTTCTTATATCCAAAGATCTGGGGTCACAGGGAAGCCAACTAGCCTGAAATCTAAGGAAGGACAGCCCTCAGAAAGACAAGACATATAGACATCTCCCTATGACATAAATACTATTTACCTCAGGCTCTCTTTTTTATATGAGATGTCTGGTGTTCCATCAAAAATAAAAAGGAAAAAAAAAAAAATGTAAGAACAACCAGCCATGAAGAAACAAAGCAATCAACAGAACCAGACTCAAATGTTAGAACTTTCAGACATATTAATACGTTAAAGGATCTGGTGGAAAAGGGGCAACATGCATGAAGAAATGGGGAATTTCAGCAAAGAGATCGAAACTATAAGAGTAAATGGAAATTCTAAAAATAAAAGCCATGCTATCAGAGATGAAGAATTCATTTGAAGAGGTTATCAGTAGAACACAGCCAAGGAAAGAACCAAAAGCAGGCAGGGGAAAAAAAAAAAAAAGATAAAGCAACAACAGAAAATGACTAGCAAGTTTTTAAATAACTACATTAAATACAAATAATCACAACACCCCAATTAAAAGATAGAGATCAGATTGAATTTAAAAAGCAAGACCCAACCATATGCTGTTGACAAAACACCCAATTTAGATATAATGACATAGATAGGTAAAAGTAAAAGAATAGAAAAAAGATGCACCATGCAAACACAATCAAAATAAAGCTAGAATGACTACACAGATATCAGAAAAAGTAAACTTCAGAGGAATATTACCAAAGATAAAAAAATAATAATAAAGAAGTCAATTCAAGAAGACAATCCTCAGTGTTTACACAACTATCAACATAGCTTCAAAAATACATGAAGTAAAAAGTGAAAGAATTCAAAGAACAAACAAATCCACCACTTGAGTCGTTCATTAATCAACAACAACAAAAAAAGACTGAAGTCCAATAAGGCTATAAAAGATCTGAACAATACAATCAACCACTTGACCAAACAGACATTTATCAAATACTCCACCCAACACCATCTTTTCAAAGTGAACTTAGAATGTGTACTAAAATGGACCATATTCTGGGCCATAAAGCAAACCTTGGCAAATTTAAAATATACAAAGCATGTTCTTTGACCACAATGAAATTAAACTACACGTCACTAACAGAAAAATCTGGAACCCCCCCCCCCAAATATTTGGAAATTAAACAACACACTTCTAAATAACCATGGGTCAAAGAGTAAGTCACAAGGAAAATTAGAAAATAATTTTAATTGAATGCAAATAAAATATACTGTATTAAAATTTGTGAGATTCAGCTAAAGCAGTGTCTAGGAGGAAGTTTATAGCATCAAATGATTACATTACAAAAGAACAGTCTCATATTGATGGTCTAAGATTCCAAATTAAGAAACTAGAAAAGAGCAAGTAAAACCCAAAGCAAACAGAAGAAGGAAATAATATAGAAGAGAAATTAATGAACTGAGGACAGAAAAGAAAGCCAATGAAACAAAATTTGGTTCTTTAAAAATCAAGAGAACCGGGAGGCGGCTGGGGCTCAATCAGTGGGGCTCCCGTTTGCCGTGTGGGAGGCCCCGGGTTCGGTTCCCGGGGCCTCCTGGTGGGGGCGGGCCCGCCTGCATGGCGTGGTTGGCTGACCCGGCGAGCACAGGCAGCAAGGGGGGGATAAATGAATAAATAAATAAAATCTAAAAAAAAAAAAATTAAAAAAAAAAAAAAATCAAGAGAACCAATAAACTCTAGCCAGATCAGCAGAGGAAAAAAAAAAACAAAAACAAAAAAACCCACAAATAAACAATATTAGGAATTAAAGAGAGGACATTACCACAGATCCTACAGACATTAATTGGATAAGGAAATATTAGGAACTCTACTTCAACACATTTGATAACTTAGATGAAACAGAAAAATTCCTTCAAAGAAACTACTCAAAAAGACACAGATAACCTGACTAGTCCTATCTATAATAAAGAAATTTAATTCATAGTTTAAAATCTTCCCACAAAGAAAAAGCCTAGATGACTGCATAAACTCATCCAGAACATGGAAGAGGTACAAATAGTTCAATTCACTTTATGAAGACAGCAATACCCTGACATCCAATACCAGGAAATAAAAGTATAAATCAATATTCTTCATAAACATTGAGGCAAAAATCCTCAACAAGATTTTACCAAATAGAACCCAACAATATATAAAAAGGATAATACATCATGATTAAATGAGGTTTATGCTGGGAATGCATTTGAAGTTCAACATATGAAATTTAATGCATTTCATTTGAACAGATTAAAAGAGGAAAACCATTTGGTTTCAATAGATGTAAATTAAAAAAAAAAATAAGCATTTGAAAAATTCAATATCAACTCATGATCAAAACCCTCAGAAAATTAGGTTAGGGAAACAGATGTGGCTCAAGCGACTGGGCTCCCGTCTACCATACAGAAGGTCCAGGGTTTGATTCCCGGGGCCTCCTGGTGAAAGGCAAGCTGGCCCATGCAGCAGTGCTGGCCCATGCAGGAGTGCTGACCCAGGAAGATGATGCAACAAAAAGAGACACAGAGGAGAGACAATAAGAGATGCAGTAGACCAGGAAGCTGAGGTGGCACAAGAGATTGAGTGCCTCTCTCCCACTCTGGAAGGTCCCAGTATTAGTTCCCGCCGCCTAAAGAGAAGACAAGCAGACACAGAAGAACACTGAGAGCAGACAGCGAGCGCAAAACAATGAGGCGGCGGGGGGCGGGGGGGATAAATAATCTTTAAAAAAGAAAATTAGGTTACAGGAAACCCTCCACCTAATAAAGAGCAACTGCAAAAAAAAAAAAAAAAAAAAAAACCACCTACAGCTAACATAGTACTTAGGGGTAAAAGACTGAATGCTTTACTCTAAGATCAGGAACAAGATATCTGCTCTCCCCACTCATACTTACCTTTGTACTGACATCCTAACCAGTACAATAAGGCAAGGAAAAAAAAAAAAAAAAGACATACTGATTGGTAGGGAGGAAATTAAACTGTTTCTATTCACAGAGAATATGCAAAATATAAACACACACACATCCCCCAAGGAATCTACCAAAACAAACAAGGCTCTGGGAGCAGGTGAGCCCCCCAGGCCCCTGCAAGCCACACAGCAAGATGAGGATGTAACAGGAGAGTGACACAAGGGAGAGCCAAGATGAGACGTGCCGAAAAACCTGGAACTAAGGTGGCGCAGGCGGTAGGGCGCCTCTCTCCTACATCAGAGGTTCCGAGGATCGAATCCCAGTGAAGACAGGAGGATGAGAAGAGAAGGCAGGAAACAGACACAGAGAGAGTTGCCCAGTGAATGGACACAGAAACAGCAAAAATTGGGGAGGGGGAGGGGGAATGGGGGGGATGGATAAAAGTAAATAAATAAATAAATCCTTAAAAAAAAGGTATAGGGGAGTAAGATACAGACTACAGTTAGTAGTAATACTTTGACGATGCTCTTTCATAATTTGTTAACAAATGTTTCACAATAATGCAAAGGATTATGGTGGGGTGATGTGTGGGAGCCCTGTATGATGTTATGCATGTTTGTTTTGTAAGTTCACAATGTTTACTGAACACTTATTGTTTATGTATGTTCATGTATGAATGATATACTTCAATAAATTGTTTATAAAAAACTAACAAGTGGCTTTAGGCAAGTTTGTAGGAAAAATCAATTTACAAAAGTCAATTGCATGTCTATACTAGCAATGAACAACTGGAAATTGACATTTTAAGACAGTACCATTTACAATAGCACCCAAAACCATGAAATACTTAGGTAAAAGTCTAACAAGATATGTGTAATATGTACATGCTGACTACAAAGCATTAAAGAAATCAAAGATAATTAAAATGAATGGGGAAGCGGCCGTGGCTCAATCAGTGGGGCTCCCGTTTACCATATTGGAGGCCCCGGGTTCGGTTCCCGGGGCCTCCTGGTGAAGGCAGGCCCGCCCGCACGGCGTGGTTGGCTGACCCAGCGAGCACAAGCAGCAAGGGGGGGATAAATGAATAAATAAATAAAATATATTTAAAAAAAAAAAAAAATGAATGATGCATCATGATCATGTATTGGAGTACTCAATATTGCAAAGATGTCAATTTTCCCTGTATTGATCTATAAATTCAACTCTACTCGAAGTCCCAGCAGTTCTGTAGAAATTGACAAGCAGATTTTTATGGAAAAACAAAGGCATCAAAAAAGCAAAAAAAAAATTTGTTTTAAAAAACAAAGTTGAAAAATTCATACTCCTTGATTTCCAGACTTATTATAAAGCTATCCAAATCAAGACAATGTGGTACTAGTGATAGATAGGTAAGTGGAACAAAGTGAAAATTCAAAATAAACCAAAACACACTTGGTCAATTTTCTTTAAAGGTGACAAGAAAATCAATGAGATGAGGTAGTCTTTTCAACAATGTTGCTGAAACAAAGAACATCTATATTCAAAAACATGAACATGATCCTAACCGAGCACTATATAAAAATTAACCCAAAATGAATCATTAACATAAATGTAAAACCTAAAACTATAAGATTTCTTAAAAAAAACATGACAAAAATCTTTGGAACCTGTGGTTAGGTAAGACACAAGAAACAGAAATCCAAAGGAAACAAAACAAAACAAAACACAGAATTCAATAAAAGCAATAAACTTCTTTCCAAAACAGTTTTAAGTAACAAGGATGTAAAACAACTACAACTCTCACACATAGACGGTGGAAATGAAAAATGGTATAGCCAACTTTGGAAATGAGTTTGGCAGTTTCTTACAAAAATAAGCATACCTGTATAATATAACCTAGCAATCCCACTCTTAGGTATTTAATTTTTTTAAAACTTGCATACAAATGTTTTTAGAGGCTTTATTCACAAATGCCAAAAACTGAAAACCCCAAGGTCAAAATGGTGAATAGATAAAAATTAAAAAAAAAAACAAAACGAAACAAAAAAACTGTGGCACATCCATATAATGGAATCTATTACTACATGCAAGAACATGAATGTATCTCAAATATATTGTGCTAAAGCTACATGTTGTATGATTTCATTTATTTAACATTCTGGAAAAGGCAAAACTATAGGGAAAGAAAATAGATCAGCAATTACCAGGAATTGGGGACTGGAAAGAGTATTGACTACAAAGGGTAGTACGCTGTGGCAGTGATTATCAAAAGTATGCTTATCAAAAGTCATACTATAGATCTAAAAACTGTACATCTAAAAAAAGGTTAATTTTACTGTATGTAAATTATACTTCAAAATTCTTACATTATATAAGGTTAGTCCTAGGCCTGAATTACATGTTGAAATTGGCTTTTCATCTTAATAACAAGTACTGAAAAACATAACCCACATTTTGTTGCAAAATAAATCTGAGTTCTCATGGCATGTTGTGGTAGGAGTATAAGCTTATAAAGGAATATTAAAGATTCCCAGGCTCTTCTAACTGAATTCATGTAACATCATTTTCTTTTACATAAATTGATGAGGTCTTTATGCTGGAAAAGGAAGATTACAATCCTAAATTTAGTATCAGTAACTGCAAGAGCTTTGTCATTCTCAACTTCCTTCTTCATAAGTGCTTCCACCAAGCATTGAAAAGTTCACATGACTGACTCCCATCTCTTCCAAGAGAGCAATTTGACTAAACTAGCCAGCAGTTTTGCAGCAACAGCTATACTTAATATTGTAGGATCACAAATAGAAAGATTTAAGCCTTTCGCATGTGCAAACATCTCACACATAGATCAATGACCTCCTCCAGTCAAATTGTTATCAGGGGGTTTCATCCTCTCAAAAACAGTAAATGTTTCCCACAAGAATCAGTCAAGAACTTCATATCTTGCCATTTGGGAAGCCAGGAAAATTCTGCATGAAGTATAATTTCACATTTTGCCTACTTTTTACAACATCTTGGAAAAGATCATTCAAAACCTTGGCTCGAATGTGAGTTTCATAGCAGATTAGACTTTAAAGACTATTAGCCAAGTCTTAACACTGGTTTTAGTTTGCCAAAGGGCTGCCAATGCAAAGTACCAGAAACGGGTTGGCTTTTATAAAGGGGATTTATTTAGGGTAAAAGCTTACAGTTACAACTGTGAGTCCAACTCAAGGCACCATAAGAGATGCCTTCTCACCAAAATCAGCTGCCACATGTTGAAGAAAGATTGGTTGCTCATCTCTGCTGAGGTTTCAGCTCAGCTAAGGGCAACTAGGTATAAGGCTTGTCTCTTTCCAAGCCTCTTCTATCAGTCTCTGCTGTTCCGCTTTCTTTCCAAATTCAGCTGTAAGCTATCAGGCATATTGTATGGTTGGTCTCCTCTCAAGCTGCTCTATGGACCCAGCCTCCTCCGGGCTCTGTGCTTAAACAATCCTCTCTCTCACACTGCAGAAACAAATATGTCGGCTCCCTTTTTCCTCTGAGTCTCTGTGTCTCCCTTTATATCCGACCCAGCAAGTGTGGAGACTCAACACGATCATGCCCCACTGATATAGTCCAATCAAAAGCCCTGAAGCAATACTATAAAGCAATCTAACCAAATGCCCTTTAACTGAATTTAATGCAATCAAAGGGAAATCCACCCATAGGAATAGATTAGTTCAAACAATCTTTTGCTTTTTGGGATTCAAAAAATAATTTCAAACTGTCACAACACTAATCCATGCCAATGTGGCGAAACAGCAATGCTTTCTTTACTGAAGCAGCAAAACTATGTGCTGCCAAGCATCTCAGGATCTCCATCAGAGTACCGAGTACCAAAATGTTGCTAAGCAAAGAGACTTTTCATTATTTGAAGGATGTCAGCCTCTCCAGTTTCAAGAGGATGGGGCTCATAACATAGGAATTCTTTGATGGTGTCAGTGTGCAAATAGTGATTAAATTCAGATGCTAGCAGCATTGAGAAACAATGCTATTTTCATCCTGCTGAATGTTAAAAGAAAGTCACATAGCTGCTGATTCCTCTATGAACTCCTGCCAAATATGAAGAAATGTCAGCAGTTCTAGTGAAAATGATGTCACCTGACAGTGCTTCAATTTTCTTTCTCTGCTCTAAATCATAAACAGGTAATGATTTTCAGGATTCTCGATTTCACTAAGGTCTCTCCAGTTGTATAGGGCTTTTTCTGCTAGGTAGTACAAGAGGTAAATGCATAGGATGCTCGAAGATAAGGCTTTGTTCATCAATTCCAGCTTCCAACCTTTTCGTTTTGAGCTTTGCCCTTCTTAACAAAAGAGCCACACTTTTCTGTGGCTGGTCAGGGCTGAAAGAACTACACACCCATATATGGGAATATGTAAGAAGAGAAACCTAAAACTTAGTTTGACATTTTTCAACCTAAACTATGTCAAATAATGCCAGGGTATACTTCTCATTGTTAACAGGAAACTAGTCTGGATATCTACTCATAACATGGTAAAAATGGCCAGGTACAGTACCTGTGCCTACCTGTACCTAACCAAATACAGTAGCATCCCTTGCCACTCATCCCTTATTTGGCATGAAATATACACTTAACATTTGACGCACAAGAAAATAATTGTTAAACTGGTCTTCTTATAAAGAAAGAAACATCACATATCTGGTTTTAGAATCTCTGATTTACCACTATGAATTTAGGGAGGGCATATAGTGAACACAAAATACTGTTCAACTGAACTAAATTCTGAATTCAAAGAACCACTGATAGGCCATTTTATCTTTGAGAAGAATATCAAATAAATTTAGAAGAAAAATTTTATATCTCCCTTGTAATTATTATTCTCTTATGCCCTCTTTCTGTCCATTTTACATTCATACATTAATTTTGAACTAATTCTTAACCCTGGCTATACATACAATCACCTCAGAAGCTCTTAAAAACTGATGATGGCTTCAGGACCTTGTGTTAGGTAATGGTATCTTAGATTTTATACCCAAAGAACAAACAAGAGAAAAAAATAGATAAATGAGACCCCATTGAGATAAAAATAAAACTTCACACCTCACTTAACGTGAGTAAAAAGACAACCTACACAAAATGGGAGAAAATACTTGAAAACCCCATGTTTTAGCTTGTTGAAGGCTGCCAATGCAAAATACCAGGTTGGCTTTTATAATGGGAATTTATAAGGTAAAAGGTTACAGCTCTGAAGCTGTGAAAATGTAAAATCAAGGTATCATCAAAGATGCTGTCTCACCAAAGGTCGGCTGCTGGTGCTGGCAATCCTGGACTCCTGCCACATGGCAAGGCAAAATGGTGGCTGATCTCTGTCTTCTCCTCCAGGCTCACTTTCTCCCAGAGCTCAGATGTAGGTGATCAGGCATATGGCTCCTCTCTCCCCTCTCCCTTCCTAGCCTCATTGCTTCAGCTGCTCCACTGATTCTACCCTCTGGCCTCTCTCTCTCAGTCTCTTGGGGCTTCTCTGTCTTCCTACAGCTGCAGCCAATTTTGGGAGTCCTCTCTCACATGGCAAGGGAAAATGGCAGCTTTTCCTCTCCCCTCTCCTCAGTTTATGTAAGACTCCAATAAAGGATTATGACCCACAATCTAATCAAAGACCCTTAACTGAAGCCATCTAATTCAAAGGCCCCATTCACCATAGGTTTACAGGTACAGGAGTGGGTTTACTTTAAGAACAGGATTTCCCAGGGTGCACAAAAGACTGAAACCAGGATAGCACATACCCAATAAAGATTTAATGTCCAAACTATATAAAGAAATCCTTCAAATTAACAAAAAGACATATAATCCAATTTAAAAATGGGCAAAAGGCTCGAATAGAAATTTTTCCAAAGATATACAAATGGCCAGAAAGCCCATGAAATGATGCTCAAAATCATTAGCCATCAGAGAAACGCAAATCAACACCACAATGAGATACCTTTTCACACCCATTAGAATAGCTATTTAAAAAATGGAAAATAACAAGTATTGGAGAAGATGCAGAGAAACAGGAACACTGGGGTGTGGATGTGGCTCAAGTGGTTGGATGCCTGCTTCCCATGTATGAGGTCCCAGGTTTAATCCCTGGTACCTCCTTAAAAAAAAAATGAAAAAACCAACTCTTATTGGGGAGCAGATGTTGCTTGGTGGTTGAACACCTGCTTCTCATGTATGAGGTCCTGGGTTCAATCTCTGGTACCTCCTAAAAATAAATAGGAACAAACTTCATTGCTGGTGGGAATGTAAAATGGTATAGCCATGGAAGACAGTTTGGTAGTTCCTTAGAAAGCTAAGTATCAAACTACCATATGACTTGGCAATCCTACTACTAGGTATATATCCAAAAGATTTGAAAGCAGGGGCTCAGATATTTGCACACCAATGTTCATAGTGACAGTATTCACAACTGCCAAAAGATGGAAGCAACCCAAGTGTCCATCAACCAATGAATGGATAAATTATGGTATATACATAAGTGGACTTTTCATTCATAAAAAGGAATGAGGTACTGATATGCACAATATGGATGAACCTTGAAAACATGTTGAGTGAAATCAGCCAGAAACTAAAAGACAAATACTATATAATATCCCTGATTTGAAATCATTAGAATAAGCAAACTCAGAGTCAGAATCTAGAATAAAGGTTACCAGGGGACAGGGTAGAGATAGGAAATGAGAAGTTAAGGCTTAAAATGCATTGGGTTCCTATTTGCAACAATGTTCTGGTAATGGGTGATAGTGATGGTAGAACATTGTAAACAATTTACAGCACTAAAATATGTAGCTGACTATGATTGAAAGAGGAAATGTTAGATTGTATATATGGTAACAATAAAAAGTTTTTAAAAATCCATGGGAGTAAACTATACAGTGAACTCTCAAACTACAGACTATATTCAATAGTGCAATTCTAAAAAAAGTTTAGTTCCACATCCATGCACCAAATGCACGGTGTTAATAGGGTGGTATATGAAAATCTGCATTTTATGCATAATTATTAGAGAAGTTGTGGGTTTATAAAAGAAAAAAGAAAACTGTGATGGACCCTACCCCAGACTAATAAGATCCAGATCCTAGGGGTAGACCTGAGCATTACTATTTGTTTTTAAGTTCTCCTATGATTCTAATAGTCAGCCAGGGTGTGAACCACTGAGCCAAATAAGCTAGGCATTGTTCCTGGTCTTTAAAAACTGAAGCATACATAAGTGTGTATGTATTCTTAGGTGCTGGTATACAAAGATGAATAAAGCATACCTCTCAACACACTCAGTACATTTTAATGTACCTTAATGATATTATGACAAACACATTCTTAGGGTGCTATGACAACACAGAAGAGATACATCCACGTTAATAATGGCTGGGGAGAAGGTAGGTAGTGAGGTAATAAGATTTCTGGAGGCAGTAATAAATGGCTAAGTAGAAATTAACTAAGGAAAAGGATGATGGTAAGGAAATCTAGGCACCAGGCACAGGAGATAACACAAGAGAGGTAAGAAACAAGATTAATACAGAGGATCCTCATATTTTGGTGTTCCCAATAGAGTACTAGGCAGGAAATGAAAAATATTAAATAAGGAATTTTAGCAGAGAAAGAACATGGAGGTCATTGCCATGTTAAGGAGTTTGAGCTTTATTCTGTAGGTAATGGACAGTCAGTGATGTTTTAAGGAGGGGAAGGACATGGACAGGCTGCATTTAGATAGATCTCTGGAAGGCATAAGGAAGATAGATATGAACTAACAAGTACTGAGCACCTACTATGTGCCAGGCAATGTGCTGATCACCTCACATTGATTATCTCACTTGATTCTCCCACCACAACTCTGCTAGGTACCATTATCTTATTTTATGAATGAGGAAACTGAGTAACTTGTCCAAGTCACATATTCATTAAGGGATAGAGAAAGGATTCAAAACAATTTTGTTCCCTGAGGCCTAAGCCTTTAACCTCTAGGATGAACGGACTGGGAGAGGTACAGTGAGAAGCAACAGAGGATATAAAAGCCAATAAATTAGTTAGGAAACTGTATTAGCTCAACTGAGAGACAATTAGGGCAATGATAGTTGGGATGGAAAAAGAAGGGACAGATTCCAGAAATACTTAAGGGTTTTAAAATTTCAAAAGCTCATGATTGATTAATAGGAGAATAAAGGAGAAGATTGATAGAATAAGGGAGAAGAAAAAGTCAAAATATAATTCTGTTCCTTAGCTTGGGAGACTGGTGGGTAGTGTTACTATGCAGCATCTCTGATGAGGAACAATAAATTGAGACATTCAGGTAGAGATATCTAGAAGGCAAAAGACACAGAAATGAAGTCCAAGGGAGTAAAAGAGTTGGAAATGTAGCCATCAACAATCAGGTGGTATTTAAAACCATGACAATGCATGAGATTGCTCAGGGAAGACACAAAGTAAGAAGAGAAATGGGCTGAGGATAGAGCTTGAGAAAACATCAGGGACAGAAAAAAGAATCTCATAAAGATGAGATGACAAAGTCAAAAAACAAAAGATAACTAAAAGCTAAGACAGTAGATATGACAACATTTGGAAATGGGGTGATGAGGGTGGTTGTAAGGGCAGGTAAGGGATAGAAAGAAATGAAAGAAGATACACTGCTATACCAATTTATCTCCTTCTACTCTTTTTTTTTTTTTTTTTTTGGAGTTCCAATGAAGAACTGAGGTTCCAATTCTCCATGGCATTTTAAGTTTAGAAAACAAAATTCCTAGAACAAGGAAAAAGTTAACATAGTAATATATACTTTAAAGGCAGAGCACATCAAAAATTATCAAGACTATATTTTATAAAACAGCTATTAAACCTACATAGATCCTTAGTTTTTAAACCTGTATCAATCATTAAGCTCTCTGGGAGTCTAGAGAGGAAAAGTAAACAGGTATAGCTATTTGTAATTTGCTTTAAGCAACAGAATTTCTGAAATGATTCTTATAAATTTTTTGAAAATTTTATCAGCATAAACTTTATCAGATTGTGAGCCATCTTAGAGGCATCTGTTTTAGTCTCCTGCCTGCTAAAACAAGTACTACACAATAGCCTGGCTTAAACCATAGGAATTTATTGATTCATGGTTTTGAGGCTAGGAAAAGTCTAAATAAAGGCATCAGCAAGGCGATGCTTCCTCCCCAAAAACTGTGGCATTCTGGGGCAGGCTATCGATCTTCAGGTCCTTGGCTTTTCTGTCCACGGGAATGCACATGGCAGCACACATGGCAGGGTCTTCTTTATCTTCTGGGGTTATGGTGACTTCCAGCATTGTCTCCATGTGGCTTTCTCTGTGTCCAATTTCCTTTCCTTAAGCCATATTGGATTAAGGCCCCCTCTCATTCAGTTTTGGCACACCTTAACCAATAACAACTTCAAAGGTCCTATTCACAAATAGGTTCACATCCATAGGACCATAGGTTGGGACCTGATCATGCCTTTTGTGGGTGATAGGATTCAATTCCCAAAAGTATCTTATAGTAAATTAATAGAGAAACATTTTATAAAGTAAATAACTTTTATAAGTTTGGATTTTTATGTTTTAGATATAGACCTACTTTAAGACTAAGAGAAGTTATATGGAAGGTTGCCCAATATAGCACAAGACCACATAGCATAAAAGCAGTAATCTAAAGCTTACTATGACGTCAGAAACACTCTATGTTCATCATCTCACATAATACTAAAAATTATGCCCAGTATAGAGACTATAACTAAATTTCAGGGAATAACATTACCTGGCTTGCTTGTAAATGGTGAAACTGGAATCTCAACCTATAGTGGCTTCAAATCTCATGCTCTCAAACACTACTTCCAGTAGCACTTTCCTAAATAATCCTTCAATAATTTCCCTTAACCACTCTTTTCTCCTTATCAGAACAAAGTATAAGATGATATCTAATGGGTAATAGTAGAATAAGTCCTTGACTCATCACACAAAATCTGCAAAGCTCATATAAAATCCAGGGAGAGAATTCCTCCGAAAGTAATGAGTACTCAAAACTAACACTTATTCTAAATGTACAGTGTTTTTTTTTTTTTTTCACCTCAAAACCAAATGTTTCATAATTGTGAGTTCAGCCCACATTGATTTTTAAAATTTTATATATTATACGGAAATTATCCTGAAGAATACTCAAAATGAAAACTTAAGTCTTAGTATTTTATACCAAAACTAAAAATAGACTTGCAAATAATCTTGAACAGGTTTCCTCAAACATCTGAAACATTCTAAAACAGATCAAATGGTTTGACAGTCATTTTCTCTGTTCAATGTCCTTCACTCACTGTACCCTATACCACCTTTCCCCTCCTGATTAGAAAACTTAACACACTCTTAAAATGGAAAGATAGCACAAAACTATCCACTACTACATATTTATAAAATGATTCTAGAGAATAACTAAGCCATTAGCTAGAGCCACAAACCTTTGTCAGGTATCAAAATTATATAAATGCAATTAGCAGTAAGCCATATTTTACAGATAATGCAAGATTTTTAAAAAAATTTGTACGATCCACAATTCTCCATGAATTTTTCTGCCATCATGATGAATTCCTTGGAAATTAATATCTCTGACCTATTTTCAGTGAGGAAAGTTAATTAGGAGCTATTTTTTAGGGTTTGTATCCCAAACAATTTAATATCAATTAATATTAATATTTTATAAGGCAGGGGAAAACAATACCTACTGGCAAAATAATTCCCCATGTAGGGAAAACTTTTATATATGAGTTTAGGAAAATTAGGTAGAATAAGAAAAAACACTTTGGACTTTTGTATGTTACATATGACAATGAAATTACATTAAAATATTCATCTAATTATTGCATGTATTTCTAGGTCTTAAATTTTATCTTCAGGCAAAAAACAATTCTCACAATGTAAAGCAGAGGTAAAACAGATTTACCGTCTAGGGAAAAAAAAAAACAACACACCTCAGCATGTCTAATCACTGGCCATTGCCTGTCCCCTAATAACATTAGTTGGGCAAAGAACTACCTTCTCTGAGATAAGCAGGTTCCTGGACTCTTGTATATTTCTTGGCTGCTTCACAGAATCACATCCATACATCTTATTTTTAAGAGGCTGAACATCAGACATGTGCTGGTACAGTGCTCCCTGAGGTCCTGTGAAGAAGGGCCCACCACGTAGATTTTGAGTCATGCTAGCTGAAACACTGAGCACTGGCTCCAAATTAGAGTCTGTCTGAGAGACTGGTGGAGCAAATACAACATCTAGAAGATTGATACACTGAGAGCTTTCCTGCTGACTCAAATCACTGGATCTGACTTTATGCTCTTTTTCAGGAAGTACAAGTCTATCATTGGTGGCATTTTCTAAGTGTTTCCTATCTACTGTCCCAGAATGTAGAATTGTGGGTTGTTGGAGTACAGCTTCCAGTCCCTGTAATTTTTCAGTAGTTGCATGAATACAAGATGGGTTCAACTGTGGAACACTGGTCTGTATTATTGAAGGCTGCCCAAGCTGCTGAAATATTTGCTGAATTGGATGCTGAAGAATACTTGCTCTTCCAGAAGTCTGTGTCACCATAATTGGTACATTGATTTTATAAAGGTGACCTTTAAAAGAAGAAAGTAAAACTGTAAGTGTAACAAAATCCTTCTTAAAAAAAATAAATAAATCTCAGGCACAACAGGGTAGGACTTAATATGTTAAGTTATTATCTCTAGGAATTTTTATTTTATTCTTAAGACTTTTTGTATTTTCTACAATGAATATGTATTCCTATTTTTAAAAATTAAATATGTTTTTCTTTAACTCTGGCCTCTTTCCACTATTGCTTATTTGGCACACTTTGAGATAAATATAGGTCACCAATATTTAATCCATGGGCCTCTTACATTGTTTGATAAATAAAGTATTACCAACCCAAATGGGATTTTAGCAAACATAATCATACATAATATAGTTAATATATTTAAGGTACCACGCAACTACAAGATAAGGCTTTCCTAAAAAAGTTCATTAATTTCAAAGGTTATGAAATTCCTTCTCCCTTTCCTCTAAAATAATACTAAGATGGAGAAAGAAGAATTTATTTCTGAGCACCAAGTTAGGTATTTTCCTTTAAATAATAGGTATTACCCTCTTTCAAATCAAAAAACAGTACTCTGAAAGGCAGAGGTTGGTTAACTTCCAAACTTTTCTGTGTTCTTTCTTATTATACCATACAATCTCCAATAAGGAAGGAGGTAAAGTTGGTAATCTTATTTAGTTTTCCTTGATTAGCACTCACAGATACCCAGATATGTTTATTTTGTGTTTGTTAAAATGCAGATAACTGCCTTAAATTAGAGAAAATATATGTAAAGCATCTTATACAATACTGGGAAAGAATTGGGAATGAAATACAGGATAGGCCTCATAAAATATCTTTGTGAAAGGTACCGCCATAAAAATAATAACCATCATTTATTTCTACTTTTTAAATATGTTTAAGAATTCCTATAAATCTAGTATATAGTTCATCAAATTATGAAACTTAGTACCCAGTAATGCCAATGCTAAAAACAAAATATTCTTAGAACATACTCTCACCAGATGCAGTCTGCAGTGTCGCACCTGCTGGTACATGAATATGATAACCAATACTGGGAGGAAAAGTAAAGTTTGCACTGGAATTTGAGGTGCCCTGGATAGAAAACATTTATAGAAGTTAGAAAAAGACTTGTATCTTTATTTCCCTGATTTCACGGAGGTCAAAAAGCTGAATCAAGACAGTAGGACGATAGTTTGACAAGTTCATTAAGATTGTTATTTGAATAAAACAGCTTTTCAATTTTTTTTTCCTCTTAGGGGAGAGCGCGAATGCAGTCCCCCACTACCACAAGTTGTGCAGGCCAGTTTCCCGCATTTGGGGAAATCGCAGGGGTCAGCACATCCGGAGTGCAATGGAAGCTTTTTAATATTTGATTCAGGTCATCCCATTGAGGATCAAGAGGAATTGAATTCTGTTCTACAGCTATTCGCAATGAAGCCAGTCTTAATAAATAGTATGCATATTAATTCCACTGTATAGCTTTGCCTTGGCCGCTAATTCAAGGTGTCATATATATAAGGACCCCAAGTTTATAAGGATCTCCTAGTCTGTCAGTTGATCACTTATGGATTTGTTGTTGTTGTTGTTGTTTTTAGGAAGTATCAGGGATTGAACCCAGGACCTTGCACCCAAAAGCAGGCGCTCAGCCACTGAGCTACAACCACTCCGACACTTATGGTTATTTTAATGTAGATAACAGTGTTTAATTTTGATTTGGGGATAATTAAATCCTAGAGTTTTAAAACTAAGTCAAAAGACAAACATTTTTGCCTATCAGATCAGCAAATTTAAACAACACCCAATGTTGGAGAGATGTGGGGAAAAAAAAAATCAGGTCTTTCAAACTACTGCTTGTATGTGTGTATATTCAAACAATCCTTTTGGCTGGCAATTTTGCGATCCTATCAAAATTGAAAAAATGCATGATTTTTTACTCAGAAATTCTACTGCTAGGAATTTATCCTGATTATCACAGAAGTACAAAAAGGCATATGGATAAATACATTCAGTAGAGTGCTATATTGGAAAAATGTGGAGATAATTTAAATGTCCATCAATAAAAGGTTGGTTAAACCACGGTACATCCACCAAGGTAAATCTAAATTTACTGACATTGAAAAGGGCTCATCTATATTATTAAATTAGAAAGAAATTGCAGAAACAGTAGACTGATCCTACCCTATTTCCCTGGAAATTAATATAACTTTCACAAAAGAAATCTCAATGGATATACATCAAACAGTTAAAACAGTTAACTTTGGAGTGTAAGACTGCAGAGCTCTTTCACTTTTAACTTACAAATTTCTGTTATTTTGTTTTTTACTTTTTACAAGTATGTTATTTCTATAATCAGGAAAAAATACATTTCTATAAATTTTAAAAACATATTTGTTCATTGGTTTCCTATCAAAAGCAGCACAATTCTTTTCTAAATCCTGGTGAGGGGAGTATTTGTTTTTAACGAAGAAATGGTAATAAATGGCCCACTAAACCTTTGACCCTAGAAAGGCAGCCCATGGGCTGAAAGAAAATGAAAAACAGTGGATAATAAACCATTCAATACCATAGGAAAAAAAGAGAAAAAATGCTATTCTTCCTCACCTGAAAAGTCACTCAATTTTCTATGTACAAGTTGTAATTTTATTTCCTGTTCCCAAATCCTAAAGGAAAAAAAAAAATCTATACTCTAAACTCTACTTCACAAAGGCAGAAAATGACCAAAACATTTCATTTCACTTAAATAGAAGGAAAAAATCTATATGTGGTTCAACTCTGGAAAAAAAAAAAAAAATCAGAAAAAATACCATCTCAAAATTATTTATTTAGGATCCACTCAGCATATTACATTATACAGGGCATTAAAACTGTTTACATCTTCAGTAACTTCAGAACTGTCCTAACCTTGTAGCTACAGTCTGGGCAGGTGGTAATAACTACCCTGGAAAATAGGAAAAGTTGGTTAAAAAAAAAAAAGTCAATTCTAGAACTTCCGCATTTTTTGCCATATCTGTGTTATAGAAGCTATTCCTGTCTCCCCATTTCTCATCACATCTTTTCCCATTCAAGATTAAAAATTATATCTATGCTCAGCATTCTTTCACTATTCACTTTTAAAAGTGGGGCATAATTAAAAGTATTTTAAATAAATTACATACCAGTTCTGCTGTGTTAAGACGGGGAATAGTCCTACCAGGAATAACTAAAGATGCTGCATAAAAAATAAATAAATAAAAATTACACATTCATTAGAATTTACCAATTTTTTTTTTTTTTTTTTTTTTTTTTTTTGGTACCAGGGGCCGGGGATTGAACCTGGGACCTCATAGGTGGGAAGCCAGCGCTCAACCACTGAGCCACATCGGCTCCCCTGCATTGGTTTTTTCATTTGCTTTGCTTGTTTTGTTTTTTTTCTAAGAGGCACTGGGAACCGAACCTAGGACCTCCCATGCAGGAAGCCATATCAGCTCCCCAGAATTTACCAATTTAACAAAATTGCAAAGTACAGCTTTTAAAAAATATTTTTTTCATCACTAACATGTTTAGCCACAGTAAATTCAACACTTCCTGATTCCAAGTTAGGTAAAACAATATTTAATTAAATATTTTTCAACTTTAGATAAAGATTTTACAACCAAATTACTCTAAGTACCAAAAGAAAATCTCGTAATCAAGTACTTTAGAAATGTGAAACAAAAGACCTAGGTTGTCCTCAGTCAATGTAGCACTAAATCTCTATTAAAACTTTTCATTGGGGAGATAAGATATTTATTAAAGCAGCACATTTCCAAGAGACTATACTATTGAGCAGAAGTATGTAACCAACCCTATAGAGATCCATTCTAAACTTTATAGGCCGAAAATAAATTTCAATTCATTAATTTCAGGAAAAATCACTTTGACCAAGTAAGCAAGAACAGATAAAAAGGTTTTAGGAACAAAAGAATAAAAACAATCTCCTGAAGACTTTGCTTGAAACAGATAAACCTACTAAGAAAAATATGAAAGAACAAATTGTCAGAACAACTCAACCTGCATGGTAGTTGCAATCCCATATCTTTTTCATTTTCTATCAATCTTTTATTCTAACTATCTCTTCATCTAAAAGGTTGACTAATTAGTTGTCAATCTATCATTAAAAAACAAGTTTAAAGAACAAAGTAACCACAACGGAAGATCTCAGTTGATCAATGTAACCATAGTTTTTAAATGCTCAAGGTTAACTTAGCCAATGTCATTTTGCCTTTTCTTTATATTAAAAAAAGAACTTTTTAGCATGTTTGTGCATTAAATGTAATGTTTATTATGGCCTGTTTTTCATATACTGCATCAAGGAAATGTTTCTAATGCTCCATCATACCCAACAAACAGCTCGGAAGAACAAACATTTTTTAAACTAACCATTCTTTCCACATTAAAACAACAGAAGTGAGGCTGCAGAGATTGATGGTTAATGAAGCACAGAATTATTTTTATCCTCTGTTCATCTATGGCTTTGCTTATTAACAGGCATTCTTTTAGAAAGGCTAAATTAGAAAGAACTGCAGTGGCAAGAACACAATGGTATTAGTCTTAATTAGCTGGAGTGAGCAAAACTTAACCTGCTACAGCTTAAACCACAGCCTGAGAGGAAACAAAGATCTGTTAATATACTGTCTGAAGCAATTAAATGAATTTCTTGAAAAATAGCAACAATCCTTCTCTTTTAAATAACTTGCAATAAATCCTGAAGGTAAATGATCTATATTTATCAGATAGAGCTATGTGAACATTTTTAAATTTTCTTTACATCCATCAGAATAAAAGCAGTAAGTTTTATGGTGAAGTTTCACTCAGCTCCTACTTAACTTTGACATTAAAATCACAAGTTATAAACTCCTTTTATATGAATTTACAAGTTACAAATACCATTAAATGTGTCTGAAACACATTTTTTAAAAATATTCAAGATGGTTTTAATAACTAAGTTAACCGAATGTATGTTTTTACTAAAACTATAAGTGCCAGAATATTAGTCTTCATGTATATATTCTAGAAATATTAACTTTAAAATTTCAATCAGTTTTATAATAGAGGAAAAAACTTAATCCACAAATTTAAGAAATTCATAAGACAATATGGCATAACAATAATCACATTTTTAAATGTATTTTTCTCTACCCACCATCAAAAATTCTTTGATACATTATGGCAGGTAAGTTTCATAATTCTTGATCCTGCTTTGAACCATTCCAAATCCAAGTCACATGATTCAAGAGGAGCAGAGCAAATGGCCTAGAATCAATTTCTTCTTAGTAATCATTAGTATATGAATGTCTCCCAATCGCCACACAGAATATTCTATCCCTCAAGTTTCCTAAAGAACCAACAATATTGGTGAATTTTTCACCAAATCTACGTTCAAGTTCAACTAGACACACTCTATGTACCTAAAGTTTCAGTTTTAATGCTCAAAAATGAAAGCCACACCAACTTTTCAGCATTTTTGTTCTGCCGTTCCCTTCCTCCCACAATGACTAATAGTTTCATTGAAAAGATCATCTTTTTATGTCATCTTGGACATGACAACCAAATAACAGAAGCCAACTTGAAATCCAGTTTGCTAGGACTGTCCTGGTTTATAACTACTATTCTGAGGAAATTAAAGCCCCATCTCTCTCAAAAGTAGATTATAAATTATACATTTTCACCCTAATTATAGAACAGCAGCAGTTCTCAAAGTGTAGTGTACAAATGAGGGTCTCCAAGATATGTGCAGGGTGTTTATAGAGGTAAAAACTATTTTCATTATACCAAAACAATACATGCCTTTCACTGTGTTGACATTTGCACTGAGGATACAAAACTGCAGGTACCTGAGCATGATAAGGCAGTACCTTGCTAGTAATTGTATTCTCCATTGTCACTCAATCGCAGTTAAAATATTCTGCATGATGAAATGGGAACAAAGCACTTCTACAGCATACCAAAAAGCACTTGTGG